>OZ034822.1:1648357-2248357 GCA_964030455.1 Linum trigynum | reverse complement strand
ATCGGGTTTCGAAGTCTTCTATAGAGGCTGAGTATCGATCCATGAGTGAAGTGGCTTCAGAGATTGAGTGGTTGAGGAGACTGTTGGCCGAGTTGGGTGTTCAGTGCCCTTCTCCGATTCGCCTACATGTTGGCAATACGAGTGCCATTCGTATTGCAACCAATCCGGTGTTACATGACAGAACCAAACATATTGAAGTGCATATCCATTATGTTCGTCAACTGGTCACTGAAGGGATAGTCGAGCTTACCTACATCAGTTCTGAAGATCAACCGGCTGACCTATTGACTAAAGCAGTGTCTACTACACGTCATTGGTTTCTAGCACACAAATTGATGTTACGTTAGCATCATCAATTTGAGGGAGAGTGTTAGAAGTATAGGTACTATTTTGTATTTTGTACATATTAATGACGTGAGTAGGAGCTAGGGTTCTCTGTTGGCTAGTATATACACTTGTGTAGATGGCCGACCTCTGTAACTATTCTCGGAATAAAATTCAATCTCTGCCTTGTACTGTGGACTAGTCTTGACTATCATCGTCAAGGAAACCACGTAAATCTCGTGTCTCTCGATCTCTCGTATTTGTGTTTGTGTTTATTATCACATATATCCATGGTTTTGTAAAACCCAGGTTTTAACCAAATAAGTATAGGTGATGGAGATTCAGTGGTTGCTTTGTTAGCCATAAGGTTGTGATGTTGGGACATAGTTGATGAGTGCACGAGAGAGCAAGGAGTTGATGTTGCTTGACGATCCAAATCAATTAACATGAATGAGGGCTGATGGAGGCCTCCCTCTTTTTTGTTGGAGTTTTCTGATCTGCCTTATTTGATTGGAACGAGTAAGGGATCTCCATTTCACATCAATGACTATTTTCGAATACATATATACGACCACTTTATTATTATTATTTTTTTCTTTTACATAAGCTTGTCACAGGGTATATTAGGAGAACACTTCCCATGGAGTAAGCAAATATATTTCTCGCTATTTAGATGTAGGGTTGTTAATGAGTCGAGCCGAACTTTGTAATAGCTCAGACTCGACTCGTTAATAAATTTCCAGGTTCGAGCTCGGCTCGAGTTCGTCACGAGCTTTAATATGAAAGCTCAAACTCGGCGCGTTTATGAAAATGAAAGCACGAGCTCGCTCATCAAATAAGTTTAATGAGTCCAAAATCGAGTTCAACACAAAATGTTCATTATAGCTCAAGATTGAGCTAGAACTGAGCACAAAATTACATTCAAACCTGCATCAAAGTCTAGCAAAAACAAAACACAATATTTATCCCAATTTCAATACATAAAATCTATGAATTCCAATCCTTTCTAATGCCAAACCGTCAAAGACGAATCGAGTCTCGAACTGAGTTTTTCTCAGGTCGAATGTCGAGCCATTCTTGAACGTCTTGGTTTGTTAACACCCCTACTTATGCAAGTCGCCTGATTTTATATACTGTTTTTGGTTTATACATATAATCTCACATCAATTATACGCTAATTTTCAAAATTCCGGATTTTAAATCATATAAGTCTCTAGGCATTTCGATTTGGAATTTTGGATCCACTGTGTCTGTCTGGCCTCGGCATAAGAAACCCAAGATTTGGACAATGATACAATCGCAACCCAAATCCGTCATATCCCTTACCCGAGATCTGCGCTAGATTGGGCTTTTCCTTCGGTCCTGTCATAATGGGCCTTTGGCCTGCTTGAAGAATCTTTTGTACCAATGGTTCTCTCAGTAGTCAGTCAGTAGTAAGTAGTAACTCGCCAACTAAAATAACAGCGATTAGGCAGGTTTACTAACATTTCTAATCAATTCATTGTAAAATTAGTAAAGATTCTACCAATTTAGACACCTCTCACTTCCTCTTTATCGAGCTCATCTCGTACTTGTATAATAAAATCTTTCAATACTCCACCAACCGATTGTGTAGAGAAAGTTCACATTCTTTTTTTCCATACTTTGAACAACTAGTAGCTTATAAATTCTCATTTTAATATACAACAAACATATTACATAACATAGTAACCAATGACGGCGGTTCAAATATATTTTTTATTTTCCCCCTTTTAGAAGTCAATGCTCAATACGAAGTGTGGATCATTCCAATGAATCGCAACTTGACAACCCACCCACCAACCATAACATGGACATGATCTGAGCTTCTCAGGCACAACATGAGAAAATGACACCACATTACACAAAAGAGAACCCACAATTTTTTGTTTGGATATATGAATGTGTAGTATAATGGTAAGGAGGCCATAAAAAAAGGGTTGGTGGAAGAGGGTAGTGGGGAGAGTGGTAGGTGAAGGAAGCCCACCAAACATGACAAATTGTCTTTAACCACTAATCCAACTAATTAATATTTGTCAAGGGACAGCCTTATTACTCCCATTCCTCCTCCTATTAATTTATTTTGTCTTTTAATAGTATATATAAAATAATAATGAAGCCAAGCAAAAAAAAAAGGATGTATTATATGATGAATGAATTGGTAGTTTACAACGTCGTTTAGTTCAAATGATTATTGATTAATTAAATAATTAACAATAATAAAATAAATAGCTCATAAGATTAGAGAATCATTGCTTCAATAGCTCACAAATTTCTCGAGTTATTGAAAAGATTGAGTTTCCGGATGCGATTTGATTTTTTTCCTTTTGAATTTGGTCATCTAGCACCTCCTGGTTACAACTAGATCACACCCCGCATTCTCGATATCGTGAACAATGTAGTAAAAAAATTGCGTTTCAAAACTTAAAACGCCAAGTTTTTACGACTCTATGTAGAATCACCCTATTCCTTTACCAACGTAATCAAAATTTACACTGTAAAGTTTAAAAACTTGCGCTTCTACACTTTTAGATCACCAAAACACTCCTTCGTGAATCGCGTTTTTTACTACATTGCTCGTGAAACCTCTAAACAAGACTCTTTGTCATTTCCCAACACCCAGACGAGCCTAAACAAAAAATTAAGCAAACCCCCCCCCCCCCCCCCCCCCCCCCCCCCCCCCTCTTAAACCATAATTATAATGCACATGATGATGGTTCCTCACAATCTCTCTCGATATTTTTTTTGTTATTAATAAGGCGATATCTTTTTTGAACCATAATTACAAAAATAATAATAATATTAGCACCGTTTGTGGCCGATTTTTAGATAACGACCGAATTGATGTCGACACCACAATAATATGCGTGTGTGTGAATGTGTGATGATCTTCTCCCCAAGTTTTCAACGCCCACTTTCTTTAAATACAGGTTGGACAAATGCGGTGTCGTACGCGTCCCTGATTCACGCATCTAGTTATTCACTAATCACTACTTCCATGATTAAGGCATATAATTTTGAATTAATTCATTGATAGTCAAGAATAATATATAATATATTTTCGAGTTATTCGAATAATACAGAGCAGAGCAGGAAGGAAGGAAACGCAAAAGGAAACACGAAAGGGCGAAATGAAGCAAATAATTCCACGGCCACTCGTTGGATTAATGGAATGGGGAAATTACAGGAGACCGATCGAACGCCCGGCGGAGATGCTTGATTAGCTGATCCGGCGGCAGAGAGTGATTCCGTCGCCGACGGGGAGCATGCAGATCTCGATCCTCGGGTCGGCGGCGAGTGCCTTGTTCAGCTCCATCACGAAGTCCCTGTAGTACCTGACGTACTTCCTCATCGGCGCGTCCGCCGGCTCGGCCACCGATCCGTTCCACAGCGTGTTGTCGTAGCCGATCACCCCGCCGACCTTCACCAGGTCGATCAGCCTCTTGTGGTAGTTGATGTAGTTGTCCTTGTCCGCGTCCACGAAGATGAAGTCGTAGCTCCCATGGCATGCTTTCTGCAGGTCGGCCACACAAGAAAATCACCGATCAGTTTGTCAATCGGTCTTAATAATTTGAAAACAGAGTCGCTAAACAATGATTAAGAAAATCAATCGGTCTCAATAATTTGAGTTATTCGAAAAGATTTTAATTTAGAGATTTCGACAGATTTGTAAACAGAGTCATCCTCGAAGTTATCGCCAGACGGCGATGGTTAACAAGAACTTATCGGTTTCAATAAATCGAGTTATTTTGAAAAAAATTTAATCTAAAGATTTCGATATAGAGATGAAAGTAGAGTCACCCTCGTTCTTAGAAGTTATCGCCCGAAAAACGATCGTTAACAAAAAAACCAATCCATCTCAATAACTTGAATTATTCAAAAAAGATTTGATTATGAATCGTATACCACAGATACGGTTTCCGTGTTGGAAGAGAAGTTTCTAATTAGGGGAAAAAGGACGGAATGGATAACTTACGTCTTCAAGCATCTGGTCAAGAACAGGGAGGGCAGGGCCTTCTCTGAACTCGATCTTGTGAGCAACGCCGGCTTTCTCGATGACCGGCAGCCCGAGCTCGTAGTTCTCCCTGTTGATGTCCATCGCCAAGATCTGTATATATAGCAGCAATCAATTTTGTCAATACATCGCTACAATTTCAATTCGATTCACTGAAAAAAAAAACGAAACTATAGCTAGGGATATCGAAGAAAGATCGAGCGACCTTGCCGTCTTCCGGAAGAGCGAGGGCGGTGGCGAGGAGGGAGTATCCGGTGTAGACGCCGATCTCCATGGTGTTCTTGGCGTTGATCAGCTTCAGCAGCATGGCGAGGAACTGGCCCTCGTCGGCGGAGGTCGTCATCAGATTCCACGGATGCTTGGCGGTGATGTCCCTCAGCTCCTTCATGGCTTCCGGCTCCCTAGGGTAAACGCTCGTCTCCAGAATGTACTGCGCGGAAAACAGGGGAGAGAAATCAGTGGGATTGTTCAGCAGTGATCTGAATTTTGAACTCGGGAGAAATTATTAATTCGAACCTGGTAAAGGGCGTCGCTCTGGAGGAGACTCTTGTGGCCGACTTCGGAGTGGCGGCTGACGGTGGTGGTGGTGGTGGTCTGCTTCTCTTCCGCCATTGATTCGAGCTTTTGCTTGGATGGAGGTTTTGGAGTTGAATTGGAAGTTTGGAATTTTGCTGAAATGAGATGAGAAGCTGTTTGGGAAATGTTGGGAAAGTGAGGTTGCTTATATAGTGGAGAGGGGACTTTTTTTTGAATCGGTATGCGGTCTGGTTAGGTCGGTGGGTTGGACCGGCCGGTCGGGAGTTGGTGAGGTGTTTCGGGGGCCGTGCTGGATATTTGGGCTTTCGGGCTGGGTGGGAAGCGGGGCCCACGGGGTTAGGAATCTTTGGTAAATGGTTGGTGGATTTTGGCTTTCCGTGTTATTTCGTAGCAGGCAGACCAGACTTGGTTCCTAACTCGTTATTCTCCTCTTTTTTTTTTTTTTTAGAACCACTACTTTGACCTCAACTACTATATGGAGTGTGGAGTCCAAAAGAAAAGAAAAAAATGACGGTTGACCATTGATCCAAAACGCACAAAGTATTTTTGAATTTCATAAGATCAAGAGTCGGATCATATTACATTCAGTTCGACGTGATCTGGTCCAGACGTCGATTTGATATGGTTTCCGTCCGTTACAGATCAATCCGTTGCACACCCTCACACCCACCAAAAGATAAAAACAATCATTTGCCTAGAAATAAGCAACTAGTCGTTTCCAGTAAGGAGTCTCTCTCCTCCTTTCGCTTCTTACTCCCGGAGATATCACTTTCTCTCTACTATTTTTTACGCTCTGTGCTTTTCCATACCACATTACTAATGTTGATCGTCGAGACGTCGACGGGCGTAAACGACGAGAAACCGCCCCGACATCCCTTCACAAAAATGTTGGTCACGGCATTGTGTGCTAATATACGTTATATTGGGATCACATTTTGGTAGTAACGTTTGGTGGGTGGTGGGGGCTGTTGGCCAACAGTAGTACTCTGTTTTCGCCGGAGTGCTGGTTGGGCGGTGGCGAGGTTGAATGGCCAATTGGAATTGGGTTAGGTCAAACCGAGCTACCAAATTCTGCAACATGGGACCGGAGAGTTGGTGGCCGTCACCACCGATGAAACCGGTATATCTGTGTCGATTCATCATATCTCTGGTTTGGAAGGGCTACTGTTTTAGGCTGTGATAGTGATGGTACGGTGAGAGTTCCGAAACTCCACGCGCGCTTATGTGTCATAAATCAAGTGATGCCGCGTGGAGATTCGGATTAGATAATGTACTTCATTAGCTGTTCTAATCCGAACAACTATAGAAAGATACACAATATTTTCACAATCCTGCCAATGGGGATCAGATACAAGAATAGTTAGTTGGCATCAGTGGCGGATACATGGTGCTTTAGGGGTGTCCCGGGACACCCCTAAATTTTGGGAACACGATTATCCAACTCTCGGTAGTAGTTTCGTATGGATAAACAAATTATAATTGGTAATCTCGGACACCCCTAAAATTTTAATAAACGATTATCTTACCCTCGATAGTAGTTTGCGTATGATTAAAAAAATATAAGTGGTATTCTGTGTTATTTACATCTAGGATAAGGACACTCCTATTATTAAACATCTTCTCCATTAGGTTATAACTCATTTGTTGTTCTATTTTAAACACTATGTAATGGTAAAAACACGATTTCTTATCCCTAGGGGTACCCCTAATTTGAATTGATTTTATGGTTACACCGTAAGTGCTGAAATAGTCTTTTCAACTTTGAATTACATCATGAATAATGTTAGAAATTGAATATACGATCTAGTAGGATATACCGATTTGTTGAGCAGTGTAGACACCAAATCTATCTTATATTTTTTTCGAAATATGAAAAATACATCGTGGCTTTTTGTCAACTTTGTACTAATTGGATATTTAATTATTTAAGTATTATTTTATTTAATTATTTAATTATTAATTTAATTTTTTAGAAGAGGACACCCCTACAAAAAAATTATGGATTCGCCACTGGTTGGCATGTCAGCCGATACAACCAGATTTGATCGGTACCGGTTATGTACTGGCTGGAGAGTGTCCTCGGTATGGCCGAAATGACCCATTTCCAACATTTATTTGTTGGATTCAAGTATGAATGTTTAGATGTTTATATGTCATTTGTTGGATTCAATTATAAACTTTTGAATGTTGGAGTTTTAAATATTACATTTAAATATGAGCCTTTTTCATATTGTTTGGAATATTATATTTTATTTAAATACGGATATAGATTTTAGAGAGATTGCATTCAAATCTGTTATATATAATATCTAAATTCATTTAGCGCTTTCCTACATGTTTTGCGAGAAATCAATATAAACGACATAAATCGATTATATCACCCCGTCATTATCATAACACTTACCAAACCGACAATTAATCTCCTATACACGTTACGACTTTTTCCATTCTATTTTTTTTTTAGAGTCACTAGCCAAACTCTATCAATGACTAACTTGTGACTCAAGGCCAAACACAAATATTCAGCAACAAGTTGGTCCAGGTCCAACAAATGAAAAGGGGCATATCTAACTCAAATAACGGACTCATTCCAGATTATGGGCTTGGTGGGCGGGCAACATATATTATCTTTTATTCATTCGCAAATATTGGGCTCAAAGCCCATTCGTTCGCTCTAGCCCAATGCTCAAGGCAAATACGATGTCGTATTTTCAGTTGTTTGATCAACCTTGCCAAGTTCGTCATTTGTATCTCCTTCGCCACTAGATTCAGGCATTTGCTTTCCACACTGCCTTAGACACTACAACAGACACAAGTTCAAGAACACTGGTTGTACTCTTTAAGAACTAAAACCACAGAGAGAAATGAAGTGACCCAAGAATCAACACAGCCATCCGCAATCCCTGCAAAAATGGTGCTCTCTTCCCTAAACCTGCAGAGCTTGTTGTTTCATTTGCTGCAGCTCCAGGTGCTGGAGCTACACCAGCCTCTGGCAGCTCACATTCCCCAAACGCCATACCTTGCTGCCAAAGTTACCCGAAAAAACAACAACGAATTGTGAGTCCACAAATCAAAACCATTCCATAGACGAAACAGAAATTCTGATTAGCAACAGATGTGTACCCTGCAAGAATCGATGTTCCCACACCCGCAAACAAGCTTCCCATTCGTGACATCCGTCGCTTGTGGAGCTCCCCCTCCATCGCTTCTCTGGAAACAAATTCATGTTAGAGACACAACTGTTGAGGCTACTTTTCCTTGCTTAATAAGCAATGTATGGAACAAGAGCATGTTTATGTATATACCGACCTTGTAGAAATCGACTGTGATGAAGTTAGGCCATCGGTTGCCTGCTGCCAGATGGCATGTGTCTGTCATGCTCATCAATGGGGCAGAGTTCTGTTTACAAGCCTGCGAGAGATCGGGGTTATCAGGGAAGTAGTTCATTAGCACCAGTGATCTTGTTGTTGTATTCATGGCTGATGATTCTGCCCGGTTTGGGCACGAGCCAGCCACCATCCCACCGTTCCCATCTGAACATCATTTTCATTCACTTATCACACTCCAAACATTAGGATGGAAAGCCGATTATGTTACAGCAAGACAGTTTGAGCTAGTCAACTGAAACTCACATTGGTTTTCGACCACATATCTCCACTCGTAAGCAATCCCTTCCGAGGCTTCCTTGGCTGACTTGGAAGTGAAGACTACCAACCGCTGATTGTTCTTGACCATATCGTCAACCGTCGGCCAGTCCCCGCCATTTTTGGGCATCTTTGTCACTGGAAACCAGTACTTCCTCAGGCCAGCAGCATTGAAAACTTTGGTTAGTCCGTTTGAGGAAGTAACATAGTCCTCTATGAAGATGGTAATGATCTCAGTTGGGTTCGATTCGAGGAAAGCTTGAATCTCCTTGAGCACATTCACAGCTGGTTGCTGCCCACAATCAAGGACAAAGCACGGTTAATGTCATAACTATTTTTGCAGACATTTGAAGTTATGAACTTGGAAATTTCGAAGATCAAAGCATCTTACAAAAGCTGTCACATTGAAGCATCTTCCTCCGAAAGAATGGCATAACCAGACATCATTCATGAAGTCGTACATGTCCAGCATCAAACCTCTCACCCCATTCTGTAGGAATATTAAAACAAAAGTTTAGACCAAATGAAGTCCAATATGAAAAGACAGCAATCCTTCAGCAATCGCCTCATAAAGCACAGAGCTTTTTATTTATTTCTCGCCCATGACACTTGTGTGTGTATTTGACATTGCCATTTAATATTCAACCGACAAAATCTTGAATGAAAAACGTTCACTCTGTAATTTCAAGCATTTGGTAGCTGCCTACCAAAAAACTATTCATTACAGCCTGCAACCTTAGACAGACCCATGTTTTCCCAGGAAGACCTTGTCAATGTGATCACATGTGGAGAACACGTTAATAAAGTAAGCTGGAGAAATAAATGAAGAAGGCGATCGTATCCACACACACACTTGGATCATTTGGTATGTAAATGAAGAATCTTTGAATAACTTTGCTGCCACAGCTTGTGTTTCTTTTATACAGAAGGTTAGGTCCTGTAACAATTTGCAGGCAATATTTTGCTTTCCAATTCTTCACTGCAAAGGTTAGCTACCCATACTTCAATTAGTTCATCATTAAAAAAGGCATCATCTGCAACAAGAAAGACAATAATAATAATATACTAATTTAAGGATAACAGTGCAACTCAGAAGTTGCAAACCACAGTCACAAGTCATTTCATTAATTATGAAATCAATTTCCACGGAAACCCATGATTAGTTTATCAATCGAAGTATGAACCCCATGCTGATGGCTGTCCCACGCATAAAAAGTAAGCAGCTAGTTGCCAAATTAGGGTAACCTTCAAGCTTCAACCATACTCCAAATAATTTGTTTAATGAACAAAACCACCACCTACAGTGACACTTTTTTATTTATCTTCAAGCATCCAAAAAGCTTCTGACTTTGCTTGACAGCAAGAAACAACTCCAACAACAACACAAGACAAACAGTACACGACACATCTGCACTTCATCATCAGAAACCACCAACATACATTTCCCCCTAAATTTCTGAGAAAACAAACAGGTAGGCTTACATTGAGCTGGCTAGTAATGGAGTCCTGCTGGTTAGTGGGAGCTAGAATGATGGACCCAGTTGCGGATTTCTCCCCCATCATGGCAAACGAATTGTGGGTGGTAAGCCATGTGTACCGATTGAATGGCAATCCCTTCACCTGGACAAAAGAACAAACACCTAGGTTGCATACTTGGGAAGCAATTGGAAATTGGGTGCTCGATTATGAAATGAACTGGATTTTTTTTTTCTTGCACAATGATATACCTTAGAAGTTGGGATTATGGGTTGGATTCTGGTGCAACGAGGGCGAACATTGCCGTTAGCCACACAGGTTTCACAGTGGAGCCCCGAGTCGCAGAATCTGTCTGCTGCACAAGTTTGGCCTTCCTGAGGCAGAAGAAAAAAGAAAAAAAGGAACAAAAAGTTTGCATCTTTGAGAGCTGAAAGACAAAACCCAGGAAGGGTTTTTGTACTGGGCTTGGATCGTTTCGTTTAACGTACCTTAAGAGCAGTGGAGAAGGAGAGGAGAAGAGTTGCAGCAAGCAGAGAAGCAATGGAAATGGTATTCTGTGAAAAGAAAAGGCGCAAAACAGAGTGGAAGCTTCAGTAGTTGAGGCTTCAGCGTGTGAATGAGAATGGAATGGGGGAGAAAAGACAGCAGAATGAAAATGAAGGTTGCAGAAGAGTTGGTTTGCCTGCAATTGCATCCTTGGGTGTCTTCGTATATTTGCTTGTGTTCAGTTCTACCAAGTTATTACAAGGCAAAGAGACAGAATGCAGGGTGATGGGAAGTGGAGAAATGGGCAAATTTGGCAAGCAGAGAGATAGTGTGGCATTTGGGAGGAAGAAGAGGATGAGTTAACAACTTTATATACGTGTCCGTAGTGGAGGGAATTGGTCTCGTCCAACATTGTAAACCTGGTTTGGCCCGTTGGCCCGATTAAGAAAGTGGGTTCAGGTCAATGGTCTGATCGCTTTAGTCTCGATTTAGTCATGATTAAATGTCACTATTTTGTTCATACATTTATAAATTGGGTTAATTATATGGTTGGTCACTGAGATTACAAAAAACGTTCAAGTTTGGTCACTCGAAATATTTAAATCCATTAGTAGTACTTCAGTTTACTGAAACCGTTCACGTTTGGTCACTCTCCGTCCAACTCCGTTAACTTTTGCTTAAGTGGCGGTCAACTATAAAAATTGACCGTTAAATGTGTGACGTGGCAATTTAAAAATAATAAAATTAACAAAATTAATTTTTTAAAATTGTCATCTCATTTTCACCCCATTATCACTTTTATTTAAAATAAAGAACCCCTAATTTTTTCAAATTTCTTCCACCTCATTATCACAATTTTTTTAAATTGCCGAATCCAAATCCTCATCGGCGCAATCGACATATGGATAAAAACACATAACATTACACCAAAATAACAAATCATACTTGGATCCAACATATAATGAAAATCCAAACGCACTAGGGTAAAATACCTCGGGTACCACTAAAGTATGAGAATTGAGAGAGCTATACCACTTAACTAAGAATAGGGCATCGCGTACCACTGAACTCTATTATATATGCTCCCGGTAGCACTTAAATTTTGCTGCTAAGTACATTCCGTTAAAGTTGACTGAATATTATTGGAACATTCCATTTTCTAAATTTTATAATTGGTCCTTCTACTTTTCTTTGGACTTATGAAAAACATCTTTTTTATCATTAGTTAAAATCATTTTTGAAAACTTGATACCAAACCAAATTTTGAATAGAAAATTTATAATCAATTATCATGTGTTCTAATTATTGAATTATTCACTGAAGCAAATATATTTTATAAATTTTGTTTAGTTTGAATCCTCTTTTGAATACTATGATACCAAACCAATTTTTTAATATGAAATTTAGAATCAATTATCATTACGTGTTCTAATAATTGGATAATTCCTTGAAGCAAATATATAATATGAATTCTATCTCGATATAAATAATCTGAGGATGTTATATTAGTTCTCTTACACCATGCTGACGTTGTCTAATTTTACATGTTAAATCTCCTTTTAATTCTCTAATATTATATTATAGATGTTCCATGTTAGTTAAATTTACTAATTCTATCTCTCTTCCTATAGTCATATTTTCTTTTCTACATTTGTTAGTGAATGTTGTAGTTTTTATAGTTTATTTTTTACTTGGTTACATTCTGCCTCTTTTCGTTCTAATTTTTTCAATTACTGGACTATGTTAATTCTTACTGATTGTGTTCCATTTATCATTCTTTGTTTTTATGTAATGATGACCGATTAGGTTCTATTTTAACTGTTTTTAATGACACTTCTATTGAATCAAGGGTTTAAATAGATCTTTAATATTGATTTTAAAATTTTATTATTATCTTTTAGTATGTTTATTATTCTTCTTGATATTCGCTTATTATTTTTACTAATTTATCTATGTTATTGAAAAAAATATAAGCCATTCTAGTGGTACTATGTTTAGAAGGTTTTCTAATTTTTATATTAGATAAAACTTGTTAAAATGTAGTTTTGGATGTTTAAAATGTTTTGGGTACCAAAAAGTAATTAAAAGTTTTGGGTTTGATGGAAAACTAGACGGATGCACATTTTGGCGACTTTAATGTCTACTTCAATTCTTAAACTTAAGTGGTACCCGAGATATTTTACCCAACACTCTCATATAATATCAATATTCAAATGTATAAACAAGAATTCCAAAAGTGATTCAACGAAAAAAAAAAAAAGAATTCCAAAAGTAGAATTAGGCAAAATGAAAACTAGAAAAGATACGCAATTTGCAAAGCAAAGAGAAAAATGACCTCCAGCATAAGAACCTTACCACTGGTCGACCCGTTGGTTGTCTGCCACTCGTTTTCCTCACCGGATCCATGTCAATTCTGGTCAACCTGCGGATTGACAACCTTGGTTTCCGCTGAGTTAGTTCTTATTTTCTTCAATCTCAAATTAAAAGCAAAAAGATATTTCATTACTTTATTCAGATTTAATTTTAATCATAAAACAGTTACTGCGTACATGTATACAGTAATTGGGACTCAATTGTTTCATATTGCTAAAACATCTATCGGTTTGAGGTTTAGTATCTAGTGTTCGCGATCCGACCTAGGATCAAATTTCTAAAACATTGGGCTTTCATCCAAGATCTTCTAAACCACCGGTCAACTCATCCAAATCATTGATAAAAAAAAGGTTATGCGGACTCTCAAATTACTAATTAGCTGTCGAGCAAGAGAGGAAGAGGTTAGATCAAGTGACGAGTTTGATTTGAATTTAAGTATGGAATAAAATGAGTCGTTCATGTTAGCTAGTTAGGTTTATATTTCATTTCCATTGCTAATTTGAAAGAATTAACATGCCGGCATTTACAATCATGACGAATAGAGTGATGCGAGTTGTTCCAAAATTTTGTTAAGAAAGACAAACTTCAGGCGAAAAAGTTTTGAACCGTCAAAGTTTAGTGACCACTTAAGCAATGTTCCAAAGAAATCATCCAAGGACAATACTTAAAAACTAAAAAGAGAAACACCATTGAAAAACAGAGCCTGTGGTGGGAGTGAAAGCTGGAAGAAATCAGAAATCAAATGAGAGCCACCACAGCATCACTGTTGGTGACTGATTGAATCAATTGGACCCACATTTTGCTTCCATGGACGCCCCGCTTGCCCCCAAGTAAAAGCCAGAGTGTAGCACTCTAGCTGCAGACCCACATTACAGAGAGAGAGAAAGAGAGTTGCGACGAACGACGACCAAGGTGCACAGCCAGAAAGAAAGAGACGACGCAAAGACGGAAACTTTCCCATTCCCCATACACCTCTCTCTCTCTCTCTCTCTCTCAAAAGTCGCATTCCCCTCTTCTCTCCCTCCTCACGAACTCACCAGCCTCTTCTGCTTCCTGGGTACTCACTCTGCTGCATAGAACCCACATTCCGCTCCTAATCAATCGACCCCACTAAAAATTCTTTGCTTTGGTTGGCAGTTTCATTCTGCTTTGTTCCCCCTTTTCACCACCTTGCACCGTCTGTCTCTCACTCCTCTCGGGGTTCCTTTGGTCGGCTGCTCTCCTTCTTGACAAGTTTGACCATGGCGGCGGGCGCGCGGCGGGAAGTCCTGCTGTGGGTTTTGCTCACATTTCTGGCAATGCTGCTGCTTCTTCCTCTTCCTCCCGTCACTGCTGGTTCGTTTCCGCTGCTCTTACTTTGTATTGAAAGTGCCATCTTTTGTGTTTGTGAAATTGCCTGAACCAACTTTGTGCTCTCGAGTTGGTGCCAAATGGGTCCTTTTCTGGGCACTGCATGCCAAATAAGTTGCCTTTGTTGCGGTTTTTTCTTGGTTGCGAATGTTTTATCTGCAATGGATGAAGTGAGCAATTAGAGGGGAACATTTCCTTCGTGTTTGACAAGCATGGATAGTTCATATGCTGCACAAACGTTTAACAAAAATGCTCTAATATCACAGGGTTGATTCAAGAGCTCCTCTGGCCTATGATTTTTAGATTAAGTTCTAGAAAAGTTTATTTGTATGATTTGGGTATTTTAGTTGGCCTTTGTTGGACTTAGTTGGAAGCAAGATAATTGCTAATCCCTGTCAATGGGGACCTTTTTTTTTAACCTGAAGCACATTGTTGATTAGCTATTTGCTTGCTACTTCTGCAGATTGCCCCTTGGATTTAAGCGGTTCAAACTTCACATTGGCAGCCTCATTGTGTTCCAAGAAAGAAGATCGAGGGAAGTGTTGCCGCTACATTAATGCTTTCATTGCAGTATCAGCCTCCCGCTATGCAAATGCAACGGGCAACTTAGGGGTCCCCTCCAATCTATCAGATACATGTGTTGGGTCCATCACTCAGACCATGCAACTGTACGGACTTCCACAAAATGCAACTCTTTTCTGCGGATTTGGTACTAAAATCCCGGTTCACTACGAGTGTATGGAGCGAACTACAGTCGGCGAGATGCTGCAGTCTCCAGAATTTGAGAACGTCGTGCAGAACTGTGAGGTGCCAGTTTCAGGGGAAGCCGATTGCAGGAAATGCTTGAATGCGGACATTGTATACCTTCATCATCTGGTTGGAACGGATGACAATGTCACATTGAGTATCTGCAGGGATGCAGCTTTTGTTGCACTCACAAGCCGAGTTGATGTTGCAACTACTGTTAATTTTGCACGTTGTTTCTTTCAAGTTGACGGTCTTGTATCTCCTCTAGGTATATGCATGTCTTTAATTACTTATGTTGTCAAGCTCTTGCAGTTGATGTTCATAAATGGCCTTAAGAATTCATTAACCATTTTCATGATTTTTGTATGGATTTCTGTTAGTGTCATCGCCTTCTGGAAACATCACTGAAACTTCTCCTAGTCCTTCATCTGCTGCAAGCCCCGACCAAGCTTTGTTAGGATTACCACAAGATGGCAACCATCATCACCCCTATCACTTGACATTGATTCCTGGAATCGGGATCGGAGTTACACTGTTTGCTTTCATTGTGTTGATGGTTTTGGTAGTTCTTATTCGGAAAAAGAGCAAGGAGTTAGATGATCCAGACAATCTAGACAAGGCATCTTCTAAAGCTTTTTCTGGTTGGACAACACGAAAATTTCAACAAGGTTTAACTTCTTTAGGAGCTTGCTGAATCAAGTTTGTTTCTGGGCATTCTTTTATGGTTAGCATTTCTTATATTCTTTGTTTCTGTTCTTACTTGTGTTTTTGGGGCTTTGTACATGTAGGATCTGCAGCGATGTTTCGAAAATTCAGCTACAAGGAAATAAAGAAGGCAACAGACAACTTTACTACAGTAATAGGAGAAGGAGGATTTGGAGTTGTTTACAAAGCTCAATTTAGTGATGGGTCAGTGGTGGCAGTGAAGAGGATGAACAAAGTTTCAGAACAGGGAGAAGATGAGTTCTGCAAAGAGATTGAACTTCTTGCTAGATTGCATCACCGTCATCTAGTCGCTCTCAGAGGATTTTGTGCAGAAAAGCATGAGAGGTAGTCATTTATTTCTCCATTTATGTCTGCTAGTGTATATGGTTACTGAATCATATCATGCAAGAAGATTCATAAAAAAAAAATATATATATATCTAGAGATGATGATAGAGATCATACTGAGAAACAGAAGAATTCTGCAAGAAGGCCAGCTTTTGTTTGTGGAGTCACTATAATCCATCAACTATTATAGCTGAAATATCACATTAGTAAATTCTTTGTGCATTTTCATCATGATCATAATTTGATATTAAATTTCAGGTTCCTTGTGTATGAATACATGGCAAATGGAAGCCTGAAGGATAATCTGCACTGTATGTACTGTTTTTCTTGCTATTTCTGTCCTATTCGGATAGGTTTCTGTCATGCAGCTGAATCGAAAATCTTGATAAGAAAAATCTGTATCTTATAGTGGATTTTCTTAGTTGATGATGGGAAGTTGACGGTTGATTCTGAATCCTTTTATTCCCGAATCTGTGCAGCTCCTGGAAAAGCTCCTCCAAGTTGGCAGACCAGAATCCAAATTGCTATTGATGTGGCTAATGCTCTGGTATTTAGTTAAAAACATCCTCACCCTTGGTACCCATTTGCCGATTCAAAAAATTTAGAACGCGTCAGGCTCTTTTGTTACTGTTCTTGGTCTAAATTCATTGTCAATGCAGGAGTATCTCCACTTTTACTGTGATCCACCTCTTTGCCACAGGGACATCAAGTCCAGCAACATCTTGTTGGATGAAAATTTTGTAGCCAAGGTTCCATATCACTGAAACTTAGGCTTCTGTGATTTTAGAACAGACAAGAAATATCTCCTCCTGTGTTGCATATCTAATACTTTCCTGATACTTCCTTTGTCTTCCAGGTTGCAGATTTTGGACTTGCACATGCTTCAAAAGATGGTTCAATATGCTTCGAACCTGTCAATACAACTGATATCAGGGGAACTCCAGGTCAGTAATTTTTCCCCAAATGCCATATAGAATCATATTTCAATCTTTATTAAGAGATCTAATAAAATGCAGCAAATTTCCAGGATACATGGATCCTGAATATGTGGTAACTCAAGAGCTCACCGAGAAAAGTGATGTGTATAGCTACGGAGTGGTCCTTCTGGAGATGGTCACGGGAAGACGAGCAATACAAGACAACAAGAATCTGGTGGAATGGTCTCAAATATTCATGGCCTCAGAATCCAGACTACCCGAATTAGTTGATCCACGTATTAAGGGCTCGTTTGACTTTGACCAACTTCAAACGATTGTCAGCACTGTGAGATGGTGCACCCAGAAGGAAGCCACAGCTAGGCCTTCAATCAAGCAAGTGCTCCGGCTTCTGTATGAAAGCTCTGACCCCATGCATAGTGGGTTTGTTGAGGCACTGGAAGAAGAAGAATTCGAAGGTAGGGGAAGAACAAATAGTAAAGGGAAAACAAGTAGAAGTGGTGATGTGATTTTCCACAGTGGAGATGCTAGATGTCTGGCGTCTTCATCAAGTACATCAAGATCACATTGTAGCAGAACTTTTCTACTTGAAACCGGCTCTCCACAATCTCCTCCCAACATGTACTCCCTCTGACGATACTTTGTCTACTATAACTCCCTTTGACACTTATGTTAAGTCTAGCTTTTTACATAATAGTAACCTTGTTAAATGAATGAATCTCCGCTGAGACATGTCCTCCCTTTGGCGCTACTGATCGTGGTGAAGTCCAAGGAGATGCCATCTTCACGTATTTATCGTTCTAACTTGAACAAGACAATCTTCCCAATCCCAGATTTGCAGCAACTGCTGGTTTGACAAATGACAGGATCCTGGTATGATAACAAGACAGAATGGATTAGCTAAGTTCTCTGTCCTTTATGTCTTGCTGTCAGCAATGGTTTATTCTTCTTTGGAATCCTCCTCCGATAAGGATTAGCTTTAGCTACCAACCGAACATACTGCGAAGGATTTCTTCAGTTTGTAACAGCATTTCCAAGGCTCAGGTTCCTGTTTTGATACGGGCATGCCACTTTTTCTTATTTGCAACTGTAACTCCCAGCTTACAATATTTCTGATTGCAGAAACACAAGTGCAATTCTCAAAGTGAAAACAAAAAACAGAGCGAATGATTAAAATAAAGCTGCAGCCTGCAGGGGAAGGGGAGACAAATGCGGGCATTGTTGCGCTTGTGCCATCATCATCACTATGCAGCTTTTGTTTTGGAAGCAGCTTCTTCGTCTAGAACTGAAAGGCGAGCTCGGACATGGGCAAGATGCTTCTCGCTAGGCTGCAGGCATTCCATAACGAGGTCATTAGCTTCCAGCTTCGCCAGCCATTGGAACAGAACAGGAAACTTCTCCTGTGTCATCAACTCTGCTTCTTTCACTTCTTGCACCACCCCATAGACATGCATGATGAAGAACGCAGCTATGTCTACGAACCCGATGCTGTCCCCTCCGAAGTAGTCCTTCCCCGCCAGCTCACCCTCCAGCATCTTGAGCTGCTGAGAGAACAGTTCAATGCCGTCCTCTTGCGGTTTGTCCTTCCCCAAGTACGCAATGGACGCCGTCTTGAAGACCTGAAAGCATTACACCGTCACATTTGCAGAACTATACGAGTAGAAAACATTCACAACGAATGGTTACCTTTTCGTCGACAAAATTGGCCCAGAAACGAGCATTGGCTCTGCCATGAGGATGTTTGGGCAGAAGTGGGTTGTGTTTCCAGGTCTCGTCGATGTATTCCATGATGACGAAGGATTCTGCAATGGCATTCCCGTTGTGGAAAAGGACAGGGACCTTCTTGTGAACTGGGTTGGACTGAAGGAGCAGCTCGCTCTTGTTCCATATGTCCTCGTCGATCAGTTGGTACTGCAGGCCTTTGAGCTTCAGGGCTAGTTCAACTCTCTGGCAGAAGGGGCTTGCCCAGAGTCTGAGCAGCTTGATTTCGTCCGCCATTTTTGAGGTTCTGCACTGGTTTTCCATTCTTGGTGGACTCCATATCTGTATATGTAGATAGATGCTGAAAGTCAATGATGAGTGGATTCCTAACACCTCGAGAACACATGTCATGGCTGACATCATTTCTATGGATATTATATATCTCGGTCGTTAGTTTATACTCTTCGATATTCATTCCTCGGTTGAACTTAGATTCCTACATCTGCTGCTGGAGGGATCCGATCCTGGCAACAAGACAAAACGGATGGGTTCAATTCTCCCCATTTTCTGTCTTCCCCGCCATGGTTAGTTTGTTCTTTTCTTTGGAATCCTCCTCCAATAAGGATTAGCTCCGACTGAGGATACTTCGAAGGAATCCAGGCAACATCATTTCCAAGTGCTTGTTTTCAACTCGCTTATCATTGCGAGATTCATGTTTTGGTCTTTGCAGCTTAGTTTCTGGTTCGATCTAATTGATCAATACTACCGGGATTGTTGCTGCTGTAGATCATATTCAGTTGATTTCATCGAGGGAATGGGTTTTGGATGATTCACATAGGTCTATCGATGTATAAAGTTGACGACTTTGAGCAGCTCTTCACTCAAATAGCACTTCAAAGAAAAAATGGCTCCAATGGGTTCTTCTGTCATTACTGTCTTCCTTCTCGCTGGCTGCCACGTCACTGTCCACGTTAGAAGATGACCGTCGGACCTACATCATCCACATGGACAATACAAACACGACCACCGTGGTTTTTTCGGAGGGTGGTCACAAATGCAGCTGCTGGTGGGAGCGTTTATCTTGCCGATCTTGTGACACCGAGAGGAATGACGGTAGTGGTGGAACCGGCGAAGATCAGCTTCAGCACGGTTGCGTTTAACTTGATCGTGGAGGTCGATTTGAGTGGAGTTGGCAGAGTGGATGATGTTGGGATTAAGAGCGATTACATTGGGAATCATGGCTACTTGAGTTGGGTTGAGCTGAATGGTACACATGTCGTCAGGAGTCCGATCGTCTTATTCATTGCTTCTCCAAGAACTTGAAGTCTTGGATAGGGGATGAAGGCAAAATAAGACCACGTAAATGGTTGCTACTGTCAATAAGAAATCGATGTTGTCATCCAAACTACATGGTTCGATTGGAATTTAGTAATTTATCTCCTTTCCTCTGTACAGACAGGTACTGTCAATAAGTAGTATATTGCCAACTTGGTGCACAATCTAATAAGCTAGAATGAAGCAATTAACTTGTAAAATGGTTCAACAGAAAGATGGCTGCATGCATCTGGAACTAGTCATTTACATGAACTTGGCTACAGAATCTCTAAGGCATGGGAAGGAAAACAAAGACAGATGAGACCTGATAGTTGAAGACAGACAAACTGATCTCTCAAGTAGTCAAAAAAATATTAGCTGAGACATCATCAAAAGGGCTTCAACATCATCATCATCATCATCATCATCATCACCAGCAAGAGTATTTGCTCTTACCACAAACTAACAGCAACAAACAACAGAAAGAAATTGCAGATGAAGGGACCAAAAACACCCATCATCATGAAATTTGCTCCGGGGAACATTCCGACTCGTAAATGCTGAAGGAGAGCTCAGTAGACTTACAACACACTCCTTGGATACTAACAGTTGCTTTATCTTACAGTATACCCAGTACAGTTTTGCCACTGAAGCTGCAAACCATCATCAGCCAAGGCAATGAAAGATTTCATCAGCTGAAATATATCAGCAGACCAGAAATCTCTCATTCGTTCAAGAAACCTGTGGAAAAGACATTGATGGTTTCGATTAGCAATTGATTGTGTCAAGGCAATCTTCAGAGGAGTGACAAATAACAAAGCAGTAGAGTGTAAGAGAATCAGTAAAGTAGAATGTGCATCCTTCTCAAATTTGTGACAACATTCGCTTTGATGAATGATTCTTGCAGTATGTTCTTAACCCTATAAAATCATTGGAGATTACGCAATTAGGGCAAAAGAAACCAACTAAACTGGATAATCAATTGCCAACTAATAGCACCTAATTCCTATCAAGTTGGCTACATGATTAACACCCTACAGTAGTTCCGTATGAAGGTATCACCACCCACTGACTATATGATCTTCCCATCAATTGCAGAATAGTAAGGGACTAAGCGAAAAATTACATGCAATTAAGTTCAGTGAAGACACATGCATGAACGAACAAAGCGGTAATATTACCCCATCACATATGCAAAATGGAAGAAAAAAAACATACACTTGAGTCTGGTCCATGTACATGCAGCAAAGTTTGCAAAAGGCCCGAGCAAGTCTTCTAGCCACTAATAGCATCCACAAACTTTCTCTTACTCGTAGGATCTTCATGCAAGACAACCACATCCCTAACTTTATCAAAAAGCTCCTCCAGCTGAGTGACACCAAAACATTGGAGGTCCAGCCGTTTCTTGTACCGTTGCTGGTATATAGCCTCAAAACTTCCCAAGAAAATACGACAAGAATAACTCACCAAAATCTCCTGTAACTCGAACTTGAATTGCTCCAAATAACCATCATCACCTTCTTCACATTGAGATACATGTGCTGTACTAGTCTGGATCACTGGACTTCTCCTCTCCTCAAGTTCTTCAACTCCCACTCCATCATCATCTGAGAACTCATCAGAGGACACAAACCCATTACCTGCCACTTCCAAACCCTCTTGAGCTCCCTTTCCTTTCCTATCCTTTTTGGAAAGACTTGAGGGATTGACAACAATCAAAGGAGGAGCACTTGGACCTGCTTTCCAATTCTGAAGATATACAAATTTCTTTTTCCCTTTCCCATCTATTGAAATCACATCATTCATTCTGCTGAAAAGATTGACAAGCTTGGATGCACCATACTCTGATACATAAAGCGGCCGTCCATACATCTTTTGGTACTCAGATGGAATACGTTGAAGAGGTAAATATCCACTAAAGAGTTCAAGCAACTTTACTAACTGTGTCTTCAAACCATGTACATCCCCAGGTTGAACCCACATTACAGAACTGTATTGATCATCATAAGGAGCAGGGAAAGCCGACGGTACTTCACTCATACCATTTGGAAGACTCTGTGTCCTCATTCCTGTAGGATAATTAGGCAGGTTCCCACTGCTGTATTCAGCTAAAGAGTGTGAAACTAAGGATAAATCTCTCGAGTTGTAGTAACTTTGAGAAACCCCTCGATAGACAATTGCCTCCTCCTCATTTTGGTACTCAGGACTCTCATTGATATGGCATCCCATGAGACGAAGGTCAACTGGCAGTCCATGAGGGGACATTAAGGACTTCGAACGGGCCATGAATCCCTCTCCACGGCACACGCTAGGCCAGTCCCAAACGAATTTACCAGCATTGCACAGTGCGGACGAGACACCAACTCCAGAAGGGATAACAAGGATAATGGTATATCCACGTTGACCTAGAATATGCAGAGCTGGAGCGAAGTCAACGTCCCCTGAGATAAGCATGATGGAGGAAGGTGGTGGATTGTCGAGTGCAAAAAGAAACATGTCGACGAGAATAGCCTTGTCAGCTGCATCTTTCCTACCATTCGGAACATCTATAAGTTTAACGCCAGTTCTCTGACATCCCTCCCTTAGTCGCCTAGGGAAGGCATTGAAATCTCCATAGGCCGAGAACGTCATAACTGCTCCTTTAATCACAGGGTGCACCTGCAATGCCATCCTGATATTCCCACCTACATCTTCAGGACGGACGTCGCTTGGAACCGGGCAGTTCTCGATGTCCCAAAGGATAGCCACCGGACCATCTGATGCCGTTCGGTTTTGGTGGATCATGCTGGGTTGAACCATGTGTTGGTTCGAATTAGACACTTGCATTCCCCCAAGCTCGGAGGAAACAGCAGGAATCATCGAAGATGATGAACTTATATCAGCCATCAGTTTAATTCTATGTATCCCAAAGAAAAGCCCCCTGCAGTGGATAGCTAGTAAGAACCTGCTGAGACTAACTCAAAAATCTAAAATTTCAGAGACAGTCCTGCATATTGACTACCACACACACATCCTAACCAAGAATTACTACTAACCAGTGCTATTCAACAGCAATCAAACCAAATCAGTAAACATCTCATGCCCTTAAGCTCACAGCAATCTCCATTTCGCGAAAACCCCAAAACCAACAAAACAGCACCAGTGTTCAATTTCTAGAACCACCACCCAACTACTCAAAACAGTTTACAAACAGATAAAACTGGGCAGAGCATTCTCAATTAACCATCCACCAACTGAGAACTTAATAAATCAAGATCATTTGAATGAGGAGCGAGGGAAGTTGAATTGTATCCGGCCATACCTTTTGTGTTTTCAACAGAAACAGATACTCGCAGATCCTGAAGACCACCGATTCAGGGGAATCGCAGAACAAAGGAAGGGACGCAGAAAAGCGAGAGCGACTTTGGAATCAAGAAGGAGAAGAAGAAAGTTCGATTATTTTTTATACCGGGTGCGATGGAAGTTTTCCAGATGACCGGAAGACTGAAACTTTCAGCTACGGCGAAGTGAAAGAAAGAAACAGGAGAAGAAATCAGAAGGAGTAGCTATGGCGGTGAAGATGGGTTGCTATTATCTTATTTAGCCGTTCTGATGTTCTTCATCGTCATCAAGAAAGAGAAGGGCAATGCGATAGCTGCTGCTGCTGCCTGCCAGCCAGCGAACGCATTTAGTTGGAAAAGGGTGGGCTTTTGCTTCAGCCCAAAGAAAGAAACGCGTTTCTTCCTGGACCTCAAGGCTCAAACCGACCTATTATCTCTTTGGTTCTCCTCTCTTTCTTCTTGCTTCTTTTTTTGCTTGGAATGCTTCCTCAAAACAGACTCTTCAATCCCGAAAGTAACTTCTTTCCCAAGTAAACAGAGAGATGAGATCTTCGACGATAGAGTTTGAGGGGAACTCAAATCTAAACCAATGGTTATCTATTAAAGCGTTATAGATACAGATGAAAAGAGGATGCACAATGTATTTACATGTCATAAGCTTACAACCACATCAAAGGTGCAGCTAAACCCGTTTGCACCTATTTGCAGAAGCCAGCAATGAGCATATATGTTTCATCAGCTCTATATATGTATGTTCTAGTAGACAACTCAAAGCCAAAACAAAATTCCACTACACACCTGATAGCAAGAACCAGAGAAAAACAAACAAACAACAAGAGGAAATCGTCGATCCGAGTTTCTATTATGCTCTACGGAGAAGAGAAAAGAAAGAGGCATTCATGGCTTCAGAACCCTCTCGATTGCAGCAGCATAGAATTCCTTGGGCATGGTACCAACCACAGTCTCTTGCTTTTCTCCATTCTTGAAAAGCAGAACCACAGGCACAGCCTTGATGTCATAGTCCTCAGCAATGTCCGAATTGAGCACGAAGCACTGGATTCGTCCTTCGTACTCCCCAGCAAGCTCATCGATCACACGGTGGACCATTTTACAGGGGCCACACCAACTTGCATGGAACTCAACTAAGACCGGGGTATCGCTTTTCAGAATTGACTTCTCCCAGGAGTCCTTGGTAACAACTGCTGCTGCTGAACATACCGAAAAACATAGTGGTTAAAGAAGCCTGTCTGATTACTAGACTAGATGTTCACTGAAATCTGTGTATGACAACTTTGATTAAATCAACCACAAAGCAAGCAACAGAAAACAACGCTAAAGATAATCAAATCCACAAGATTCTTCTCAGGAAACTCTCATCTAAGGAAGACACCATCTGCTTGAGATTTTGGCTCATCTAATACTATTCTGGCCATACAGATAGATCCCTTAAGGTACAAGCATATTCCAAATGTTCCTACCAGGCCAGTAACTAAGCATTCAAACTAATCATTGTCATTGAAAACATCTAGTAACCATCCATTGCTTCAGTGGATTGCTCAACTTCCTTGGAAGAGGAGCTTTCTTTTGTATAAGGCTGGCATAGTTCAAATAAAGCATGAAAAGAAGCATTTATAAGTATCAACAAGCACCAGATTCGGCAAAGGGACAGCGTGAGAGCTCCTCGAATGCACAATCTAAACATTCAATACTCTCAACTTCATACATGAAATGAAAATCAAGCATTCTGAGATTACCATTCAATACTCTCAACTTCATACATGAAATGAAAATCAAGCATTCTCCAATCTCAGACGGAATGCAGGAGGACTCTGAACTTAGAACTATCATCGTATTTGGAGAGGCGAATTATGAATTAAGGTTACAGGAAGATACAAGAGATGTGTTTCCGAACTGCTCTAATCAGAGCCAAAAGAAAAGCAGGTACAGATAACAAAAACCAATGCTAACATTCTCGTTCCCTTTCCTTCATTGAAATGAAAGCTCAGCCATTGAATTGCTTTCTGCCAGTCTCTGAATCAAGTGCCTAACGATAATGTGCGAAAGCTCTATTGGCCTCTGCCATTCTATGGGTCTCCTCTCTCTTCCTTACAGCATCACCGCTTCCTTTGGCAGCATCAATCAACTCATTACTTAGTTTGAACACCATGTCCCGACCTTGCCTCTTTCGAGCTGCCACCAACAACCAACGAATCGCAAGCGCTTTGCCCTGAGTGGTATCCACCTCAACAGGAACCTGTTGAGTGGCACCCCCAACTCGCCTAGATTTCACAGCGACATCAGGAGTAACTCCTTGCACTGCTTCCCTCAACACCGCCAACGGATTCTGCCCCGTCTTTTCCTGAACCCTTCTCAAGGCTCGGTACATAATGAAATAAGCCAGTGACTTCTTCCCATTTTTCAGGACTCGGTTAACGAACATGCTAACTAATCGGTTACGGTAAACTGGGTCGGGTTTTGCCGTTTTCTCTTTCTTGCCACCTTAACAATTGACAAATTTTCCGTCAGAGAAGCAAGCGCACAATTCAATCAAACTCTTAAACCACTCCAACGGGAAGACTCCTACCAATGAAATCAGAAATGCTCGAGAAACAGAAACAGATTTTGGTGTGAACCCTAAGCAGGAATTGGAAGGACAGCAATGGCACGTAATCCAAATTGAAATGCATCAGATGTGACGGAATGGGAAACGTTTCAAGGGTTGTCTAGCTAAGATGAGGAAGTTTCTACCTTTGGATCCGCGCATGCAAACGACCTTGAGGGGAGAAGACGACGGGGAGCTGGTTAAACGGAGACCTAATCCTCTGACGTCGGCGGAGAGGTTGAAAGGGAAGGAGATGGCGGAGCTGGAACTGAGCTCCGCCGGACGGAGTGTGGCAGAAGCCGAGAGAGGAGGAGGGCGGAAGCACGCGGAAGTAGAAGCCGCCATTTTCAGAGCGCCGGGGAGAGTTCTTTCGGGGTGAGGAAATGGAGAAGACGCGAGTCAGGAAGTCGGAGAAGAAGATCAGATAAGGAGAGAGAATAAGAGAGCTGCCAAATTAAAAACAAAAACATAAAATAAATTCTTTTTTTTATTATTTTTACTGTTTAAAGTGGTAATATTATTTTTACTGTTTAAAGTGGTAAAAAAATTAAAAAAGAACACACCCGGTGGGACTCGAACCCACAATCGTTTGATTAGAAGTCAAACGCCTTATCCATTAGGCCACGGGTGCTTTTTATTCAATTACTGATGTCTATAGTTAATATTCAAAACTGGGTTTGACGATTCGTAGTAAATTACACCAAAGCCAGACTTTCAAACTTGTACAAAAGTGGGAAATGTACACAAAGAAATCTAACCACAATGATCATTTATCAAGGCTTTTCAAGGTAATGGCTAGTTCCAATTCCCTAGTGATTGTAGGTTTAACCAGAGAATCTGTAAAGTGTTCACTCTACATTCTACTACTACATCCTGAACACACCAAACTTGGTATCTTCAGAGGGGCGGTTCGTGGAAGCTGATATACAGAGCCCTATAACTTTCCTCGTATCGGCTGGATCGATGATGCCGTCGTCCCAAAGCCTTGCTGTGGAATAGTACGAGCTGCCTTCTCGTTCGTATGCCTCCGCCACTTTCCCCTTGAAGCTTTCCTCCTCTTCTGGTGTCCACTGCCTCGTCAAAATTTACTCATCATGAGGTGTGACTGACGCAAATGCTTAATATGCAACCGTATGGAGGGAAGAAACAGTGTTGCCGTTTTTTTACCTGGATTCCCTGTTTTTTCTTGTTCGCCTTTTCGATTTGAGACAACACCCCAGCAGCCTAGTAGAAAAGAGCAATATAATGTGAGAAGAATAAGAGCTTATCGATCAAGTCGTCAGCTTCCGAAGAAATGACAAAGACTAAGTAAGCACCTGAACACCACCCATGACTGAGATTCTTGCATTTGGCCACATGAAGAGGAAGTCTGGACTATACGCACGACCGCACATTGCATAGTTCCCAGCACCGAAGCTCCCACCAACCATGATGGTTACCTTTGGCACCTATGTTGAGAAAACACTTGTCCGAATCAGTGGAGAGTGTTTTTGGAATGATGTCATGTTTCTTTCAGGTTTGTTCATGAACTATGAGACCGTGGTCTGATAAACTTCGTCTTCAGTTGCCGAAACCATACACCATGAACATGCTACTTAGAGGTGGCAAACAACAGCAAACAAGAGGAAGAAGTGCTAGCAACCTTTGCACAAGAAACAGCCATAACCATCTTCGCCCCAGATTTTGCTATACCATTTGCCTCGGACCTTGAGCCAACCTACAAAAGGATCATATGCCATTACACTAACATTTTTTTTTTATCTCCATGCTCGAAAAGAAGGCACAAGTTGATAGAAATTAACTTACCATGAATCCAGTGATGTTCTGCAGGAAAACTAGAGGAATGTTACGCTGACAACAGAGTTCAATGAAATGGGCCCCCTTTAGAGCAGAATCATTAAACAATATTCCATTATTTCCAATGATTCCCACAGGTTGTCCAAATATTTTAGCAAAGCCTGTCACCAGGGTCTGCAGAGATGCAACTGAGATTCGTTTACTCACGAGATCGAAGTATCAAACAAAGTGAGGTATCGAAGGGTCCTGAGAGGTGCTCACTGTTCCATATAATTTCTTGAACTCGTCGAACTCACTTCCATCGACAATTCGAGCAATAACTGATCGAATATCAAAGGCCTGCTTGTGGTCAGCTGGGGCAATAATTCTCAGTTCCTTTATGTCATATAAGGGCTCTTTGTACTCTGGACTTAACTTATGTCCTTCACTTTTCACTCCACCTTTTCCAGCCATATGCAAGTTCTTGATAATGTTCCTTCCAAGAGCAAGTGCATGCAATTCATCTACAATTTCAGAAATAAATTCATAGACACATCATCGGATCTGGATTGCGATTATTCTGGTGAATTAGAAAGCATGGGCAAGCCCAAATTTCTTCTTACCTTGAGCAAAATAGTCTGAAACTCCTGATGTTTTGCAATGTAAAGAAGCACCACCCAAGTCTTCAGCAGATACTTCCTCTCCTGTAGCAGCCTAACATGGAATTCTCCTTCAATTCAACTTACCAAAAGGTAATATATAAAATGGATCACCATTATGCATGCAGCGACTTCAATCCAGAAAACAAGAACTTGCGACTGACCTTGACAAGCGGTGGTCCAGCCAAAAATATGGTTGCATTTCCCTTGACCATCACACTTTCATCAGCCATGGCAGGAATGTAGGCACCACCAGCAGTACAGGAACCCAATACCAGTGCAATCTGCGGTATGCCTTCAGCAGACATTACAGCTTGATTGAAGAAAATTCTACCGAAGTTATCCTTGTCGGGGAACACCTCAGCCTGCTTTGGAAGAAAAGCACCACCACTGTCGACGAGATAGATGCAAGGCAGTCTGCATCGAGCAGCAATCTCTTGCGCCCTGAGATGTTTCTTCACTGTAATGGGATAGTAAGTTCCCCCCTTGACGGTAGGATCATTCGCTACAAACATACAAAGTCGCCCATGAACAGGACCTATTCCTGTAACTACTCCACCAGAAGGCAGGGATTCATCGTATAATTCATGGCCTGCAAGCTTAGGGCGCAAGAGAAATGAGACATTTCAGTTCACAACATTACCAATATTATCTGAATTTAGCCGTAGCCTATACGATCCAAATCATTTACAACTAAATTAAGGTTTTAAGAACTCCCAGTACCTGAGAAAGCTCAAGAAATGAAGAACCTGGATCAAGCAGCCGGTCAATTCTTTCTCTTGGCAGCAGCTTATTCCTGCTTCTGTTCCTCTTGACCGCCGCTTCTCCTCCTCCAGCCAGAACCTCCAAAATGACAAAGGCAAATAAAAAAACCCCAGCCCATATTAGAATTCTGAATTTCTCACACTACCCACATCACAAAATTTCCCATTTCTTACCTGGTTTATGTTGGATTGGAGCTGGGAAATGAGAGACTCCATGGCCATAGAGTTGTGCGAGAACGCCTCGGAAGTCCTGTCCACTCCATCGGGAAGAACCCCGAAGCTGAAAGCTCTTGTGCAGCGCAGAAGATGAGGCGAGCTCGACTTGGATGCCAAAGTAGCCGAAGCAATTCTTCTCGCCAAACTCCTCAACATTTCTCCCCCTTCTCAAGGTGTCTTGCCGTTTCTAATTCACTCTGTACTTCGTTTTCTTCCGCCTTCCCGATCATATAAACGCCTTTTCTCCGTTTCTTCTTTTTGTTCATCAATCTTCAGTGATCGGATTCACTGTGTTATATATTGCCTATGAATTTACTAATTAGCTGAAAGTAAATACTAAATACATTTTTATTTTATTTTATAAGTTCTGGATAAGAGGGACGAGTCCAAAAATTGTCGCGCGCCTTTCCACTTGCTAGAGCCTAGAGACTGGGAAGCAAAGCAATTCGAAAATCCATCAATGGCGTCGTTGTTCTGTACGCTGTCTCCTGCAAAGCTTCCTTCTCTCAAGCTCTACTATGCAATGGCTGTCACTCCGCCTTTTTCTTCTTCTCTGATTGTCGCCTCCGTGATTGAATCTCCTCCCCGGCGAAAATCAGTGGCTCCGAGAAACCTCTCTTCCGAACCCATCTCCCAAACGACTTCCCCTCCAATACCCACGACTCCAACGACCAGTAATGCCTTCTCCGGCCGCCAATCTCCGTCGTCGCTCCCAAAAAGATGTCTCCTTTTTTTACTTCCAGCTCAATGACGGAACAGTGTTCTACCCAAAAAAAGAAATTGATGGATCAGTGTTGGGTCTGATTGAGGGGGAACTGAGGTAGTAATTTTTTTTTCTTTTTCGCAGGTCCTTGTTCCCATTGGATTTGGCACTGAGGAAATGGAAGCTGTGATACTAATCGATGTTTTGCGGCGAGCTGGTGCAGAGGTCACTGTGGCCTCAGTGGAACCACAGCTCGAGATTGAGGCTGCAGCTGGTACTAAGCTAGTTGCTGACACCTCCATTTCTGCTTGTTCTGCTGAACTCTTTGATCTCGTGGCTTTGCCGGTTAGTCCGTCGTTTTACTTCCAATGATGAACCTAGTTGTTTGCTTTCAAATTTTTGTTCAGCTTGGTGAATCAGGAACCACAGGCATAGTTTGAATTAGTATTACTCTAGAACTATAGTTGCAGCAGATGGGTTGTTCTAATCTAGTATGTGGTTAGGGAGGAATGCCGGGCTCGGCTAGGTTGAGAGATTGTGAGGTTCTCCGCGGAATTACGAGCAAGCAGGCTGATGAGGAGAGGTTATATGGTGCCATATGTGCAGCCCCAGCTGTCACACTTCTTCCATGGGGCCTCCTCAGAAGTCAGAAGGAAGCAGGTTTGCTTACTACATATGGATGCAGGATGAACTGTGCTTGTGTGCTTCAATTGCTAATTGTTCGATAGCGTGCAATGCAAGATCACATGCCACCCTGCATTCATGGACAAGCTCCCCACCTTCTGGGCTGTTAAATCAGATCTTCAAGTTTCAGGACAAGTTACTCAGGCCGCGGGCCTGGAACATCTTTTCAGTTTGCTTTAGCCTTTGTGGATCAGCTGTTTGGGGAGACGGTTGCCAAGGAAGTTGCAGAGATATTGGTAATGACTAAGGATTGTGCATCTGGTAATTTATTTCCCCAAGTTTATGAAGAAACAGGCTGGCAAGTTGAATGAAATTTTGTGTTGCTGTTGTGATAGTTGATGGATACAAGTGATGATGACTGCAGAAAGGAAGAGTTGAACCCAACAGAGTGGTCTTTTGAACATAATGCTCGTGTAATTTCTTGCTCCCCCATTTTGCTTCTCTGAAAAAAAAAATAACAAATATCTTCTAACCTCTGACTGTCATTACAATCATCACTGGACAGGTGCTACTTCCAGTTGCGAATGGCTCGGAAGAAATTGAAGTATTTACCATTGTCGAAATTTTGAGGCGAGCCAATGTGGAAGTTGTGGTTGCTTCAGTTGAAAAATCTGTGCAAATTTTGGGATCACAAGGCACAAGAATTGTTGCAGACAAGTTCATAGGCGATGCTGCTAGATTTGACTATGATCTTATAGTTCTCCCGGTAAGCATGTTGCAATGATTTTATCCGGTACTAGGGACCAAGGACTAGACTGGATACAAATCTTCAGAAGTTTCCTTTCTACAAACTTTCAGGGTGGAAGGGCTGGATCAGATCGCCTTCAGAAATCTAAGGTTCTAAAAAAGCTTCTGCAGGAGCAAGGTGAAGGAGGAAGAATATACGGAGCAGTTTGCTCCTCCCTATCCGTTCTCCGTGAACTCTGTCGGCTACAGGATAAGAGAGCCACTGCACATCCTAGAGTTGGTAACAAGCTAATGAACGATATGGTGAATGATGCAAACATTGTCATTGATGGAAGGCTGATTACCTGCTATGGTCTTTCTACTGTAATGGATTTCGCATTAGCTATAGTAACCAAGTTTTTTGGTCATGGTAGAGCTAGAAGTGTTGCTGAAGGGCTTGTGTTGGAGTACCCTAGAACTTGGAGAGAGAGAGAGAGAGAGAGAGAGAGAGAGAGAGAGAGAGAGATTATGCTAGGCACGTTAAAGTTCAAACCATAATCTCATAATCTCTTGTTACCATATGTGAATAATCCTCCTGATGAAAGGAAACAAACATCTACTCTACAAGTCCAGAACAAAGAATATACAGACAACAGTGGCCGTAGCTTTGCATTGTTTTCTAGTTAATAATATGAATTCACTGTTCCTAAACTCCACGAGGACAGCATAAGCGCCAATGTATATAATTTACAGGGCAAAACTCACATCATTTGCTATCTACAAACGACGATAGCTATCTACCCTATATAGTTTCAGTAAGTATTCATATAAGCATATGCCCAAAGGTCGAAACTTCTCTCAAAGGTAGTACTTCTTCGAAAATGTGCTGATCCTACCAAGGCCCTGTCAGTGTTCTCCTCAAGCACAGCCTTTTCCCTCCCCATGGATGATTCATTTTCTCCAAGAACTGCAATCACAGAAAAAGGGTAAATCGCCAATGACATTCAAGCACCCGTTCTGTTAAACAAACGTATCTAAGAAGCTGCCCATCTATACTAATCTCAAGGAAAGGGGGAAGAAGAGCTTCTTACCTGATTCTTCTGCATCTGCATTATTTCAGCCTGCAAAAAACCAGCAGTGTTTTGATCAAGATAAGATGTCACAAAGGCTGAATCCACCAACATCTGACTGTTGCAATTTAAGAATGAACAGTACCTGTTTTATTTCCAGCTCTTCATTCAACTCCTTGAGTTTCGCCACCTCAGCTTCCAGTTCCAGCGTATATGCCTATTGAAATACAATGCAACATCAGGCATATGTACATAGTACGCTAAAGGCTTGAGCATTCTACCAAACTTCTAAAAATCTACAGGGTCACTACTCACTAGTCACTATAACTAAGCACACATTGGAAACATATACACTGTCACAATTTAAGCACACACAAAGCTGAAAGATGGCGCTCACCTGCTTACGAGCTCGAGATCGTGCAGCAGACTCCCTATTCTTAATCATCCTTCTCTGCCTTCTCTCAACAACCTTCTCCAAAGCCGAATTAGGTTTTCTGCCCCGAGTAAACACATACGGAACTGGCGATACAGATGAAGTATCGGCATCACTCCTCGAAAGCACATCAGGTGACATCTGGCTAGCAGGAGAAGCTGTTGCAACTGTAACACCTCCCGTTCCTAAACCACCCACACGACCTAAATTGCTATTGCTTATACCCGTCGACAAATCTCCCAAGCCAACAACACCAGAGCTCCTCACCCCTTGACTCGGCAGCTGCGCACCACCATTCACCATGTGCATAGGAGATGCAAATGCCACTGTAGCTGGCTTGGGAAAGAGCGGGGCTGGCTGCTGGTGCTGACTCCTAGGTTGATGATGCAACTGCTGAGCTGGCTGCTGGTGCTGACTCCTAGATTGATGATGCAACTGCTGAGGTGGCTGCTGCTGATGATGCTGGGTGGGTCTGATTCCTCCAACATTCATCCCCAAGCTCGAGGCTTGATTTGGTTGTTGTTGGAATCCAAGTGCCAAACTGCTGCTGTTGTTATTATTCAGTTGACCTAGTTCACCAAAGAATCCCACATTGTTATTCTGCCTTCCCATTTGCTTGTTGTTATCCTCTCTAACTACACCTGCTCTCGACAGGAACTCCTCCAGTGTCATCTCTCCTAGTGTTCGTTGCCTCTGAGGTGGATCAGGTGGAGCCACGTCCTTGGCAGCTATTGTATTCTCTTTAATGAAATCTTTCCAAACTTCATCCACAGTTTTCTGGCTTAGTGTCCTAGGCAAAGTCAAGGAACCTTGTCTCTGAAGATTCCCACCTGAAGCACCAGCTTGCATGCCAGGTTCTTCAGCCGAGCATATGTTCTTGAGCAACTCGTCCATGTTCATTGAGCCGAAATCTTTCCCTAAGCTTCCACCCCAGGTGTTCTGAAGCTCATCGAAGGTGAGAGAATATACTGAAGACTGACGGACCAACGGAGAGCTGACAACCGGCGGTGGCTTGGCTCCTGTACCGTCACCAAATGAGGTGTTACCGAAGTTACTGAAGTTGAAATGCGATCCCATTTCCCGAAAAGGCCTTCAAGTTTGTCCAATGAAGTGCGTAGAATGGAATCACCCCGTCCTTTTTAGCTAGTGTCCCTTCAAATTGCAATAACTACAATCAAACATATGGCAAATCAAGGCGTCAACAATCCATACAATATTTTAGTAAACCAAACTGAAACTATGAAATTGAACCTTTGAAAAGTCCCTAAACTGAAAAGCTTGACAGATGTGAACTACTGATTGAACTCACAATCCACAACAAGATGAATCAAAATCCAAGCTTTTCTAGAAATCCTTCACATCTCACAAGATAGTAAGATACACAAGCAATCCTCAACTTGCAAGTATCACCGTAGAGAGAAGAAAAAAAGATAAAAGAAAGACAAATCAGAAAGCAAGGAGGGAGGGAGGGAAAATATCTAGTCCTACCACTACCCAGGAACCCTGTTTCAGCAGTAGATCAAAGGCCATTGTTTGTCTTGTTGTTTGGACCTCGTCCAAGCATACGGTCGAAAACAGAGAGCACAAATTAGATCAGAGAGACTCAAGTAACGACCTTTTTCTATGCTAAACCTTCCTTATGTCTCAGATCCGATAGAAAGAGGGAAGAAGAGCAGAATCAAGATGAACTTATCCAACACCAACCCATTTCCCGGTAGCACAGAAAACTCCCAAAATCTCAAACACCCGCTCAAAATAACCGGCCAACATCTGAGAATTCATGCCAGAATCCGTCTCCAGACCCATTTACCCCAACTGGATTCCAATATTCACCAATCCAAAACAGAAAAAAGTCGGAAACTTTTTCACAACCCTAAAAGGGGAAACGAAAAGTTTCGACTCGGATCAAACCCTAAGCTCCAAATCTCCCCCCAGAAATCGGGAAAATCAACCCCAATCGAGAAGCAGCAGGCAAGACCACCATCCCAGACCAAAAACAAAAAAAAAACCCAGAATCGTAATTATTCCTATTAAAAATCTAATAAAAGAAGATGTAAATCACTCAATAATCCATTTCCTAAAATAAAATCTTAAATACAGAGAGGACGAAGGAGGTAAACTGGAGCGAAAAGGAGGGAAAAACCAAAGGGAAAAGGTAGAAAAAAAACACTGCTTACCTTATTAATAAATACGGGGGAAATTAATTGGGATATTTTGGTGGCGTGGAAATCGGAATTGAGACGGGAGAGAAAGGTTAGAGAGAGAGAGAGAGGTGTCGTTTCTGGTTCAGCAGAGCTCTGATCTCCGGCGGGAGGAAGGAGAAGGCGACAAGTGGAAGTTGGCAATCGGAGTCGTCGTCCTTTTAAAGCTCCTCCGTCCCTCCCAATTTGGTAATCTCCATTTTCCTAATTTTATTTTCGTTTTTTTGCAGATTATCTCCTTTGGGTATTATTAATTATTTTATTTGGTTCAATCGAGAAATTTGAGACCACGCGGATCGCGCAACGTGGGCCAATCGGATTAGAGTGTTGGGAACTGTGATTTGATGGTGCAGCCAATGAGAGGAGGTCAAGTGGGAGTGATCTCAGCCGTTGGTTTTCCTCCCCCTTTTTCTCGTTTTCAATATTTGATCCAATAATATGAAAAGTGAAAACAGTTATCTTTTTGGGATTTTTTTTCCAGCAATGTTGTATCGTATGGACGACAAGTGTATCTAACCACCCAGCGTTCACGAGCTAGTACGGCATGGTATGATATGGTTAGAGCATGGTATGAGCAATGGATACGAAATGCATGGTTCGTCAGACACATAGTAGGAAAACTTTATATGTCGTGTTGGTAGTGGTGAACAAAATAAATCGAATAGTGTACAACGTTTTTACATCATATGGTATCATAATCTTTCTTTCACCCTTTTTTTTATAATGGCAATGAGGAATTGAACTCTTGACTTTATATAGTCGTGCTATTTCTCTTATTTCAAATAGATCGTACGTAAAACCCTAATGTTCGAACTATATAGGGCTTAGTAATGCATAAATACTAGCCGAAAAAACTACAAAGCCATATTTCAGCCATTGATATAACTAGTAGTCGAACTCATGGCAATATATGGTAGTCAAAAAAATAACTCTCTTTAAGGCAAGCAGGTTGAGATAAGAAACGATGGAGTTACATCACGTCAAAATATCACGAACCAAGAAGAAGAAGAAAAAGGGAACATAACATGATACGCTTCTTTTTGAATCTAGGGTTCCATGCGAGTGAGGCAATGTCTTATTGATTGTATCGAAAATATTGGATACCGAATTCAAAAACGTTAGTTGTTATGTTCTTTCTGTGCCAATCACAACTCAAATGAATAGTGTAACTAATCACCTATTAATTAATTATTGAAATTGTTTTCTCTATTGCCTCAAAAATAATATTAGAGAAAAAATTATATTAAAAAAATAATAGAGAAAAAGATTTGCCTACGATTCTACCAACTGACCAAAACATCTTTCTTTTAACGTTATGCTGCTTTGCTTTGACCAAAACCGACATGCCAACGACTCTCCAATTATTTCGGCCGTTTAGACTTTCATCATGCCTCTGGTTCATGGGCCAGGGTTTTTGTGCCAGTGTGGCCAGATTTGGGCTTCCGTGGACTGACTTGGTGTGTGGGCTTTCTCTATTCCGAGATGACGGACGTGGGCTTTTGAGTCTGTCCAATTCCGCTCTTTCCTTTCATCTGCTTCGAGACCTTTAATTAACAGTTCCTAAAAACAAAAACTATGATCACCCTCGGAAAATATCATCGTACGGTTCGACCGCTTGGTTTGGTGTAGTAAATTAGTGTACTAGTCTTTTTTCATCTCCATGATAATACATGAGATGAGATGTACTTATAAATTATCATCATTTGGTTTTGTACTCAAATATGAGAGTTAAAATGTTCAGATTTAAGAGGCAAGGTTGTCAATCCGCGGGTCGACCCACTTTGGTCCTGACCTGGTGAGAAAAACAGGTCACACGCACCTGTCAGGTTGACCGCTACAAGGTACCGGGTTGGAGGTCAATTGTGTCATTTTTTTTTCTTTGGTTTGCGAAATGCGCCTATTTTCCGATTTTTTTTTCCGTCTAAAATCTTTGGAATTCTAAGTTAAACATTTGAATATTGATGTTATAATCTGATATCTTAAGAACTCAAAGAACCCAAGTCAAAACTTTTCCGCTTTTGGGAAACGACGAACGGTCATGTCTCATCAAATCTCCCTAATAAGAAATTTTTGGTTGGGTATCTGATTAATTAGCATTGCGTGTACTTGTGATATGAACACAGTCTCCAAACTTCCAAATTTGATCTCGACGCGGGGGTTTTGAAATTTTGATTATCCATCATTGGCGACACATTGTGAATGTTCACATTTTTTTCTCTTGATGATTTGATTGATTACCATATGCCTCTACAATTTTTATTTTCCGTGCTGAGTTATTTCCCGCTGTAATGTATGAAAACTCTAGAAACGTTGAACGTACTATTGTTTAAAAGCCTGACCAATTGAACCAATTAAACTGTAATGAAGTTAAAATCAAAATCGGATCTAGAGCGCGATTCAAATGAGTTTTTAATTAGTATTGTAAGTGGCGTTGATTGGTTGAATATGTCTTCAAAGAGTTACATATAAAAAAAAAAGAATTAAATGAATCTGAGATATCGTCAACCGAAATCAGACCGGATCATTATGTCCATCGATTTTCCACACTTCAAATCGATGACTAGATCTCGCCGAAAATACTACCGAGTAAATCTCGGATAGGAGACTATAACGATGACTTCACAAAGCTAAAAAAATCATTCAACACTTGATTAATCGATACGATCGGAAGCCAAATCATGCGAACTCTCCGTCTCCGCTAGCAATAAAAGGTTGAAATTATTATTATTATTATTTTTTTTTGGTAGAAAGGTTTAATAATTACTTATTTACTTACCTAACACCTTTTTTTGAAAAGTCATTAATTAATGACCAAAAAATAGTTTGACCACAGTGTGGAATTTGTTGGACTTGTTTGGGCCCAGGAGTGGAAGAAAAAAAAAACGAATATTCATTCCCCCCGTAACGCCGCCAGAATCTTCCGCTCTATATATACAACCAGCAAAAACCCCTCGCAGCCCTACACAAAAAAAACCCAGCGCCGCCCGCCTGGGTCTCAACAATCGCACGCGCCGCCTCCGCAGCGGAGTGTAAATGGCAGAATTCAAAATCACGCAGCCGGAACTTGCGGCGCCGTCGCAGCGGCAGCGGCAGCGGCCGCACCTGCGGAAGATCCTGTCCTGGTCGCCGGAGACGGGGAGGGAGGAGGTGTGGCGGCGGCGCAAGGGGAACCACCACAACCAGAAATCGGCGAGCCGCAGCCGCCTCGGCCGGAGCGTGACGGACGAGGACCTCGACGAGCTGAAGGCGTGCATCGAGCTCGGGTTCGGGTTCGAGCCGGACTCGCCGGATCTGGACCCCAGGCTCTCCGACGCGCTCCCGGCGCTGGGATTCTACTGCGCCGTCAACAGGCAGTACAACGAGATCATCCTGTCGCGGACTTCCTCCGACTCGTCCATCTCGTCGGACGGCAGCGCCTCCGTCGTCGATCCTGGTGAGTATTATCCTGCCCGCAGTTTTTTTTTTATTCGATTCGAATTTTAGGGTTTTGTTTTTGGAGAATCCTTACTCACTCGCGTGGACGTCAAATAAATAAAGTCGCGCAGTCAAACTAACTCAATGTTATTCGTGTGGCACATGGCGGACGATATAGTTGTGCTACTCGGGAATTGAACTTGGGACCTTGAGTTGCAGACACGTTCGAATTATTTTTTAAAATTGAATTGAGATTCGGTGAATTTAGATTAAGTTTTTTTTTTTTGGATCGGATCAGGTGAGGATGCAGAGACGGTGAAGACGAGATTGAGGCAATGGGCTCGGGTCGTTGCGTGTTCAGTGAAGCAATTAGCGGGGAGCCAACAAATTAACAAAACTGATTGAGAAATTTGTTGTATAATTTTCTCTCTTCATCGTTTCCTTTTCTCGTAGTTTTTCTGTTTGGATTGCAACCGATGATTGATTGATCGTGTAGCTAAATAACCCAAAAAAATAGTTGGGATGGTTAATCAGGAGGCATTAGGGTTTAATTTCTGACCAATCTGATTGCTAATATACAGCGATTGGAGGTTTAAAATGTCTAATTATATGCTGGTTTGCCCTTAATTTCAGATTAATGTCAAAAGAGTTTCAATGTTTGATTGCGTACATGAGATCATCTTCATTCTCGAATCCCCTTCACGACAACGGTTTGAGTGAGTAGGTTTTGTTATGTACCATCGTTGAACCACGATTTTAAAAGCGTAACTATCGTCATAACAAAACTATCCGATCGAGGATGGAATACGATCTACCAAAACTAACCTGTAAATGTGGTCCAATGAAAACTCACGCGCACCATATACACGAACAATCATTTATGAAGTTCGTGATACCATCTAATTTTTTTTAGAATGCCAGTGTTAATTGAAGCTTTTTTATTGCATTGTTTGCAAAACCGAGAGAAAATAAGAAAGGTTTAAGAGATAATTAAATGCGTGAGAGATATGAATGAATACATCGTTGAAGTGAGTGAGTGCAGAACATAGTTATAACTTATAACACATATTTAGGTAGGTTCATGGTCAATGAAACTCAAACACAACCATGAAGGACAAACAACTAATCAATGGAACTTCTAAAAAAAAAAACTAATCAACAGAATGCTGCCCATATCAAATATCTTATAATCCAACTATAAAATGAGAAATTCACGAAAGATTAAGAGCGCAAGAATTTGTAGTTTAACATTGTACCCATCAACGATTTCCTTACACTTATCAGTGTGAAAGTCATCTATGAATTGATCGCTCCGATATCCACCAAATTGTTTTTCTCACTTTGACTAAATAACGATATGCTTCTTCCAAATCATGTGCCTAAGTGAAATAACCTAATTCCCATTCCAAAAGAATTTTTTTTCTTTTCAGTTGAAAAGGGAACACAAACTTGGAAGAAGAACAAAATTAACTAGCAAAACCAAAACCCTAGAACACGATCGAAAAAAATGGGCAAAAAAAAAAAAAGGTTTTACACCAATTAGATATCAAACTACAAGTGCCAAGAGCGACATGGACGTAGCTCCAAGGAAAAGCGAAGCATATGCTCCCACTTGCACCCTGAAATCCGACTCCAACATCTTCCCGCCCATGAAATCCGTCGCCAGCAAATCCACCAGAGCCATGTAAATCAGAATCCCGGCCGACGCCGAGGTGAACATTCCCTCGACGATCAGGGAAGCCGAGCTGTTCTCCTTGTAGTGATTTGAGATCCCCATCCCGATCCCGATTCCGATTGGTGCTGTGATTGAGAAGAATACCGCCATTAACACCCTTGATTTCATCTTCAGCTTCGCCTGGTTTAAGCAAGTTTAAGAGAATTTTGGAAGTTAGGATATGTTCGAGAAAAGGGATTGTTTCTTGTGGATTCAGTCATGTTTTTGTCTTAATTTTTAGTTTGTCTCTAAACTAGACTCATTATATTGGGTATTCAAAAGAAAATAAATACTCGATTATACTATGATTTTCACCTTTTCTTGGCATCGGGAAAAAAAAGTGACAACACAATCATTGGAGGTGTGAGTTGGGTTGAAATCGACTAGTGAGATAGTTAATATTTTTTTTTTGTGTGTGTACAACATCTGAATTTAATTAATTCATACGTGTCCAATTCAAGTAAGTTGACATAAAATTTGATATAATCCAAACTCAATCGAAAACCATTTAAACGGTATGTGATCATATTTCATTTACGTCCGACATAAATACTCACATGAGTCACGTCAATTAAGTCAAACGATCAAACGAGTCAACCCATTATCATTCCTCCTCGAACTCAGTACTTACTTGAGAAATGGAGCCTCCCAGCCCGACACCTTCGAACAGTTGATGGAAAGTCAACGCCGCCATGAGCGGCTTCACCGTCTTAACACTCTTACAAGTCCCCAACGACATCCCAATAATCGTCGAATGAACCACCACTCCCATCTCCAGTATCTGCATATCAATCGCAATTATTAGATTAAGTTGCTGATCACATGGTTAGTAAAATACCGTACAACTAAACTAGGTATAAAAAAAATATATGAATCAGGTTGACAATATAAAGTAAGAATAGGAAAGATTTAAACTACATTCATAGATAATATGCATGCATTAAACGAAGTATTTACTAAAACGATACTATACTATATAGTATTGGTGCTTTAATGTACAACTTAAAGTTGTACCATAACATTAAATGTATAAGTTTAGGTTGTACCATAAAGCAATTTGTACTTTTATGTTATGGTACAACTTTACTACTTGAAGTTGTACCATCACATAAAAGTACAAGTTCAAGTTGTACCATAAAAGAATTTGTACAAAAAGTATAGGTACAGTATGAAGTTGTACCATAACGTAAACGTACAATTTTAAGTTGTACCATTAAAGAAAAATTCTATAGCATCAATACTATATAGCATTGTAAAATTTCTCTTGCTGGTAAGCTCCAACAGTACATAAATGAAAATGAAGTGGAGAAATCTCACCTGCGACACAATCCGCCGCCGGATCATCTCATCATCATCACCTTTCCGATCACCACCCGCCGCTTCAATATTCTCGTCACCAGCATCGTCGCCTTTCTTCCGATGAAGCTGCTGCCTCTTATAAAACCCCATCGCCAGCGACTCCATCGACAGCGTCGCGATGGCAAACATCATCGCCACGAACCCGGCGAACGGAAACTTCCCCCAGGGGACCTCCGGCAGGCAGTCCGACCCCAGCTTCTCGAACGCGTCGGGGATGATGTGGACCAGCCCGGTCGCCAGAATCACCCCGCCGGCGAACGCCTTCACGATCAGCATCCCTCCGCCGCCGCTCCCGCCTCCCTCCGCCCCGCCGTGACCGCCGTCGTCGGGTGCCACCGCGGTCTCGGACGACGTCGTTTTGGAGCGCTTCAGGAACAGCGGCAGGCTGACCCCTATGGCTCCCGCCGCGAGGATGGAGGCCATCGAGCCGACTTTGTACTTGACCAGCGTCCCTCCTCCTCCTCCTCGTTTCGACGACGACTTGTCGTCGCCATCGCAGGCGGCGGCGGCGGGCTCCGTCGGGCAGAGGAGGAAGAGGAGGAACAGTAGTGGTAGTAGTGTTGCTGAGGTGTAGTATTGCGCCATGGTTTTTTTTTTTTTTTTGTTAATGAAAAATTAATTATGGAAATGTGGTTGCGATAATAGAGATGGAATTTCGATATATAGAGATGGAATATTTTAGTCGATATTTGTTTTTTTTACTATAGCGGCTGATTCGAGAGAATGGGAGGATATGTGGGAATGGCCGGCCTGACGATTAAGAGAGGGAATCGAAGTTGGATGGTTTCTTGGATGACATGACATAAATATGGTTAATAGTGTATATGATTGGATTGGTCGTATAATATGTTTATTGAGTTTTGTTATCGAGATCATGAATTAATATGCCTATTAACTTTTAATAGGTGAAACCGGTACCCAATTATCTATACTCGTACAATATTTCAGTTTAATAAAGTAAAAAAAAAAAAAGATGAACGACGGTTCTAATTCTTCGAATTATATCGAAGTACATTAATGAACGAAGGTGTATATTATACGTATGATGTATGCTACCATTTGACTATGTTATTATATCATTATTGGATTCTGTGGAATGTTTTGCAAGAAGAAAAAAACGATTGGAGTGTGTTTCTAAATTTAGCGATTTGACTGTAGTGGGTGCATGGGCCCTAGGCGGCAATATGCTTAACATTGAGAATTTTGCTGCCAACTCTTAAATTTTTTTATTTATTTGAAGAAGCCAACTCTTAATTTTTGATAATGTAACAATTAAGAAAAAACAAGACTTCGTATTCATAGTTACTATTTGCTTGGATGGAAACATTTGACATTTGAGTAATTTACTTAAATACAACCAACACATTTTTGGAATCTAAAGAACAAAACTATGACGAAGCAAACAATGAAGTTTTTCGCAAAATTTTGCAAAAGTCTGAATTAAAAATAGTAGATATGATTTTTGTTTCAATTATTAGGGGTGGGCATGGAACTTGGTTGGCTGGGAGTGAGTTGGGCCTTGGTTGGGGCTTGGGCTTAAGAGCATTAGAGTTGGGCTAGCTAGGAGTGGGTTGAGAGCTTGGGGTTCTGGTTGGTTTGGAAGTTTGGGTCGAAATTGGGAGCACGTTTTTTCGAGTACCCTTTTCCGTTCGGTTCACTCATCATATTTTATGAACCATCCATGTATGTCAGCTTTAGGGTAGCCTACTGGTCATTCTAGAGAGTTCGAAATGATGACATCTTCTGAAAGGGGGGAGGGGGTGGAGAGACTCCCAATTAGACAAGTCAAAGGATCATATAGTCCGGAGTAAAATCTCAACTGACACTGTTACCGTTACTCGACAACTAGATTTGGGTTCGTGGTGCCGAGTCGAGACATGGACATGGGGTGGAGACTGACACTACATGGTTCCGCTACATTCAATTCAGATGGTTCGTTCCTACCACCAACCTAAAAGGGAGCAGTTGGAGGAACGATGCGAGATTGACAAGGCTACACTTATTGGAAGTTTTCACCGCTAATCTGAGAAGCTGTTCCATCACTCACGCGAAACTCCAAGGGACCATTGAAGGTCTCCAATTGGCCTGACAATTTGGACATCAGTAGGTAGCCGCGCAAAAGCATTATAGAACAACTGTTATCGATTATGCAAGCGACGTAGGAGTTGTCACATTAATATGCGAGTTCTGTGCTCCAGTTTCGTGGTCTTTTCCAGAGAGCGAAGACTGTTACTCTCTCCCGTACATTTAGGAAGTGTATCATGTATTGAACTATGTATGACGTTATAAACTATGTATGACATTATAGGAAGGGTTAATACCTTATTATGGCCCGAACTATGACCATGTAATCAATTTTAGCCTGTGGTTTCAGAAATTAACATCCTGGCCTCAACTATGCAACATATATACTCAATTGGCACGACTCGTGAATTTCCGTCAAATGAAACGATCAATAGTGTTGACGTTAGTGAATCAACATGTTTTGCTCACGTGGATGCCATGTTGACATTAAAAATTAATAAAATATTAAATAAATTAATAAAACTCAAACTATCAACTACCATTAATAATAATAATAATGAAATAAAACTGCCACTAATAAAAAGAAATCCCCATCTCTCATCCGCCCCACTCATCTCTCAATTCCCTCCTCTGTTCTTCTTTCTTCCTCCACAACTCATTATCCCTCCAGGCCTCCACCTCTACAGATCCTCTTCGCCATTTTCCATTTCATCACCTCCCCCAAAATCATTTTGATTCCTTACTCCCCCCAGATTCTAACCGTCTCCCACAAATATCCTCTGCGTTGTTTGACATCGGACAGTATGTGAGAAACACGGCACGGCGGGAGGCCGACCTGGTTGAGGAAAGCTCGAAACTTTGGATGCTCGAGGCTAGAGAATGAAACGATCCCACACGATTCGTAGACCCAATCGGCTAAATGTTCAACGGCGGAGTCGATTTGGGTTTTGCTCAGAGCTGGACCAGGAGAAGTCTTGGGGCTCTTCAGCTTCTTCACGTTATCTTCGATTTGGATTTTGCTCAGAGCTGGACCAGGAGAAGCCGATTGGGGCAAGTGTCGCGCTTGAGATGCTCGGAGGCGGTGCGGGAAGGATTGCAGGTGGAGAAAAGAGCATTGCAGAGGGAACATCGGAGCTTGACGGCTTTCGGGAGCCTGGTTCTCCACCAAGAAGAAATCCCACGGCTCCGCAGTACAACATCGTGGAGGATGCCGCTCGTCGGGGAAGAAAAGAGAAGAAGAATGGTTAGGGTTAGCAATTTTTTTGGTTTTGCTCGAAGAAGGAAAGAGGCGAGGGGATAATGTGGTGGGTGGCCGAAAATAATTGTTTTGTTTTTTTTCTTCGTTTTTTTAATTAGGTAATAGAAATAATAAAAGAAAATTGAATTTTGAATTTTTTTTATTTCTTTGGTGCTGATATGGCGGTGACCAGGACAGTTTACTAACTTTCAACGGTGTTGATCGTCCAAACAAACGGTCAAACCACTTTTCCGGCCAAATGAGACTATATGCTGCAAAGTTTTGGCCATGATGTTAATTTTCCAGACCACGAACCAAAGTTGATTACATGATCATAGTTCGATCCAAAATAAAATATTAACCCTCATAGGAACTTCAGAGTCTCAGAATAATATCATGAGTTAGTAACTGCTAGCCTGCTAGGCTCCATTTGTGCTAAAATAAATATCCGAAAGCGGCTCTCAAGGCTGAAAATATCACTTTTCTTTCGAGAAGGCTAAGAAAAGGAGAACCAAAAGAAATAATAAAATAATAAAACGACCAAAAATATCACGCGGAACAGAAATATCTGGCACCATCCACAAGAGAAAAGCGAAAAATATCTGGCTGGCATAGGCCCAAGATATTTATTTCTCAAGTCGAAAAAATGACGTGGCACTCCTCCTCTCTCCTGACACGTCCCAAAAAGCGCTGCCATGTGGCCGCTCCTCTCCCTTCATCTCTTTCCCCTTTCCTTCTCCCAGCACAAGTAAATCTCTCTGCAACAAAAAAAAATTTTGACGGAAGATTTTCCCTCTCTTCCTCGCTGCCGATTGACAAAAAGGGAAACGATCTTGAACTAGAAGCTCCACCGATTTCCACAATCAAGTTGGATCTCTATCTGTTGCTTGGTTCAAATCTTGAAGGAGGGGGAGAGAAAAAGACCTAGCCGGAGAAGATTTGTCATGGAGACGGGGGTTCCCGATAGATCCTACACCGGTTCCGGCCGACGCACCGCCGGCGCGAAAGAGATTCCGGTAATTTCACTTTCGTCGAATCTGGTTGATTTAGTCCATCGAGTTTCCTCTTTTTTGTTGTTGTAGTTCTCTGCTTGCTTTTGTGTGAATTAGCGGAGAATTTCTCTGCGTGAAAATGGAAATTCCAGCCGTGTAGCCAGTTACTTGTGAACATGGTTTGGTTACTGAGAAATTGCAGGAAGCAAAACTTAAGAGCTGTGGATTGGTCTGATTTGGAACGATTTTGATTTTTTCTCTTGTTTGGAGTTCGGGGGTAGTGATTTAGTTCCTTGAAGTAGTAATGGTGGGTGGGGATGATTTTTGTGAATGGATTACATTTTCTGAATCTGGTTGGAGAACATTGAATGTTTACCCTAGACCAACGTTGAGAAGGTCACATTTCAGTAAACTGTATTTAACCTAATGAGAGATTATTCGATTCTCTGCGTGTCGACTTGCTGGAAACATGGAGCTATGGAGTTGTTGCCAGATTTGCGATGTGACGGACTTCTGCTATTTGAAGTTTATGCTAGAAATCTTTTGCATCCTTTGTATGGTGAGCAACTTAGTTATCTGACATTGTTTCAGCCGAAAAAGGGAACGAGATGGGTGCGTGAGACAATTACCTGGATGGGTCTTTAAGCTGAATCTAAAGTTTCTCCCGATTTTTTTTCTCCTGTTCATGTATTGATAATGGCTAGCCTTGGCATTGATCCATGGAAAACCTACAATACTTATTATATTCTTGTTCAATGACAGGGGCCATCTGGAGCATGGACAAATGAGAAGCACCACTTGTATCTTCATTCATTAGAAGCATCATTCCTCGAGCAGTTGCACCAATCCATCAGCTTGCGTGGCTGCTTGCGGAAGGTTGATTGCAGGCCATATTCATCCAGACAAGCCAAAGATTGTAATTCGTTGCAGCAGGTTAGGGTTCTAAAATATATGCCTTCTCTTATATTGAAGAAATGGAACAGTGGCAAGTTATTGAAGTTAGAAGGAAACAATTGTAAACTTCTGCTTCATTTCTTCTTTTACACCCTGTGCCAATGCATTGCTGGTTTTTTTTCAGGGTACTTTTCAAAGAGATAGCAAGCAGAAGATCAACTGTGAAGGAGACGAGGACTTGTTCGAGAGCACTTGTGATTCCCATTTTGTAGAAGGAAGTCCTCCGTCGATGCATCATGATATATCCGAGGACTCGGAGCATACAGCATCTAGTGATCTCCACTCTGCTTTTGGTAAAGAGGGGAAACGCAAGAGGAATGAGTTGCCTGTTTCCCCTGCATCAACACAAAGTTCGAGTGACACCAGTTTCTTAGGTATTCAATCACATATTTCATTCAAACTCTCACTACGTCACTACCATCATGCACTGTTCATTGTATTGTCTGTGTGTGTGTGTGTGTGTCAATCTTTATCCATACTCCTTCCATAAACAAACATTTTGCCTAGTTCCATACCTTACGTTTGTATGATTTATTATGGTTTGACAATGGTGTTAAACATTTGGCATTATGTTATGTTTTGTTTTGTGCAAACTTTCTGATTGATGTTCTCCTTTGTTGACAACCGATTGTACAGAGGTTTCAGATCAAAACTTCGCGGATGATGATGATGCTGTATATAAGTCGAGCCCGGCATCCAGATTGAAGAGGTCAAAGACGGATGGACCAAGCGATCATGTAAATTCGCTGGACTTGTCTGCTTACTCATTACATGTTTATGATATTGATTTGAGGCTCACCTGGCAATTTTGGTACACATGTGCAGTTTTCGGCATTTCGCAACACCGAAGACATCACCTGAGCCGAGCTTCCAACTCGAAGAACGATGCATATACATCATGGCTCACTTCCATCAGGGCTTCGAAAGCTGAAGAACTCTGTTCAAAGATTCCTTTATCGGCAATGTCCCGCGAGCTAAGCTCCCTACAATGTCTCTACTATTCTCAGGGTATGGTGATTTTTTGCCACTCACAGAACAACGAGCGCGCGGCAATTCGATAGGCTACTCAATTTGCACTTCTTTCCCTTTTGTTATTGCTTTTACTTTGATTGCCCTTCCCTTTCAGAGCAGTTTTGTAGGTTCTTTTGTTCAATATATACAGAGAGAAACATGGAAGAAACATGGAAGAAACATGCTATAAAAATCGACAACAAAACAATGACTATAATAAGTGCGTCAAAACGATAGTATGGTGCTACTCCTTGTTATAAGAATCGAACCGGATCAACGGCCGGACCAGTAGAACCGTCAAACCAGTTACGATAGTGGTTTCGGTTCATTGTTTGAACGGTTATTGATGGACGAAACGGTTTTTTCACGGTTCAACATAAAATCAGATGAACCGACACGGTTAAGCTGGTCCATTGGTTCACTATTTTAACAAAAAAAATAAAATATTTTAATATAAACTAAGACCATCAAATGATAATCATTAATTTTATATATGCTTCCTCAACCTTATTGTTGATTTTACATTGGCTACTATCAACTAGAACCGTAATTTTTAATTTGAATTAAAAAATGTGGTTTCTTTTGTGAGATGGTTGGAATGATTTATTAGATATTTTTCGTGATGATATGAATTAGAACTTGTTTATGGTCAATGATAATTTCATTCTTAAATTAGTGTAATATACAAGTCTTATATGTTATATATTATTAACGGTTCTATCAACGGTTTACCAACGGTTTTGTAAACGATTAACCTGTGAATCCTTAAACCACTAACTTCTCCGGTTCAGCCTCCGATCCGGTTCTGAAAACAGAGGTGATAATTCTTATCCTCTCTAATCAAAAGACAAAGTCCAACGTTGACTTCTGCACCCAACTGAAGCATAAGGTGAAGACTGAGGGACAGAGGAAATCAAACGAGAGACAGAGACTTGATCAGAAGGAATAGAAAAACCAGAGGGGGAAAACAAAAAAAAAAAAAACAACGGAAAAGTTGTCCGTTTCTTTTCCTCCTTTCCAACTGAAAGTTGCCGTCTCCTTCTTCCTTCCTTCACCAAACCCTCCAAAAAAGTATTCAGAAAATTCATACCAAATCAAACGCCTATCTAGACACTAATAAAAAAACCTGTCCCCTCCTTCCATGTTAAAACCTCCGGGAAACATTCATCTCGGAGCCCTTAAAGGCCCTTTTCATTTATTGTCCTCCCATGAATTCATCCCTCGACGGTTTCCGCTTCAGAGTCCTTGAAATCTTCGGTTATTAGTTTGCAGAGCTCGATTTGCTTTCTCCCGTCGCTTTCCTCCACTCTCCCAATTTTGGTCCCTGGGAGAACGAGAAAGAGATTATCAATCCAACTTGAGGGAGGAGGAAAGGAAGAGGCTTTATCTATTTTTATCGGGGGTATAGATTGATGGGTATTCTGTCAAATCTAAGGAGAAATCCAGAAGATGGATTGTTGCTATCATCGGGTTCCTCACCGCCGGCAGCTGGGCAGGCGGCGGCGGCGGGTAAGCGGAAATGGTCAAATTTCCTGCCGGTTTTCATTGCCCTTGTGGTTTTAGTCGAGATCGCCTTTCTGGGTCGTCTCGACATGGCGAAAAATGCTGCTGCCCGGGTCGATTCGTGGGCAGATAGCTTTCTTTATCAGTCGCCGCCTGGTTTGAGGGAGAAGGCTCCGGTGGTTAAAAGAAACGATATGGTTTTGGGGTCGGAAACTTGCGAGGAGTGGTTGGAGAGGGAGGATGCTGTGCCTTACTCGCGGGATTTCGATCAGGTTCCCATCTTGGTCGCCGGTTCTGAGAAGGTTTGTTTTGAATTTTGATTGATTCAATTCGGTTCTCTTGTTGATGCTCCTTTTTGCCCAATCTTGTTCTGTTCATTCGATCTTCTCTGTTGTGTCTGTCTAACCGTAAGAAGGAAGATTTACTGAATAGGAAACTTTAGCGTTTCAGTTTTGGATTAATGAATGATTCTGTTGTTACTTGTTGCATTGTTAGAGAATGAGAAATTTGCTTTGGCAGCTGTTAAATTTTGCTAGCTGGTCTTATTATCTATGTATCACTTCAGCATCTGAACTTGGACTACATCCATTTTATACACAGGAGAGGAGGAATTGTTCTGTGGGGTGTCAGTTCGGATATGACTCCAACAGAACTCCTGATGCATTATTTGGTACGCTAAATGAAAAGTCGGCAACTGTCAGTGTGCATCGGTCAATGGAATCGGCTCAGTATTATCCAGAGAACGATATTGCTAAGGCACGACGGTGGGTAAGCACAATCTGAGATCAATGCCTTTGTTGCTGTTTTGGAAAATGTTATGCGCCTTTCTGTTAAAGAATATTTGTGTTTTCGATCTAGTACTTGAGATTTCTGCTGTAAACGTATTACGTATAATTGCTGAATATCCTTTGAAAGGCATAGAGCTTAACAGACTCAGAATGCCCTCAGCTGTTTTTTGTAGTTCTGTTTTGCTTCAACTTCTAAGCCAGAAAAATGCGACCAAACTTCTGTTTCTAGTTTTGGTGTTTTGCTTCGTAACTGGACAATGACATTCTGGATACTTCTGTTCTTATAATTGATTTATATTGTGACATTCTTCCCTTTTCTTCTTCTAGTGATTTTGGTTCTTCTGCCTGTTTTCTGCTCTGCCTTTGCTGATCCTATTTATGCATGGTGTTGTACCGTAAGAATGAGCCTCTTTCTTATCGACAGACAAGTACAGATAGACTTTTCCTTTCACACTAATTGTTCAATTTTAGTGTTGAAGTGAGGAAATATTATCAAATAGTGTCTTTGATGTGGATGTGATACACCTTGGTTCCGAAGTCTGCATCCTGTTGTAATTCTACTTGTTTGTATATAATACATGACAGAAATCTGTTGCTAGGCACTTGGAGACTTTTATCCCCTTGCGAACTAGTAGTAGTAGTGATGATATTGTGAAACATTGATTGAGCTGAATCCTTTTTCTGCTACTGAAATCAAGTTTGATGATATAGTAATTTTTTTCGAGATTCAATGATGTATAATTTTATTTGTCGTTGAATTAAGAGGAAAACTTATTCTGGCTATCTTTTTATTGATACATTATAGAAATGGATACCGGATAGTCATGACTACAAGTCTATCCTCAGATGTGCCGGTGGGATATTTTTCCTGGGCGGAGTATGATATCATGGCACCTCCCGAGCCAAAGACCGAGAAAGCCCTTGCAGCTGCGTTCATTTCAAACTGTGGTGCCCGCAACTTCCGTTTGCAAGTTCTTGATGCCCTTGAAAAATTGAAAATCCCAATAGACTCTTACGGTGCTTGTCACCGGAACCGTGATGGTAGAGGTGAGCACAACAATTTGGTTTCTGACACATTGCATATCTTACGCTGTGAGCTGAATTATGTTCCTGTGTCGTGTAATATGTTGGTAATTTTGAGGTTATCCTTTGATGATGGGACTTGGTACAACTTTAAGTTTGAGAATCTAATGCCGTGTTATCTCTCACTCTTTATCCCAGTGTGTATGACAAACGCCTCAACAGAATGTTTCGAGGCTGAGATCTCCACGAAAATGATCTTTTGTAGGATGGTTGTTGTCTCGCTTAAATGAGACAAGTTAGTCAGCTTCTTTGGAGTTCAAATGTTAAAGTTAACTCTCTTTAGAGTTCAAATCATGATTTGGGTTACTGGCAGAAATGCATTTAGTGGGGGAAAAGCTCTCTTGACGACCGAGGGAACAGATTAAGCACATAGAATAGTGTTGATAGTCTGGGTTTTGTTGTTGAGAAGTGTTGTATGTCTGATAGTGAACATGCGTTCTTTAATTTATATGTTGTCGCTTCACGCTTGCATGGCATTTGGATTTATGTATGGTAATTAGTGTTTTAATCATTCCCCCCCTTTTTGTAGTGAACAAAGTGGAGGCTCTGAAGCGCTATAAATTTAGCTTAGCTTTTGAGAATTCTAACGAGGAGGATTATGTTACAGAGAAATACTTCCAGTCCCTCGTTGCTGGTATTACACTTCAAATCCTTTCTCTGCTTTCTTTTTTCGCACTCATTTACTTCTTTTCTGTGTTGCTTTTTCAATAGAGCTGTATGTTCCTTTCATGTTTGTGATTAGGACAAGAACAAAATGAAACTGAATATAGTCATTAGCAACAAGCATAACTATCTATATGCTTCCTGGAATTATGAGTGCTAGTCATTTGATCAATATTGCAATTCTGTAGGAACCATCCCGGTGGTTGTTGGTGCTCCAAACATCCAAGATTATGCCCCTGGGCCTGGTTCGGTATTACATATCAAGGCCCTTGAAGATGTTGAGACTGTTGCAAAGACCATGAATGAGCTATCTGAAAACCCTACTGCATACAATCTGTCGTTAAGGTGCTATTTGGTACCATCTGAACTCCATAAATTTGAGTTTCTGTTTTTGGCTTGTGAATGAGCGAGATGCACTATTTTCAGGTGGAAGTTTGAGGGCCCATCTGATTCTTTCAAGGCACTGGTCGATATGGCAGCAGTACATTCTTCATGCCGTCTTTGCATTCACTTAGCTACAATGATTCGTGATAAAGAAGAAAGTAGCCCAGGGTTCAAGAGACGCCCCTGCAGATGCACACGAGGGTCCGAGATTGTACATCATGTATATGTTAGAGAACGAGGAAGGTTCAAGATGGAGTCGATTTTCTTAAGGTAACTAACCTCTTCAACTGTGCAGTCAAACGTCCGCATACGGAAACTACAGCTTGATTAGTACCCATGAAGAAGCAAACATCACAAGAATCCTTCCTCATTCTGAAAGTTTGGAGAACATGATCCGAAATCTCAATCGAACCTACTGCAAATTGCTAATACAACTGTCACAACAATGCAGGTCTGGGAACTTAACAGTGGATGCCCTGGAGCACGAGGTGCTGAAGAAGTTCAAGTCCATGAAACACATACCAGTTTGGAGAGCCGAAAGACCAGAAAGCATACGAGGAGGAGAAGACGATTACAAAGTCTACAGGCTATACCCTGTAGGGTTGACGCAGAGGCAAGCGCTCTACTCTTTTAAGTTTACCGATATCGACTTACAGAATCACCTGGAAGCAAATCCATGTGCTAAGTTGGAGGCCGTCTTTGTCTAGTTAACAAATGGGACTTTCCTATGGTCTTGAGCTTGAATCCTCAGCTCGGCTCACCCTAAAACTGCAGGCAATATTTTCGGCCGAAAAGTTTAGCAGTGGATCTAACATTCTTGTGCACAGTACAAAGTGGAATCACTTGTAGTGTAGCTCGGGAAAACTGGATAGGAAACAGAATGATTCTGGGAGACCCCTTGTTTTACTTCACTGATTTCAGAATGCTATTGGTGCATTCTGTTTAGACGAGAGAATCTTGGTCTCATGTTGAGCAAGTTTTTTTCTCCCTCCTCGTCCTTGCGGTTCTTAAATCTCTGTTGGCTTTTTACCTTGCACCATCCCCTGTGGTTCTGTATGTCAGTATGTAAACATTTTTCTTTAGTCAAGATGATAGGATTAACATAAGATTGCCACAGATTGGTGTAGTGTTGGTTTATGCTGGGAGGAGTATAACATAAACTAGATTTGGACCTGCCCGTTGGACGGCTACATTTTATTGATAGAAATTATTGGAACCAAACATAAATTTTTATATGGTATATTAAAGGAAACCAAATAATTTAGTTGTTGAAAAGATAGAAATGAACATACATATATCATAGAGTTTTCTGTAGGAATGACAAAAATATCCTTAACCGTGGATATACGTCCGAATCCGACATAAATCCCAAACCCGAAGAATTTTTAGTAGGTACGGGTAAAACCCGAACTTTAATATTATGGGTGATGGGTGGGCATGGTTTTCTCATCATCCAACCCGAACTCGTCCGATTATACACATGCATATGTATTTTAATTTGTCTAGAAATAATCATTATTTTTCTTAACATATTTTATATTTAGCATATAAATATAATACTTTCATAAAATTGTGTTGTTTAATTGATTTTCTTCATTCTAGTGAACCGTTGTCGTACTTTTCCTCTTGTGTAATGTGTTGATTAGAATTATAAAGAGATTTTATTATCCGTGGATACCTGAAACCGAACGGGTATGTGCATGATTTTAATTGTCTACCTGTTTCTTATATGGCTATGGGTATGGGTAAAATCTGAACTATTTTGGGTAGGGTAACGAATATGCACTATTCGCCTCCGACCCGACCCGTTGTCATCCCATTTATGACATCTTAAATGATTCATAGACGTAAGGTTGAGATTAAAAACTAAAATAATACCAAGAAAATGAATCTATCTATCTATCTATCTATATCTATACTATATATTATGGCAATTCAAAAACAATATCTTTCCACATAAGCAATTGGATGATCCACAATTTGCCAAGTTGGACAAATTTTTTACAAACAAAAAAATTAGTTATTAATGTATTTATGGAGCTACCTCTCTCTTCTTTAATATTTCTATTTCTTTTATCCAATTATTCTTTTTTATTTATTCATTTATTCTTTTTTACTTTAATAATAAGTTAATGTTGATAAACTTAACCAAACACACATAAATAATAATTTTTTTGTCAAGTAAACAAAATATAAATAATAAAACAGAGAGTGAAATATATCACATTTTTTTAAATAAAAAATAACTGATCAAACCTTATAAAGTAAATTGTCTACTCATTTTTACTAAAATTGAAAGATAAGTTAGATTTTGATGAAAAAATTAAGCAAACATACACATAAACAATAATGTTTGAAAAGATAGAAAATAAACATTTGACATTCAATTACCTTTGAAAAATAAATATATTATTTTATATTTTGTTGCAATGAAACAACTCTTATTCGTAAAGTATATATTTATAAAATAAAAACAAGTATTATTTTGCAAAATGTCAGAGTATAATCTTGATCGAGTAGTTACATTTATTTATTTAAAAAAGACTTATTATTCATTCAGATAATGTTCTACATTAAACTTCTCAAATGAAGAGGAATCGCAATGTGCAATAATTTTATGATGTGTCCTAAGTTCACATTAATAATATTTTCTCTATATCATGTTGATTGAACAAGCTCTATTAAGGTCATAAGTCGCGTGCTAAAAAATTTCTTTCATATTGGAGTTATCATCGACGATTATAAATCAAATTTTTTAAAATGACTTGAGTATGATTATTGACGAACTTTGACTTCATACCCTAGGATGAGACACAAGATTCCTTGAAAAATAACATTGGTGAAGGTTAGAGAAATCTTTGTTAAGAATATACGATAAACATCACGCTTCATCAACTATTAACCTAGGCATTTGCCAAATAGAGGCTGACAATTTTTAGTAAGATAGTCCATTGGGATAAACATATTTATCCAGCAATCAAGTATCTTTATCCAATAATCTCAACTCACAAAATTGGTTGTCAATTCGTCCAAACTCAAGAAACACGAATTTATATATGTTGTATAAGATAATAAGTTAATGCAAATAATCAAATGAAATTCACCGATATTCTTCAAATGATAATTGATAACGCATTTTGAATGCACTTGAAATAGGTGTGTATTGTATACACTCTTTATGAATTATTAATATGTAAGTGATAAAAACTTTGAAAATTACACATTCAACGATCATGTTAAGACCAAAATCCTCGACAGTGTGTGAGTGTCTTAGATTGAGATTCTAAGCCAACATATAAACAATGACCACAGGTTGAGGTTTAGTCTAAACTTCAAGAATTAACAATTGATACATATTGTACAATATACTAAATTTAAGTGTATTGATAAAAAAACTAACTAACATCCAAAATGGAAATGAGTCGAGATTAGAGAATTTAATCATCCTGAGGGCTACGGTGTATGTCAAGTTTCAATATGGATGAATAAATTGATCCAATACTGAAGTATCTTTACTAAGAATTTCTCACTAAAAAGTCCTAATCTTTACAACATTGGTCAAGAGTTCGTCCAAACTCGAGGATCATGAATGTGTATTAGATTTCCAAAGAACCTAAAATCTCAATTCCTTTCGGGGGCTAAATACCTCTGATCACAACCATATGTTCTAAATAAGAATGAAAGAAGCCCAAAAATAGCAAAATAGTACATAACCTCCAATGGTTTGTCCGGCGTTTTGGGGGTAAAAGCAGGATCTCTATCACGGGTGTGGGGCATAGGCAAGTAGCACTCTTAATATGAGTATTAGGCGAGATAAGATAGGTCTGACAAAGTATCTGGATAATTTTGAGTCTACTACACACACACACACACGATAGAAGATAGGTATGACGAAGTATGTGCATAAATTATATGTTAGTGAATTAGGGACTAGAATTCACCAGGTTAGGGTATAGTATCACACCCAAAAAAATTCAGGTTAATTTGGGGTGTAAATAGTAAATCTCAATAGTCGTATGGTAGTGTGAACGCAAGAGTATAGCGTACTCCTGGCACACGCTAGGTTGAACTATATAGATGTGTGTGTGTGTGTGGGTCAGGTTGGCTTACGACCTTACGCTAAATATTAGTGTTTTGGTTGACAAATTTTGACATAAGTTCTAAACGGGACGTGACAGCGGTATAATTTATGATTAGAAACCGAAGCATCACAAGTGAGTGTGCTAAATATTGAACGTTTTCAATAAAGACATATTACAAACTCTGTTATCAATCAAAGAACACAAAATAATTAGAAAATTCAAAATGATTTAAACATATAAATAAGTTAATTAATATAAATTATAAAATAAATCTCTCCGGCCAACGAGCCGGGTAAAAAACTAGTGATAATTAAAAAACTTATCAAATTGAACTAAAGCTATGATCTTCACCATCAAATTGAGCTAAAACTAACATCCTAATCCATTAACAAATGTTTATCATTCCTTCACATATACTCTTGAGTCAAAATTTCTCAATCAAGGTAAGATCATACTGTTGATGGATTTTAGTTAATACCCCTTATGGAAGGTTACCCGTCTATCTAGATTGATGTTTCTTATCATTTTATTGAGCATTAGTCAAAAGATTTCCGACTAATCTATCTACACAATAAATAAAAGCCAAATGAGAAAACTTGAAGTCCCATTTCAAATTTTCTGCATCCAGAGTGAAAGTAGGAAGGATATTTTGGTCTTCATAATTATTATTTTTTATTCATTAAAAAGATACTTACTAGGATTCGAACCGTGACCACTTTAAAGAAAAACAAATATCATAACCAATCACACTAAGTACATTTGTTGTATCTTTTTAAACTAAAAACATATAATCGCAGAGAAGAAAAAACCATTTCCCCATTTCAAATTTCCTGCTCCAAGAGCGTTTGTAGGAAGGGTAGAATAGGGAGTGTCAATTTTTTTTTCTTTTTCCTCAGTGGAACGGGCCAACTTACCGTACACATGCAGATTTAAACGGGTCCAGGAGTGTCATTTTTTTTCTTTAAGTGATTTTATTTCTCTGTGGTGGTAAAATATATATGGAAAGGCAAAAAAAATACTCCTTTTTATTGCTAAAATGAAAAAAAATTAACAATAAACTAATGCATGGATTCTAATGGGCTAACCGCTAATCATAAAATAAAAGAGTTGAATGAGCCTGACCTACACGGGATTTGCCTATCAAGTAAAACAAATGAACATCATGGGTTTGTCATTAAAAAACAAACTATTTTCTCTAGCATAATATATATTATGCTATTATTTTATATCTTAGTGGCTAAAATATAATGTATTTTAAAGTTATTCAATGGTTCAACCTCGACCAACCCAATTAGTCCAATTTTTATCATTTCAAATATATATTATGTAATTATTTGATATCATAATGATTAAATTATAGTGTATATTATAGGGAATCGTTTGGTATTTGTTAGTAAAAAAACTAAACAAAAAGATCTATTTGGTTATTTTTAACATTAAAACGTTCCTAAACATTTTCAGTTTCCTTTCGAAATTCTATAGTTTTATTCCCGAATTAGTGATGTGAAAATGGCGAATTGCAGTCATCTCTTTTCTTTCATTATTTTTTCTTTTCAAATAGAAAGTTTAATAGTAAGGAATAATTAGAGTTTGGCATGGGTCGGTCAAACAGGCTAAATTTCAAGTTTTGGCCCGTTTTGCTCAAGTCTAATTTATAATCACATGGTTGCCTGATACCCGATAAAAATGTCAATCCAAACCAGTTTGGCAGGTGAGTCTTAGTGGCTAAAATATAATGTATTTTAAAGTTATTCAATGGTTCAACCTCGACCAACCCAATTAGTCCAATTTTTATCATTTCAAATATATATTATGTAATTATTTGATATCATAATGATTAAATTATAGTGTATATTATAGGGAATCGTTTGGTATTTGTTAGTAAAAAACTAAACAAAAAGATCTATTTGGTTATTTTTAACATTAAAACGATCCTAAACATTTTCAGTTTCCTTTCGAAATTCTATAGTTTTATTCCCGAATTAGTGATGTGAAAATGGCAAATTGCAGTCATCTCTTTTCTTTCATTATTTTTTATTTTCAAATAGAAAGTTTAATAGTAAAGAATAATTATAGTTTGGCATGGGTCGGTCAAACATGCTAAATTTCAAGTTTTGGCCTGTTTTCCTCAAGTCTAATTTATAATCACATGGTTGCCTGATACCCGATAAAAATGTCAATCCAAACCAGTTTGGCAGGTGAGTCCGTGTTTACCACCATTTTCTAGGGATACAGGAACGGTGGTTCCTATCCCAAATCGTGTTGTTCATTCTTGATTTCTTTAGATTTTATCATGGCTTGGCAAAAAACCAGAAAGCACAATGATGACAAGATGAAAGTTTTATAAAGCAAATTAATCGGCCAACGGGCCGAGTAAACGCTAGCAACGATTGTGAGATGCTCATTTCCCGAAAACCAGCAGGATAGGCGATTTTTTATTATATTTTCTGGAATTCAGTTTCTATAAAACTTACTCCATCTCATCATATTACCAGAAACAATATTGTTTCACAAGGTAACAAGTACTTGATTTTGGTTCATAAGGCTAATTTTTGATTCGTTGCATCATTCATGTCTCTTTCCTACTAAAATTCACTATTTTTATCATGTGTTTCCCAAAAAAAACTATACAACAATAAGCTATACACCCCATTACATTATCAAATTTCATACCTCACCTTCCTCCGGCCAAATGGCGGGGGCCCACGCTAGTGATTATCATAATCCATAAAATATCAGTCAATCCATATAAAGGATTATGAATGTTACGATCAATATGCTATAAGTAACATTAAGGGATCGTTTGGAAGTTGCGATTGTGAGTGTTGTATTTATTGAATACATGCATTGTCCATAATACAACGTTTGGAATTGTCAAAGTGTGAAACAATGCATGTATTGTTTTGTGTGGGTCCCGCCTACAATCACAAAAAATAAGGTTTTATACAATCTCAACTAAAAGTTGAGATTGTTGCCTTTAGGTTTCTATCTCCTTTTTATTTCCATTTATATTCCTAGTAAATGAGATGAAGGGGAAAAGAGTTATATGTTAAAATAAAGGATAAATGTGATATATCCACCAAAAAGTTACTTTACGTAAGTTGATCACGAAATTATAAACTCAACAACCAAACAATGTAATGTTAAATGCAACGATTGTATCAATACATGTAATTTATATTGCAATGATTCTTCATAATACAAAGATTTAACATACGCAACTTCCAAATGACCCCTAAGTTCTCATACTATATTTTGAGATTTAACTTAGGAATTTTGAATCATTAAAATATACACCACCATAACCATGTCTTTTCATGCCTCAACGCTAAGGGGTCGTTTGGTTTTGGTGATTATTTGGTTGAGAATTGAGATAGTTAAAATGCATGTATTGTCCACAATGCATCGTTTTTTTGAATTTTCTACACAAACAATACATGCACTGTTTGATTGATTTGACACAAACTATCACTCAAAATGAGTGATAGTTAAATCTCAAGTTTTTGGTGAGACTATTGAGATTGTTGTATTATTTTTTCTTCCAACTATGTCCCTACCTTTTTATGTGTGTTGCTTTTTTATATTAAAAAGAAAAGGTAAAAGTGACATTGCATCCAAAAAGTAATATAACTTATTTAAATAACACAACAACTATCACAAAAACCAAACGATGTAGACTACAATACACCAATTTTCTATATACATGTATATTATTATGCATGCATTGATGACAATGCATATATTTAACTATCACCGAAAGAAACAACCAATGTACAATCTCTTAATTAATATTTTTTTCTTATCTAACGTGCTATATATGGCTATAAGATAATCAGGTTCTTCAAGAATATAATTTTGGATGGAAAATGTACTCCTCTTTTAATTATTGGAAGGGATAAAAAAAAACTATCTGATTACTTTATTTGCGTATAGTAAAATGACTTTCAGTTTATATGGGTCAAGCTCACAATATATGAGATGTAGAAAGCCTAAATAGCCCTTCCTATCTATGCGGCGAGGCTGAGAAAATTAGAATGGGGAGGGTGCTGGCGAAGAAAGTCTATATAGTATTGGGTAGATAGACTACATCTTGGTTTCCAACTTCGAGAATAAAGGTTTATCTGTAAGGGTGTGCACTGGATGGATCAGGTGGATTTCAGTGTCAAATTGGCCCACCAACTTACTAACAAATTAGTATAACTCTGATTCCTATTTATTCACATTTTTCTTTGAGTTACGTGGGTCGGGTCGTAAGTGAGTGTGATTGGGTTATTTGGGTTATGAGTTAGGTAAGTTGATTACATTTATAATAAATTTCTTACATTTGTAAGAAAACAACTTAGACACTTTTCGGTCGATTTTTTTAATGCTATTATTCATCCATTTTGAAGGATTTTCGTTATAGATTTTGACCGATTTTTTTAATGCTATTATTCACTGATTTTAAAGACTATCCTTAACAGATATTGAACGTTTTTAAGATACTATTATACATCGATTTTGAATGCTATCTATCACAAATTTTGGCTGTTTTTTTGAATGCTATTAGACCGATTTAGAAGGCTATTCATAACATTTTTGACCAACTTTTTGAATGCTATTATTTACCAATTTTGAAATCCATCACAGATTTGAGCCTGTTTTTTTATGTTATTATTCACCAATTTTGAAGGTTATCTATCACAAATTTTGCCTAAATTTTTTAATGCTATCATTCTCCAATTTTTAAGGCTATCCACCACATATTTTGGCTAATTTTTGAATACTATTACTCGCCAATTTTAAAGGCAACCCATAATACATTTTGACCAATTTTTTTAATGATATCATTCATCCATTTTGAAAACTGTCCTTCACATATTTTGGCCAATTTTTTTGAATGCTATTTTTCACTAGTGTTGAAGGCTATCCACCCACATATTATGACGTAGTTTTTTTAAAAGATATTATTCATAGATTTTGAATGGTACAGATCACTAATTCAACCAAAAGTTGTTCTTCAACGATGATTCAGTCGATTAAGCACAGATTTGGTCGTATTTCTTCCGATATCATTTTTGGCAGATTCCAAAGGGGTACCATCATCGATTTCAGGCGATTTTTCCGAAATGTTATTTTCTTTGGATTTGGATGCTACAGATCACATATTCAATCTGGGGCTATTCCTCACCGACAATGAAGTCTATTGATCCTATTATTCACCTATTATTAAGTCTATTAAGAACCGATTTGGGCTAATTTACTTTCGGATGTCATTTTTTTAATAATTTGGGCGAATTTTTTTTTCGAAATACCATTTTTCTTAGATTTTTGAAGGCTACAGATCACGGATTCGACCTGAGACTATTCTTCAACGATGACTAAGTCCATTAAGCACCAATTTAAGCGTATTTGTTTTCGGTCCATTTTGGCATATTCCAAAGGGGTACCATCACAGATTTGGATGATTTTTTTCGAAATGTCGGTATCTTTCGATTTTGGAGGCTACAAATCACAGATTCAACCCTAGGATATTCTCCACCAATAATGAAGTCAATTGATCCAATTCTCCGCCGATGATTCCGTTAAGCACCGATTTGAGCGAATTTATTTCCGGATGACATTTTCGTAATTTTTGGGTGATTTTTTTCGAAATACCATTTTTTTGGATTTTGAAGACTACAGATCACAGATTCAACCAAAGACTATTCTCTACCTATAATGAAGTCTATTGATCCGATTCTCCACCGATGATTAAGTCCATTAAGCACCAATTTGACGAATTTATTTTATCATGATATTTTCATACTTTTTGGGCGATTTTTTTCGAAATACCATTTTCCTTGTATTTTGAAGGCAAGAGATCAGGGATTCGGCATGACGCTATTCTTCAACGATAATTAAGTTCATTAAGCACCGATTTTGGCGAATTTCTTCCATGTCCATTTTTGGCAAGTTGCAACGGAGTACCATCACAAATTTCGGACGATTTTTCCGAAATGTCGTTTTCTTTCAATTTTGGAGGCTACAGATCACAGATTCAGTTCGAGGCTATTCTCCAACTATAATGATGTTTATTGATCCGATTCTCCACCAATCATTAGGTCCATTAAGTACCGATTTGGGTGAATTTATTTTTGGATGATATTTTTTAAATTTTTTGTGAGATTTTTTTTGAAAGCCTATTTTCCTTGGCATTTGAAGGCTACAGATCGCGGATTTGGCCTTAGGCCATTCTTCAACAATGATTAAGTCCATTAAGCACCGATTAGGGTGAATTTCTTCCAGGTACATTTTTGGCATATTTCTAAGTGGTACTATCACATATTTCGGGCGATTTTTCTGAAATGTCATTTTCTTTCGATTTTGGAGGCTACAGATCACGAATTCTGCCCGAATCTATTGTCCATTGATAATAAAGTCTATTGATCTGATTATCCAATGATGATGAGTCCATTAAGAACCGATTTTGGAGAATTTATTTTCCGGATGACATTTTCGTAAATTTTTAGCCGATTTTTATTAAAGACCTTTTTCTTTGGATTTCTAAAGCTATAGATCGCGGATTCGGCCTATGGCTATTTTTCAACAATGATTTAGTCCATTAAGTACCGATTTGGGCGAGTTTCTTTTAGGTCTATTTTTGGTAGATTCAAAAGGGGTATTATCATAGATTTCGGGTGATTATTCGAAACTGTCATTTTCTTTCGATTTTCGATGCTACAAATCACGAATTAAGCCCAAGGTTATTCTCCACCGATAGTGAAGTTTATTGACCCTATTCTCCATCGATGATTAAGTCCATTAAGCACCGATTTGGCGAATTTATATTCGGATGACATTTTCGTAGTTTTTTGGATGATTTTTTTCGAAAGTCAATGTTCCTTGTATTTTGAAGGCTACAAATCGCGGATTCAACATGAGGCTATTGTTCAACAATGATTAAGTCCATTAAGCACCGATTTGGGTGAATTACTTCCGGGTCCATTTTTCACAGATTCTAATGGGGTACCATCTCAAGTTTCGGGCAATTTTTCCGAAATGCTATTTTCATTCGATTTTGGATGCTACATATCACTAATTCAGTTCGAGGTTGTTCTCCCTCGATAATGAAGTATATTGATCCTATTCTTCACCGAAGATTAAGTCTATTAAGCACAAATTTCGGCAAATGTATTTTCGGATGACATTTTCTTATTTTTCTTATGATTTTTTTCGAAATGCCATTTTTTTGGATTTTGAATGCTACATATCCCTTATTCAGCCTATGGCTATTCTTCAATGATTATTAAGTCCTTTAAGCACCGATTTGGGTGAATTTCTTTCAGATATATTTTTGGCAGATTCTAAATGGGTACTATCATAAGTTACGGGCGCTATTTCCGAAATGCAGTTTTCTTTTCAATTTGGAAACTAATAGATCACAAATTCATTTCAGGCTATTCTCCGCCGATAATGAATTCTATTAATGCGATTCCCCACTGATAATTAAGTCCATTAAGAACTGATTTGGGCGAATTTCGGATGACATTTTCAGAATTTTTTGGGTAATTTTTTTTTCAAATTCCATTTTCCTTGGATTTTGAAAGCTACAGATCAAGGACTCGATCTGAGGCTATTCTTCAACTATAATTCCATTAAGCACCGATTTATGCGAATTTCTTTCGGTTCCATTTTTTGGAGATTCCAAAGGGGTACCACCACAGATTTCGGCTGATTTTTCCGAAATGTCATTTTCTTTTCATTTTGGAGGCGACAGATAATAGAGTCAGCCTGGGGCTATTCTACCCTGATAATGAAGTCTATTAATCCGGTTCTCAACCGATGATTAAATCCATTAAGAACTGATTTGGACGAATTTATTTTCGGATAGCATTTTTGTAATTTTATCGGTGATTTTTTTCTGAAAGGTCATTTTTCTTAGATTTTGAAGGCTATAGATCACAGGTTCGGCCTGATGATAGGGGTGGGAAAGGTGTGGTTGCAGTTAATTGCACCGAATAAGCGCGGTGAACCGCCATCACACAAGGAGAAGACCACCCACTGTTACCGCAATACAAACGGTTTGCGGTTAACTACTAATCGCAAATCATGGTTAGCGGTTAATTGCATTTAACAAAACATCAAACCGCAAATCGCGAACGACAACACCTCCTCCTCTGTCGCTCGTGCTTTGCTCTGCTTCTCGATGGTCGATGGACGGGGACGCCTGCTCTTCTGCTCGTGAATGCTGCTAGTGGAGCTGGACTGACTGCTCATGCTCGGCTGCTCGCTGGCCGCTGCTCTTCCTCTTCACCAACGACGGTCGACAAAGCCACAAAAGTTTAGGCATTCAGGTTCAGCGAAGCTGCTGCCTGCGGGCAACAAATGAAAGGTCGAAACTCGAAAGGAAGGAATGGAACCCTAGGCCGATTTTGGAACTTGGAAGTTTGGAGATAGTTTGGGATTGCTTTTTGGGACGTTGGATGGGTCGGGCCTGGGCTGGGCTTACTCTTGCACGGTTAGTTATTCGGTGTGGTGTGCTGTTAGACCACAAATCGCAAAGGAGCCAAGTCCACTAACTTTTACCGAAAAAGGCCTTTTTATACGGTTTGCAGTTAACCACAAACCGCTCTTATTCGATGCGAGTGCGGTATAACTGCAAAATCGCAATAATTTTCCCACTCCTATATGGGGTTATTCTTCAATGATGATTAAGCCCATTAAACAATAATTTGGGTGATTTATTCCGAGTCCATTTTTTGCATATTCCAACGGGGTACCATCACATATTTCAGGTGATTTTTCCCAAGCTATTCTCCAACGATAATGAAGTCTATTGATCCGACCCTCCACCAATTATTAGGTCCATAAAGCACCAATTTGTGCGTATTTATTTTTGGATGACATTTTTGTAATATTTTGCGTGACTTTTTTTTCGAAAGATCATTTTCCTATGATTTTGAAGGCTACAAATCACGTATTCGGCCTGAGCCCATTCTTCAACAATGAATAAGTCCATTAAGCACCAATTTGGACAAATTACCAGTGTTGTGAAAGCCGAGCCGGCCGAGCCGGCCGAGCCGCCAAAACCGCCAATCGGGCACAAAACCGGCTCGGATCAGCTATTTAGCCGGACTGGTTCTCTAGGGCGGCCGGCGAGCGGCCGAAGCGGTTAGCCGCTCTAGCCGGTCGTCCGGTTTTTTACATTCGGCCGGTTGGTGTAATTAAAAAAAAACTAAAAGACCGAAAATTAAAGGGGAAGGTGGGTCGGGTTCGGGCAGAACCCTAATTCCCAAATTTCATTCGCCATCTTCTTCTTCGTGGAGAGCCTAGAGACAAGAAGCGCCGTCGCCATCGCCATCTTCCCCAGCGCCGTCGCCATCTTCCCTAGCGCCGTCGCCGTCGCATCTGGACTGCACTTCAGCTTCCCCAGCGCTGTCGCCATCTTCCCCAGACCCGTCGCCATCGCCATCTTCCCCAGACCTGTCGCCATCGCCATCTTCCCCAGCGCCGTTCCCCGTCGCCATTTCCCTCCGATTTGGGCGAGCCCCTACCGGTGAGTGCCCCAGTGAGGCCTCCCTTCCCTTCCCCGTTCTCCATTACCATTACTACTCCGATCGATTACCCCCGGTGAGGTCTGCCTGCATTTTCCGATCGATTACCCCCCGTATAGTTGTGTAAAACATGGACTGATTATTCCCTGCCACACTGAATAATTGAATATATGTACTCCTGTTAATTATTTATTAGTTACGGATTCTATTTAGCGTCCAAACATTCCAATCAACCGAAAATGTGGTTGTCATGTGTAGGGATGGCATTGATATATGTATATATGGATAGAGGCTAAATTTGGGTTGGTTGGTGGTTTCCGTTTGAATCAATGATCAGCTAGCTAGTAACGATGTTGAAAATGACACAAGCTAGCCAGTCAGCAATATAAATAGAATCCAATCAACCTATAAATAAGAGATATAGCTGAGTCCATTGAATCTCGCCACATCCCAAGTACAAACCAGCTGGAGGCTGTAGTTCCTTTTAGTTTTGAGTTAGGGGAGGCAATCGATAATAGAGATGTAATCTTGCTGCACAAAAAAGACAGGAAGATGCTGAGAAAACATATTAAAGAATGTGGGGATAAAAAGTGATGTAGTTCCTAATACTACTTAGAAGCTAGATTAGTAATGGTTTATTCCCTGTCCCATTTAGCAATTTTTTTTGCTTACTTGTTAGATTTACTATTGTAAATTTGCTGATTCGATGTTTCTTTTGTAGATGAGTACTCCAAATCCATATAGTGGCACTCAATCAACAACATCGAGCTCTACTGCTTCAACTGGGCAAGCTGGTCGAGGAAAGAATGATCTTGCTTGGAATTACATTCAAGAACTCAAAGATGATAATGGGAAGGTAAAGGCACTCAAATGCATGCTATGTGGAATTGAGAAAAGGGGAGGGGGGTATTCATCGGATGAAAGAGCATCTTGCTCATTCTTCAAAAGGGAATATTGTGAAATATTCAAAAGTTCCCTATGATGTGCGTCTGAGATTTGCCAATATTCTTAAAGAATTTGAAGAAAAGAAAGATGGGAAGAAGCAATCTAATGATCCTATCATTGGTGACAAGCAATCTAATGATCCTATCATTGGTGCCAATCTAATGCAGCTAACTTAGATAGTTGGCAGAGGATGTTTGATGCTGCAATGGCTATTGGTCCAGGATTTAAGGTACCATCATATCATGATTTAAGGGTGCCTTTACATGCTGATTGGAAGAGAGAAACCCAGCTAATTGTTGATCAACACCGAGCCGTTTGGGGACAGCGTGGATGTACTTTAATGGCTGATGGTTGGACTGATCAACAAGGTAGAAGCTTGGTCAAATTATTGGTCTATTGTACTAGAGGTCTTTGTTTTCTTAAATCTGTTGATGCAACAAAGATTGTGAAGAATGCAAAAAACCTTTTCAAGATATTTGATGAAGCAATTCAGTGGATTGGCGTGGACAATGTGGTTCATGTGGTTACTGATAATGCAGCTAACTACAAGTCATGTGGTAAGATTATTCATAAGACTTATCCACATATTTATTGGTCCCCATGTGCAACTCATTGCATGTATTTGATATTGGGTGATTTTGGAGAATTGGATAATGTGAAGGCTGTCATTCAAAAGGCTAGAAGTCACTGTCTTTGTTTATAATCATACTCCTGTGATTAATTGGTTGAAAGCAAGTCATGTGGTAAGCACCATTGTTGAAGAACCTTGCACTTCGAGTCCTAAGCCAAACTTCTGCCTCTTCTGGATGTGAAAGAAATTGGATTGTGTTCGAGCGGATTCACACCAAGAAGAGGAACAAGATAGAGCATGAAAGACTAAGCAATCTAGTCCATGTGAACTACGACATGAAGCTAGCAAAGAGGTATATGATGAATAGCAAATGTGTTTGATTTGAGTACAAAATATTTTTGCCATGAAATAGTGACATACTTTACTTGTATTTAATCATTCATAGGTCTCGTACTAGAAAAAGTAAGTTCTTGGTTGATCCATTTGACTATGAATGGATTAATGCCACTGAATTTTGGGTTATGGATGAGGAAGAGGATCAACCTCCAGATCTTAGCTTTGATGAGTTGATGCAAGCTATGGGTGAGGATAATGCTACTGACATTCCTGAAGGAAGTGGAACTACAAGTAGGAAAAGAGGTCGCAATGAAGGTTGGATTGACATATTAGTAAATGAAGAATGTTCAACTTTGATATATTTTTAACACATGATTTCTTACATTTTTTTTTTACTTATTAGATTATGATGGAGATGATGGTAGCACAGCAATTGACATGGCGTCTTTAAGCAGTGATTCATCCGATGCTGATGGTGAATGAATGGTGTTGAAGTCTAGTGATGGTGAATGAAATGATGTTGAAGTTGTATTTGATAATTGTTTGAGTTTGAGACTTTGAGTGGTTTCCATGTTTAAGACTCTTGTTTCATGTTCAGACTCGTGTGATATTGCTTTTATTTTGGAACAATGTGGTGGTTTGGAATTCAAATTTAGATCTTTCGGTACTGATGTTCTAGAATTGTTTAAGAGAGTAATTTACTTGTGATTTACCATGATTAAGAAGTGTCCACTATTTATACAGATGACTGTTTATTAGGTACCGGTTCTCAAACGGTTTTTAAACGGTCTAATGCCGGTTGGACCACTAAAGACCGAACCGTTCACGTTTCCGGGTCGTACTCCGGTTCGGTTCTGACAACATTGCAAATGACTTTCGGATTCGTTTTTAGAATATTCCAAAGGGGTACCATCACTAATTTCAGTCGATTTTTCCAAAATGTCATTTTCTTTCGAATTTGGAGGCTACATATCATGGATTAAGCCCGAGGCTATTCTCCACCGATAATGAAGTCTATTGATCCAATTCTCCACCAATGATTAAGTCAATTAAGAACCAATTTGGACGAATTTATTTTCGGATGACATTTTCGTAATATTTTGTGTGATTTTTTTTAAATACCATTTTCCTATGATTTTTAAGGCTACAGATCACGGATTCGGTCTGAGCCTATTCTTCAACAATGAATAAGTCTATTAAGCACCGATTAGGACAAATTTATTTCGGGTCCATTTTTGGCAGATTCCAAAAGGGGTACTACTATCACTAATTTCGGGCGATTTTTCAGAAATGTCATTTTCTTTCGAATTTGGGGGCTACAGATCAAGTATTTAGCCGGAGGCTATTCTCATCGATAATGAAGTCTATTGATCCGGTTCTCTACCGATGATTAAGTACATTAAGCACCGATCTGGACGAATTTATTTTCGGATGGTATTTTCGATACTTTATTGGTGATTTTTTTTGAAAGGTCATTTCTTTAGATTTTGAAGGCTGCAAATCATAGATTAAGTCTGAGGCTATTCTTCACCCATGATGAAGTCAATTAAGCATCAATTTCAGGGGATTTATTTCGGTTCCATTTTTTGCGGATTTCAAAGGGGTACCATAACAGATTTCGAGCGATTTTTCCGAAAATGCCATTTTCTTTTAATTTGAAGGCTACAGATCACAGATTTAGCCCAAGGCTATTCTCCACTGATGATAAAGTCTATTGATCCTATTATCCACCGATGATTAAATCCATCAAGCACCGATTTGGGCAGATTTACTTTCGTATGCCATTTTCGTAATATTTTGGGTGATTTTTTTCGAAAGATCATTTTCCTATGATTTTTAAGGCTACAGATCACGGATTCGGTCTGGGCCTATTCTTCAACAATGAATAAGTCCAGTAAACACCGATTAGGGCAAATTTATTCCGGGTCCATTTTTTGCAGATTCCAAAGGGGTACTACTATCACTAATTCCGGGCGATTTTTCAGAAATGTCATTTTCTTTCCAATTTGGGGGCTACAGATCACGTATTTAGTAGGAGGCTATTCTCACCGGTAATGAAGTCTATTGATCCGGTTCTCTACCGATGATTAAGTCCATTAAGCACCGATTTGGGCGAATTTATATTCGGATGGTATTTTCGTAACTTTATTAGTGATTTTTTTTGAAAGGCCATTTCTTTAGATTTTGAAGGCTGCAAATCACATATTAAGCCTGAGGCTATTCTTCACCCATGATGAAGTCAATTAAGCACCGATTACAGGGGATTTGTTTCGGTTCCATCTTTTGCAGATTCCAAAGGGGTACCATACAGATTTCGAGCAATTTTTTCGAAAATGCCATTTTCTTTCAATTTTGAAGGCTACAGATCATAGATTTAGCCCAAGGTTATTCTCCACTGATGAAGAAGTCTATTGATCATGTCACATCCCGATTTCTAAAATATTTAAATAACAAGTTTGCTCCGGAGCATATTTAAAATTTTGAAAGAAAGAAACAATAATGTGCTCGAAATACCAATCCTGAAAATACACCTTATAATTTAAAAGCAAAGCCCTAACATTTGGGCAAACCTCAATCCATAAAGTCTTATCCTTTTAAATCTCCAGTCATTACTCATAATCATAAAGCAAATAACTAAAGATTACAGATGCTGCTTACTCCGATCCGTGGTCAGACATCTTCAGAAGTGCTCACGTGGTCCTCCTCGGGTAGCCTGTTCTCTCACTGGATGCTCCTCGACTGGATGCTCCCTAGCTCCTCCTCTACGACCTGGTGAGTGGGTTGGGGTCAGTCTACGCCATTACTTAAACTTGAGGCACTTACGGGTGTTCCCTTAAGTGTTCACCTCAAAACTTGTGGAAGTTGTTCATTCTTCCACCCTTTAAATTTTAACCCTTAAAAACGTGGGAGTTGTTGTTACTCGCCACCCTCAAAATTCTTAAACCTTTGACCGACACTGGGATCCCCTCACTAACTAGTCCAACCGCCCAGCTCATACGTATGAGGGCCAACATAGGCCTTTCCTTAAACCTTTTTATGGGAGTAATCTATTCAACCCCATAAACCTTAAGAGTATATCATACTCTTCCTTTAAACTCCATGTGATGTCTAAGTGATTCATCCACATGTTCCTTAAGAGCAAACTTGCTCTTCCTTTAAACTTTCACTCGGGCGGGGGACTGGCGTTAGTGAACTACCTTTAAATCTTTTCACCCTAATCTAATTAGGAGTGAAATACCTCTTAAATGTTGATCCTTAAAGATCAAGCAACCTTCATTAAATAACATAAATATAAAAGCTTCAAGTAAATACTGACAGCTCAATAATCATATACTTCACAATCATAACTCAAATAGAGCATCTCAGATAATATCTCAAATATAACATGCTTTATCAATCACGACATAAATCAATAACTGGCATACAATTCATATAAACACACATACGTAAAACTCGTAAGTCAAATATTTGAAAATACGTAAGGCGTAGAATTTACCCCCTTAAACCACTCACCTCGAAAAGATGAATCTTCTCAGACTATGAAAAATTCCAAAACTCCCTCCTATAACATTCCCCTCGCTTTTACGATTCCGTGAGCGCAGACGGTTCCTCGATCGGACGTCTATTGATCGAGTTATGGCCAAAATAAATATTCTGTCAGTTTAGAAGTACCAAGTACCGCAACTGATATTTTCCAGTCAACACAGTTGACCACGACCTGCTGGAAAAATTACACATTTTATCCTCCAACTTTTTCGAATTTCCACGAATGGTACCTGATAGTTGACATGTTCTTCCTCAAACTTGGGAGACTCGGTTCTCCCTCATCCGACGTCCGAATTTGATTTCGTCGATACCGTGACGCTCCTGAGATCGCCCTCTACGCGACCGTATCCACCTTTTGAAGTTTGGTCGAAGTTGATTTTTTTCCAGAATCCGGCGATACTCCGGCGAGACGCCAATGAAGCTCCGACGAACCACCAAACGACCACTAACTTGGATTCTGACTCCGTGGAATGATTTCTGACCTTCTCCCGACCAAAACCCAGTGCCCAGACTCCTTCCTTTCCCTCTTCTTCTATTCCCTACTTTTTTTCCTTTTCTTTAACGTGGAGGTGAGGCCGCGGTGTACGCTCGACGTGAACCGAGGCGAGTTGCTGCTTTCGTTGGGCGTCGGTGATTTGGGACGTCCCACGTCCTGCTTCTGATCGAGGTAAGTTGGTGATGTAACCTGGGAAGTGATGATGATGGTGTTCGTCGGCTGGTGGTGGCGATGTGTTTGACGGCGGGGAGATGGTGATGGAGGTAAAGATGACGAGAAGGTGATAGTGATGGTAAGCAGTTGGGGGAGGAAGAGAGGAATAAGTCTGGCATAAAGCCCACCGACTCTCTACTTCTCAAACATGGCCCTTCAATCAGTTTCTCAAGAACCTTGCTTATGCTATGCTTGACATGAGGTTAAATTTAACATACAATGTGCTGTCCGCTGCGAATGGGAGGAGATGAGAAGGAAAGTATATTATACACTACTTGATTCTTATCTTGACAAGAGTAGTTCAGATCCAGAGTAAATGTTGTAGGGACTGGATGGTTGGATGATTGTGCTGCTAGCTGTAGGGAGGAAGTGTTCTCGGTTGGATCTGTATTGCAGGTGGGGATTAATTTGATCACGGGAGAGAGGTGGAGAAGTGGGGCAGTGTACATATATGGGGTGGGGGTGACGTGGGGTGGGGTGGTTTTTTTTTCTTTTTTTTGTTTTGTTTTACTACTAATAATAATATGTTATTATTATTATTCCTAATTCGCAATTGTAACCATTCGTACGTAATCGTCTATCCAATCGATAATTTATCATGATCGAACTTGAACTCAAATGTCAGGGTGTTACATTTCCTCCACCCTTATAAAAATTTCGTCCTCGAAATTAGAATTGTTGGATAGGTATTGAGGTACAAACACTTGTATTCAATGGGATGTAACATTTCCCTCCTCCTTAAATAAATTTCGACCTCGAAATTTTGGGTGAACTTCATTGTTGCATTTGGCGGAACACAACTTAATCACCGGGACTATTATTTAATAGTGCATATTGAGAGCTGAACGCTAAAATACATTGGGACCGATCAACCACTGATCTAATCATCATTAAGCAATTCCGGGTACTTCTCTCGCATGCTAGTTTCTGTCTCCCAAGTCGCAGGCTCGTTGCCCTGGTTCCTCCATATCACCTTCACCATTACAATTTTCTTTTTTCTCAATCTCTTTTCCTGTTTATCCACGATCTTGACTGGGGTTTCCTCGTAAGTCAAATCGTCCTCCAACTGGATGTCCTCATGCCTGATCACGTGTTCAGGGTTAGATCGATACGCCCTCAGCATGCTTACATGGAAGACATCGTGAATCCTAGATAGGCTAGGAGGTAAAGCTAGTCGATATGCTAAGGGTCCCACACGCTCCAACACCTCGTATGGCCCGATATACCTCGAACTAAGCTTTCCCTTTTTGCCGAATCTCATTACTCCCTTCCAAGGAGACACCCTCAGAAATACCATATCACCCACTTCATGAATGCGTGGGTTTCCTGGCCTCTGAGCATTACTTTTCTGCCGGTCCTGGGCCACCTTCAAGTTTCGACGAATTGCCTCCACCTTTTCCACTGCCTTCTGTACCATATCCGGACCTTCTAGTTGTCGTACTCCTTCTTCATCCCAGTATAGTGGTGTGCGACATTTTCTCCCATACAATACCTCATATGGAGCTGCTTGTATCGAGCTGTGATACTGGTTATTGTAAGCAAACTCCATTAGGGGCAAATGCTCGTCCCAAGCTCCCTCCATCGTCAAGACACACGCTCTCAGCAGGTCTTCCAACGTTTGAATGGTCCTCTCTGACTGTCCATCAGTCTGGGGGTGATATGCAGTAGAGAAATGCACCTTAGTGCCCATAGCCTTCTGAAGACTTACCCAGAATCGTGCCGTGAAGCTAGGATCGCGATCTGACACGATGCTAAGTGGAACTCCATGTAGCCTTACTATCTCTCTCACATACAGTCTAGCCAGTTCTTCCAGCCCTGGCTTGAACTTGATTGGTATAAAATGAGCCACCTTTGAGAATCGGTCTACAATTACCCATACTCCGTCATTTCCCTTTGGGGTCCTCGGCAATCCATACACAAAGTCCATAGTGATCTTCTCCCAAGTCCATTGTGGAATTTCTAACGGTAAGTGTTCAATGACCGGGGCTTGATGCTCAGCCTTAATCATTTGACACTCCAAGCACTGATAAACATGTGCTGCTACATCCTTCTTCAATCCTGGCCACCAAAAATGCTCCTTGAGGGTACGATACATTTTTGTGGCACCAGGGTGCATCGCATAAGGTGCAGAGTGGGCCTCGTCTAGAATGTCCTTTCTTAGTTTGTCGACATCCGGCACACATAATCTTCCTTGATACATCAGTACACCATCTACCAATTCAAATTTGGTGTCCTTCCCTTCTAACACCCGTTTCTTATACTTTCCCAATTCTGTATCTTCACCCTGCTTCTCCTCGATACGTTCCTGTAACATAGGGCGAACCTTCAAGGTTGCTAACAGCTTCGTCACTTCTTCTAATTCCAATTCCACGTTCATGGCCCTCAAAGAGACCAATTCGAGTAAAGGACTCTCTCTCTTCCTACTCAATGCATCAGCTACCACATTTGCCTTTCCTGGATGGTACTTAATAGTACAATCATAATCGCTTAACAGCTCCATCCACCTCCTCTGTCTCATGTTCAACTCCTTCTGATCAGTTAAGTGTTGGTGACTTTTGTGATCAGTAAATATGGTGAAAGTCTCGCCGTAGAGATAGTGTCTCCATAGCTTTAAGGCGAATACCACAGCTGCCAACTCCAAATCATGGGTGGGGTAGTTCACCTCGTGGGGTCGTAGTTGCCTCGAAGCGTAGGCGATCACCTTTTTATCTTGCATCAGCACGCAACCCAACCCTTGATAAGAAGCATCGCTATAGATGGAATACTCCCCATCGCTTGTTGGTAGTGCCAACACTGGTGCAGACGTCAATTTCTTCTTCAGCAACTCGAATGCAGCTTGACACTTCTCGTCCCATACAAATGCCTTCCCCTTCTGCAACAATTGAGTCATGGGTCTTGCAATAATGGAGAAGCCTTCTACAAATCTTCGGTAGTACCCAGCTAAACCCAGAAAACTCCGTACTTCGGAAACGTTCTTTGGTGGAACCCAGTTCGTCACAGCTTCAATCTTCTTGGGATCCACTTCAACTCCACGACCAGAGATCATATGCCCCAGGAATAGGACTTCGTCTAGCCAGAAATCGCATTTAGAGAACTTGGCATACAACTCTTCCTCCTTCAGTTTCTGTAACACCACCGTTAAGTGCTCTTCATGATCTTTCTCGCTCTTAGAGTAGATGAGAATGTCATCAATGAAGACGATGACAAACTTATCTAGATATTCATGAAGAACTCGGTTCATCAAAGCCATGAAAGCTGCCGGTGCATTAGTTAAACCGAACGGCATGACCAAGAACTCGTAGTGACCATATCGTGTGCGAAATGCCGTCTTAGGTATGGATCCATCTGCTACCCTCAATTGATGGTATCCAGACCTCAGATCAATTTTTGAGAACACTTTTGCTCCTTGTAACTGGTCGAAGAGATCGTCTATCCTTGGCAGAGGATAACGATTTTTGATGGTTGCCTTGTTCAACTTCCTATAGTCGATGCACAGTCTCATACTGCCATCCTTCTTCTTTACGAACAACACTGGTGCTCCCCACGGTGATACGCTAGGGCGGATGAAACCCTTCTCCAATAGCTCTTCTAACTGCTCCTTCAGCTCCTTCAACTCCACTGGTGCCATGCGGTATGGAGGAATGGATATTGGTGCTGTACCAGGAACCACTTCAATATCAAACTCTACCTCCCGTTGCGGCGGTAATCCAGGAAGATCTTCGGGGAATACCTCGGGGTATTCTCTCACAATAGGTACATCTTCTATTTTCTTCTCATGCACCACCTTGATATGGGCCAAGTAGGCTTCACATCCTTTTTGGATCAATGAGAACGCCTTCATCGCAGAGATTAAGCCTCCTGGAATCAGCTTTCTAGTACCCTTGAATAATGCCATGCCCTTGCCCTCAATTTCAAGGCTAACCTCCTTCTTGTAACAATCCACCCTTGCTCGGTTCTTGGACAGCCAATCCATACCCAGTATGACGTCAAACTCGTCAAACGGTAGTATGATCAGATTTGCTTCGAACTCGTAACCAGCCACTGTGATAGTGCAATTCCTAATGACGGAATCCACTATCAACGTATCCCCTACCGGGGTTCTCACTCCTAAGTTCTGACCCAACTTCACTGATGGTATTCTTAAGTTTCTAGCAAACTTTGTAGAGATAAATGAATGCGTAGAACCAGAATCAATGAGCACAAAAGCTGAATGTCGGTAAAGAGTAATCATACCCGTCACCACTTCAGGTGCAGCATCAGCCTCTTCTCTCCTCATGGCAAAGATCCTTGGTTGCCCAGCTGTTTGAGACCCCTGGCCCCTATCATTACGGATGGACCGCCCAACATTTCCTCCATTGTTGTTGAAAGATCGGTTTGGCTGATTGCCAAACTGGTACCCGGTGTGAGTTGTGCCTCCTCCGCCACGAACAGACTGTTCAGACTGAGTCCTCCCTTGCCCTCCCTTCTTAGGGCATTCTCTGGCGAAATGGCCTGGCTCGTTGCAGTGGAAACAGACCCCTAAGTGCAGCTTGCATTCTCCTGGATGAATCTTCCCACACTGGTTGCAAGGACCCCTGTTACTACAGGTCGGACCCGGCTTAGTCGAACCAGCCCGACTTTGAGTGCCTCCATAACTGGGTGAACCATTCGGCCTCCTCCTGGTCTGACTCATCTGGCTCGGTCCCTCTGTGAAGCTCATAGCCTTTCTCTTATGACCATCTCGTTGTACCCTTTCTTCGTACAAGCTCTGTTCTACCCTCTCCACTCGGAGGGCTGCCTGATAAATCTCCTCTCTACTATTCCATACATGTGCACTCAGGTCCCTCCTAAGGGTAGGCTTCAGGCTCTCTAGGTAGTGACTGCGTTGAATCCCAGCATCCTGGAACTGTGGCCCGCCATAAGGGAGAAGTTTATCAAACCGAGATGTGTACTCCGCCACTGTCTCTCTCTTTTCACTTCCCCACTTTTGCCTGATCATAAGGAATTCCCTCTGCTGCTCGGTCCGATAGGACATTGGTATGTAGTGGTCTTTGAACAGTTGCACAAAACCTGGCCAAGTGATGGCTGGTGGATCCTCCCGACTGGCTGGCAGTGTAGCCCACCAGTTGTAAGCAGCACCCTGCAGTAGGGACACTGTCAGCAACACTTTGTCCTCGTCATCTGCTCGCATCTCCTGTAAAGTGCGAGTGACTTTTGACAGCCACAAATCAATCTCCATGGGATCCGTCGAACGATCCCCATAGAAATCCTCTACCTTCCTCTTCCGGAACGTATCATAATCCGGTGGACGCCTAGGTTGCGGTGGAGGTGGAAGGTTGACGTGGGCATTACTAGCTCTGCATATAAGTAAGGCCCTTTTAGTAATCGAGTTATTTTTTTTTCCAATACGATTAGAGTAGACTGGAGATTTTATAAATCCTTAAAAGAAATCCTTGACTCGTTTGGCCAAACCTTTAAAACACGTTTTTTTTTTCTTTTCCTTTAAAACATAAGCCTTTAAAACTACGACCGATATTCCAGTATTCCTTGGAGACCAAGGAACAGAAGAACACCGGCTCTGATACCAAAATGTCACATCCCGATTTCTAAAATATTTAAATAACAAGTTTGCTCCGGAGCATATTTAAAATTTTGAAAGAAAGAAACAATAATGTGCTCGAAATACCAATCCTGAAAATACACCTTATAATTTAAAAGCAAAGCCCTAACATTTGGGCAAACCTCAATCCATAAAGTCTTATCCTTTTAAATCTCCAGTCATTACTCATAATCATAAAGCAAATAACTAAAGATTACAGATGCTGCTTACTCCGATCCGTGGTCAGACATCTTCAGAAGTGCTCACGTGGTCCTCCTCGGGTAGCCTGTTCTCTCACTGGATGCTCCTCGACTGGATGCTCCCTAGCTCCTCCTCTACGACCTGGTGAGTGGGTTGGGGTCAGTCTACGCCATTACTTAAACTTGAGGCACTTACGGGTGTTCCCTTAAGTGTTCACCTCAAAACTTGTGGAAGTTGTTCATTCTTCCACCCTTTAAATTTTAACCCTTAAAAACGTGGGAGTTGTTGTTACTCGCCACCCTCAAAATTCTTAAACCTTTGACCGACACTGGGATCCCCTCACTAACTAGTCCAACCGCCCAGCTCATACGTATGAGGGCCAACATAGGCCTTTCCTTAAACCTTTTTATGGGAGTAATCTATTCAACCCCATAAACCTTAAGAGTATATCATACTCTTCCTTTAAACTCCATGTGATGTCTAAGTGATTCATCCACATGTTCCTTAAGAGCAAACTTGCTCTTCCTTTAAACTTTCACTCGGGCGGGGGACTGGCGTTAGTGAACTACCTTTAAATCTTTTCACCCTAATCTAATTAGGAGTGAAATACCTCTTAAATGTTGATCCTTAAAGATCAAGCAACCTTCATTAAATAACATAAATATAAAAGCTTCAAGTAAATACTGACAGCTCAATAATCATATACTTCACAATCATAACTCAAATAGAGCATCTCAGATAATATCTCAAATATAACATGCTTTATCAATCACGACATAAATCAATAACTGGCATACAATTCATATAAACACACATACGTAAAACTCGTAAGTCAAATATTTGAAAATACGTAAGGCGTAGAATTTACCCCCTTAAACCACTCACCTCGAAAAGATGAATCTTCTCAGACTATGAAAAATTCCAAAACTCCCTCCTATAACATTCCCCTCGCTTCTACGATTCCGTGAGCGCAGACGGTTCCTCGATCGGACGTTTATTGATCGAGTTATGGCCAAAATAAATATTCTGTCAATTTAGAAGTACCAAGTACCGCAACTGATATTTTCCAGTCAACACAGTTGACCACGACCTGCTGGAAAAATTACACATTTAATCCTCCAACTTTTTCGAATTTCCACGAATGGTACCTGATAGTTGACATGTTCTTCCTCAAACTTGGGAGACTCGGTTCTCCCTCATCCGACGTCCGAATTTGATTTCGTCGACACCGTGACGCTCCTGAGATCGCCCTCTACGCGACCGTATCCACCTTTTGAAGTTTGGTCGAAGTTGATTTTTTTCCAGAATCCGGCGATACTCCGGCGAGACGCCAATGAAGCTCCGACGAACCACCAAACGACCACTAACTTGGATTCTGACTCCGTGGAATGATTTCTGACCTTCTCCCGACCAAAACCCAGTGCCCAGACTCCTTCCTTTCCCTCTTCTTCTATTCCCTACTTTTTTTCCTTTTCTTTAACGTGGAGGTGAGGCCGCGGTGTACGCTCGACGTGAACCGAGGCGAGTTGCTGCTTTCGTTGGGCGTCGGTGATTTGGGACGTCCCACGTCCTGCTTCTGATCGAGGTAAGTTGGTGATGTAACCTGGGAAGTGATGATGATGGTGTTCGTCGGCTGGTAGTGGCGATGTGTTTGACGGCGGGGAGATGGTGATGGAGGTAAAGATGACGAGAAGGTGATAGTGATGGTAAGCAGTTGGGGGAGGAAGAGAGGAATAAGTCTGGCATAAAGCCCACCGACTCTCTACTTCTCAAACATGGCCCTTCAATCAGTTTCTCAAGAACCTTGCTTATGCTATGCTTGACATGAGGTTAAATTTAACATACAATGTGCTGTCCGCTGCGAATGGGAGGAGATGAGAAGGAAAGTATATTATACACTACTTGATTCTTATCTTGACAAGAGTAGTTCAGATCCAGAGTAAATGTTGTAGGGACTGGATGGTTGGATGATTGTGCTGCTAGCTGTAGGGAGGAAGTGTTCTCGGTTGGATCTGTATTGCAGGTGGGGATTAATTTGATCACGGGAGAGAGGTGGAGAAGTGGGGCAGTGTACATATATGGGGTGGGGGTGACGTGGGGTGGGGTGGTTTTTTTTTGTTTTTTGTTATTTGTTTTGTTTTACTAATAATAATAATATGTTATTATTATTATTATTATTATTATTCCTAATTCGCAATTGTAACCATTCGTACGTAATCGTCTATCCAATCGATAATTTATCATGATCGAACTTGAACTCAAATGTCAGGGTGTTACAGATCATATTCTCCACTGATGATTAAGTCCATCAAGCACCGATTTGGGCAGATTTACTTTCATATGCCATTTTCGTAACTTTTTGGGTGATTTTTTAAAATGTAATTTCTTTAGATTTTGAAAGCTACACATCATAGATTCAGCCTTAGGCTATTTTTACCGATGATTAAGTCCATAACCACTAATTTGACTGGATTTCTTTCGAGTACATTTTTGGCATATTCAAAAGGGCTACCATCACAGATTTCAAGCGATTTTTTCGAAATGTCAATTTTCATTCTATTTTGAAGAATACAGATCACGGATTCGGCATGAGACTATTCTCCACCGATGATGAAGTTTGTTGATCCTATTCTCCACCGATGATTAAGTCTATCAAGCACCAATTTGAGCGCATTTATTTTTGGATGGCATTTTAGTAACCTTTTGTGTGATTTTTTTTCGAAAGGCCATTTCTTTTGATTTTGAAGGCCACAAATTAGAGATTCGGCTTGAGCATATTCTTTACTGATGATTAAGTTTATTAAGCACCGATTTGTCTGAATTTCTTCCCGGTCTATTTTTGGCAGATTCCAAAGGGGTACCATCACAGGTTTCAGGCGATTTTTTCAAACTACCATTTTCTTTCGATTTTGAAATTAAAGCTACAAATCACGGAGTTGGCCTGAGGCTATTCTCCACTGATGATAATGTCTATTGATCCTACTTTCCACCGATGATTAAGTTCATCAAGCACCGATTTAAGGAGATTTATTTTCGGATGACATTTTCGTAACTTTTTAAGTGATTTTTTTTGAAATGCCATTTCTTTACATTTCGAAGGCTATAGATCACAGATTCGACCTGCGGCTATTCTTCACTCGATGATTAAGTCCATTGAACATCAATTTGGGCGGATTTCTTTCGAGTCCATTTTTGGCGGGTTCCAAATGGGTGCCATCATAGATTTCAGGCATTTTTTTCTAAATGCCATTTTTTCGATTTTAAAGGCTTTATATCACGGATTCGGCCTTTCTCCACCAATGATGAAGTTTATTGAACCTATTCTCCACCGATGATTAAGTCCATCAAGCACAAATTTGAGCTGATTTATTTTCGGATGGCGTTTTCATAACTTTTTGGTCAATTTTTATTCGAAAGAACATTTCTTTAGATTTTGAAAACTACATATCTCAAATTCGGCCCGATACTATTCTTCACGGATGATTAAGTCCATTAAGCATCGATTTGGACGGATTTCTTATGGGTCCATTTTTGGCGATTCCAAAGGGGTACCATCACAAATTTCAGGGGATTTTTCCGAAATGCCAATCTTCATTCTATTTTTAAAGCTACGGATCACAAATTTGGCAGGTGATATTCTCCACCGATGATGAAGTTTATTTATCCTATTATCCATCAATGATTAAGTCTATTAAGCATCGATTTGGGCGGATTTATTTTCTAATGATATTTTCTTAATTTTTTGGCAAATTTTTTTTGAAAGACCATTTTCCTTTGATTTTGAAGGCTTTAGATCACATATTTGACCTCAGTCTATTTTTCACCGTTGATTATGTTCATTAAGCATCGTTTTGGGCTGAATACTTCTGGGTCTATTTTTTGCAGATTCCAAAGGGGGTACCATCATAGATTTCAGGCGATTTTTTTGAAATGTCATTTTCTTTTGATTTTGAATAGTAAAGATCATGGTTTAGGCCCGAGACTATTCTCCACCGATACTGAAGTCTACTGATCCTATTCTCCACCGATGATTAAGTCCATCAAGCACCAATTTGGATGGATTTATTTCCGATGACATTTTCGTAACTTTTTGGTCGATTTTTATCGAAAGGCCATTTCGTTAGATTTTGAAGACTATAGATCACAAATTTTTGCATGATGCTATTCTTCACCGATTATTCAGTCCATTAAGCACCAATTTGGATAGAATTGTTTCAGATCCATTTTTGGCGGATTGCAAAGGGGTACCAATACCATCACAAATTTCGGGTGATTTTTTCGAAATGCCATTTTCTTTCGATTTTGAAGGCTACAAATAACGGATTCGATCCGAGGCTATTCTCCACAGATGATGAAGTTTATTGTTCCTATTCTCCACCGATGATTAAGTTCATTAGACACCGATTTTTTGATGACATTTTCGTAACTTTTTGGCGATTTTTCTTTGAAATACCCTTTCATTTGATTTTGAAGGCTAAATATTAGGGTTTCGGCCTGAGGCTATTCTTCACTGATGATTGAGTTCATTAAGCATCAATTTGGGCGGATTTCTTCCGGGTCCATTTTTGGCGGATTTCGAAGGTTACCCATTACAGATTTCTGGTGATTTTTAGAAAATGTAATTTTCTTTCAATTTTGAAGGCTACAAATCACTAATTCGGCCCGAGACTATTCTCCATCGATGATGAAGTTTGTTGATCCTATTCTCCACCGATGGTTAAGTCCATTAAGCATCGATTTGGTCGGATTTATTTTTGGATGTCATTTTTGTAACTTTTTTGCGCGATTTTTTTCGAAAGGACATTTCCTTGGATTTTGAAGGCTATAGATCACGGATTCGTCTTGGGGCTATTCTTCACCGATCATTAAGTCCAGTAAGCACTGATTTGGGCATATTTCTTCTGGGACCACTTTTCGTTGATTTTAAAAGACTTTTTCAATTTTGAAGGTTATCCATCACATATTTCATGCGATTTTTTTCAGAAATGACAATTTCTTTTGAAGGTTATCCATCAAAATTTTGGCCGATTTTTGGGAATGCTATTTTCACCGATTTTGAATTCTATCAATCGCAATTTTTGGCCAATTTTTTTTTCCGTTGAATCAGTTCCCCTCTTTATTAATATGAAAAGAAAAACCAATACAACGAGGCAAAGCAGTAACGCTTTGAGTAATGTCAAAAATCCTGCTCACTCCTACTCAACCTGTAACTGCTCACTCAGCTACTCAAAAACAAGCAACAAGCAAAGAAAAATCAAAGATATCCCAAACTCTCAAGATCCCCCTGCAGCATGGCATTCCCAGCCACCAGGTATCGTAGATCCGCTTGCAGCTGGGTAGCAACCTTTTCTGGGTCTGGCAGAGCACCACCATGTACAACTCTGCAACGCTCACGCCAAATGCACGTCAACACCATACACCACACAACCCCATGCCATCGCAATTTCCCTGAGGGCTGAACCAAAGAGCAGACAGCAGCCATCATTGCGTCCCAACCTCCTGCTTCAAACAATCGACAGTGCAAATTCAAGACAAGCAGATGAGCAAAAGAGCAATGCATAAACAGGTGCTCTCTCGTTTCCATCGGGAAAGTGCACAATGGGCAAGAGGCAATAGTTATCTTCCTCCAGCTCAGAAGTTTGTCCCTCGTCACTATTGCATTTCTTATAATAAGCCAAGCAATGAAGCTATAGCGAGGAGGACATAACCTATTCCAGACGAGCTTAAACCACGGTACCTCTGGCTGCTTGGCACGCAAGGAATCCCAGACTAATTGACTCGACTCTACTGTCACTTCAGGAATTGGCCAAGTGAAACCACTTCCTAAAGCGTAGTATAGCGGGTTTGGGTTTAATTATCAACCCGGGTCCTAGATATGATGACTACTCAGTGAATTCATGTTATCTAGCAATGAAACTGGAATGCAAGTCTAAACTAACAAACTAACAAAGCAAACAAACGGTTGTATTCAGGTTAAGAGGTCACCCGGATATGGTTCCCCCTAGACTGCAGTTAAGCCGGATTGTAATTACCAAGTTCAGTTTCTATGATAGTTATACTGCGGAAGGTTCTTAAACAGCCTGAAGTCTCGACTAAAGGTCTTCAGACCCTCTCAATCTGAGTCTCTAGCGGGCGACTAACCTCCACCGGAGTAAACAGATTGAGGCCCTAAGAACAAAACCTCCACTACCGGAGTAAATCCGGTACAGAATAGTGAGTTGGTTCCTCGAGTAAAGTCACCAACTCCCTACCTTCAATCAAGGATACTCTATTAACCTAGGCAGATATTCTCATTTTAGGTTAAAGCAGAAACAACAGGAATTTGATCAGGATTCAAGTCATTCAATCATTAAAACCTCAATCGAATATAATCAATCATAGAATCAGTACTTGGGTTCATACAATCAAACCTAACATACAAATCTAGGGTTCTCCATACCCAGATGAATGGGAGAACTACTCCAAGGAGAAGAAAGCAAAAGCAGAATCAGACACGGAATTCATACTGCGAAGGATGGATTCCTGCTTCTGGACGTTGATTGGCACTTCTCCAAGCTCAAACTGGCCTCCAATGGTGTTGAAGATCAATCTAGGGCACTTGGGAACTCTTGCTCGTCACTTTCTCTCTCTAGGAACTGATCTCTCTCTCAAAAACTCGAATCCCCTTGAATTGTGGCTGAAACTCTGCTTAAAAGCATCAGTGGCCAAAGCACGGTCGAGGGCACGGCCGTGCTTTGCCTGACTCCACCCGTGCCTCGGCCAGGGCTTAATTACACGGCCAGCAAGTGGGTTAAGCACGGCCGTGCTTCGCGTAGGACACGGCCGTGCTTTGGTGGAACACGGCCGTGCTTCGGTCCCCGTGTTTGCAACTGATTTGGCCAAACCAAATTTGCTCTCGGCATAAAAAGCACGGCCAGCAGTACACGGCCGTGTAATGCCTTAGGTCTGCCCGTGTTTTGGCTCCAGCTCACCAAAATGACTTCCGAATGCCCCGAAACTCGCGGTTAGCCTTCCCTTTAACGCCTGGGACCTGAAACATGACAAAATAGCACAACCCGGCGTAAAATAGGCCAAAACACACGACTATACTCCTCAAACGGATAAGAACTAGGGGCGCAAACATGTGCATTTACATCGTTATCAAATTCCCCCACACTTAACCGTTTGCTTGTCCCCAAGCAAACCTAACTCAAACCAATGCAACTCTCCAGACCTTCATAGCAACAAACAACCCAGATCGTAAGTAGAGGACTTCCTAGATCATTTAGCAACTTACGAGGTCAACCGACGCTCAAGTCATCTCAAAGCTTCTTATCGAGTCGGCATCATGGCAAAAAGTGAACAGAGGACAAATGAATTGTGGATGAAGAGATTCTCAAAAACAAAGGATCATGGACTCACATTTTTCAAGGTGCTCAAGTTTCTTTGAAGATGGTTGGAACCCCTTTTTTCTGTTTTGCTTGTTTTCTGTTATTTTTCTTTTCTTTTCTTTCCAAAGGTCCCAACCTGCTCTTACCGGCCATGCCAGGAGCGGATGTCTCGAGCCTCGTGCGGGGGAAAGACATGTAAGGGGGCTGGAGGTAGTAGGTGGAAATTGGGAACGGATTCCCGTCTCCCCTTACACACTTTCGCCCTATTCGCACGGGAGACGTTTATTTTGAAGCACATTTTCGAGCACCTGTTATTTTCAAAACATGATACAAGAGTCCATGACAGGTAGAGAATCCACAACACCACACCATTCAAGGGTCCTAAGATCACTAATTCACTCAATCAACCAACACAATATGAAGAAGAAATGAGACTCCTTAAATGCATCAACATCCTCCATAGTGCTACACTACCTCCCTAGGTTGCATATTACTATAAAGACTGTCAATTCAAAGCACACTGAGCAGGCAATTGCAAGGAAACACGTACTTGGAGCCCTCAAATTCAAAAATTTGGACAGTGGACTAGGCTCCAAGCACACAAATAGATCTAATGCAGTCAAAAGATAAACATCCCCTCACACTTAAGCTCGACATTGCCCTCAATGGAGAAGAGGGAAGGATAAGGGAACGATGTTACCGGTATGCACGGACTGCAGGAGACTGGAAACGGGCCAGTCGGGGCACGCACAGCCAAAGGGAAACAGAAGAGCTCAAACACAATATGTTAGGTTCAATGGTCAGCCCAATAAAATATCATCCAAACCAAAAGAAAACAAACCAAACCGGGTTACAATCCGACTCAAAACACAAGAAAGAAAATCAAACCGTGGTGGGGTTGCCTCCCCACAAGCGCTTCTTTACCGTCGTATTAGCTGGACGCCCATGGTGGATACTCAGGGCGGTGCAGGAACAGGTGCCTCCAAGAGCGGATCCACGTCGCTCTTGAGGTACAGCTTGAGGTTGTGGCCGTACACCCGACGGATGCGACCATCATCATCAGTCAGCTCGACCTGGCCATCTGGCAAGATGCAGGAGAGCGAGTACCCAGACGGCCAGGGTGGTCGTGGTGCAGGAGGTGGGACCAGCTCATAGTGGGCTCCACTCTTCTTCCGTGCAGGCTTAGCAACCTGCTGCTTCGGCCGCCACTCCTCCTTGAGCTTTTTGTTCGGAGGCGAGACTGGATGGAGTGGCGGCGAAGGAATGATAGGAGGGTCCTGCAAAATGAGAGGTGCAGAAGGATACACGACAGGCTCGTGTACCTGGTCAGAAATGGCATGCACAGGGGTGACAGCAATCATAGCACAGTGATCAAATTCAGTCATAGAAAAAGTAGCCTGTTCATCCCCAGCACGCAGGATCAATTTACCATCATGCACATCAATAAGTGCCTTGGCGGTGGCAAGAAATGGCCTACCTAGAATCAAAGGCACATCCACATCCTCATGCACATCAAGAATAACAAAATCAACAGGATATGTGAATGTACCTACTTTAACAAGCAGATCCTCAATGATACCCTTAGGATGCAAGATAGAACGATCAGCTAACTGAATGCTCATCCTAGTAGGGCTAAGTTCACCTAGGTCTAGCATTTTATACAACTTATATGGCATGACGTTAATGCTAGCGCCTAGGTCCGCCAAGGACTTTCCTACATGCATGCTGCCAATAGTAAGAGGGATAGTAAAACTCCCTGGATCCTTGCGCTTCTCGGGCAGCTTGTTCTGCAGGATAGCAGAACACTCCTCGCTCAACATCACTGTCGAGAGATCCCCAAGTTTCTTCTTGTTGGTGCAGATATCTTTCATGAACTTGGCATACTTGGGCATCTTCGACAGTGCCTCCATGAACGGTATGCTGATGTTGAGCTGCTTCAACATTGCCATGAACTTGGCAAACTCAGTCTCCAGCTTGTCCTTGTGTAGGCGAGTGGGGAAGGGAAGCTGGGGTACATGCTCCTTAACCACTGGTTGTGGCTTGGGAGCAGGGGCTTCCTTCTCCACCCGCACTTCTGCATCGTCGGCTGGAAGTGCTGGAGCAGGCAGTGGTTCCTCCTGTCTGGCCGGGACAGGGTCAGCAGATATGGTCTTACCGCTCCTGGTAAAAATGGCATCCAGCTGCTGATGCTGGTGAGGATCTCGAGGATTAGGAACAGTGGTGGCAGGCAGAGTCCCCGGTGCCCTGGTGGTGCTCTGGCGGGCCAAGATGCCCACCTGGGTCTGCAGATCCTGCAAAATGGCACCCTGGTTCCGCTGACCTGCCTCCAGTGATGTGATAGCAGCCTGGGTGCTAGTCATGAATGAAGCTAGAATGTTTTCCAGCTTCGTCATCCTGTCATCTGGGGCCGGAGCTGCTGCTGGCTCGGCAAACTAGCGCTGGGGCTGCTGGAATGGCTGGCCCTGCCTAGACTGGTAGGGCTGCTGCTGTGGGTCTGGCCCCTAGCGAGCCTGGAAGGGCTGCCTCTGCTGAAAACCACCTGCTGGTGCTGGGAAACCAGGTGGTTTAGTGGTGTTGCTGCTCCAGGCGAAGTTGGGATGCTGGCGCCACCCCTCATTATATGTGCTACTGTATGGATCGAGGCGCCTCGCATTGGCGATGAAGGCCAACTGCTCCTGGGGTGTGGTAGACTCCCTCATAGCCTGGCAGTCCTCCACTAGGTGATTGGAGCTCTCACACCACTGACACTGAGCAACTGGAGGTGTAGCCAAACCTCTGCCCGGAATCAGACTGTTGGGCTGCTTCAATGTCTGCACTAGCTCAGCCACCTACTGCTCGAGCCCGGATCTGGTCTCCATGGCGTGCACACCACGGTCCCGGGACTGTCTGCCTCGGCTACCCTGTCCCCAAGAATGATCTCTGGCAGCCAAAGTACTGATCATCTGGTTCAGCTCGGGTGGAGTCTTGGTAAGAATATCCCCTCCTGGGCATAGAGACTCAATCACCCTCTGGCTATCTGGCGAAAGGGCACTGTAGAAGTTCCCCACTGTGAATGCATCACTGAAGCCATGATGGGGGCACTGCCAGAAATAGCCCATGTACCGCTCCCATGCATCACGAAGTGACTCATCTGGCTCCTGGCGGAAGTGAGTGATCTCCCGCTGAATCTCTGTAGTCTTCGATGCCAGATAATACCTGTGCACGAACTTGTCCGCCAGATCGTCCCAAGAGGTGATGGACAATGGGGGCTGGGTCTCCAACCACCTCTTAGCATTCCCCGCCAGAGAATGGGGGAAGAGATGAAGGCGGATCGCATCATCCGGGACACCATTCAGCTTGAACCCGTTTGTCAGCTGCAGAAAACGGGAAAGATGCACCCTGGCCTCCTCATTCTTCAAGCCATGGAACTGGATAGAAGATGTGATGAGCTGAATCCAGCATGGCTTGATCTCAAAGTTGTTTGCTGGGATCGGCGGGTAGAGGATGACCGGGCGGATGTCAGCAATCCGCGGAGTGTAGTAGTACTCCAAGGTGGGACCCGGCTGTGGTGGATGATGAACTCCATGATCCTGGGGTATGGGGTTGTTCCCCAGGACCTGATTCACCGGGGGAACCTGCTGTGGATTCCCCTGGTGTTGGTTGTAGTCTCCGTCCATCCCGTGCTCTTCTTCAGAATCGCTGCTCAGGCGGCCGTCTATGCGCTCTTCCGTAGCCAGTCTAGCTCGCTGTTGTCTCCTGAGCTGGCGATAGGTGCGGTCAATCTCTGGATTCAACGGCAGTAAACCTCCCGACTGGCTACGGGTCATGCACTACCTGCACACACTCAAGCAAGCACACCCGTGAAGGCACAAGTGGGACAAAGCAAACAAAGCAAAAAGAAAAGCTAAATTAACAGAAATCACTTTTCTTCAACAACCTAGCCGTCCCCGGCAACGGCGCCAAAAACTTGAATCGACTCTACTGTCACTCCAGGAATTGGCCAAGTGAAACCACTTCCTAAAGCGTAGTATAGCGGGTTTGGGTTTAATTATCAACCCGGGTCCTAGATATGATGACTACTCAGTGAATTCGTGTTATCTAGCAATGAAACTGGAATGCAAGTCTAAACTAACAAACTAACAAAGCAAACAAACGGTTGTATTCAGGTTAAGAGGTCACCCGGATATGGTTCCCCCTAGACTGCAGTTAAGCCAGATTGTAATTACCAAGTTCAGTTTCTATGATAGTTATACTGCGGAAGGTTCTTAAACAGCCTGAAGTCTCGACTAAAGGTCTTCAGACCCTCTCAATCTGAGTCTCTAGCGGGCGACTAACCTCCACCGGAGTAAACAGATTGAGGCCCTAAGAACAAAACCTCCACTACCAGAGTAAATCCGGTACAGAATAGTGAGTTGGTTCCTCGACTAAAGTCACCAACTCCCTACCTTCAATCAAGGATACTCTATTAACCTAGGAAGATATTCTCATTCTAGGTTAAAGCAGAAACAACAGGAATTTGATCAGGATTCAAGTCATTCAATCATTAAAACCTCAATCGAATATAATCAATCATAGAATCAGTACTTGGGTTCATACAATCAAACCTAACATACAAATCTAGGGTTCTCCATACCCAGATGAATGGGAGAACTACTCCATGGAGAAGAAAGCAAAAGCAGAATCAGACACGGAATTCATACTGCGAAGGATGGATTCCTGCTTCTGGACGTTGATTGGCACTTCTCCAAGCTCAAACTGGCCTCCAATGGTGTTGAAGATCAATCTAGGGCACTTGGGAACTCTTGCTCGTCACTTTCTCTCTCTAGGAACTTATCTCTCTCTCAAAAACTCGAATCCCCTTGAATTGTGGCTGAAACTCTGCTTAAAAGCATCAGTGGCCAAAGCACGGTCGAGGGCACGGCCGTGCTTTGCCTGACTCCGCCCGTGCCTCGGCCAGGGCTTAATTACACGGCCAGCAAGTGGGTTAAGCACGGCCGTGCTTCGCGTAGGACACGGCCGTGCTTTGGTGGAACACGGCCGTGCTTCGGTGCCCGTGTTTGCAACTGATTTGGCCAAACCAAATTTTCTCTCGGCATAAAAAGCACGGCCAGCAGTACACGGCCGTGTAATGCCTTAGGTCTGCCCGTGTTTTGGCTCCAGCTCACCGAAATGACTTCCGAATGCCCCGAAACTCGCGGTTAGCCTTCCCTTTAACGCCTGGGACCTGAAACATGACAAAATAGCACAACCCGGCGTAAAATAGGTCAAAATACACGACTATACTCCTCAAACGGATAAGAACTAGGGGCGCAAACATGTGCATTTACATCGTTATCACTAATCGAACAGAGTACACCTTCATTAGTTTCATTCCCCCGTAAACCTCACCATTTCTCTGCTGTATCCATGGCCTGATCTGATCCCTGATTTTGAGCAGCCTCCTCCATGTCCAGGAGCTGCTGTACTGTGGCTTCATCGACCATAAATCTAACTGCTTGCATTTATACTCGTACATCCATGCAACCCAAAGAGTCCCTGACTTTATGAGAAACAGCCACAACATCCTAGCAGAGCTAGCTATGTTCCAGGCCTGGAGATCCTTTATCCCCAACCCCCCTTCTTTCTTTGGATAGGCTAGCTTTTCCTAGGCTACTTTGGCTCTACCCTCTTCACTACCATGCCATAAAAACTGAGAACAGACTTTCTGTACTTGTTTCAAAACCTTTTTAGGAAGAATAAATAACTGCATCCAAAACTGTACTATCCCCATCATAACAGAATTCAATAGCTGCAATCTCCCTGCAAAAGAGAGCTTTTTAACACGCCAGGATTTAATCCTTTTTGTAATTTTTTCAACCAACATGGCCACTTCAGTTGAGGATAGCTTCCCAGTGATCAAAGGTAGCCCAAGGTACCTAACAGGAAGCTTACCCTCTTGGAAGCCTGAAAGCTGAAGAGCAACAGACTTATACTGAACGGAGTCACCTCCAAAGTAAACCTCGCACTTGGAAGGATTACATTGAAGCCCAGAGATCCCATAAAATTGTTGGAGCACATGCTTAACTTGAAGAATGGCCTGAGCTGAACCCTCTGTAAATACAATAATGTCATCTGCAAAGCACATATGGTTCAACTGCACTCTCTTACATTGTGGATGGTAGGGGACTCTATTCTCTTGACTTGCTTTCATCAACATGGTAGAGAGCCCCTCCATAGCTATTGTAAATAGATATGGCGATAGGGGGTCTCCCTGCCTAACCCCCTTCCTAGCTCGAAAATAGCCACACAACCCCCCATTTATGTTAATACTATAGTGTGCAGTTTGAATGCAACACTTAATCCACTTCAAGAACTGCTCAGGAAACCCCATAACACTCATCATAAGGAAAAGATAGTTCCAATTTACAGAATCGAATGCTTTCATTATATTAATTTTGATAGCACATCTAGAGGAAAGCCCCTGCCTATGATATCCACTGACAAGCTCCTGTGCTAGCAATATATTGTCCATTATACTTCTATCCTTAATGAAAGCTGACTGAGAGGGACTGATAATAGTTGGTAAAACTTCCTTAAGTCTATTGGATAGAATTTTAGCCACAATTTTGTATAAGAGATTCACACAAGATATAGGTCTAAAATTCTTAAGGGTATCAGCAGTTGGGATCTTAGGAATGAGAGAAACAGCTGTGGAATTCACTCCACTTGGAAGCTTACCTTGATGGAAGAAGTCAAAAATCCCCCTTGTGACATCCTCTCCAATAATGTGCCATGTTTTCTTATAAAAGCCAGCAGAAAATCCATATGGCCTGGGGGCCTTCTGAGGATTCATACCAAAAACAACTCGCCTGATTTCATCAGCAGTGACAGGTTGCACAAGAAGATCCCTCCCCTCAGTGGAGATAGTGTGTCTTACCATACCTTCAATATCCTCTCTGCTAGGATTGATATCAGGATTAGCTTCACCCAAAAGTTTCTTATAATAACCTATAGCCTCCTCCACTATCTGATCAGACTGAACCAACTCTTCCCCTGTTGCAGAAGTTAGCTTTCGAATTGCTCTTTTTGAAGTCTGATTTTTTCTGCCTGGTGAAAGAAACCAGAGCTTTTATCACCAAGCTGCATTCAAGAGATCCTCGACTTCTACCAACAGACGCTCTCATAAGCCACCTGAAGCTTTGTACACTCAGTTTGCACCTTATTGACTTCTGCAAAATGAACCGAGGAAGGATATGAAAATGCTAACAGTTGTGCCTTCCTGAGCAAATCTTCTGATGCTTTTACCTGACCTTGCAAATCACCATATACCTCTTTATTGAACTGCTTCAGAACCTTCTTTACTTCTTGCAACTTCCTTTGAACAACCTGCAGTGGGGACCCTATAAACTCTTTCCTCCAAGCTTTCTCTACAGTTTCCAGGAAAAGAGGGTGCTCAGCCCAGAATTCAGAATATTTGAATGGTTTGGGGAGAGTTTTGATTGGCACAGCTGTGCAAGCTTGAATACCACAATGATCAGAGAAGCCTGAAGGGAAGGCCTCCATGGCACAATCAGGAAATTGTTCTATCCACTCAAAATTCACCAAAGCTCTATCTAATCGACGGGCAATAGGGTTATTTTGTTGTCTGTTTGTCCATGTAAACTGGGGGCCCGTTGTTCTGTAATCCAAGAGCTCCATATCTCCAATCTAGTCATTAAAAGCTGTCATACTAGAAGTGACAGACAGTTGATTGCTAGTCTCACTTGGTATCCTGACTGTGTTGAAATCCCCTCCCACTATCCAGGGATAACCTGCTACCCGTAGTTGCCTGAGTTCATCATAGGTTCTGATCCTGTCCTCCTCGACATTAGCTGCATACACAGCTGTAAAAAAGAAAGATTCATTGCTAATTCCTTTCACTATAGCATGCACAAAGTTTTTCCCCTGTTTTAATATCCTAACTTCCACTAGCGGATCCCAGAAGAGCCAGACCCTGCCCAACGGAGAATCTACACAATTCAAACACTTCTTCCACCCTGCAAACACTTCAGCTACTGCTTCCTCTGCTTTATTTGCTTTTATTCTAGTTTCTAGCACTGCAACTATATCTACTTTATTACGTTGCAAGACTCTTAACAAGTCCCGCTGTTTAGAGGGCTTATTAAACCCTCTAACATTCCAAAAGAGAACAATCATTTAGAAGACGAGGGTTTTACCCCTCATCCTCCCTTCTTACCCTCCTTTTTACCTTCCTTCCTCTTTGGCACTGCTTGTAGCTTAACTGGCCCTCTCTCTTCCAACTTACTAAGGACACTGAATGATGAAGCAGAGACCTGAAATGTATTATGAGGGCTTGTTTTTGGTGACCAAACACGAGGCTTGGCACCATGGATCACCTGCTGGAATTCAGCTTCAGAGGGCAGCTTTGGGGAAGCCATCTGCTGAACCTCAGAATCAGGAGGCAGCGTTGGAGATGCTACCTCTTGAAACGAGCTGTTCAGGTTTGCTGGGATGATTCTATCCACTGATGCCCCCACCATAGCAGTCAACTGAGGATCATCATCAAATATCACAATCTCCTTGCCCTTAACAGAGCTCTTAGTGCTGGACTCCACCTGAGGAAGACTGGTGTTCAAAGATTTCGGCACTGGATCTTCAGAAACAACCACCCTCTCAGTCTGATGCTTTGCACAGTCTCCAGTAATGCCAAAGAGATGACAAACAGGACACACTGGCGGTAGATTACAGTAGGTGACCCCAATTTTCAGAGATTGATCCTCATCAGGCCATAACATCACATGATCCGGACATTCACTATCCACGGTAAGCTCAACCAACACCTTAGCATAACCATGTCGATCCCCCATCCTTGTAGTATGATCAATCCCCAACGGAATCCCTAACCAGCTTGCAATTCTACTGAGCCCCTGAAAATCATAATACTCCAGTGGCACATTCACAAGATTAACCCAAATTGGAAGCGCTTTCCGCCCTAAATCCTCAGCACTAATTCCCGGTACCCAAGGCCTAAGATAAAGCAAGTTGTTAAGGTAAAACCATGGCCCATTCTCAAGAATCCATTCGCAGACCTTCGGGTTCAGCAACTGGATGAGAAGCATTCGATCATAGAGGAGAGAGACACGAACTACACCATCCTTACCCCAGAGCTTATTTGCCCAGCGACGAAGAACGTACAGCAAAGGCGGGTCTTGCAAGAACTGGCCTACTAGACAATTATTCCATCTAGCCGCACCAGCATCGCGCACCGCCTTAGGCATACGAAGCCCGCCATTGATAACTTCAGGCTTGATGTAGGTAAGACGATTGGCCTCCGAGATGCCAAACAGCGCCGCCCAGGGTTTCGTGGGAACACCTTGGGTTTCACCGAATGACGTCGTCGAATTCGCGGCCTCGGTCGCACTCACACCACTCATGAGAAAAGAGAAGAGAGGGGGAAAAGGCTGCTCCGGCGCAGGTGCCGGATCCGGCATCAAGCTCACGAGATCGGAAATCCTTACCACCGGAATCCTCAGAGCACTTCCTCACGCGGAGCACTACTCGCCTTTATATTACTTTACCACCTTTAACACTATTATTCACCAATTTTGAAGGCTATTCATAAAAGATTTTGACCGATTTTTGCAAATGCCAAATTTTCACCGATTTGGAAGTCGATCCATCAGGAAATTTTTGCGAGTTTTCATAATGCTATTATTAACCTATTTTGTGAGGCTTTCCATCACAGAGTTTAGCCGATTTATGGGAAAGCAATTTTCAACAATTTTGAAGGCCATCCATCATAGATTTTTCTTGATTTTGTGGAATGCTACTTTCATCAATTTTGAAGTTTATCCATCAAAAAATTTGTCCAATTTTTTTGAATGATATTATATATAGATTTTTAAGGTCATCATTTACATTTTTTGGACAATTTTTGACAATGCTATTATTCACCAATTTTGAAGGCTATCCATAAAAGATTTTGACCGAATTTGGGAATGCCAATTTTTCACTGACTTGGAAGTCTATCCATCAGATAATTTTTGCGAGTTTTCGGAATGCTATTATTAACCTATTTTGTGAGGCTTTCCATCACATAGTTTAGCCGATTTATGGGAAAGCAATTTTCAACAATTTTGAAGGCTATACATCATAGATTTTTCTTGATTTTGTGGAATGCTATTTTCATCAATTTCGAAGTCTATCCATCAAAAAATTTGTCTGATTCTTTTGAATGATATTATACATCGATTTTTTAGGTCATCATTTACAATTTTTGGACAATATTTGATAATGCTATTTTTCACTTATTTTGAAAGCTATCCATCACAGAGTTTAGCCGATTTTTTAGAGTGGTATCATTCCCCGATTTTGAAGGCTTTCAAAAGAGGAGAAATATGTGTAAATATTTATGCAAAGCACGATAGAACGGGTAGAGAATGGAGGCGGGATGATGCAGGTTGGAAACGAAATCTATGTCTCGTCAAACGAGTCAGGTCGCTTGAGTCGCACGGGTCAGGTCGAAAATCGCCATCACTAAAAGTGAGGTGTAAGTCACAACCACCACTCACCGAATAAATGCGGTAAATTTACGAATCAATGACCCACCCACATACGATAATTATAAATATTTTATATTTATGTATGAGTCAGATATCAAACCACGGTTGAACCACCCTATACATTATACACCACTCCGAATGGATCATATATGCGTAGCAAGACCCAGGCTTCGTGGACATCAGAATGTTGGTTCTGAGTAACTTACCCATTGGAACTGGGCCAAATGGCATCGAGAAAGCCTGGCCCAACCGCTTCGGTCCTTTGAAGCTTTCACCTAGGCAGTTCCTTTTTCTTCCCTCCCAGCATAGAGGTTTTGGTAGGGTTTTTTGGTCCAGACTCCAGAGCCATTATTGTCTTCGCCCCTCTCTCTCAGTTGTCTTCGCAGAACCTGACACCTACTGGTAAATTCCCCACTGCGCCTTCCCGTTTCGATTTGTTGAGAAACCCATCTTCTTTGATTCGAAGGATTGTCGAACAAGGGTTAAAAAAATAAAGATTCAGCTTTTCCCAGCTACATCTATGGCGAAGAAACGGAAGCATAGCGAAACAGCGTTGGCGGCGGCGGCGGCACCTCAAAAGAAAGAGGAAGTTGCTCCCGAGCGACCCAAAAGAACCCTTCTTGGATGGAAGGACAAAGAGGCTGCTGCCGTTGTTGCTCCTGCTGAAGACAAAGACGATGAAATTCATCAGCCTGCGAATTTCAGGAATAAAGAGAAGGTTTTAGTCACTTGCTCCCGCCGAATCGCTTACAGGTTGCTAAAGTTGATTGATTGGAGTGTATTTCGTTTTTCATTTGATTTGGGATTCTGGGCTATTGAATATGTGGTCCGATTCTGGGTTTAACAATGGTTGTATGATGTTAGGTACCGGCACCTGATGTTGAACGTAGTTTCCCTGCTTCCCCATTGCAAGAAAGATAATAAGGTTGAATCTCAAAGCAGCAAAGGGGTTGCACTCAGTGAGATGGTTGAGCTAAAGAGCTGCTCTTCCTGTTTGTTCTTTGAGGTATAACATTTCTTCATTTCTTAGCTCGTAATTTGGAAGTTCATCAATATGGGAAATTTGAATGTGAGATAGAAATTTCTTAGCTACAGATTTGGGCAGTTTAGGTGGTTGAGATAATGCATTTGGGTTGCAATTCCATTTGGTTTATCATATGAACTTATTTCCGTCGTCGGTCTACTGTAGTGCAGGAAGCACAAAGACCTATATCTATGGATGGCAAAGTGTCCTAGTGGACCATCGGTGAAATTCCTAGTTAATGCTGGTAACTATAATTGTCACGGGGTTCTATACTCCCTGGTTCATTTTCACAAGTGTTCTTGTATTGGCTCTACTGCTTTAGTTTTTTCCTTGCGTTGAATCGATGTTTTTCATTTGATCAGTGCACACAATGGAAGAGCTGAAGCTTACTGGGAATCATCTAAAAGGATCACGCCCACTTTTAACTTTCTCAGCTAATTTTGACAAAGATGCCCACTGGAAGCTTTTGAAGGAAATGATTACTCAGGTTTCAGTTTGTCAAATCTGTTCTTATTTTCTCAATCAGAACTGTACGAGGCAGTACTAGTTCGATATGTAATTTTGTCGGTATGATTTTGGTTCAGATATTTGGAGTTCCAAAAGAGCACAGGAAATCCAAGCCTTATCATGATCACGTCTTTGTCTTCTCCATTGTGGATGACCATATATGGTTTCGCAATTACCAGGTAAACTTTGCACCTTGTAAGTTTCAGTCTGATTCTTGCACATCTGGATCTGTGAAACCATCACATAGCAGGAGTTATGCTGCTTGTCCTGTTTATTGTGTATATTTGCACTGTTTTTGCTACCTTGAGATTGTTCTCATTTAGACATTGATATCGTTGCTCACACTGTCATCACTTTTTTTGTTAATCCAGATATCAGTACCTCACAATGAAGCGGATAAAGTGGCTCGTGGAGGCCTGGACAAGATGACCCTTGTTGAGGTAGTTACTCCAATTCTCATCTTAACTTCATTAACATAATGGCGAACTTACTGTCAAACGCTCTTAACCCGTGAATGGTCTTACACAGGTCGGTCCAAGGTTCTGTTTGAACCCTATCAAGATATTCGGTGGCAGTTTCGGCGGCCCAACTCTGTATGAGAATCCATTCTACATATCTCCCAACCAGGTCAGTGTTCATTTCCCTTCGTAAAAAAGTGTTCTCGTGCAGAGAGTAGAAATTGTGAAGACCCTAGCTAGTTCTTGGTATCTATTGATGACATGTATGATTTCGGTAACCTCTCTCCCGATCATGCTGCATTTTTTTCCAGATAAGGGCTCTAGAGAAGCGGAAGACTGCCGGGAAATATGCCAAGAAGGTCAAAGCCAAGACGAGAAGGAAGGTGCACGAGTTATCGAATCAGCTGGAGGCTGGCGAATTTTCTGAGATGTGGAAGGACCAGTGAGTAGAGTCTTGGGCAGGTTTCTTAGATGAAAGCTTTTTGAGGGCATCTGTTGTGTTATACATCACAAAACATGCAATTACTCTGTATTCAGCATTATGACATGAGTTATCAGCAGCACAGCTGTTTTCCTTCTCCACAATTCGTGTGTGTTAAAGCAAGTTGCAATTGGTTTCTTCATTCACACCGTTCCTCTTCTTGCCAGCCATCTCGATCAACTATAAGATATCAGTCGTCGGATGTTAGCACTCACTAATTACAATCTTTGAGTTTCATGATGAATGTAAAAATTTTATGTCAAAGAGGAAACATACAGAAATGAGCTTGTCCATCGAAAGCAATGTGCAATTTGGTTTTGGTGCACGAGCTTGTCCATCGCCCACCAACGTGGTTGCTCCTCCTTGTTTTCCATGTACTCTGGCAAGAGTCTTGTTCAAAGCCTCTACATCTGCAGGCACGAGACTGTAATCAATTGGTTGCTACCTGTTATGTCTCTTTTGGATCTATAAGCATCTGCTGTAATTAACCTTTGGGATCATGAAGTTTGATGATAAAATTGTAACATTGCTGCCCATAATGATCTTCGGCTTATGGCCATTCTCTTGTTTTGGGTTTTATCTTTCTTGAATCTTCACCTACAAAAGCTTAAAAGGATTCGTTGTCAAATCAATTTATGTCATTAAGCTGGTCCAAATCATGAAAATATATGTGTATATTGTTGGGGGCATTCGGGGCCCAAAAGAAGAGCCCAAAAAGTCGAGAAAGGCCAAGGATGTGGGCCTGACAAGAGAAAGCCCATCCAAAGGGGGCCTGAAGTGGGGACCTGGGTGTGGGACCCAAGCTTGACGTAAGGCGCATAACGACAAAAGGGGTAACGGCTGGGGATGTACGGAGGGAACAGGAAGTGGGACCATGCGCCTCAGCAACGGGGTCGGGTGTCAGAATATTGGGGCGCATGCCTGGGGTAAAGTACGGTGCATTAAATAGGATGATGACGTAGGGCGGATTTGGGGGCACTGGTCGACTCTACCTGGAGTATAAATAGTGAAATGGGTGGAGCTCATTTACTCAAGTTCTATCTTCTCTCTACACTTACATTTCACTTCTCTCTCTAGAAAGATCATACTGACTTGGGCGTCGGAGTGCTAACGAGCCCTTCTCGAGGGGGCTCGACGGGCGCCTTTGAGTGCAGGAAGAGATCCGCGGAGCGGGAGCGTGTGAAGGATAGGAGGAGGAAGCGAGCTGTCGGGAGCTAGAGGTTGCGTGGCACAAACAATTGGCGCGCCAAGAAGGGGAGTATAGCCTCAGGAACATAGATCATGGAAGAAGCGGCAGAGAGGGCAGGCGAGGGGAACCGCGCTCCCAACGAGGCAACCTCGGAAGGGGTGCCACGCGTGTCCGAGGAGGCGCAAGGAGGGGATGTCGAGGCGCAAGAAACAGCACAGTCGGAGGGCGTCACGCTGACCAAGGAGCACCTGATCAGCATCATAGAAGAGCAAGCCCAAGCGCTCGAGGCACTGAGGAAGGAAGTGGAAGCACTAAAGAAGGGGGGAGACGTCGCGCCTCCCCTCAGCGGAAGAAAGAGGGAAAGAGAAGAAGAGGAGGAGGGAATGTCCAGCGCGGTAAGCCGCACGGAGGAAGTAGGACATCTGGCCCGACCCGGGGCCCCGGGCCAGGAAGAGCGCATTGAGTGGGCGCCGAGGCGTCTTGGGCGCGCCCTTGGGGGGTGAGACAGCCGTTGTCCAGAGGCATCTTAGCCGAGCAGGCCAACTCGGTCATCCCGGCACTCCCCAGCTACGACGGAACGGCCGATCCGGAGGACCATCTAAACAATTACTTCACCAAAATGCAATTGTACAACAGCTCGGACGCCACGTTGTGCCGTGCCTTCCCGTCAACCTTCGTCGGCGTAGTGCTGGATTGGTACCACCAGATCGACGAGGGGAGGATTGACAGTTTTGAGCAGTTCGCCGCCATGTTTCTTTCGAAGTTCGCCAGCCGGAAGCGTAGGAGTTTAACGATGAGCGCATTGTTCAAAGTCAGGCAGCGCAAGGGGGAGGCGCTCCGGGACTTCTACGAGAGGTGGATGTCAGTCGCGATGGCCGTCAAAGACGTCAAGCCGCCTGTCTTGGGGTGCTGCTTGGACGAATGCACCAATAGCGAGGAGCTATGCCGGGCGCTGTCAAAGCGCGACGTTGTGTCGACGGATGATTTGGACCGCCGGGTGCAGAAGGTCATAATGCTGGAAGAAACGTTGGCCGCAAGGAGGATGGAACGAAGGGAGATGCGCCCCGAGGAAGGCGAGTCATCTCGGGCGCCTCGTCCGCCGCACGCCCCACAGGCGATACAGAGCTACCCCCAGAGCGCTCGGCGGCCCGAACCGCCACGCTTCCCACCCCGGAGTGCGGCAAACTTCACCGAGCTCAATGACTTTTTGAAGAATGTCCTACAGTACGCAAAGGACAAGGGGTATCACCTCCGCTGGCCAGGCCCCATGCGGGGGCGCCCGAACGAGCAAAACTAGGATAGGTTCTGTGAGTTCCATCGCGAAAGGGGGCATCACACAGCCGACTGCTATCAACTCAAATCAGAGATCCAAGGACTCGTGGATAGAGGGATGCTGAACGAGTTCGTAAGGAAGGGGGAGGAAAAGGCGTAGCGCACGTTCGTGTCGCAGGAAGAGAGGGTGGCCCCGCCGCAGAAGAGCGAACGCGGCGGAGGAGAAGAGCATGTCCAAAGGAAAGCGCCTAGGGAAGGCGAGGAGCTGCCGCCTCCCCCCTTCGAAGTTGAACCCGAGACTAACCCCGCCCGAGTGAGGCTGATCATTGAGGCCATCTCCGGCACGATCGACTTGAGGCAGAAATTGGAGGAGGGAAGGCGCCTGAAGTCGGCCACCGCCAGCGCGCGCGCCGCAGTGCAAATCCGCTTCAACGAGACCCCGCAGGAGGCATGTCGGGTCCCGTCAGTGGAGGCATTGGAAATCAGGGGGGTGGTGGTTGGATGCGAAGTGAAGAGGATGCTGGTAGACACAGGAAGCTCAATGGATGTGTTATTCCGGTCGACCTTTGAGAAGATGCAGTTGTCTCCAAGTATCGTAAGGCCAGCCGACACGGTCCTGGTCGGATTTTCGGGAGTACCGGCGCGGGTAATTGGGCGCGTGAGCCTACCCGTGACGCTGGGAGAAGAGGAACACAGGGTCACGCATACCGTCGACTTTGGCATCGTGGATTGTCCCTCCAATTATAACGCCATACTGGGGCGCCCACTTCTTGCCCTCTTCAACGGGGTGGCGTCATCGTGTCACCAGGTCCTGAAGTTCGTCACACCAAAGGGAGTGGGAGTGTCAAGGGGCGAAACGTCGCAGGAGGCCCGCCTTGTCAAGAGGAAGCGGACGTACAACATAGATGTGCGACCCGAAGACCTACCGAGGGCGGAGGCGGCGGATGCCGAGATCCAAGTGCCACTGGACGATGGGCGGCCGGAGAGATGCGTGCGGATCTCAGCCCATACAAGCGGGGAGGCTGTCGAGTCAATAGTAGAGTTGTTGAAGGAGTTCGCCGATCTGTTCGCCTGGAGTGCCCGTGAGATGCCAGGGGTAAGCCCGGAAGTGGCGGTACATCGCTTGTCGGTAGAGAAGGGCGTGCACCCCGTGCAGCAGAAGAGAAGGCCGCTGTCAGAAGAGAAAGAGGAAGCGCTGCGTCGAGAAGTAAAAAAGTTGCTCGAAGCCCGGTTTGTAGAGGAGGCTAAATATACGACGTGGTTGTCCAACGTGGTGCTGTTCCCAAAGGCGCTGGGCGATTGGAGGATGTGCGTCGATTACACTAGCCTGAACCGAGTGTGCCCGTCTGACACGTACCCGATGCCACGCATTGACCAGTTGGTGGATGCGACCGCCTACCACGAGGCGCGGAGCTTCTTGGATATGTTTTCCGGCTACCACCAAATCCTCATGTGCGAGGAGGACCGAGACAAAACGACGTTCATGACCTCCTTTGGAAACTTCCGCTACAAGGTCATGTCTTTCGGGATGAAGAACGCGGGGGCAACTTACCAGCGCATGGTCAACACTGTGTTTCAGAAGCAAATTGGGAGGAACGTGGAGGCGTACGTGGACGATCTGGTGGTCAAGAGTAAGAGGAGGGAGGATCACCTGGGGGACCTATGTGAAACATTCGAGACCATGCACTCTCATTCCCTCCGCCTTAACCCCCTCAAATGCGTTTTTGGTGCAAAGGCTGGTAAGTTCCTGGGTTTCATGATAACGAAAAGGGGCATCGAAGCTAACCCGAAGCAGGTAGAGGCAATCAGGCGCCTCGAGCCCCCACGGACGCCGAGGGAGGTGCAGAGTTTGAATGGGCGTCTGGTGGCGCTGGGGCGATTCATTCCTCGGTCGGCTGACAAGGGCGCCCCATTCTTTAGAGTCCTGAAGAAAGCCGCGCGCTTCAAGTGGACGGAGGAGTGCGATGAGGCGTTTGAGGGATTGAAGAGCCTCCTGGTATCACCCACTGTCATGACGGCGCCCCGAACGGGCGAAGTGTTGTACCTATACATTGCGGTTTCGCGGACAGCGGTATGCACGGTGCTCGTCTCAAGAGCCGCAACTGATGGGGAAGAACGTCCGGTATACTACGTAAGCAAGGTGACGACGGGTCCTGAGACGCGCTATGCGCCCATAGAGAAGGTAGCTTTGGCCGTGGTCGCTACGGCAGAGAAGCTGCGTCCATATTTCCAGGCGCACACTGTGGTGGTACTCACGAACCTGCCATTGAAAAGCACCCTAGGGTCCATGGACGTGGCAGGGCGCATGGTAAAGTGGGCAGTGCAATTGAGCGAGTATGATATTAAGTACGCGCCTCGCCCGGCGATCAAGGCGCAAGTGTTGGCAGATTTCGCCGCAGAGGGCGTGGTATGCAAGGGGGAAGGAAAGAGCGAGAGCTGGCAGGTTTACGTGGACGGGGCGGCCAGCCGAGTTGGAGCGGGGGCAGGGATAGTGGTCATCAACCCCATGGGCGCCATGCATGAGTTGGCACTCCGATTTGCGTCTCTGAAAACCAACAATGCGACGGAATACGAGGCTGTGATAGCGAGGCTGAACATGGCGCGGGAGCTGGGAGCTCGGAGGATTCAGGTCCGTTCCAACTCAGCCCTGGTGATAAACCAGCTAAATGGCGTGTTCGAGGTGAAGGAAGAGGCGCTGGGCGCGCACCTTAAAAGGATAGAGGAGATGCGTTCCTGGTTCGAGCAGGTGGAATTCACACAGGTTCCAAGGGAGGAAAATGCCCATGCGGACGCACTGTCGAAACTGGCCACTGCTACTGATTTCGAGAACGAAAGGCACGTGATAGTCACAAAGGAGCACCCCACTGAAGAGCCAATGGTGGGAGTGATCGGCGAACAAGGCAGAGAGGACGAAGGGTGGATGACCCCGATCAAGGCATATCTGCTCCATGGGACAGTCCCGGAGGACGCCAGGCAAGCGTGGCAAGTGCAGCGCAAAGCGGCCCGGTGCACGATTTTGGAAGGACAGATGTACAAGAGATCACACTCGGGGGCCTATCTGAGGTGCCTCACGGAGGCTGAGGGAGAAAGGCCGATAGCCGAGGTTCACCAAGGCGCCTGCGGTATGCACGCGGGTGCGAGGAGCCTCGAGAAGGTGCTGTTACGCCAAGGTTACTACTGGCCCACGATAAGAAAAGACGCCAAGAGGCATGTGGAGAGCTGCCATCAGTGCCAGATCCACTCCCACGACGTGCATATCCCCCAGGCACCCATGCGAGGCAACGTGGGCGCTTGGCCATTCTCACAATGGGGGATGGACCTGCTGGGGCCCTTCCCTAAGGCGCCTGGGCAGATGAAGTACCTCATCGTGGCGGTGGATTACTTCTCAAAATGGGTGGAAGCCGAACCCTTAGCGACCATCACCCAGGCCCAGGTCAGGAAGTTTACAACCAGGAACATTTTCTCACGGTACGGGCTGCCCGAGTCTATCGTAGCCGACCATGGTAAGCAGTTCGATTGCCGCCAATTTATCGAGTTCTGCGATGAAAACGGTGTTGTCCTCCGCTTCTCCTCGGTGGCCTACCCGCAGGCCAATGGGCAGGCTGAGGCAGCCAACAAAAGCATCCTGCATGGGCTCCATACGCGATTGCTGGAGGCCAAAGGAAGATGGGTCAAAGAACTCCCGGGCGTGCTCTGGGCGCATAGGACGACACACAAGGTGGCAATGGGGGAGACGCCATTCGCTTAACTTATGGTATTGAGGCGGTTATCCCAGTGGAGGTGCGTTTTTCGACGCACCGCGTGGCAGAGTATGAGGAGTCAGCTAATGGGGAGGAACGCGTGCACGACCTAGACATGCTCGAAGAGCGCAGGGATATTGCCTCCATACGACTCGAGGCCATGAAGCAGCAGGTATCCAAGTACTACAATCGTAAGATGCGACCTCATCAGATACGCCTGGGAATTCTGGTGTTGCGACGGGACTTCCGCCCGAAGCCAAGCGAGGGGAAGCTCGCTCCCAAGTGGAAGGGACCATATCGTGTGCGAGAGGTGATAGGCCCAGCCACGTTCAAGTTGGAACGCGTTTGAGGAAAGGCCATCAAGCGGACCTGGAATGCACAGAACCTCAAGGTGTATCATGGGACGGGGGCAGAAGACGTTTCTGAGTAATGCGTAGACAGCAAGGGGAGGAGTGCCCAAATTTTGGCCCGTAGTTGAGGGTAAGTAGTTAGATGTAAGGGGGATTAATATTACTGCAAGCGTGTCACCCCACGCGCCGAGGAAGATGATTGTAAAGCGCCCTCCTTTTGCGCCATAGGATTATTGCAATGAGTAACGTAAAGCGCCCTACTTTTGCGCCTTAACACTAGCAACATTTACCGTAAAGCGCCCCACTTTTGCGCCTCACTATTGCCCAAGTCTATGCGCCCTCCGTTGGCGGCATAGGATTATAGAAATGCGTAACGTAAAGCGCCTACATTTTGCGCCCGGAGTTAAGAAAATGCCTACATTAAAGCGCCCTACTTATCTCGCCCTATACGGAATTGGTTTGCACAATGCACCCTACAAAACGCGCCCTTAATAATGACTCGATTAAAGGCGCACAGGAGCAACGCCACATAGTTGGGAAACATTGGGATTTCATTGACAAGGGAAATTCACAAGTTACATCACAAGGAAAATAAACTGAAAACAATAAGTAAAGAAAAATAGTTCGGACGCCCCATCACTCGTCCTCACTTCGCACTGCACCCTCGGGTGTCCCCTGCGGCTCGGGGAGGCGCCCTCCGCCCGCATCCTCACCATCTGCGGTGCCTTCGTCTTCCTCCTCATCCCCCTCCTCGTCCGCCTCCTCTTCTTCATCCGCCTCCTCCTCCCCGGCGTTAGGCGAAGCGACTTCCAGCCCCGCAATGGGCTCCAGCTCGCTAGCCTTGTGACCACTGTCCATGAACTTGAGGACATGCATGATCATGGTCATGGAATCCCACTGCATCTCCGGATGATCCTTGATGACCTTCTCGCGAAGGATCTTCACCATGTCAATCACCGTATCCGCTTGGAGGTTCTTCCCCACGTACGACTTGTGGTATTCAGACAGGTCCTTCTCAAGGCGCTCTACCTTCGCCTCAGCCGCTTTTAGCTCTTTCTTGTGCTGATCTTTGGCCCGGGTGGCCATCTTCAGCTCCTCCGAGAACCGACGCGCCTCGGCACGGAACCGCTCCGCCTCCTCGTAATACTTGTCCCGCCCTCCTGTCAGCTCCGCCTGCCTCTCGCGCAACCCTTTCTCCACTTCCGCCATCTCAGCCTGCGTGGCGGCAGCCTGCGCCTCATAGCGCTCCTGGCATGTCTTTTCAACGGCCGCCTTAATCTTGACCCGCTCCGACTCAAGGCCGGTGGAGAGTTTGGCCGCCCAAGCCTGGGCATCTTTTTGCGCCTCGTCCCGGGCTTGGGTCAGCTTCTCATGCGCCTCCCGAGCGGCCGCCAACTCATCCCGGAGGTGCTCAGTTGCGCTTTCGGAGGCTGAACTCTCCTTGGCCAGCCGGTCAAACTCACGCGCGGTAGATTTGATCATCATCATCATCTGGCGCACGAACAGCGCATCAAAGTTAGACTTAGTAAAAATAATCAAGTATGTAGCTCTCAAAGATGAAAGAAGGGGCGCCTTACCTACACGTTGAGGTTGGCAATGGTACGGAGCGAACGGTTGGAATTGAGGTGATCTGGGCGCTCGATCACGGCGGCGTGGGAGAGCACCATCTGCATTGCGGCGCCCTGGTCTTTAGCCGCCCTGACAGGCACGCCCACGTCAACCTTCTCTAACGGGCGGGAAGGCGGCTGAAGGTATGGGGGCAGAATGTTCTCGGTATGCGGCCCCACGGTTGGCATAACCAAGCTGACTGGCACGCCCGAAGCTACCACTCGATCCAGTTTGGCTTTTTTCGCTGCGGAGAGAAGCGGTTCGGCAGGCCTCTTTTCTGAGGCCGTGGCATGGGAGGCGTGGGTCGGCGTCTGCGAGGTGGCACCCTGGCTGCGCGGTGACAGAGAGGTGCCTTGGCTGTTGTGCGAGGGGGAGGCGTCGTCGTCGATATCGATGGGGGAACTTTGGGACGCCTGAGGCGCTTCGGTAACCGCAGGGGAAGGAGCGCGGGTCACAGGCGCAGTCGGATTAGAGACAATCCTCACGCGCACTGGTTTTTTGGGAGGAGGTTGGGTTGGAGCAGTTGGCGCCTTTGGCACCTTGCGGGTCTGGCCGCGGCCGCGAGGCGCAGACGGAACCAGATGGAGCTTTGAGCGAATGAGGTCAGAGACACTGGTGAAGGCAGTGCCTGCAAAGAAAAAATTGAAAGGCATGAGTGTTAGTCAGGCGCATAAAAAAAACATGAGTGTTAGTCAGGCGCATCGAAACACAGAAAAGAGAAGAGGCGCATGCGATCGACGTGAAGAAGTTACCATCGTCGTAGAACTCTGCTAAGAGACGAGCATACTCGTCATGTATTTTCAGATTTATTGGCACGGACGCAAGGCGCCGCGCCATGTCTTCCTCCGCCTTGTTGAGAGGGGGGTGTTTGTTGAATTCGCTCTCATCCCCGAAAGACCAACGCGTAAGAGGCGGCGTGCCGCTCTTGAAGAAGGGCGTGTCACAGGGGCGGACAAAGAAGAAAGACTTGAACCATGAGCGCCCCATTTTTTTCCGACACCTATGAAGTTGTACTTCAACTTGGGGCGCTTTTGCAGGCTGAAGCAGTTGGGACTTCGGACCATGGTAAAGAAGTGGCGAAAGAGTTTGAAGGAGGGTAGGATATTGTGTTGGCGGCATTCGAGGCGGAAAAGTACTGTGTATAAGATGATGACAGGCGAAAGGCGTCCAAGGGAGCACTGGCACAGATGTAGAACGCCTTCAAGTATGGGGTCAATTGGGAAACGCAGCCCAAAGCGCGCGTACTCCTGGTACACGCCGATCCACCCCTCGCCACAGACTCCCACGCGTGCGATAGGAGATGGGTGGGCGTAGCGCCAGTCAGCGGGCATCTGCGCAGCCCGAATCAGCTTCGTAAAACGCGAATAGAGAATTTTGGACGCGTGAGGAGGCCCAGCTTCTTCCTCGGACATCTGGTCAATGTCGGCGGGCATGTACCCGGGGGGCCACATGTTGCCCCACTGGCTTATCCCGTACTCTCGAGGCGCGCAGGTGCCTACGTCAGAAGAAGAGGAGGAAGTCAAGAGAGGCGCTCAAGGTAGAAGGCTATGCAAAAAGGAGACGCCCAAATGAAGACGCGGGGAACGGGAGAGAATGCAGTGGCCGAGGGGGATGGCCGAGGAATGAGGAAAAGCACTTGCGAGCTGCAAAGGAGCAAGGTAGAGAGAGGAAGTAGAGAGAGAGCCAAATTGACAGAATGAGGAAGGAGGAGGTCGTGGGGGGCAATTTATAGGCGAGAAAAGTGGGGAGGGGAGGGAGAAAGGAGGGAGACGAACGGTCATTCGGGGGGCAATTGTTGGGGGCATTCGGGGGCCCAAAAGACGAAAGGAGGGAGAAAGGAGAAAAGTGGGGGGGCAATTGCTGGGGGCATTCGGGGGCCCAAAAGAAGAGCCCAAAGAGTCGAGAAAGGCCAAGGATGTGGGCCTAACAAGAGAAAGCCCATCCAAAGGGGGCCTGAAGTGGGGACCTGGGTGTGGGACCCAAGCTTGACGTAAGGCGCATAACGACAAAAGGGGTAACGGCTGGGGATGTACGGAGGGAACAGGAAGTGGGACCATGCGCCTCAGCAACGGGGCCGGGTGTCAGAATGTTGGGGCGCATGCCTGGGGTAAAGTACGGTGCATTAAATAGGATGATGACGTAGGGCGGATTTGGGGGGCACTGGTCGACTCTACCTGGAGTATAAATAGTGAAGTGGGTGGAGCTCATTTACTCAGGTTCTATCTTCTCTCTACACTTACATTTCACTTCTCTCTCTAGAAAGATCATACTGACTTGGGCGTCGGAGTGCTAACGAGCCCTTCTCGAGGGGGCTCGACGGGCGCCTTTGCGTGCAGGAAGAGATCCGCGGAGCGGGAGCGTGTGAAGGATAGGAGGAGGAAGCGAGCTGTCGGGAGCTAGAGGTTGCGTGGCACAAACATATATATTGTAATAACTTAACCTTTTAATAACCTGAATGTAATATGAAAGGTACCATACAATAATTTAACAAATAATATATTATCTTCCACTAAAAGATGCATATAGCATATATATGTTTAGTTTTCTAGAATAGAGCCTGGGAGAGGGCCATAATGCAACATTCTGTCTAATAGTTAGAAATCGGTCAATCCAATCATACCACACATTTTTGTGGGTTTGGTGGGCTACAGGTTTTGAGGCAAAAATAACTTTTTGAGAGCAGTTTTTAGTACCGACTTCGGTCCGACCTGATCCAACCAGCCGACTCAACTACGTAAACAAGACTAACAAGTCCATGTTTAGGTCCAAGGAAATCACCAATCAAACCAAACCATAGTTATAATTTCACTGTTTAGACCAAGTCAGACGGTCCAATCTAAACCGCGATTTTCCATACAGTTTGACGCGCCCTACTTGGTGTATCCAATGGATAGATCCATGGGGTCGGATACTATGCCTACCCCCAAAGGGGTTGGCTTTTTGACACCCCCTTTATGATTGGCCAATTTTATTTTTAATCATTGACAATTATTAATTAAACTTGTTTTTTAGTTTTTTTTAATCTTGTAATTTTGGTTCTCTTACCCACATTGGAAAGAGAAAGAACTTGGGGAACGAGAAAAAAGCACCCCCCAAATGTGCAATTAATTGTCATTTTTGTATTTCTTTCGTCTCCTTCTCTCTCCCTTTGGACCCCCTTTCCATTTTGATTTCATTTTCACCAGAAGCCTCCTGTACTTTGAAATGACCAAAACCCTCCCCATTTTCCTCTTCCTCTTCCTCCCGCCGCCGCCACCACCCCTCTCCGCCCTCTTCATCCACACCTTCCACTTGTGCCGTCTCCATTCCTACAACCGCTGTACTCCTCCAGCTTCTTCCCCCATCACCATCCTCCTATCTCCATCCGCCGCCGTCTTGGGATCGCCTCTGACCTATCGAGTGGGTTGCTCGCCGTCGGAGGACAAGACGCAAGGTTATCACCGGAGATCAAACATATGAAGGCCACACCGAGAGGGAAGACGGATCCAACATTCCGCGCGACGATTCTGGACATGCCAAGAATGGCGACTCTTGTGCGGTATCAAATGATGGGGGTGAAGACGAGATCAGACTCTCATCCCGAACGTAGGAGGGACTGATGGCCACCGAAAATAAACCCGCCAGAGACGAAGAAGAACATGGAGGGCGGCGGGAGGTTGTTACTTACCGCTCCTTGTATTGAAGTTCAACTCTACAATGTCTAGGAGACGTCGGCACTGCCGTGAACATGTACCACTGATCTGGTACATGTACCACTGATCTGGTTCATGTACCACTGACCTGATACTAGTACGAGTGCAACTATTCAAGTCATACTTTCAACACCAAAATTTTACAACCCACTTGTAGTGTTAGATATATTGAACTTGTACCATTAGCAAAATTGAAACTCATCCTAAATGTTGCCATTGCAGTGTTCGATAGACTTTGGAGTGGTACCATTGAAATGGTACATGTATCACTGAACTGATATACTAGTGAACTAATACATGTACCACTGAACTGATATATGTACAACCAATATGATACGTAAACAAACAAGCAACTTCCCATTGGAGTGGTACGTGTACCAGTGGAGTGGTACGTGGTACGTGTACCAGTGGAGTGGTACGTGTACCAGTGGAATGATACTGTTTAGGCTTAAAAAAATTGAGCCTACTTAAAAAAATACGTGTACCAGTGGAGTGATACGTGTACTAGTGGAGTGATACTGTTTAGGCTTAAAAAAGGAAACGCACCAATAGAGTGGTACGTGTACCAGTGGAGTGGTACGTGTACCAGTGGAGTGATACTGTTTAGGCTTGAAAAAATTGTGAAGACTTTATGTTTATTCACATTCGAGGGATAATTTATTGCTTTTGGCATTGTTGTTGGCATTTCCCTAATTTTGCAACCCATTTTGGATCACAGTTTTTGGCTACTAATGGAAAGTTCCTATTTTGTTGACTGATTGAAATGTTTATTGTGTTGCTTGTGCCAGAATTATATTTCATGATCAAGTAAGTATGAGTATTGGTATATTGAGTTGCTTGTGTTGCTTATACTGGCTCTCACGATGCCATTTTTTGTTGGTACCCGCACTCGAGGCAGGAGCTTGGCCTATCTCAATTTTTACCGTTTCCTCTTCGTCATGGCCATTCCTGAGGTCATTGGGTAGGAAGACAATAATCAGAAATATCATTGAAGTGATAGAAATGCGAGAGCGATAAGCAAGACAACTAGCCATAAACAACTAGCGATAAGTAAGACAACTCAAAACTGTCATTGGAGTGGTACTTTTACTAGCCATAAAAAACATTATATACCACTTCGGTGACAGACACACCTTCAACTAATTGGAAACAGAACTACCACTGAAAGTGGTACAAATATTAGCCACAATAAAGATTTTATAGAAATACGAGTTCGATAAGTAAGACAACTATCACTGTAGTGGTAGAATTACCAATACATCTTTGCACCTGCTGGCTCCCTCCAAGCACCTGCAAAAAAGTACCACTACACCGGTAAGACATGTCACTTCACTGTTACAAACACCACGAGAATAAAAAGCTTATAAATGATAACGTTCAACAGAAACTCAGACAGTGGTAGAACTACCATTGCAGTGGTAACATTACACCGGTATCAATACCAGTACACTGGTACTAATACCACATGAAAAAATCCAGACCTAGAAACTCAAAGACACATATCTGGGTAATGAAAATATCATTGAACTAGTACTAATACCACACGTGTGCCTGTCGCCAACTTGTCTCGACTCTACTGTCAAAAACTTGACAGTAGAGTCTCACCAGATCTGGGTTTGGGAGAGAGAGCTACCTCAGATTCTTCGTCGTCGTCGGAAAGGGGAGGAGGCCGTCATCTTCGCCGAGAAGGTGAGGAGGGTAGTCAGAAGAAAGACCTAAAAAAATATATAAAGAAGAGTAGAAATAGGAAAATGTAAGGGAGTAAAACCCAACACCTACTGTCGATTTCGGGAGGACGGAGACTAGTTCCATGAAATCGTTAGTTCTTCGAAGTCGTGTCGCCGATGGAAGGTGGTTGACGGAAATAGAGCAAAAGGGAAGAGGAAAGGAGTTGGTTGGCAAGTTGATTCTCGATCGGTGGAAGGAACAACCTCCATTGTTGTCGCCGAAGAAGGTCGAAGATGGCCGGCTGCTGGTGATGGAAGGAGGAGGGTTGGTCGTCTGGTGGGAGAGACGAAAGGGGAAATAATCAAAAGGGGAAAGTCAAATCGTTTTTTCCCAGTCCCCAAATTTCTTCCCCTTTCCAACGTGGGTGACGCCAACTAATGAAGAATTTTATGCACAAAAAAGGCTGCTCAATCCTCACCCTACATTACCACTAATTTAGATAGACGGTTGTGGATGGGGGTGTCGAAAATCAGTCCCCTCCATGGGGTAGTCAAGCTAACTACTCCCATAGATCCATAGATTATAGTTAAACGGGACGCGCCCATGAAAGAAAACCCGGTAATTTTATTTCTTTTTAATTCCTGAAAACATTGGTCCAGATTTTGAAGCGAATTTAGGTGGCTCGAATAAATAACAAAGTAGCTGGAGCAAAAATGGGGAACCCAAGCAAGCAAAATAAACCATAAAAATTTTGCGTATATTCCTTCGTCTGCTAATTCTTTTTTGTGTGCCGCTGAGATCTCTCCCTGACTTGGCGCCTTTTTCCATCCAATGATGGCAGACATTTCTCCTCCGGCCGCTTCGATCCGGCGGTGAACACAACCGCACCGCGCTGCTGAGCAGGGGAGCTCACCCTTTTATCCGTACCGGAATCTCGTCCTACGTACTCTTTCTTCTTTCCAAGGCTTTTTTTTTTTGTCTCCATGGACGCCGTCGGGATCTGGAGCCGCGACATTGGGCCGCCGGAACCCTGGCATTCCGTCACCGCTGTTTGCTTCGCGGTGTGCCTCTGCGGCGCTAGGTTCCTCCTCGACAAATTCATCTTTCGGGTTAGATTGGCCTTTTTCTTTTTCCCCCCTCTCCCCTTTTCTTTTGTTGCATTCGTTTTGTCGCGTCTGGTTTTCTTAGCTCGAGTTCTGATTATATGGTTATTTAATTGCTGCGATTCCTTTGGTTGGTATGGAAAAGAATTGAGGCTTCGGCGTCTTTTGAGTTGGGTTTGATTCATGCTCATAGACGAATCTATTGCTAGATTAGGATCGACCAATTTGAGAAAGCTCCCGCATAGTTTCCTGAATTTCTTTGAGCGTTGTTTAGCCGATTTGAGGAGTAGGGGAACGTTGGTCATGATTAACGTGGAAGTTCTTGGGAAGTACTGCTTTCGAATAGTGTCTCATTGGCTGAGTTTCTGTGCTGCTGGCTCGGAATGGATATGTCTCCTAGCTGTGAAGGCCATAGTCAAATAATTGAGTGGTTTGGAAGACCCTTTTGGGACTCTAGGTGTCTGGTTTGTGTAACCATTTCCTTGGGGAGGAAGATTTTCTTGGATCTTCTCCAGTTGTCTTTTCTTTGGCTGGCCTCATCAAAATTGGTTTTTTTCTCTGTTTGCTTCATCTGCCGCAAATGGGTAGAGCCAAGAGTTATCATTTGGGTATCTTGAAGCATTGTGGGATTGACTATGCAATATTCACCAATGATTGTTCAGAATGGTGTGTTCAGTGATTAGAAAAGGATGTGATTGGTGTCCAGATCATCTAATATTAGCAATTTTGTTTGCATCTTTTGCTTCCTTTGTTGAGAATGTTTTGTTTAAGGGCAAGAGAAATTTTCATTTGCAGAAGCTGTTCTTTTTAGTTCAACTGACAGACTTTGGAAGAAACTGAGAATGCAAGACAACTTTTGTGTTCCATTGTGTTTCTGCCTTTATTTCTGCTGGGGTTTTATAGAATCTGTCGTTTTGGTCATTACACTGTCAGAAGTTGACCCTGTCATCTGTACAGGAGAACTAGAGTAGAACTGAACACTTTACTCTTCTTATTTTTCACCTCCTTCTGATGCCCTGTTCTTTTGTACATTATAGGGTGTGACTGTTTGGTTGTTAGGGAAGAGAGCTGCTTCAGTGAAGATAGATGAGGTTACACAGGCGACAATTATTAAATGCACTGAGTCGATGTGGAAATTGACATACTATGCAACTCTTGAAGTGTATGTTCTGAAGATTCTGTTTGAGGAACCATGGTTCTGGGATTCACAACTGTACTTCAGAGGCTTGCCAAATCAAGAATTGAAGTGAGTAGTTAAATTCTGTATTCGGGGGCGACTGTTTTGGGGGGCGACTGTTGGGTTCAGGTCTTAAAGATAATATTTTTGTTCTTATTCCTGCTAGTTGTTCAGGCTAATCAGCCTTTTCATTTTTGTTATTTTCTGGCATATCTTAATACTTGAGATTGCAAAATTGTCTCTTCTGTCTTTAAATATTATCTGATGTCATCGAGTCATCCAGCATTGTGGCTCCTAAGTTTCTATCCTAAGTACTCACATGTCATTTTTCTATTGCAGGCTTTCCATTATGCTATATTACATGTGCCAGTGTGGATTCTACCTCTATAGTATTCCTGCTCTCGTTTTGTGGGAAACTAGAAGGAAAGATTTCTCTGTCATGATGTCTCATCATGTTATTACAGTAGCGTTGATCGGAATCTCATATGTTACAAGGTAGTGCTTCAGTGATTATACAGCTCTATGACTGACAATTTATTGTAGGTTACACGTCCTAAAGGTTGCCGTTGGTTTCATAATTTTGTCCAAAGATCATCTTCTTGCTTCTCCCTTCACTGCATTTCCCATTTGCCTTGTTTACTGAAGAAATTGACTTCCCATTACCACATGATGCAGGAATATGATAGGGCCACTCAATTTTCTAATTGATTCTTAATGTTCACCATGTCTATTTCATTTGCTGAAGTCAAATAGTTTTATAGTCTGGAAACGGTGTCATTATGCATCTCTCTTGTGGGTGGGTGTACTTTGGCATCTGACAAGAACAACTTGTAGACTTGTAATATAGTTTAAACACTAACAAACTATGATGAATTCCCTTTTTGGTGTCTCACATAACCAGAAATGGCATGACTGAGATGTTAAAGCATTGCTCATTCTCTCTAAGATTGCCTACACTATAAGTTTCTTTTTAGAAGAAGCAACCGAACTGTGAGCTTCAGTTTAACTGACGAAATAACAGAATGCCTAACCTTTTCCCTCTCCAGCTTTTTCCGGATAGGTACAATCATCCTGGCCCTCCACGATGCTAGTGATGTATTCTTAGAAGCTGCTAAAATCTTTAACAAGACCAGGAAGGAGCTTGGAGCAAGCATTTGCTTTGGCTTATTTGCTGCCTCATGGCTCATTCTGCGATTGATATTCTTTCCATTTTGGATTATCAGTAGTACAAGGTTTGTCGCAATCTCCTTTCCTCCTTCTGTCTATCCCATATGTTAAAAATTTCATGTGGTTTTGCTTTGTCGCCAGCCGCGATCTTGTGGAGTATTTGGATTTAAGACAGTGGTACCCGAGATCACTGTACTATGCATTCAACACGTTGCTGATCATGTTACTTATATTCCACATCTACTGGTGGATTCTGATATGGGCTATGATAAAAAGGCAGCTACTGAACAGAGGAAAGGTCGAAGGCGATATAAGATCTGGTAAGGCTTCGCGCCCCACTTCAGTTAGTGAGTGTTTTTTTTCAATCTTAATCGTCATTGTGGCTCGGTTCTGCTTCAAGTTCCAGCAACTGATCATGGTTATGTATCGCCATTGCAGACTCGGAAGAAGAGGACTGAATGCGAATAGGCAGTATTGCTCGTCGGAGTTGTCTTGTCTGACGGAGGGCAGTAGGGGGCGAGGCAGTTAGGGGGTTTTGACTATGATTCTTGTTGTAGGGTAGGATGTTGGTGAAGCTCTTATATTAGTTCCATCTTCTCAGAATTCTGATGTGGAGATCAAAAGCTCTTGCTGGTGCAAGTGTAGAGATGAGTTGACGAAAGTAGAGCAAAGGACCAGAGCAGGGAGGCAGGCAGGCAGTACGGTGGTGTTCTTGTTAGTTGATATTTTTGGGGTTAAGTGTCTTCTATTTTTTTACCATTTACTCTACATTTGGTGTATACATGATATGATAGGCAACTCAACTCCTGTGATATGAAATTTCCCAAGCTCAGTAAATTTTACAGAAAGTATATAGTTTCCTTTCCCAATTCACAACCTATATTTTTCTCTGAAAACCATGTTATTCCATGTAGGGCTGGAAGTTTGGTACCGGTATTTGGGATATATCGAATACCGTACCGAATTTGTGTATATTTGGTATTACCGAATACACGTATTATTTCTTGAAATTGGAATTCCATTTCAGTTGTTATTTGGTATTAGGGATTACGGGATTGAGATCGGTATATACCGAAATACCGAACAATACCGAAATATAAGCTAGTGTGTATTTTATCTTCTCAACTAGACTCTCTCATTCACTATTACACGACACTCAATCACCAATCTATTGTTATTTTCATAACACAAAAAAACAAACACTAGTATTAGTCTTCTCTCAGCCTCCAATTCGTCAAAATTAAGGATTAACAATGACAAAAACTTGAGATTTCACCTCTCCTCTGTTCTCCTTATCCATATCCTAGCTCTAGCCTCTAGCCAAACTCAAAACTCTTTGCTTAGTCTATTTGTCCTATATTAAATAATCAAATCTAATTTATATATTTAATTATTAATTATAAAGGTAATTAATTTCGTATTTCATAATACCGATTGGGATACCGAAATATTTAGGGATTGAGATTGATTTTAGGGTGTAATTTGGTATTTGAGATTTCGGTATTTTGTACCGATACCGTACCGATTTTCGCCCCTAATTCTATATACCTATGCTGTATTTAGTAAATTTAATGCAAATCACTACGACTTGTCGGTTAGGAGGCGGTTTATCAGTATCATGTCCAAATCATTAAGAACCGTTCAGTCCATCCATAACCGTTCAATCAAATGAACTGAGTCGCTACTGTAACTGATTTAGTGGTTCTACTGGCCCATCTATTAATCCGATTCGATTCTACTGCTGTAAGCCTCTATCCTAACAACGGCCTGTGCCACGTTAAATACTATTTTTATTGTGTGACCCGAGCGGGGAATTTGAACTCCCAAGATTACACCAACTTACGATTTATTACGTAATGGCATACGTCTTACAGCAACGTGGGCCCCAATTATTTAAGGGCCTGGACCTTTTCAAATGCGTGGTCAAGCCCAAGCAGGATTTTCCAATTTTTTTTTTTTGTTGTAAACTTGACAAGTGGCCAGGAATCGGAAGTCTTAGGGGTTCACACGTGTCCGGTAATACTGCCACTGTCGCCGGGACCCTCCAACGGCCAGCCCAACGTTTTCCGGCGTTATCTCATCCGTCGCCGTCGCCGTCCCTACTTCTGATTTCTCGTCCACTCTTCCTTCCTTTGGGCCCCTTCTGGTTTTTGGCCTGGTTCCTGGTTGTCTTCTTGTAAGTTTTATTGTACATTTGCCATTTTTGGTTGACCTCTTGTTTTCAGGCAAATCCATTTCCCAACTTGGGAAAATTATGTCAAGTTACATTTTTTTTTGTTGATATGTGTGTTTACCCACACAAAAAATGCTTACCACATTGCTTGATTATAAGAGATTAAATGACTTCATAAGGTAAATTAAAATGATTTAAATTGGATTATAAGGGTTCGATTTTTAAGTAGACGCGGTGTACTAACGTAGTCCAATATATTTAATAAATCTCTTCATGTTGGATTATAGGGGTTCGATTATAATTGTTCGAAATTTTTTGCACAAATCAAACGAGTTTGTTGTGATATACAAAATAAGATCCATGTTCAATATATTTCGGTAAAGAAATATTCGTATTACGCATACCACTCGTTACCACCTGATACCAGTCTGTACCACATTCTTTTGAACTTTAATTTAAAAAAAAAAATTGACTAGAAGGAACGAATTCATCTTAAATTTATTAGATCTACAAATTTATGAGAGAAAATTTTTCAGGACCAAATATACCATCTTGGTGCGAACAAGGGCTTGATTTAGTGGTAATACCACTAGCCTAGAACTTGGAGGTTCCAAGTTCGAATCCTTAAGTTGTACCTTAAATAAAAAAAAAACCTATATCACCCTTATCCAGAAAAAAAATATACCACTCTGGTATATTCCTACTAGGCTACTATCCTGTATGCAACATCTCTACACTTTGACATGTTTATACCATCACGGTATACTTCTATACAATGTGGTATAATCTTATATAATACCAAACATTACTATCATGATACAAACTCGTAATAAAATTTTCATTTATTTATAAATATATCAAAGTGTATATTCATTTGAAAAACACAATTAATCTAATTTCTCCGTAAAAAAAAAAATTTACAAAGTAAAACTAGATATCTTCTGTAAATTATTAGTATGAATTATGTACTACAATGTTATGTACCGTACCCACTCCTATTCTTCATCTAGTTTTTTACTTAAATTGCAAAATTATTAACTTCTAAAATGACCGTCGAAATCTAATCACTAATTAGCCGTCCAAATAAACCTTCTTTTTCCCCGATAATTAATAAAACCCTTTCTCCTCACGTGCGTGCAGACAAAAAATTATATAAAAAGACCCTCCACGTCATCCGAAAGTGCCCCCACTTCAAGTCCAGTCAGCAAGCGGGGTCCTACCTTTTTTATCCAAAAAATACCATCACGTGCAAATTCCAACCTCCTTCCATTTTCCATTTCATTCAACCCCGTGTCTGAACTGTGTCTATCCCAGCTGGCAAGCCACGTCACCTCCTCCTTCTTCCTCTCTTCCGTATATAAACCCTTTGACCGCCATATTTCCCCCTCAAACCAAAATCCATCCGCAAAAAGAAAAAACACTCCAGAAAGAAAACAGAGCAAGAAATTCAATCTCCAAATCATGAACCAGATTTCTCCCAAGCGGCCGAAGGTCAGCGGCTCGCCGCCTCCGCCGTCTCGCCTCACCCAGGAGGAGGAGCTCGCCGTCATGGTCGCCGCGCTTCGAAACGTCGTCGCCGGCACCACCAACTCACTTCGAGCCCACCAATTAGTCCAATTCTCATTGCCGCTCCCGGCGTCGGATCTCGACACGTGTACGGTGTGCCGGATCGAGGGCTGCTTGGGGTGCAGGCTTTTCCCGCCAAACCACCAAGAGGATCAACAGAATCAAAATGCGGCCAGCAACAACAACAACGAAAACAAAAACAAGAAGAAGCAACCCGCCGCGCCGCGGAAACAGAGGGGGAATAATAAGAAGAAGAACAGCTACAGGGGAGTAAGGCAGCGGCCGTGGGGGAAATGGGCGGCGGAGATTCGGGACCCGCGAAGGGCGACGAGGGTGTGGCTCGGGACGTTCGACACGGCGGAGGACGCGGCGAGGGCTTACGATCGGGCGGCGATCGAGTTCCGGGGCCCGCGTGCCAAGCTGAATTTCTGCTTCCCCGATCAAATTCAGATCGACGGGAGCTCGGATTGTTCGAATCGAATAATGCCGGCCGGGTCGGAGAAGGCGAAGGGGAAGCGGGTGAGAGAGGAGAGGCCGAAGGTGGAGGAGATGATGGCGATTGATGGAAATGGGATGATCGGAAGTTGTAGCGAAGCGATGGGGGAAATGATGATGGGTGGAGAACAGGATGAGTTTCAGGAGTGGATGAGGATGGTGATGGATTTCTCCGGCGGGGATTCTTCGGATTCCGGCGGTACGTCGGGGACAATGTGCACGACCGCCGGGAATCTCTGCTTCTGAATATCCTCTGTTTTCTTTTTTCCGGCCAACCGAGTAAGAAAACAGAGTAGAAGCAGAACAGGGGAGGAGGGAAGGAAAGAAGCTTCTGATTCTTTTTTTCTCAGTAGATTTTTTTTTATTAGGAGAAAAGGAATCAGAATTTTCTGTGTAATATAGTTTCTATTTTATTTGTTAAATTCATTTTTCAAATACGAGAAATGATGCTACAAGTCTACAACAACACTGTAAATTCCACAAATTATTTGGTGTGAACGATTGCTTACTTCGTAATGTATTTAGTTAAAATCGGCCTATAAACCAATTATAATCATACCACTTGCTAAACCGACGTAACGATATAAACCGATAACCTATGCGCGGAACACAATACGAGTGGTGGGACCAACGCGGTCCACTTCAAACCTGAAGAAAAAGACCGACGCGTGGGACCCGCGCCCAGGGGGGATCTGCGCCTTCAGAGTTCAGTATTTACTAAAACAGAAAGAACATGTGTGGTTTCCGATCCTTCGATAAAAATTAACCAAGTTGGAGCTTATGTTATAGTGATCATCATTTAACACGTGGGTGAAATACAATCATTTTGAGTTTAAGGAAAGACTTTAATTAATTAATTGATTAGAGGGGGTTGATGACAAAAGAGACATACCAACGTGGGGGAATTAAGGAATATGAATATGTCTTTTAATCTTTTTTAACAATTTTTAAAAAAGAGATAAGATGACATCATGACACCCCATTTGGAATTTAATTAATTAACCTGTCGAGTTCATACAGATTTAATCTCCTGAATGTTCTTTTTAATCTTATCGTATGCGCGCAAGGTGATATTGGGTTGCAGTACGTACTATTTGTAAGCAAGTCTTGCATAAAATAATAGCAGAAGAATTAAGCAGCCGGTGAGATCTCAATCAAATCAAGTTATAAATCGTGTAAATGCATAATTTTCACGTGGATTTGCATTGCTAATTATTGAGGTTACTGCTAGTAATCATGTTTGTGTAAATGCTGCAAGACAGAAGAACAAACTCCAAATTTATATATTAGCCAAAAGAACAACCTATTGCATTTCATTAGGTCGGTCTCTTATCTTATATGGAAATTTGGAAAATAAGGAACAATGTCTCGTTGCTACTCAAAAGCAGAGAACAACTCTGGGTTGGATAAGATTGTGACTCTTTAATAAAGTGCAAACAGGAAGACCTGACTTAGTCGGAGCCGTCTTTCATGTTTGAATGTTTCGAAATCTCGAGATCATATATTCTTTCAATGCGCGAAATTGCTATAGGTTACGTTACGAGTGATCAAGGGATCCATCTCAACTGCCGGCCCATCTCAACTGGGCCGGCCCATCTTTCAATGGATTTAATTCCCATTGCCCAGTTTGTGGTCGAAAGGAAGAAACGATTGAACACTTGTTCTTCAATTGTTTAGTTGCTCGCAAATTTTGGAGGTTGCTGGGTCTGCGGGCTTTTTTTGGCAACAAGTAGAGAAAAGGTCCTTTGTGGGATTTATTCGCCATACTCTCAGCCAAGCTACGGGTTCCGAGGCCGATTACTTCATTTTACAGGTGATTTGGTTATCGGGGAGATTATGGAAGAATCGGTGAATGGTGGTGTTCCAATCAAAGCAATTACATCTCTCTGCTTTGGCTGCTCAATGGTCTCGTCAAGTTCAAGAATACGAGCAGGCTGTGTTGCTCCCTTCTGCTAATAGGATGGCGCCACCTTCTTCTACCCATCTGAAATTTTTCCAACAGGCTCCGTTTTGGCGAGCAAACTTTGATGTTGCGATTTTTACTCAAGGATTTGGAACCATTGGTTTTGTTTTGTTTTGTTCTATCCATTGGGTGCTATCTTTGGAGCTGCTGCTCGTCGCTACGATGATATTTCAGGTCCTTATGTGCTTGAGGCTTTGGGGTTAAGAGATGATTTGGAACCATTGGTTTTGTTTTGTTTTGTTCTATCCATTGGGTGCTATCTTTGGAGCTGCTGCTCGTCGCTACGATGATATTTCAGGTCCTTATGTGCTTGAGGCTTTGGGGTTAAGAGACTCTCTTATCTATTATTTCCAACGACAGCTATAAGCTAAGGTGTTTTATTTGGTGGTGATGCCAAGTTGATTATAGATAAGTGCTTGGCTAGGGATGTGGATGATAGCAAGATTGGGGTGATTCTGCAAGATATTTTGGGTTTTTGGATGGGGTGATCAATTCTCAAGTTCAGTTCTTGGGAAAAGTTCGAATTAGAGCGATTTATTGTGTGGCCCGTAAAGCTCTTAATTTGTCACCTCAAATGTTAGAGAGGTTCGACTTTTGTTCTTGGCTTCGTTCGAGAGATGTTTGATCCACTCTGTGACTTTGTATCTAAACGATTTCCTCTTTTGAAGAGTAATCTATTGAAAAAAAAAATATATATAGCATCATAATTCACACTTGAACTACAACAATGGGAAATGAACACAAACCGTACTGATTCTCGATGGCATTACGTACAAGCAGAAATCTGAATTACGAGGGATATCAGTTTTGAGAAGCAAAATCAAACCCTGCATACAGCCGAAACCAGAAAACCAAACTCTGCACAAATCGAACAACTACGAAAACGAACCACAGAGAGACCACACATCTCAACCGCGTGACCGCTGCTGCTTACTGCCGGAGAGGCTAATGGAGCTGACCTTCATCGGCGTCGCCACCACCAAAGGAGCCTCGGGGGAGTTGCTGAAGGCGTAGTTGTCGTGCATGAACCGGCTCTCCACGATCGACTCGTCCTTCAGCACGATCTTGTAGCAGTAACAGCTCTTCAGTCCCTGCTGATTCTTGTAGCAGTGGTGTCCACTGTTCTTCACCTGCTGGAAGTCCCATATCACGCTGAACTTCCCCACCGTCGCCACGATGTGGCGCTCTTGCCTACCGTTTTCAGTCACCTGAAGAAACAAAATAGGACATTGTTGACTTCGGCCATGCATACAAGATCATGTCCTAGGCACATGAGATGATCCGGTATGACGATTATTAAGGTTACAAGATTCCAGATTTCTCGACGAAACATGTATGATTCATCCTTTCACCAACTAATTGGACAAAACAGTAACAAGATGTCATCTTTGCTCACAAACAAAAAAATATGCTGCTAGAATTTGCACTTGGATTCCTATACTCTGGTTAGCATTCACCTTTTACTGAAAGTAAGGAAAGCATTAGACCAGATTGATTGTTATGAAATGCTATCTTAAGTACCGATCAAGTAAGAAATCCTTACCCATGAGAAATGGCCGCCATGGAACTTGTTGTTGCTACCAGCCGAATGTGAATCCAGCGGCATCAACTTCAACAATCTGGGAGCTGGTATTTTATTCCCCATTCTACCACCGAATCCGGTCTTGGTCTTACCATCCTTGTCGGTAAACAGAGTGCAAATGAGAATCAAATACGTATCAGTAGTCCCCAGCACCCATTTCCCATCATATGTAACATCCACATGAGTAATGGGCGAACCAAGACCAGGGAAAGCCGTCTTAGCCTGTCTCAGTGATCTCCTTGAGTACAGCCTGATCTTCCCATCCAGTGAGCCAACAACAATGGATCCATCACCGGTACTCGCAAAGCACTGGAAATTAGTACCTCTCGAGAACTGATGCCCTTCGCTCCATTGCAGAACAGGTGAATCGCTGGCTTTACCGATGTTCTGCACAATCCCACTCTTATCCCTCATGTCCCATTGACACAACCTGTTATCATCCAATCCCAAGAATGTGCTCTCTGAAGGATCCAATTGAGAACCCTTGTTATCATTTGTAATATCCCTCATTGTAATCTCTGTCCCATCTTTCTCAAACTTCCACTCTGTCACAATCTTCCCTGTCTCAATGTCGAGCTGTTTGATCCCTGTCGAATGTGGGTTCCCGTCTTTCATGGGACTCATGAGCATCATGTTAGTCTCAGCTCTCATTAGCATCCCCTTCTTCGGGGTCGATTTGGCCAAACGAGACCCGCTGTTTCTGTCATCAAAGCTCACACAAATGCCCTTGCCATGGATGCCCTTCTGATTGTTCCTGTAAACCTGAACACCCAGATCGTTGACAAGGAAACTATTGTCAAGAGCACCTAGAGTCAAGCTATGGACGCCACCATTAGCTGCCTCCTCGAATTCCTCCATCAAATCTTGATTCGCACGCAACGGCGTGAACTTCTCCTCTCCGGCGTCCGCATCCTCCCACATCGAATCGTCGGCGGTTTCCGGTTTCGCCCACCCGATGAATTCCTTCCCGTACACCTTCACCTTATTCTCCTCGGTCGCCTTAAGCCCGTACACATTCTCGAACAAGCAATCGTGATACTCGTTAACGAATCTCCTGAACTCCTCGTCCGCCGAGAATCGTAACGCCCAGACACCGCTATCGACGAAATCGACCCTCCTCTGATCCGCAAACATCTTCAATTGCATCTCCGTCGAAACCCTAGCCCTAACTTTCGCACCGACCCGGAGAATCCAGAACGAATTGTTCTTACCTCCACCGCTGGAAGATCCTCCTTCGTCCTCATCGTCCTCCCCTCCGCGGCCGCCGCTCTTCACGAAGGCGTACGGAGCCGACTTCTCGGAGACGATCCACTTCGCCTTGGGACTGTTTCCGCCTAAGTGGAGGTAGAGCTTGACGCGACGCTCGCCACTTCCCTGAGCGGCGTCGCCGTATTTGAGCTTCAGAGATTTCAATTTGGTGTCGATTTCGTCGATCGTCCTGTTCGAGGAAGTCGTTTGAGGCGTCTCCTGGCGCTCGACGGCGTCGTAGTGAACATCCTCGTACTCTTCTTCTTCGTCGCGATCCTCTGTTTCGGAGTGGTAGTCGTCGGAGTCGGAGAGGTCTGCGCCTTCGCGGCTGTGAGAAGTTCCCATTGGGAGTTTCGCGGGGAGAGAGACGGAGACGGAGACGGAGACGGAGAATTCTTCTGCGAGCTCGTTGAGATTTTCTTCTGTGTGGATTGTTTTCGCGAAATGGCAAAAAGTTTTCTGGAATTCTTCAGAAGAAGTGTGTGTGTTTCCGAAAAGGGGAAGAGAGACGGTGGGGACTAGCTAGGCAGTTATATATACACGGAAATTCATGCCTACGATGACCGGTGATAGCCGGTTTACCGGGCCGGTGCCTAGTTTTAAGTTTTTTTTTTTTTGCAGATATGCCCCTAAGCTTCGTTATATTTGTTACCAGTAACTAAAATTAAAATGTAGAAAAGTGCAAACAATGATCATTCAGGATATTTTCATACCATTCGTCAAGTAACTAAAAAAATTGTTTCTTTCAAATGAGCTTCATCCATTTTGAAAATCGTTGTTTACCGGTCGGTCTGTCTTTACTTCCCGAGGGTGTTCGAGATTTCAATTTGCACGATCTCCCACTTCGCAATCAAATTACCATTACCTTCGTAGCATAATATATCGACTGCCAAGTATGGGTGAGTATTCGATTAGTCGATCAGCAAGTTACATTGATAAAACTACCCAATAACTAATGGTTCTCGGACAATTATAGACCGGCACTGCAATTATCAACAGACTGAAATGGCTTTCAATGTAACCTACAATCAAATAGCCGATTAACATTATCCTCTCATTCTACATTTAAAACAAGCTAGTGATTAAAACTCAATTAGGGAAAATAACCAAAAACCAAAATTCATTCTGGCCTCAAATGACAATTTTTGAAAGTTGAGCACAACTGATGAAAAGGAAAAGGACAAAGTGAAAAAGAACGGGGAGCAACAAGAAAAAGGAGCGGCAATAGGGAGAATCACCGGCTGTTCCCGGTTCAAGCAGCGTCAAAACGACGTCCCCGCCCTCTTGCTTCAGTATGAAGCAACCGGTTGCCGCTGTCCCATCCACGTGTCAACACCGTGTTTGGATGGCTCGGTATACAATACAATACATTTCAACGTAACAATAATAACGGACAAATAAAAGACGCGGGTAAAAATGGGACGCCTAGTTCGCCAACATTTCTTCATCCCCAAGTATATAATAACTCACATTCTTTTACTCTACAGAGCCAAGCATTAAACTGCAGCCTACTAAGATAAAAAGATAGCTGGTTTATGGATGCACACAGTGGCCTTCGACTACTTCAAGCACAATACGTCCTTATCTTTCCTCACAAGGCATCCCGGGAAGCTATTCGGCATGTAATGGCATCAGCAAGTGAGGAAATCCCCAGCTCCATCGCGGAGATTTTGTAATGCTGAAACAAACATAGTACGAAGCAATCGTGTATGGTTATCGGTAGCTTGAAAGCAACGATATTATTATCTATATACAACTCTCGTTAAGAGCCAGACACTAGTTTATATACCAACCTTGAGGATCTGAGCTTGGTTTGCTCTGCTCTCCAGCTCCTCTAAGTCGACCTCTTTGCCGTTGATAAGTTTTTCTACCACTTTCATCTGAAGCGAGATGCAGGAAAAGCTTACATTACGGTCATGATCTTTGTGGATAGAAATCTATGGATCTTAAAGGCAATAACTGCATTAGTTTTTCTTAGAAATGAGGAAAAAGCTTACATCTTCCGGCGAGGCATTGAAGCGAGCTGCGAGGACGTACGTACAGCTGTCTGAGATACCACATCGTTTCAAGGACTCTGTAATCTGGTACAGTCAGAAGAATGTAATATACATAGCAGTGCAGTGATTAATTCGAGCTTTGAACTAGGGAAAGGTAAACAAAAGACAAGTTATGTAAACTAGTCATTGGGGGACTTACATGCTTGGATCCTGAAATATTGTAGACAAGCTCAGAATGAAGCGTTCGGGTTGTCAATGAATCCCGAGACTTTGACACAAGCGCCTTGTGTGCTGCAGCGAGAACAGGGAAAACATCGGGGATCTGCCATAATGGAAAGAAATCGATCAGAAAAGCCAGATGATTAAAAAATGATTGAAGGAGTTTTTCGGATAATGAATGTCTAAAAGAAGCATACAAGTGATGCATTCATAAACGCAACTTCCAGCTCCAGATTCCCAGCTTGCATAGAATCAAGAAGCTCCCTGCAGCATAAGAACTTTACAGTGAGCTTGATGTTCAAGGAGGGGAAAAACTCTAGTAATTCTCTATTATACATAACTTTGCATTTTCGTCTAAAGCGAGATGCAGTAACATATCATTACGGCCATGATCAAATTTCTTTTTCCATGGACATCAAACTGTAGCTTTCTTTTATGCCGAACTTCGAGACTGCTAGACACGAAACCCAAAAGCTTCTTTGTAGATAGCTTAGCTAAGTCCATTGTCTGGAGTGGTTCAATCAACATTTTCCCCCTTCCTACTTACCATCACAAAGACAATCCTCCACAGTACTAGCACACCATAACTACTTTTTCTATTTGTTCATTCTAACAAAGAAAACAACTTTCTTCCCTGATAGCAGTTGCACCAAAGGGGAAGCCAGACTCCTAAAAGCTCCCAAATCCTTATTACAAAACCTTCATCACGTTTCACAGCACATCCTGTAAGGCTGTAACTCATCTAGTGCTTAAAACCCAGCTAGAACATTTCCAAAGCAATTTCCATACGCAGCAACGAGAAGCAAAAAAATAGAGCGAGAGTTGTTACTTGGAATTGGCGACTTCGGCGAAGAGGGCGAGAGAAAGAGTGTTGTTTCCGTTGATTTGGAAGACCTTCATGGTTGAATTTTTTTTTGCTACGTTCAAGCTCTCCACTTCAGCTCTTCAAGTTATGAGGAGAAATCAAATTAGTGTACGATGCGCAACCCCAGAAGGATTCAAGGAGGAGAGTGAAGACGCCGGGGAGGAGCTGGGACGCCGAATGGTTAAACCTCCGACGGCGGCGATGTAAAACTCGGTGGCCGGCGAGGGAGTGACTACGGGTGATAAAGAGGATTGGGAATTTAGGGTTCAAAATTGCCATATTGGTGACCGCTCCGCGAGGGCGGAGAAGGCCGAAACTATGGGCCCAGCTACGCTTTCTTAAGGCCCATTAAATGTATATGAACAGTACCCACGTAACATCCCTGCTGGCCCAATCCAGATACTCTGATAAGGTCCACGACTGCTACGAGTCATTGTGATTTGAAGAAAACGATCGATTTCTACCGGATAAACGGTTGATCAAATGAAACAATTAAAATAAAAAAGAATGATTGATTACTCTTATGTTCGAGTAAATTGAATATTTAAATAGAGTATATGTATTTGAGATCATACTACACTAAATTGTACGATAAAATATAGGTTTGTAAACCACTTATCATGAGATGAGACAATGACTTAGTTTTAGTTTGACCCTGCTGTAGTTTTTGCAGAGACCGCTTCTGATTTGAGCTTTTAAAGAAGTACTTTTCAAAAAAAGCAGTTGAGTGTTTGGCTGAAAAACTATTAGAAGTGCTTTTTAATATGAGAAGTTCTGTAAAATAACTATAGAGGGCTTATAATATAAATTATGAATAATAATTCTAAACAATAACATGTAGTCAAAATGGATCTTATTAGACTTCTTTTATATGAAATAATATGTTTTTATAATTTATTTTATTTTTAAAATAATATAAATGAAATAAAATTATATTTTTTGAAATAAAATTAAAATATGGTAAGGATAATCTTGTATTTTCAAAACAACTTTTCGCAGAAGCTCCAAATCGGAGCTTCTGCTTTTATGTTATACAAAAGCGTTTTTCGGCTTTTCAAAAGCCGAACTTTTAGATATGTTTGACCCTACTTCAGCTTTTAAACTCGAAAAACACTTTTAAAAACCAGGCCAAAAAGTTTAACATCAAGTTGAAGAAGAGTGTGGACTATACCTGATTTACTACTCTAGGCTCACGATTTCTACGTCTAAAACTTCCCAACATTTACAATAGTTTCCATTGCAAAGTGGCGAAGCTTTCCACTGTAAAGTTCTAGTTCTTCCCGCTATAGGCGTCTTGGTCGAAACTCGAAAGGAGGAGCTCGTGGCAAAAACTGCACCTTTGACCTAGTTCTTCTTTGTCTATTGAGAATTCCGTACTGAAAAAATATCAACATCCCAAATATCTTCTTGCACAAAAAGCTCATTCCTTTATCACATTCCAATCCAAGTCCTCCTTGCTCCGAAAATTTATCAGCAGACCCAGTTCAATTTCAATTCACTAGAATGTAAAAAAATCCCAATTTCCCCTGCTATCTCTACTCACGAAGTCCCCCAAAATGCATATGCTCCACTTCAACCCTAGCTCACTCTTCTTCCCGTCAAAACCCAGTTCTGTAACTCCGCTCTCGCCGGCCGGTCCCACTTTTTCCCGCTGTTTTGCAGTCGGAGGCGACGTCCCCGCCGGGCCAGACTTCCCCAGGTGGTTCCCCTTCATTTCTTCTTCTTCTGCTGCTGCTGATGCCGCCGGCATCCGGATTGGTAAAGACTCCGACGGAGGAGGAGGAGTTGGTTCCGGCTCTGGCTCCGGTTCCGCCGCTTTGGACGGCGGCTTGTCCCAGAGGCGGGGCAACGGCGGCGTGAGTGGAAGCAGGTTGAACGCGAGGGAGAAGAAATGGTCGAGGAATAGAGATAGCTACTTGGTGGATGATGAGGATGTGCTCCCTCTTCCCATGTCTTATCCCAATACTAAACCCGTCACTCCAGAGGTGATTGATAAGCGATTGAGATGTGACACTGAAATTGAGGCAAGTGAAGTTCCAAGAACATGTAAAGCTGAGAAATTTTATGTTTGAAGGCATAATAGGGTCAATGGGATGTCACTGGTTCCAGTATTTTGTGATGATTCCAGTCAGTGTCTTGAATTTTAGAAGGACAGGTTGAAATGGAAGCTCAATAGCATTTCTGGGTTCCGATTAGTTAGCATGGTTCATGTGATGAGTTAAACGGCTTTTGTTTGTCTGGCCTTATGATTGTGCTTGGTCCATAGTGTTGTGGTGATGAAGCTGTGAATTTCATTTCTGGAACTGTAGGATTGCAGGGAAGTGGTTTATGAATGGACTGGAAAGTGCAGGAGTTGCCAAGGGTCAGGGGATGTCAGTTATTTTAACAAAAGAGGGAAGGAGATTATCTGCAAATGTGTGCCTTGCCAAGGGATCGGTACGTTTTCCTTCTCTACATGCTGCAGTACTGCAGCAATGGATGAATGAATGAATGAATGAATGAATGGTGGCTAGATGGTATACGAAATAAAGAGTAAATCCATGCGGCTTCTTTTTTGGTCGACAGGTTGGCTTATGGTAGAATACTGGATATGAAAAATGTTTTTGTAGACCATCAGGGAGCTTATTGCATAACTGAATCAACTGATAACTATTCTTAGTGATTGTGGTTAAGAGGACAGTGAACCGGTTGTTGTAACTGGCTTCATTATCATATTGAAACAAGTAGTAGGCTCCTGAAATATGTAGGTGTGAAGTATTAGAATGCACATCAAGCAGCTGGAAGAAATTATAGCATCAATTTGGCGATGTTGAATGGATGATTAGAGTTTATAGTGCTGGAGACAAAATGAAGCATACTCATAATGCAAGTGGTGGAGTAGAGATGCATAAGTATAACTAGTAATATTAGTAGTAATTAGTAGCGTAGCTATAGCGTTATTAAAACCATTCTATAGTGATTAGGGTTAAGGGCTTTGCTATATCGAACAATTAAACCAAAGTGCTATTCGGTTTAGCTCTCCTCTCCTCTTCTCAGTCTCTCTAATCCCTAATCATATTTTGTTCTTCCTGTTCTGATCCTTACTCCTTCCCAGTTGTCTTCCAACCCTTCTCAATTCTACTAATCTCAATCCCAGTTGTCTACTTCTCCTTTTCCTGATCCGTTACTTGTCAGCAAGCTCGTGATCTTTGTTGTACATCGTCTGTAACATATTCGCATTGAGCGGAAGCGATGAGCTGTGTCTATCTGAACAGGGACTGGAAGTACGATAATTGGGAGATGTTGCTGCCACATCTTCTATCTGACTCTTTCAGAATCTGACTTTCTAGTTTATCGAATTGCTCTGTTAAAATGAAAAATGTGAAGGCAAATGAATCATATTCTATTGCCGAAGGATGTAATAAGTGATGCATGAAAGTTCAATGGGTTTGGCCAACCATTTTGATTTTTGTTCTTAATCCAGGTACTCTTTCAACGCTACCCTTAGCACAAAGGATAGAGTCCCTTTCCACCTGTATATATACCTCAGGTCCACAAAGTTTGGCACCCATAGTTTTGGCATATCATAATTGATTATTCATAGAAAGTGGCTACTAGTTTTGTGCTTTCCTTATTCATTATGCTATCAGATAAATGTTGGTGAGCTTTATTCTTTTCTGTTCCTCTGTCTCACCCCTTTTTGTTTGTCATAATTGTGACAATTGAGAATTTTTCATCTGGCAGCTGACTTGCCCTTTTGAGCATCTCTTGTCTGTGAACTTCATCGATTAACTACTTCTTTTTCGGATTCCGATTGGCTAATAATCCAGTTCAATGTAACTACCCTTTACAGGATATGTGCAGAAGATTACTGCTCGGAAGGACATTGAAGTAATGGAGAACTTGGACAACGGAAAGCCACCATGAGATCGATCATCGTGTTTCTTTTAGGTTCAGACTTCAGAGTATACTTCCCATGAATTCTGGTTTTCGTACAGAACTATATAGAGATTGACAAGCATATCTTGACATGGAGAATATAGGGCAAAAAGTGATGGGCAAAGGGCTTCAAATTTGTTAACCTTTTTGAAAAGGAATCTATTCTTTCCGTTGAGCTTCTTCAACCATAGCTTTCTTTTTTCCATATGTACATCTCTTGAAGAGGTTCCTCGCAGGTTGATCTCAGGAATAAAAGAAAGCCATCTTTACTTTATTCTTTGCTTTCCACCTTCCTTTATAAATATGCATGGAGTTCATACATTATAATTGCATTTAACATCTTCCCCATCTTAGAACTTCCATTGCTGCAAAAAAGAAACCTATGTCGAACGTCAGCTTTCTGGAGTTTCAGTACAAGCTCTCTAACAACAAGTTCCTCCGAAAACCTTCTCGGATGTTCTCCTCGCACAGCAGGCAGAACTCAAGCAGCAGTGTACCAATAAGGTTGCAGCCGAATGTGAAGGAGATGAGACAAGTGTTCAACAAATTCGATTCCAATGGAGATGGCAAGATCTCTCAGCAGGAGTACAAGGCCGTGCTGAGGGCTCTAGGGCAGCAGTCCATGATTCCCGACGTGCCCAAGATCTTCAAGGTGGCCGACCTGGATGGAGATGGGTTTATCGATTTCAACGAGTTTGTTGAAGCTCAAAGGAAGGAAGGAGGCGTTCAAACGATGGATTTGCAGAGTGCCTTCAGGACGTTTGACGCAAATGGAGATGGGAGGATAAGTGCAGAGGAAGTCATGGGAGTTCTGAGGCAGCTCGGGGACCGGTGCAGCCTCGAGGACTGTCGAAGGATGGTTAGGGCAGTGGATAACGACGGGGATGGGCTGGTTAACATGGACGAGTTCACCACCATGATGACTCGTACCCTCGTGCGTAATAACTGACCATGGCTGTGGGTTTGTTGTGCGAATCTTTGCTTAGTGTTCTTCTGATGGCCTCTGAAATCTAAACTTGTTTTCATTAGAGTTGTTTTCTTCTTTATCAGTTCTCCTTGTATCTTCAGTGATATCTCATGTACAAAACGCTTGGTTCCATGGGGCGTGATCTCATTGAAAGTTCATAAATAAACGCGTGCTTTCTCGTACTTCATCAAACCGTTTCAATCAAAAACGAAATCTGAATTATGAATGCTAAATCAGAGGTGCATAAATAATTCAATACGTATACCGGCTTTGCATTCGATGCAGGTCGCATCAGGTATTTCGTTTGAAAAACAGGTGAGGAAATGTTGGCACTAATAAGAACATATATCGACATAATCGTGAAACGTGATTTGCAGAAAACACTTGCAAATCAATAAGTGGAACGGGATGAAGTAGTCGTTCAGACCATGAGCAGCTCGAGCAATTTTATAAACAAGGTCCCAGTAAACAGAACAAAGTGAATAAACTAGGTAACTACAATGTTCTCAGGAATCTTGTTTCAGTAATCACCACTCACCAGTAATCTCCACAAGAGCACTTGCCATCCCTGAAGTGATGAAACCTCTTGTTATCCCTAACGATCAACTCCCTCCCCACAATCCTGGACATAATCTTGATGGCATTGTGACAGTCGCCGCATATCCGGAGGTTCTTTATGATCCTCAGTGTCGTCCTCGCAGGAGTGCTGATCAGTCCATAAGCAATCGCCAGCCTCTCACTATGGTACAATAAAGCTTGCTCTTTTGCCTCTTGATCAATGTCATGGAGAACATATCTGGTGTCTGGAACATAACCCGAGTTCTTCAACTCCAACATTTCCTTGAGTTTTGGATCATCCTTGTAGAGAGCAGGATAACGGTACTCTGCTATTCTACTCTTCCCTTCCAGCATGCTGACTGCAGTACGCTTCACTGGAGGTGGCGTAGGAATCTTTTTAGCCACTGCCTTAGAGGGATCCATGGAAACAATCAGTTCTTCGAGGCGATCTTCAAGATCCACATCTCCGTGGATTCGAGCATAGTTCATGTACTTCTCCCAGATTTCCACAGAGGGATCAAATGGCAGTTTCTCAATGTACTGTTCGATTTCGTTGAGAAACCCACATTTCCCAAGCACGTCAATCATTCCAACATAGTGTTTCATTTGTGGATCGATCCCAAAATCGCTCTTCATCAACTTGAAATGGATGAATGCCTCATCCACGGCATCTGCACTGCCACAGGCTGATAGAACAGCGAGGAACGTTTCTTCCGTGGGTTTGAGATCTAGCTTCCTCATCTGCTCAAACAGCTGCAAACCTTCATCCCCCAAGTTGTTGTTTGCATAACCATGGATCATCAAGTGCCAGGTATCCATGTTTCTTTCCGGCATGTGATCAAACACCCTACGAGCATCAGTCATACTCTCGCATCTGCCATACATCTCAATCACCTTATTGTTCAACATCAGATCACCCCTGCAAGTCGATTGCAGAAGGTAGTCATGCACTTTCTTGGCATCCTCGAGTTTGCTACACAACCTAAATAGAGAATCGAAGCAAGCGTAATCAGCTCTAAGGCCTTTATCCATCAACTCGACTGCTTCCTTGACCTTCCCTTCACCGCACAAATTCAACAAATCAGCTAACGAAGGCACTGGATCAGAATTAACAGGTTCAGCAACGAAATTTCCCGGTCGAGGGTGCTGCACTTGGACTTGGTTATTCCACTGATTCGGAACTCCCCGTTGCCCATAGTTCTGGACATTACCGTTCACCTGTGGGGCATTATGATGCTGAGGACCGCTCTGACCACCACCTGGAGAATTCCAATGGCCAGGGCCCCCTTGAGGAGGCGGATGCTGCTGCTGCTGCTGATCGAAACCACGATTAGGGTATCCCTGATCTGGATTAGGATACCCTCTATTAGGAAACCCCTGATTCAAATTCTGCCTTCGATCTGGAAAATTACCCTGGTAATTCCCCTGCCCTCCGCCCATCTGCGGCGGAGTGTTCTGCTGAGGGTGGTGCCACTGGTTATGGTTTCCTTGCTGTCGCTGCGGCAGCGAATTGAACTGCTGCGGAGAGTTCTGCTGAGGATGGTGCCACTGGTTATCGTGCCCTCGCTGTTGCGGCGGCGAATTGAACTGCTGCGGCGGCGGAGGCGGCGGAGGAACTCTATTATCCCAGCGAGGCACCTGATCAGTATGCCTCTCGCCATGGAAACCTCTAGGCTCGGAGTGAGACGGTTGTGGGCGGTGGTGGAACTCATTGGGAACGGCCGAAGAAGTAGTGCTTAGGGTTCTGGCCGCAGTTAGGGTTCTACCGAAGGGAGAGTGGGAGAGGTGCGGAAGTAACAACCGTACCTTGATGACGGAGGACGTCGCTCGCGAGCCGCGCATCGCCATGAGAGACGCCATTTTTTTTGCCGGACTGAGATCGAAAATCAAAGAGAAACAGAAGGGTAGAAGGCTCCGATCCGAACTCACCAAAAAATTAAAAACCCTAGTTAAACCCCCCCGGCTAGAATGGGGAAAGCAGAAGCCAAGTAAGGCAACACCAGAATATGGAGTGACCGAGATTGAAGAAAAAGAGGACGAAGTGGAAGGAAGGAAAAGGGGTTAAGGATGGGGAGATAGGTAATAACGACGGCGCCGGCGAGCGGCTGATGTTCGGCGTTGTCGAAGAGAGAAGATCGCCGGAGTCTGGGGTGGAAGAGAGAGTGAGGAAGATGAGAGAGCGAGTATGTCTGCTTCTTCGCCCTAACTAAGGAAGCAGGGGAGCGAGGCCGGAAACGACGCCGCATTATCGAATTTAACGGCGTGAGATGTGAAATGATTCGTTTGGATGGAAAAAATAAAAAAAAAATAACGCCGTTGCCGGGGATCGAACCCGGGTCACCCGCGTGACAGGCGGGAATACTTACCACTATACTACAACGACTGTTGTTGATATAATTGGTAAAAGGAAGTAATAATATTAAAAATAGAAAGAGATCAATCTTCCCTTTAGTTTCTGTCTCGTTCTCATAATATGCACATACTCCACAGTATTACCAATCAAACACACACGGATCAATCTTCCCTACAGCTTTATGTACAATGAACAGACACATTCCAGGCCATTTTTACATCGCAATTCCAGAAGAATCAATGCTCGAATCCTGTAGTTTAAACCGGAAAACGAAAGAAAGAATAACGACTGCCAAGCATTCAAAATAATTACATTCATTGGTTAACTGGATAAATGAACACCCTCCTGTGCAACAAAGCACGAATTTATCTACAACGAATGTACAAGAGTTGCTATGTTTGCCGCAAAAGGATGCGCGCAGGTAGATGGTTTATATACATCTCTGTACACCTGAAAACCGGGGGTGCGGGAACTTGAACTGACAGATATTCTCAAGCTACGAAACCATTTGCGGCTTCTTCAGAAAAGCTCGGATGTTAATACGAAACTTAGTTGAGAGATCTCTGCGTTCCAATTCACTTTTGATTTTTTTCTCTCAGGATGTCACCCGAGATCCCACCATCGATTATATTCCCAGGAGGAGACGAGGACAGGCACATCGTAGTGACTTATCATTTCACCTTCAATCTCTGTTGTGTGTCTGAGTTGGTCCTAGATATTTCTCCATTGATTCTTTCTTGTGCTCAGGGTCGAGGCTGCAGGAAACCTCAGTAGAGTTAATTACCCAGAGTTTTTAAACAAAATCAAGACAAGAGAGATGAGATTTTTAAAAGAGAAGGGAAGAGGGTGTAGAGCTCTCACCTATTTCTAAGGCCGAGAAGAGCAGAATGCGCAGCACTTGCACAAGCAGAGACAGGAGCTATAGCAGCAGCAGGAATTCCCCGTACTGCAGTGGCCAAGGCAGACCCAGCACTGGCCCCGTATTGGTATTTTTTCAACGGTGTTCGAACTAATGCAGAAGCCGATTTCCCCAGGCCATCACTTAGGTTCGAATATGCCTGTGAATAAACATTAGAAAGATCAGAACCTTTGTAGCTGTAATGAGGATAGCCTTCTTCAGTATTGAAATGCAGAAAGTTCTACTACTACAACCCTCACCTGTTGCATTCCTTCCTGGGCATCTTTTGGCTGATTGCTTCGTACATTCGACTTCTTTTTACCCTGTGCGGTGGAAGACGATGACGATACCTGACGAGAAGGAACAGCCGTGAGGATGTACTCGGCTTGGAGTAAGATATCATGGGCTCCTGCAGCCAAATGCACTCCAAGTCCAACAGCTTCAAGCGATATACTTCTAAGAAATGCAACTGTACCTGCCAAAGGTAAAATTCAAAATATTGTTGTTAACTCCTCTGATTTTAAAATTCAAAGTATTATTAAATCATAACAAAATGTCTGGAAAAATCAGTCAAAAAGACAATATGATCATAGTGAGGCATCTTGTCACTCATCTGATAGACATTCCAAAAGAACCTACAGAGTGTAATTTGTATAAAGATACTGATTCAAAACGTAGGCATGCTATACTGTCACTTAAACATCAAGTCGTGTCGACTATAGGACGGTTGAAAAATTCCTAGTACATCAACGTTAGTGAATAAAATTATCTATGCTTTCCCCTTGATATTGTTCTATCATTAAAAATGCAGTAAACATTACATAGATTTAGGCCAAAGACATCTTGTACGTCAAGACAAAAGTGACATAAGTTAGCTACTTTATCACGGTAAACATTGGATTGCAAGGATAAAAGGAGAACAGCTAATAAGAGGGGGGAAGAGCATCATGCAGCATGTTATTTACCTCTTTGCATTCCCTTCACTACTCGTTGATCTTTCTTATAGCTCTCAACTGGCAGGGACACAAGCTTTGCAGCCCCAGAGCCAACAGCAACTAAGGATCGTATCGTAGGAAGACCTCGCAAGATTTTGCGTACCTAAAGAAAGGTACATATAAGTTAAAACAAATACTCTCGATATGGAATAAGCACATTTGATCAATAATGTGGATAATGCAGCCAATGAACCTGATTTTGCGAAATATCTTCAAGCCATTCCCCCAAAATTGTTTCACATATGTTGCCCCAACCATAGACTCCAAATGCATGGACATGTTTGAGCTCAAGTTCAACACCCTGCATTCAGATTTGCGGATATTTCATTCCCCCAACAGCAACCAACTTAAACAAAATGAAGCTGCTAGATCTAATCTTATAATGATAGATGAAAAAGGTGACTGTCAAAAGCTACACCATCTTACAAAAATCACCATGAACCAAGGAAACAAGATAGAACAAGTGACAAATCATTAATGCTAAAGGTAAAATGGAGCTCGTTAAATTGCCAGAGTGCAACAAGAAAGCACACAAGTAGAGAAAGCTATATCTTGGTTTATTGGGTCAGAGTTTGATATGATGATCATATCAGAGTTGGTCACAATACAAGGCATGTCAAAATTAATAAAGGTTCACTATAGAAACGTTCAATTTTGGATGGCAAGACTACAAGGCAAGTTCGGGAGCTACCATTACCACAAAATAGTACCAATGATCCTGTCTTTGGCATTCCCAATACAGAACAGGGGAAAATATGAAACATACTTGGTTAAAAGATTTGCTCAATTCCCACCATTTACTCCGTCTAGCTCACATAAACAGCTAAGCAAACCAATACTAACAAAAAAAAAATATATATATTTAAAAAGAGGCTAACTATTTACCTTCCAGGGGACAAGGTTCACAAGTTCCACATACTTCCCACCTCCTAATGCTGCTAAATCAACACGACTGGGTGTGTAATCGACCCGTAGAAGAATAGGGCATATATCAAATTTCTGGAAGTAAGAAAGACAGTCAGGATTTGTTACAGTTGTCACATACTTGAACGAAAGAACAGATAAAATAGAATATAGATATCCAGCTTCCAGAAAAATAACGTATCAGTTTAATGGTACTTGCCTGAAAATAAGGAAGAAATGCCTCTGGTGCAATGGAATGACCAGCAAGGTCGGCACCACTAATTGGTAATGATTCGACAGAACCTGAATTTTGTTGACTATCCGAAGACAGATCAGCCGAAAATCCTTTGGGACCAAAATAGCTAATAAGAAAATCCAGCTGGCTTTGATGAAGATGCACTCGTATTGGAAGGAGTGAGATTTGTAACCTGAAAGGAGTAGACAACATTTAAACCTTTTTATTTTTTATAACTAACTCTATCAAGATCACAAAGGAATCCACGTGCATGATCGTGAAACCGCAGTACTGTTAGATAACAAGATACCCAAAACTAACGATTTCAGGAACTAATTCTATGATTTCATGAAGAGCGAGATGGAAAAAGTTCGTCAAAAAAGAAAAGGTTAACGTGTGCAAGAGTTTAAGATACTAGGGCCTACGTGGCAATAACATTTGTATTTACTAATTACCAGTCTAAGAGAACTGAAAAGATAATAAATAAAATTAAATAAATCAGAATACCTGTATTCTTCTAAAGGTATCAGTGGATCTGGTCTTACAGCTTCCAAGTCCAACCTGAATGCTTTAGCAGATGATGTCCTAGGATGATCTTTCGAATAGTAATATCCAAGCATCTGCCCATTTGAATGTAGTAAAATCAAAGTACGTTATACACATAAACACTCGTCGAATAGTAATATCCAAGCATCTGCCCATTTGAATGTAGTAAAATCAAAGTACGTTATACACATAAACACTCGTCGTATATGCATGAAAAGAACAATCAGCTTACCAGTCTCCAAGGTGCATTTTTGCTCTTGTCATAAAGATAGAAGTCCTGAATGGAAAGTGACATCTTAGATGCACAAAGTCCCCTCAGTGGGAACAAATCATATTGCAGCTCCACCCCACATAATGAAACCTCTAGACAAGTAGTTGTGTCCCTTCCACAATTACGTTTAGAAGGGTCATCATTCATACTGTACGCACCCCAGTCAGTACCAGCATACATTTTCCAGCTCACATTAATATCCTTGAGAAGTAAACGTCCTATAGCTTTTACAGATTCATCAGACATTGAAGAGGCACTCCCAGGAAACCTGTCATCAAGAGACTGGTTCAAGCTACCACTCCCACTAACATCAGAAATGTGGTCCTCGACAATGCTTAAGGGAACCTCCCCATACCATCCACTATTTCCCCGTGCAAGATCCCTGTCGCCGAAATGCTCAGATGAAGATTGGCAGCCAATTGACAACCCAGACAAAGGGCGCAAGTCAGATATGCAATAGCTTTCTATAAATTCTGGTAAAGAACCATTCACCAAAAATGATCCTTCCGTACTATCTGCCCCTACTAGAGACACGGAACAATCACCAGATGCACCTTCCAAGCAAGTATCGTTAGCTTCAGCACCAGTTCCATAACGCTGTGCAATGAAGCTTTCACCAGGTGGCAACTGACAATTTGATCCACTGGAACCATGTTGACAGTCCTGTTCTCCATCCAAGCAAAATGCATCTTCACATATCTCATCCATCAAACCAACTGCCAAGGCTTCATTCTTGGTGAAAGCACTAGGTGTAAGCACCTCAGAAGTTGGTAAGGTAGAATCTCGAGTTTCAGCCCTACCTTCCTCATTGAACTTATTCTTCTCTTGGTCCACACAAAAATTATTCCACCTAGCCTGCAAGTGCACAACTGATTCCTCCAAATCAGGAGCAAAAAGTTGCTGCAGTTGACTAGCCAGTCGAGTCAGGCCTGAAGTAGTATCATGGCAAGTGTTCATCCAGATATGGAGCTTTGAACACTCTAACTCCCATTGAAGACCATTCTCGCAGTTAGTTCTCAAAATGGCTTCTACAAGCGCTTCTTGAGAAACTTTAACATATCCCATCTCACGAAGATAATCCACACTGTAGATAGCACCAGGATTTTGCAGTGCCTTAGAAAGAAGGAATCCTAGATCTTGTGCTCTTATTTTATAATCTTTGTCCACAGAATCTTCCAAAGCAGTACTGGAAATTGTCAAAGAAGAAGCAGCTAGTAGACAAGCAAAATATGGCCCAACAGTATCCTCTTTTGCATTTGATGAACTGGAAATAGAACTGTGAACCACTGATACTGAACTCTTCAAATAGGGCTCATAACTTAAACCAACATCAACCAACTTAAGAAGGAAAGACACTCGATGCGAGGCATGGAGAGCCTTCTGCTGATTTTCATGATCTGCTTTCACAACTTCAGGAGAGGGCAAAGTGAAGAAGGAGATTATTGAATCAAGCCAGTCCAACCGTCCACCAACTGCCACAATGGTTGCACATCTGATGGTAATGGATGTAATTGAATGCAAATCCCCTGGATCACATAGGTGGACAATATCAGAACCAGCCCACCGTGAAGATAATGCATTTGAACCGCTTCCATCCCCACGTTTCCGGGAAGAGTTACTACAAGAAATCAGAACAAACAGCTTGCCTGGAACCTTGGTGACAGAACCCCACAGTTTACCTTCTCTATGGGTTACCCACAACAAATTAGCATCTTTCATGCCACCAATATTGGAGACAGACATAAACTCGACTTTCCGAATTTTCAGCTTGAAATATAGCCATGATCCAGGAAGTTCACTTTGTAAGGAACTTGATGTTTCCTCCCTTGCATCTAGTCTAATTGAAACTTCTAGAGAGTCACACTCTACTAGGACTGCTGCCTGAGACACGGATGGTTTTTCCTCGAGATTAATTGCTTCACAGGCTCCCTGTGATAGGGTATTTACCATCTGACCAATAAGATGAACTAGAGTATGATACTGAGAACTGTCCAAATCAACAATGCAAGGGGGTAGATGAACATGCAGAAAAACAGCAGAAGTCAGTATTATGTCCCTTCGAGTTCGAGAATTCATATCCTCCATGTCTTTCACAGCAGTTACGGTGGCAAATTCGTGACCTCTAGCTACAGAGTTTTCTCTCATCCTGGACTCTTCTGAGGTAGCCATGGACTTGGCCCTCTCAGTAACCCAAGGACCAGTTAGAACACTATCTTGACATAATAAGCTGATTTTTGAAAGACACCCAGCTCTATTGCTGAGAGATAATACCTTCTGTACGAAAAATTTCTTGCGGGGCATAGTTACAGAATCATTCTGATTGACCAGATAAATCCCAAGATCACCAACAGACACGTGCACAGACCATGCAGGCCTTGAAATATATCTTTTCCATGAGTTGGAATCAGCTACACGACCATGACCCTGATCTTTCCACTCATCCATAACAGATGGTGAAGACAAATCAATAGCAATAAATTGATCCCAGGAACAGCGGCTTTGGATTCCTTTGTCCACCTCTAACGGAAAACAGAGTATTATCCGGGCACTGGTAATGGAGATATTACCTTGCCAGTTTTGAGCCGAGGAAGATGCACCGACAGTTCTTTTCGATTCATGAACTGAAGAGCCACGTTTCTCATGCGCAGATTTTAATCCATCATTCTGGTGACTGGTATTAGCAACGCTTCCGACATCCTTCACAAGATCCATTAACGTCTTTATTGATATCAAGTTCACCCAAAACGTGAAGTGTGGGAGAGTCAATGAAAATGCTGCTGGCATTTTTGCATCACGACTGGATGGATCTGAATTCACAACATATTGGCAATGAGTGATGCCAGATGTACTGAGCAATTTGATTTTTGTTTTTCCAGGGGGAATATCTGAACCATCAAGTATATTCCAATCATCTGAATTCGCAGCATTTTCCGGCGGGCCAATATGAGGGAGAGCACCATGTAAAGCAGCTTGTAGTTTTTGAATCCGAAGAGTCTGATCATGCCCATCATTAGAAGACCCATCCACGTGTCTGCCATCTTTTCCATTGTCTGAAATCTCAGCTACCTCGATACATCTCACAGTGCCATCAATTCTCATTTGTTGAGGACTTACCTGTTAAACTCATTAATATGAGCAGTGCAATAGAAATGGTGATACAGTATGCAAACAATGGAAATAGGAGCAGAAAATCTGAGACTGAATGTATTAATTACAACAATACCTGCACAACAAAAGAAATATCTTTGCATTCAGCAGTCACATGATGAACATCAGAAGCACTATCACTTCGATCACTGTTTGATTCACAGCAATATTGTTCGTCTTCATCTTGGAAGAACAAACTAATTGAAATTCCCGTCCAACAGACTCTGAGATTGGTCTGTATATGCTGCTTCTCTGTAGAAAGTGGAAATCAAAAGTAGATATAGAATTTTGGATACGTGAGAAAATACAGATGCCATTCACATCAACGAAAGAGAATTATCCAGACAGACACACCCTATTATCTCCCAGCACTTAGTTGACTTCTGTTCAATACAACTAGCTAAAAAAATCAAATAAAGCTCCATAAATCCTTGGCGCAACCATGATCCAAATTCAAAAGATGCTAATATCATCATGTAAGCCTCTAAACTATTCTTGAAGTCCCTGGCGAGTCACTAGGACTACATCACTCTTCTTCAATCGCTTCTCACATCAACATATATCTAGTGTAGCTAAATATGTATTTCAACAACACAAATTCGAAGGACATGAGTCCTATATTACAAAGAACCATAATTTAAGTAACAATGAGGTTACAGGTTTCAATATGGGAGTTAAAGCATTTACATTGTTCAACTGTCTGGATCATTCTCTTTCGTGAGCTTTGCTTTCTTAAATAATTCTCAATTACTAGAATGCCACTGCATATTGCATGAGCTGTTATTACAAGGGAATATATAGCAGTAGTTCGTATTGCTTAAGTTAGTTACTCAACAAAAGAACTATATAGACAAAGACCCTATTCAAGAAGACTTCAGTGACATCCTTGATGCACTACTGAACTATAAACAAAGAGACAGTATATACATAACCAATCAGTTGTTCATATAAAGCAAGGTAAGAGTGCACATACCAGATGTAACGAGGAAAGAACCAGAAGCAAGGCTAGAAGCAGCAGTTAAAGCACCAAATACCGAGCATGTCCAGCCCCACATCCCACTACTCCCCAAAGCTGACTGTGAATTTCTAAGTCCATCAAAACACTCAAAAAACTGGTCCACACTGCAAATAGACATGATAAAATGAGAGATTATACTCGGGTAGTTACATCGTTGAAGTGAGTCAGAGAGCACATCATGTTTCCTCAACAGAAATATATGATGTTTTTTTCTGTCGATATATGACTTTTTTGTCTAATTATCCAACTAACAAACATGTAGCCGAAAATACCAGGACTGTTTAGTGCCAGTAGGGCACAACAGAAGACTGCATTATTCCGTCTCTTACAAAAGCAATGAAATCATCTAACAGATGAGAAAGCATTAGTCTATATGCTATAGCAAAAAATGACACTAACCTTGCCCCAAGGTCAAGATCTTGCACACCATCTGTAACAGATTTTGGCATCCAGTCAGGTATAAGATGCGATCCAGGAAGAACAGAATCACTGAATGACTGTTGTCCTAATGAAGAACTTCCTGAAGCTGAAAGCAACTTTTCGGCTGGAATGAAAGCAGAACTTCGTGTTGATGAATAAAAATGAGAAGCTGAATTGAAGTAAACAGAGTCCGTAGACTTGAACTGCGTATTGGGAACACAATCCTTGTTCAAGGTCTTAAAACTCTCCCATGCATGAAGAAACCATTTGAGTGTACCAGGCCTAAGCCTTAATTCCACAGGATCAATACGAACATCAGCATCCACTTTGCGGAGATCTGGGGAACCATTATTCCAGGGGATACTCAACTTCAATTTCCCAGAAAATCCGTCCTCATTACCCAACATGATCGGAATTGACTGATTTGAGGTAAAGTCTGACGACATCACCTCACCAAAAACTGAAACTGATAGTGGTTCAGATTCACTATTGGCATCACCCATCTCCAGAAGTTCAAGTACCGCTCCTTGAAATTTTAGGAAGTATGCTAGCTGACTGATTCCTAGGAAGTCGTCAGTGGCTCCATTAGAAGTTGAAGAACCATCTTCAGAATCACCCCTCCCAAATTCCACTTCAGCTACGCGTAAGACCAAGATTTTGCGGCAGCCTACTTCCTTATCATACTTTTCCTTGTAAGGTTCAAATGCAACCAGCAAGTTTTTTATCTGAACATGGAAGCTGGTCAATAACCATGTAACCATTTTCGCGATCGTCTTTACACCTTCATGGATGTCAGCAGAACCGGATTTTGCTACCGGGTCCAAATCATTACCTAGTTTTCCAGGCTCACCATGCATCAAGGATATTTTATCTTGAGTCGAACGACATTTATCACCATAGGTAGATGTTTCATTCTCTAAACATTGTCCAAGCACAAGCTCAAGCTCGTCCACTTCAATCTCAATCTCGAAACCATTATCCTTCCGGCACAATTTAACAGAAAGAGAGCCTATTGATCCTTCCTTTATAATCACAGACGACTGGGCACCCCACTGGAGGACATTGCAAAAATCAAAGAAATATAGCAATTAGAAGGTCCCAAAACGATTAGCCTTCTTGCTAAATGCTAAAAATAGTTAAAATACTACCATAACATACAGATGAACCAGGAATGCGAGCACCACCACACTTCAGTGTTCATAGAACTAGCATTCTGAGTTACAGAGATTCCAAAATTCAAGAACAGGCAACTTCCTCAAATAGAAACAAACACGAGAGACCCTTCCTCCGCAATTGAACTATCTTATCACCCTCAACCATTTTTGCCTCCACGCTTCCTCCCACACTAACACTCAGACAGGGATGGATAAGTCCAAACACTAAAACTTAGGTTGCACAAATAGGCTGGAAAAAAAAAAAAAAAGCAAAGCTTCCCCTTCTACTTCAAAAAGGAAAGAGAGACTCGAATTCACCTTGTACAAAGAAAGACAGAAAGAGGGAGACAAACAAAAGATGAACAAATTCAATGCAACAGCGTGAATTTCCGAGCAATTACCTGCTCATTGAGATAATCAACGTTAAGGGCGAGGTCCTTTAGCTGGATAGCGCCTTGCCCGAGCTCAAGCTGATGAAGATCAATATCCCCCAAAATCAGCTGCCCTAGTTTCTTCTTCAACATAAACTGAAGCAGCTTCTTCCTCGCCCACTGCGGTATGTTCCACGGGGACATCGTTGCGCCGCCTCCTTATCCCCGCAAACCTAGCCTTCGCCTCCGTCTCCGCAGATATGGATAAGTTCTCAGCTCCGGAGCGGAATTCGTAGCTCAGAAGTTTGGATTATGATGATGCGAAGGTGGAATTAGGGTTGGCGTTTCTTGTTAGGCCGCCGGTGGTGAAAGCGTGGCAAGCTCCGGTCATCCATCAACCAGCGATGAGAAAGAAAAAACGACAGGGAAGAATGTTTAATGCTAAAGCAATCATTTATCTTTGACGACTGGAGTTTTGGACGGTATTCATATTTTTTTTTCCCGTGTTGCGTTGAGTTTTGTCAACCGTCGTGGTCTGTTTTTAATATTTTTAAATTCCGGATTAATTCTAAATTGAATTTCGACATAACAATTTCTTTTGGGCCTTCTGCTAAACTATTTTCATAAGCAAAAGGTTGCAAGGAAAAGGCCTAGTACATAAAAATTAAATTATCATTATCAGAATTATATTTTATTTTTATTAATTAAAGTGTAAGTTCCAAAAAATGCAAGTTACTGTTCTTTAAGAAAAACTCAAGAGTTTACTATTTACAAGAGAGTTGGAGAATTCGTTGTGGGCAAATTCATGTGAGCTCATTTTCACTTTAGTTGAGTTAGTCAAGCGTGATCGTTGATGTGATTTTCAATTTCTTAAATGCATGAGCTCATATAAAACCAGTGGCACGCAATTTATTTAATAACAAATTTGATTAAAAAATAACGAGGAAACAAAAAAAGACAAGAAAATTTCAGTTAAAAAGATCATCGACTGTCGCTCTCTCCTGCCTCACTAAGCACGTTGAATGGAGAATTTCAGACACCTCAAACGCAATGAGTTATCGAGAGAGTGAGTCTGAGTGAGAACGATAAAGAGAGTCATGCCTGCACGTTTATGGGTCAACACAATCAACCAACTGCAGAAGATGGCTCTTTCGATTAAGCTAGGAATCCAATGCTCTACGACATTGATCCAGTTCATTGCCAAAAACACTGTTCCATATTTGCACAGTCAGATACTCGGATGTGTCTCTCATGTTCTTGAACATTTAAAACTTGTGCAGATTGTCGTCTGCATTGATCCATCCTTCAATCAAAAGATTGCTAGACTATAGAACTGTTTGCTGGCAGCCCCCAGCTCCAGAACTCTGTAGTTGTTGGTTGTTACACATGCACAGGCACGATTGTTCTGAACAATTTTGTAACATTTACAGGAAAAAAATAAGGAATGTGGACTATGTGCAGTCTTTAAGCATGAACATTCATCTACGACGAAGTAGAAGTTGAAACATTAGCTTGATCCAGGATGATGATTGTTATGTAACTTTGGAACTGAAGTAGTACTGAAGACAGAAGAAACCCTCAGCTAAGAAATCCTACGTTTATAACCATAAATCTCTTCCCTACAATCGGCCACACTGAAAGACCAATGGAAAATTCCATGTCGAGAGTTATCTGCCGATGACAAAAATCAGCAATTTCTGCTGCAGTTGTTTGGGAGTCTTCACCTAGCTACGACTAAAATTACAGGTCCGATGGTTAAGAGTGACACTGGCGTACCTTAGGAAAGCTAGCCTTTCCACAGCACAAAAGGAATGCCTACTGCTACCAGCGCCCAAAACAAAATCCCCCATTTTCAGCTCCAAATGGGACACTACTTTCGACCTGCACAAAAAGATAGCACATAGCAGAAATCAGAATCCACCCTGTAAAATCACCATCAACAAGAGCAAAGTTGTCTGTACTCAGAAAGCACGAGTCCTGATTTCAAGTACACTATTGTACTGCGTCGAGACCTTCTATCGAGAAATCTAGACGAGAAGGTTTGAGCTGATCCGGTAGACTATTCTAGTATTCTACTAGTTCGACCTCTAGTCGATTCGTATTAAGCAACGTCTAGAGACAAGCTTCTTGGAGCGTTATTAAGAACCCGGAAATGCAGTTCTTACCTGTTCTGATCCGTTTAGAACGCCTCCTAGTGCTGTCCAAATCATCGTCTTCCTCGTTCTTGTTTTCCTTCTCTGCAGCTTTCGCCTTGGCCTGCTTTCCCTTCTCTAAGGCTTCATCTTCTTCCTCCTCCTCATCTTGGTTTTCCTTCTCAGAATCGCCCCCCACTTCATTTGCCCTAATGATATATACCTGAGCCACCATACATGAACTTCACTAAACCACCCTCTCATATCCTTGGTTGGAGACCAAAAGAAGACCCAATCCACAGAGGGAGAGTGTTTAGGTAAAAAGGGTTGGCTCAACCTTGAACTCTGTGGGGCTGACCAGCTGGAATACCAATGCGTCTCCATCGACCAGCTCGTGATCAATGGCGAACCCTCTCCAACCGCCACTGAGACCAGTTTTCCCAGCAAGGTACTTGGTCTGAGATGGCTCTTCTCCCTCGTCTATCAACGTCATCATCTCGTCCTCCTTCGGAAGGTACGTCTTGCAGAAGAGGGATGGCAGCCCCTAGAAAAAAAGGGAATTTTTCTCTTGTTGACTAACCAAAATTACAAAATTTCATATCACACCATGGTAAATGAATCGGAATTCGGAACCCAAACTCACCAGCCAAAACCCTCCAGTGACATGGGACTGGAGCATGGGTTTCACAAAGCTCGGATGCTCAGGATCCAGGGTGGATTGAAGTTCTTCAGCTCTATGAATCGCATATTGCCTTACCTCACTAGATGCATACACACGATTCAGCAGATCTCTTCTCTGGTAGCGAAAGGTCCTGGAATGGAAGTGCATCCATCACAGAGGAAAACCCTAATTATTACAGTCATGAGAAATGAGAAACAATTGAGAGAGCAAACCTTCTTGTTTCGCCTAATGGCTCCACTGGTCCCTGCCAGAAATTTCAGGGCATCGATCAGAAACTCGAATCTCGAACGGGGTAGTGAGAGAGAGAGAGAGAGAGAGAGAGAGAGAGGCGGAGTAGCACTTACTTCCCTGTAGCTAACGGAGGGCTGGTCCGCTATTCGTGACGACCTCCTCGCCGGAGCCAGCACCGCCGGCCGGCGAGCTCTGGGTTTCGCCTGCTCGACGGAGACTTCCCATTAAAGCCGGCGCTCTCCGTAAACGACTTAGAGTGAGGGAAAAAGAAAGCGAGCGAAGAGCATTACATCACTTACAGGGGAAGGATTGGAGGTGGGATTGGGTTGGGGACGAAGATGCTTCGCGAGCTTCAGCAAGTTGAGGTCTTCCATCCTCTTCTTGTTCTCTTCCACCCTCTGCCGCCGGACTTCTTCGTAACTCGTCACCTTCTTCTTCGCTCCCGCCATTGTTGAAATTTCTTCTCCGGACCAAAGATCTGCAGCAGAGTCTTCTGGCTGCTTTTAGGGTTTCGGTCTTTTCCGCTCCGCCTCGTCGTGTGCAAGTCGGCGGGAGATGAAGCGACGAAGGAGAGGAGCAGCAAAAATGGAAACTGTAGCGCTCGGTCTAAAATTTCAAAATTCGAAGACAGTAGTAGACACCTATTAGTCATACTTACTCGTTGCTACTACTACTATTGCAATTTAGTCTATTTTCATCCCTGAAGTTATGCCCAACCTACGATTTGGTCCTCATCCTTCTTTATCTGTACGATTCAGACATTTTCTCTTCTCAACATATTGTGTTCCAAAAGAAGCTGAGGAATTGAGATAACTGGACTAAATTGACCTGTTTGCCGGAACAAAATTTGGATTGAAAATTTTTGAATCGATACATTTTGGATAAATTTTAATTGTCTGAGCTCGGATTGATAATTCGAATCGATTCGTTATAAATGACTCGTTTTAACAATCAATTGTGAGAATTGACCGTCACGTAGGAAAATTCTAACTAGAATGGATGAATGGGTGACCAAAAATGAAACGAGAGTTAAAAATTAGTGAGCACTAATATAAATATAATTAAGAGATTCTAACGACAGACAAACGTGAAGCAAAATAGTAAACCCAATAACCAAACATATCATTAGTCGCGTAGTATCACACATGCCCATAAAGACCGGCAATCAAAATGTGATAAGTAATAATAAGCAATAATAACAAATTCCAGTTGAACTGTCGATACGATTTCACATACACTCTTGATTTTAGCAGATCCATTCACATCCTCTAACTTTCAAAGCTAATGACAAAAGCATACACGCCATAGAAAAAAGTGTCTCATCTTCCTGCCTAAGTAATAGGGCATTCTACTTCCTGTCTTCCTCCTACCTTTCATCAATCACCATGGAGCATTTGCCAACGCCACAAACTCGCTGTCAATCCCACTTCCGCCACTCAACCTCTCAATCTTCCCACGCAGTACTTCCATCCTTTCTTTCGCCTTCCCGACCTGCTTCTCCAGATCGCGCAGTTCCTCTTCTGCAGCCTCCCTCTCCTCCACCAGCCTCGCGCACCTGTTCGTTGCTTGATCAGCAAGGCACGCCAGCTTCCTCAATCGAGCCAGTAGGAACCCCATACCCAGCTTCTCAAAGGCCTTCAACTTCTTCTCCCACGCCTCCAAATCGTCACGCTGCCCTGAGCTCGACACTGCTCCTCTGATGGCATAAGCAATGCTCACAACATCATCGATCATACCGGCAATGATCTTGGCGTTGAGCCCCTCGAGCAGGCCTCGGTGCAGATACGAGCCCTGGCTGCGGCACAATTGGTAGTACTTGAACCTAACAAGCTCCGGGAGTTGGTCGTCGATGACTGAGCCACTCGCAACGATTTCAAAGTCGTCAAAGCATTCCACTCTGTCGTCGAAATCATTATCAGCAATGGATTCTGGCAACTTGCTGTCACTTCCACTATGAAACCCTTTATCTGGCTCAGACCCAACATTACCATGATCATCATCATCATCATCCATGAAACCATTGCTGTCATCTTTACCATCCTCTGCATCAACCCAAAACAATTAGACATTCATTATTCAACCCTTTACCCCACTGCAAGCCAATAACTGAACAATCAGCCCAAATATGTCTAAAGATAAATTGCTTACCACGATTAACAGCTCGCGAACTTAAAAGACTGTGATCGACACCCACTTCCTTTGAGGCGGCATCTGCCCTCACAATGTGAACCTGAACAAGTGCAATAGTACCAAGGTGAAGTACATGGTTACTGTCAAAAACCAGTTGATCCCAATAATTCGAGTTGTTGAGAGAGGTTCAATCGTGGATCATATATCACACACTAACACGTCCCCTCAAACAAAAGTCACTCACAAGGGCTTGAAGCTTGCACAGATCCACATACCATGTGCTTAACAAATGGGGGTTACCAGAATTCGAACACAAGACCTCTCTCGATCACATAAAACTCTGATACCATGTCAAAAACCAGTTGATCCCAATAACTCGAGTTGTTGGAAGAGGTTCAATCATGAATCATATATCACTCACTAACAGTTACAATCCGTCTTTCTACTATACAAACACAATGAACCAGGACGTACCTGGAATTCGAATTGAGGGAGGATCTGGAAAACCAGAGCATCTCCGACCTCTAACTTGTGATGTTTGGCGAAAGCTCTCTACCCTCGGCAGATTTCGCGCCTGCCCCGATAGTAATCAAGATGGAACACCTCCCCATCCTCCCCTTTTAACCCGATCGTTCGATCCGCCGGTGGCAGATTCTCGTCACGGACTTCTTTGGGTAGCAACTGTTACACCAAAGAAAGAAAGAAAGAAAATCCAGATTTTGATATGAGAGAAAACCAAGCACGCGCATTGCAATTTCACAGTTACTTCCACACTTGACCCAAGCAGAGCAAAACAGACAGAAGTACCAAATGGAATTGAGGAGCGACGTTGGAGCGCGTCATGATCTTGATAAAGGTAGGATAGCCACCATCTTTCTTCAGATTGGCTTCAATGCCCTTTGCCTTCCTCATTACATTTGGGTAGGCAGCTTCGTATAAACTCTCCACTGCCGCCTTCCTACTCTTCTTCTGGCTGAGAAAAAAAGCCGATTTGGAATCAGAAACTCTGAACCCCAACAGTTTTTTTTTTACCAATGACGATGAAACAAATCAATTACGTACCTTTGTGGCTCGATCTCCGGCGGGAACTCTCTGTTCTTGTTCTGCTAAAACAGAGGAGAAATAAAAAAAAAAAAAGGTTCAGCAATGGCTTTCCACTAAAGTTCACTTTCACCCTTATAAAACGAAAGCGGGCGAATGTTTAATCACTTACAGGGGAAGGATTGGGGGAAGGATTAGATTGGGGACGAAGATGCTCGGCGAGCTTCAGCAAGTTGAGGTCTTCCACTCTCTGCCGACGGACTTCTTCGTAACTCATCACCTTCTTCTTCGATCCCACCATTGTTGAATTTCTTCTCCGGGCCAAAGATCTGTGGAAGGTTCTTCTGGCCGCCTTCAGGGGTTTCAGTCTTTCCCGCTCTGCCTCGTGTGCAAGTCGGCGGGAGATGAAGCGACGAAGGAGAGGAGCAGCAAAAAATGGCAAACTGAAGCGCACGGTCTAAAATTTCAAAATTCGAAGACACTTTATTAGTCACACTTACTAGTTGCTACTACTACTATTGCAATTTAGTCTATGTTTCATCCCTGAAGTTGTGCCCAACCTACGATTCGGTCCTCATCCTTCTTTATCTCTACGATTCAGACATTTCCTCAACATATTAACATATTGGGGTCCAAAAGAAGCTGAGGAATTATACGATGGATCGATTTGATCCAATTGTCTTGTTTTGGGGTTAATTGCATGGTTGGTCACTGAGATTACAAAAAACGTTCAAATTTGGTCACTCGAAATATTTAAATTCATTGGTGGTACTTCAGTTTACTGAAACCGTTCATGTTTGGTCACTCTCCGTCCAACTTCGTTAACTTTTGTTTATGTGGCGGTCAAATCTAAAAGTTGACCGTTAAATATGTGACGTGGCAATTAAAAAAAATTAAAATTAAAATTTTCAAATTTGCATATCTCATTTCCACCTCATTATCACTTTTATTTAAAATAAATTAAAAAATCCTATTTTTTTCTAGTAACCAATATCAATATCCTGCAATCGTTCCTTAACGCCTTCTCCTCCCAAATAACTAATTGTTCCTTAACGCCTTCTTCCCCACAAACCCTTTACCCTCTCGAGGCAATCCCATCCTTCCTTTTAATCCTCTCTCTGTTATTTGACTTATTTCTCTCTAACACCTTCCTCACCACACGCCTCCCCGCTTCCCCAACCTCTCTTTCCGGCCGCCGCACTGCTCAACTCTAAGCGGCAGAGACGGATTCCTCTTCATCATCGGTAGAGAGTTGCCCGAGCTTTTCCCCTTCCTCTCCGGAGTACTCCGATTCGACGCCGTGCGGATCGGCTGCTGCTTCCCCTTCCTCCTCTAATCTCCTGAGCGCTCCACCTCGTCAAATCCAAGAATTCGCAGTCCAAGGTCGAGGGAAATCCACCGCCTCGTCAAGACCACACAGTGGTGCCGCCGCCTGCTCGCTCACGTCGTTCCGCTACTCGTCTCGATGCTCCGGGTGCGTGACTCCGCCGACTGCCACGAGGAATCGACACATTCAGGTGGATTTCAATTCCGAGGAATCAGAGACATCTAATGGCTCGAAACTAAAGACCCCACCGTTTGGCGACCATTCTAGCTCGGAAGAGTGGCTTGACTGACAATCGAACCAGAATCTAGAGGATTACTTCGTCGGGGAAGAACTCCACCGTCGTATTCATGAGTTAAGGAGACGGGACTGGCTGAATTGGGGACTAGAAAAAATTAGGATTTTTTATTTATTTTAATTAAAAGTGATAATGAGGGGACAATTTTGAAAATTTTAATTTCATTAATTTTTAATTGTCACGTCACATATTTAATGGTCAATTTATAGAGTTGACCGCCACATAAGCAAAAGTTAACGGAGTTGGACGGAGAGTGACCAAACATGAACTGTTTCAGTAAGCTGAAGTACCACCAATGGATTTATATATTTCGAGTGACCAAACTTGAACGTTTTTTGTAATGTCAGTGACCAACCATGCAATTAACCCCTTGTTTTGAGATAATTGGACTAAGTTGACCTGTTTGTCATAATAAAATTTGGATGGATCAATTTGGTTTGGAAAATTTTGTTACGATACATTTTGGGTAAATTTCAATTGTCTAGGTTGGGCCGCAGTGGTGGAGGGAGAGCTTGAGGAGAGGGGTCCTAGGACCCCACTTAGCAAAAAATTTGGGTACTAAAACCTTTTAAATATATGTGTTTTAGTATGATTCTTGAAATATAGGATCCCATACTTTCGTGGATACCCTTTCATATAAGGACCCCAATAAATTCAAAAATTTTAAGGACCCCGATCCATCTAAAGTCTAGCTACGCCACTAAGTTGGGGGTTAATAATTCGAATTGATTCGTTATAAATGACCCGTTTTAACAGTCACGTAGGAAAATTTCAACTGAAATGCATAAATGGGTGACCAAAAATAAAATGAGAGTTAAAAAAAATTTATGTGATCGCTAATATCACACATGCCCATAAAAACTAGAATTATAGAAATCAAAATGTGGTAAGTAATAGTAAGTAATAATGACATATTCCAGTTGGACTGGCGATACGATTTCACAAACACTCTGGATTAATTCACATTCTGTAACTTAAATCGAAGTCAAATCTATATGCTATCCTAAGCTGTTGCATATACCCTAACTTTTCGAGCTAATGACAAAAGCATATACACCATAGAAGAGTCTCTCATCTTCCTGCCCAAGTAATAGCAATCTGCTTCCTCCCTGCACAAAAGCAGATCAAACTTCCTACTTCCTACTTCCTTCTACCTTTCATCAATCACCATGGCGCATTTGCCAACGCCACAAACTCACTGTCACTCCCACTCCCACCATTCAAACTCTCAATCTCCCCGCGCAGTACTTCCACCCTTTCTTTCGCCTTCCCAACTTGCTTCTCCAGAACACGCAGCTCCTCCTCCGCTGCCTCCCTCTCCTCCACCAGCCTCGCACGCCTGTTTGTTGCTTGATCAGCAAGGCACGCCAGCTTCCTCAATCGAACCAGTATGAAACCCACACTCATCCCCAGATTCTCGAAGCCCTTCAACTTCTTCTCCCACACCTCCAGATCCTTACTCTGGCTCGAGCTCGACAGTGCTCTGATGGCATAAGCAATGCTCGTAACTTCATCGATCATCCAAGCAACGATCTTGGCGCCAAGCCCCTCCAGCAGGCCTTGGTGCAGAAACGATCCCTGGCTGCGGCACAACTGGTAGTACTTGAACTTAACAAGCTCCGGGAGTTGGTCTTCGTCGTCGATGACAGAACCATTTGCAACGATTTCAAAGTCTTCAAAGCGTTTCACTCTGTCGAAATCATCATCTGCAATGGATCCTGGCAACTTGCTGTTCTTGCTATCACTTCCTCTTTGAAACCCTTTATCTGGCTCAGACCCAACATTATCATTATCATCATCCATTAACCCATTTCTGTCATCGTTTTCTTCCAATTTTACTCCTAAACTTCCATCCTCTGCATCAACCCAAAACAATAGGCATTCATGATTCAACCCTTTACCCCCCTGCAACCAACAACTGAACTATCAGCACAAATATGTCTATAGCTAAATGCTTACCACCATTAACAGTTCGCGACCTTAAACGACCATGATTGACACCCACTTCCTTTGAGGAATTTTCCCTCACAATGTAAACCTGAACAAGAACAACAGATTCGTAGCTTATAAGGAGCATGCACATTTCCCCCACTGAAATTCTACCGCAGCTAAGAAATTACCTTGAACATCAAGGGACTGACAAGATGAAGAACCAGAGCATCTCCAACCACTAATCCATGGTAACTGGCAAAAGCCCTCCACCCTCCGCGGATCCTGCTATCACGCCAGTAAAAATTGACCAGGAAACCCTTCCCATCTTCCCCTTCTAAGGTGACCTGCTTGTCCGCGCTTGGCATATACCACCCACAGAATGCTCTAGATAGACACTGGTCACAACAACAACAAAAAAATCAAGCTCCACTCATGCACCAATTGACGGGTAGAACACGAAGTAACAGGCAGTAAACCGTAATAGGGTTTTTCTTTCTTACCAGCTTATAATCTCGAGCAGTGAAATTGGAGGGCGTCAGGAGCCTGATCAGTGTAGGATTCCCGTCGGTTCTCTTTAGATCGGCTTCAATTTTCGCGGCTTTCGTCTTTACGGTACCCACAATCTCGGCATTTGCAGATGAACTGTCCGGCATCACCTTCCTTTTCCCCTTGCGGCTGAATGATAGTGACGACGCAGAGTTGTTGATTCCGTCCTGTCAGATTTCTAACAGTTAGCGAAGGTACAGAAGGAGCCCAGAAGAGCAGAAAGCAAGCCAAGCGTAACCCAGGAGAAAAAAAAAATTTAAGGAAAGGTGGGTGGGAAGGGAGCTTCACGCCTGCTTCATCTTCCGATAGCTACAAAGTTCTTCTTCAAGCTCCGCGACCTTCTCACTGCAGCAAAAAAATAAGTATCAGCAATGGCGTTCCAGAGAGATTGGGTAAGTTAAAAATGAACCTTTTCTCTCTGCAGCGGAAGAGCGGCGGCCATGGCGAATGGGTATGTTACTTCAGCTACAAGGAGTGAGGAAATACAGCAGCAAGTCAGCAACAGCTTTTGAAATAAAACAAGTTTTTGATCCACCTTTTCGTTTCTACCACGTCTGTAGGTAAAAAAAAATTATACTGCGGACAAACTGTTGGTCACCAGCTCTGCATTCGTTTTGTTTTTTCTCCCCGTAAAACTAACAGGGCTGCCCATTTCGTGGCGAAAACAACTCTTGCATCGGCTAATCAGCATTTGGCTGATTTCCGTTATCTTCTTTTCAATTCATTGTAATGCCCTATCTAATACATTCTACCTTAGCAAAAAAAAAAAAAACTGTTGGTCACCAGCGAGGTAACTGGAGCAGCAGGTTATCAGATGTACAACTGTCAGACTGTGGATGATTTCTTTTGCAAACTGTAAAAAAAAAAATTCACCTTTTTACTATTAGCAAGGTTGCAGTTTTTTGTACTAATGTCATTGTAACTCATATGATTGATTGCCCAATACGTACCAACAGAAATGGTGTAATGTTTTGAGTTCATGCAAAATATTCGACAAATTTATCCGATTACATGTGACTCATATCGCAACTCGTACCGATCAAAATCAAAATACAAATTATATTCAAACATAGAACTAGAATGCATAGATTTCCTTCAAAAAAAGAACCAGAATACCTAGACCAAAAGTCATTCTACATAACCATACGCATACTTCCTAAGCATCACATTCTACAAGAAGCCGACGTTCAACCCGAGCTGCTCGAACCCTCTCAGCTTGCTCTCCCACGTCTTAAAATCGATGCCTCGCTCCGCGGAACCAACCACTGACGAAGCAGCGATGATGCAGCCGGCAATGCTGACTGTGTCGGCAATCATGCCCGCAACGATCCTGCCATCGAGGCCCTCGGAGCAGGTGTTGGTGCAGATAGGAACCCTGGCTGCGGCAGAGATCGTAGTACTTCGATCGAACGAGCTCCGAGAGTTCGTCATCGATCACCGAACCATTCGCCGCGATTCTGAAGTCGTCGTAGCGTTTCACTTGCTCGAAATCGTACGCAGCAGGTTCCATTACTTTGGCCTTGCTATGGCTTCCGGTATCAAACCCACCATTATCCGACTCCGACCGATCATCGTCACCATCACTATCATCGTCCACATCAATAACAACAATGTCATTGCCTTCTTTAACTTCTGCTGCTAAGGGCTCAAAGCAAACACACAGCAACATTCAGGTCTTCAGTTATCAACAGCAACCAAAATATACGCCGGAAAAAAAGCCAACATAATTAGAACTTACCACCCTTAACAGCATGATCCGCCTTCAAATGGCTATGATCAGGATCCACTTTCTTAACCTTTAAGGCATTTGCCCTCACAATGTGAACCTGAACAAGTGGCAAGTGCAATATTACCAAGGTAAGTACTGACAAGCCCATATATGGTGGCTTTCGTTTAAAGCTGTGTGTTAGTATCACGAGCGAGGTTGGTGCGCGTGCTGATCCTGATCAAGGTAGGATAGCCATCCTTCTTCAGATTAGCTTCAATGGCGATTGCCTTCCTCTTAACATTTTGGTGGGCAGCTTCGTATAAACTCTTCACTGCCGCCTTCCTACTCTTCTTCTGACTGAGAAAAAAAGCCGATTTGGAATCAGAAACTCTGAACCCCAACTGTTTCCCCCCCCCCCCCCCCCCCCCCCCCCCCGACGAATGACGATGAAACAAAGCAATCACGTACCTTTGTGGCTCGATCTCCGGCAGGGAATTGCTGACTCCATCCTGCTTCCTCTTCTGATAGGTAATAGCGGGAACTCTGTTCTTGTTCTGCTAAAACAGAGGAGAAATAAAAAAAAAAGGTTCAGCAATGGCTCTCCTTTCACCCTTATTTAAAAACAGAACGAAACTTTCTTACATCTTCGTCTTCTTGCTCATCTTGGCCGTTCCTGTCAAAAGAAGAACAACCATGCGTGTACTCATTAGGAAACAGAGACAATCCCAAGACAGGAGAGGTAAAAAGCTTGGGATATACTGATCGAAATTCTACACTAAATACAGTTCTCTCTCTATCTTTCTCTTACTTCTCCATAAGACACTCCACTCCTCGATAGTTTTCTAAGGTGAAATCTTTTAGTCAGACTCTGTTCGATAAACTGCAAATATGTACCAGATGAAGTGATAGCACTAGTACTACAATGATAGCGATATCAGTGATAACATTATCGATGGAGTGATAGCGTTATCACTTCATCAGATAACGTTATCAGTGTATATAACACTACCACTAGAAGAAAAAAAACTATCACTCGACCTAAATGCAAAAAAAAGAAGAAGATATATTAAATAAAAAAATCACACTTATGAAGAAAATATGAAGGGGAGGAGAGGAAGAGTAGCAGTGGAAGGACGCGCACTGGCAAAGAGACGAGTAGAGGAGGTAACGACGACGACGTCAGTGAAAGAGGGCGGCAGGAGAGAGGAAGGTGGCCGGCAGGAGAAAGGCGGTGACGACGTTAATGGATGACACCAACGATTCGAGATTGGAACATGGAGAGGAGATTCGACAGGGATGGGAGCGCAACAGCCGAGAGGAGATGAGGAGGGGGACGACGACGGCACAGGAGGGAGGGGGGGAGGCAACTAGGGTTTTCGATTACCATTCCTACTTACAAGTTACAACCAATACTGAATTGGCTGGATGGTTGAGACAGCATGTCCATGAATTTATTGTTGTAAAACATGAAAGGGGGGTACGCTTTTTCAACCCAAAGACCTTACACACTGTTTCATTTTTTGGCGTCTAGCGTCCAAGTAGTGTAAAAACTCCTCCAACGCAATCTTTCACCCGCAGCCGTACGCAGATCCCCTCGGCCTTATCCTCAATTCAGCAACTGCAGATCGCCATACATACTCCACGGCAGCGGTACTGTAGCCATGCCTTGCCTAAGCTCAGTTTCCACCGAAACCTACCGCCGTTCACCTCGGCCTGGTCCTCTATCCAGCAACAGCCATACCGTTCCTCACTCAGTTTCCCAGCAACCGCAAGTCACCACCCATACTCCACAGTCAGTATTGCTGTATCCGTACCGTACCTGCGCTAAGTTTGCCCGAGAACACGCATACCCCGATCATGTCTATCTCTTCCCCGTTCTATTCTGCTGTCCCCAATTTTCCCACTCCCTTGACCCCTTCTCGCATGCTCGCTCACGCAACCGCCCATACTTTCAGCACCGTGTGGTTTGCTTCACTCTCTGCAGGTAAGATTGCTCTCTTCTCGCTCAAATCCTACTCTTCTGTTTCACCTCTCATTCTATTCTTTTGCTTCCTCTTTCTTCCCGTCAACACCACAGCCGTCCGGCAAACCTGCTCAGTCGCTTTTACCTCTTCTCCTTGCCGCCATGAATCATGTCGTCCTCTCGAAGCTGGCCTGGACGGACAAAAGTCCTGCTGTCAAATTGCGCCTCCTCCATACATGGATGGCTGGGAACCCTTCCCGGCCCGACGGGTTCTCTGAATACGCTACACTTTGGACGGACGAATTGGTAAGTTCTCTCCACTTTGGGTTTCTGCTGCTTCGCGCATGTGCTTGCTTTTCCTGATTCTAACCTTCCCTATTCTTCTGCCAGGGGGTGCTGGTACAAGGGCTTGCCTCCAAGCATCTGTCGGAGCAATTGAAGGAGGTTCTTTCTGTTGGCAAGATTTACTTTGTCACACAGTTCTCCCAACGTGAGGCAAAAAAACGCTGGGCACCCTGCTCGAATGATCGCCTTCTCCATTTTACTTCATCCACCACTTTTGTCCTCGCTGATGAGGATGCTTCGAGTTTCTGTGCTGATAGCTTTGAGTTTCGCCGCTTCGAGGACCTACACGGCATTGCTTCTCGAGCTGAACACTTAGTTGGTTCGTTCTCCATCCTTTTCTCACGTGTGCACCTGATTCCACCCTCCATTCTGAATTAATTCCTTTTCTTAGATGCTGTTGGTCGGCTGGTGTCTGCAACACCTGTCACCTATTTCCAGAAACAACATCGGTCCATCAAGAAACAGGCTGTTGTCATTGAGAATGAGCGGTTAGTTCTCCTTACACTTCTTCTATTACAGTTATTTACCCTCGGGTAACCATCTCATGCCCTTCAACGGTTCGCAGCGGAGCCTCACTGCCAGTTACGTTGTGGGCGGAGTTTGCTGATAAACTGCCCCTGGCTGAACTTATTCAACTGGACGGGGCTGCACCAATTGTCGTCGCGTTTACTAGCCTCAATCTGTCCCTGTGGCGTGGTACGAATATCCGTGTTGCTTTCCTTTTTACCTTATGTTCAGTGTATGTTGTTTACTAGCTTACTTAACATTGTATGCAACATTCTTGGTTACTTTGTGTGTTAGTCTGGAATTGCCCTTAAGTTTCCATAACTAACTTCATTCTGCTTTTGCCTCCTGCTCTAGCTAACTCCTAAACTGCATATTATCCTTTGCACTTTAACAATTTCACCCCTTGCCAACGGTACTCACTGGTGCCTGTGATTTGCAAATATTCCACAAGCTTCCATCTTTACCCCTTACCTTTGCCATGTTGTCCTGCCTTCCTTTGTCGTGTGGTTACATGTGCATGCTTACCACTTTGCTTATCTAAATCAACCGATGTCTAAAGCTTTTACCCCACCCTAACTGAACTTCCTTGCTCTGGTTTGTTAGTTGTATATCTTTTCCTGACCCTCGACTCTTCTACTCTAGGGAATGTTGGCGCGTCCAACACTTCTGCAACTCGCATAGTCATTCGCCCAACGGTCCTAGAGGCTCAATCTCTCGCTTTACAGTATGTACAACCTCAGTTGTAGATGTTCACGCTCTTCTGCCTCGGTGTATAAGTTTGGATCCTCATTTCTCTTATGCAGCTTCGGTTATGTTATTGGGGCTATTGGCATTGTTCCGGTTGAGAATGACACTCCTGAGAAAGCAGCAACAGTTTACCATGAATCTTTCAAGACAATCACAGAACTCCAAACTATTCAGTCCACTTCTACCATGGTTAGTGGTTTTCCCTACCTACTAATTTGTCGTCACTCTTCTGTTCTGCATCTTGCTCATTAGTCACCTTACTGTTCTTGGGGGCCATACGCATTATAGGGAGGAAGATTCCGTTGCAAGGCCACGATCACTGATATAGACATGTCACGTGATTGGTGCTATCTCGGGTGCGCTGTGTGTTCTAAGGCTGCCATCCGACGTGATGCCCCTTTTTGGTGCGAGAAGTGCGATGTCACCGTCCACCCGCACCAACTCAAACAATGGTGATCTTGCATCACTTGCCTCCCTTTTTTTCCTGTTCCACCAGTAACCTATTCCAAACTAATTAACAATGGTTGCTTCCATTCTGTATACCAAGTTTTCGCATACGGTTCATGGTCCACGACGGTACTGCGTTCACGCCTTTCCTGGTACTTGGACAAACTGCAGACAGCCTTTTGGGAGTCTCTGCGGCCTCACTGTTTGCTGCTGCCCCAGATCGTGGCGCCGGTTATCCTCCAGAAATAGAGGAATTAGTTGGCAAGGAATACATCTTCCTACTGTACCTTCCTGTGGGCCAGGTTTCAGACTCTATGGATGACATGGTTGTCTCCAGTATTGAGAAAGATGAGCAGCCCGCCTTCATAGACAGACAGCCGCATGGGCCACAGTTTCAGAAAAGGCATTCAGCCACCATTGCCACGGTGCCACAGCTAATGCCTCCGAGGTTTGTTCTCGGCAACCTAGCTTTCCACCATTCACACCTTCAAACACTAATGTTACCTTACTATACTGCTTAGATCCACAAACTACATCCAGCACGCACCTTCAAACAGCTCTGACATAACGGTTTTTGCATCGCCGACCAAGCGTCTTCGGGACGTTTCCCCAAGGTGCGGGTTTGCCCCCACACTTCGTAATGTTTGTTCTCAATTTTTACCTACTCAACCTGCCTGTCAGGTCTCTAATTAACCTCCTCCTTTGCAGTACTTCCATGGTCGACAATCCTGTTTCTCAGGAACACACAGAGTTCAGGGCCCCGCGACCAGTTCAGACCTTAGATATGAGGTAGCCTCCACTTCTCATGCTTCTTTCATTATAGCGACACCTATTCCGAACTTCCCATGCTGCTCATGCGGGGTAGGGTACTGTCTTATATTGTCAGGCCTACCCGGGTAGCATGCCTTTTACCACACCATGTTGAGGGTCTTACCTTGAAATTCCCGTCCTACCTTCTTACTTGAATGCTTTTTACGTTCTACCTCATGCATGACCTGATCCTACCTTCTCTATGAACTATTTATCCCGTTATTGTTTCTATCATTGCCAACCTGTTCTCGCCAATTTCATCATAATGCTTTTTGACAAAGACCGTTGGTGTTGTAGTACATTCGCCAGCCCTACAATCGCCGCTGCCTTGACCTCTGTTCTATCAACTAATAATGTGTCGTCGACACCTATTAAGCCTTCTGAGCATTCTGCCCCTTCCAGCTTGCTTGCCGGCCTCCAGACACCCAACTCCAAAGGGTGTGTTTCCTTTCATGACACGTTACCCTATAGACTCTGCACTTAGAACTCGCTTGCGCTGCTCATAGTTAGTTCTCCTACAGGTTGAGCTCTCCGCTGGCAGGGATAAACATTGCCACCCCATCTTCCAGTGAGAAGAAGAAGGATAAATTAAGTGACACTGCCCATGTGGAGCCGCATCAGTTGCTGTCACGGTGTGTTTGCCTCCTACCTTACCTGGAATGTGTTTTTACCCTGCATACCTTATTACTGGTCTTGCCTGCTTATCGGATTTCTCCTTTGTAACAAACAGGCCTGCCGATATTGCCATTACAGTTGCTGCTGGCCTGGGAAATACCGCCATCCATGAGAAACCATTGCCATCTGCAGCGCTGCTCAAAGACATCCCCCCTTCCATGATGCCCATCAACCCGTCAGTCTATTCCTTGGTTATTGGCTTCCTTGAAATTCCTTTCCATCACATCTATCGCTTGCTGATACACCCATTGTTTCGATTCTTTGTCCAGCCTAAGCCATCCACTCGCAAAGGTGAAAGTTGAGAAACTTCAATACTCGCGGAAAGACGCGAAGAACTCCAAGGATTCTGATACTTTGCCCATTTCCCATCTGAAGACAAAGGTTTCGAAGGGAAAAGGTGTCGCCAAGAAACTGTTCCAGGGATGATCCTCTCCTACCTTCTGCAGGCGTATCCTCTCCTACCTTCCGCAAGCGTCTATTTTGCCACCTATCCTGTTTTGTTGCCTGCTCGCGCCAATGTTTTGTGGATGGGAATCTTCATTGTCGTTGTCATCGCCTGTGTCTACCATTTCATTTCCTCTAAGAGTCTTACGTTTATGAATTACTACTTTCCTCTCACTATCGTTGTAATGAACTCCAATGTGCGTGCATTGTAACTATTGACGATCTAATTATTAATTTCAGAATTCTTAGGCAGCAGCTCTTACCTTGCTTTTATGCCTTAACCTGCTGCATTTTCTTTTAACCACTTCACTCTACAAATTGAAGTTTGCCCTTTCCACACTGACATGGTCGTAATCTTAAATTCAGTGTCAATAATCCTTTAGTTAAAATAGACACAACTCTTTACAAATTGTGAACATATGGTGCTGCAATTTAGACTTTGGGAATAACACCTTACAAGTTGGTGATTGATTGTTGGTACTTTACAGCAGGGTAGGAGTTTTGAAACCACACTCTGACAAAAAATAGACACATGATTAGATTAAGTTAGGTGATTCCCACCATTCCCTTGAACTGTCATCACCTTTGAGATCCTTGGACATTACTCATTCTCTTCTGTCAATTGTCAAATCGCAGTTGGTCTCCACAGTGGTCATAGTTTTGGTTTTACTTTGCTATATTAACCTTTAACCCTCTTCTTCCCATGGATTGTTGTTCTCTAACTTTGTTCCTTCTTCTACATGCAGATTTCACGTTTTGCTCTCCAATACCAATTACTTTGTGTTCTGAGGTGTCAACTTTTCTGTTTTCAGAACCTGTAGCACGCTGAATGTATTTCTTTCCTTTATTCAGAGATCACCCTTTGCTGGTCACAGGTATCTTCTCTCATATAAGCACTTCTTGCCTTTTGTATGATGCCTGCTTTCTCTGCGTTACTCTCATGGTATCTTCTTCTCATGTTTTGCTCTCCAAATCACTATGGCATATGCATGTTCTGGTTCTTTGAAGTTCTTAGTTATGCTGCCTCAGTTGTAATAATGATCTCATCACTTGGAATTAACTTTACTTTCATTCTTCTACCATTTGTCTTCATGAACCAGTTCATACACCCACCTTTTCCTTAAGTTGCCCGGTTGCTGGACACCAATGCTGATAGTATGAAGAGACCAGTGAAGGGGAGGCATGCTTCGTCAGATTGTTCTTCTCCTTCGAAAAACATTGTAGGTGTAGTTAATCTGGTCATAGGCTCTTCAACGCCCGTGAGTATTGATCGAAGAGGGAGAAAGGCCACATTCACTCCATCTCACTTTAGCTCTATCGCTGGGAAGTCAGCACATGCCGTTGACCCCATTCCTTCTCGAACAAACAAGAAAAGACCAAGTCCGTTTGCAGCCAAGTCACCTCCAGGAAAGGGAAAAGAGCCACGCCTCAGTTCAGTTCGTACGGGCACAGATGTCAATGAACGCCTACACGAAAATGATCAACCATTCTTCACCTCGCCTGCTGCCACAACACCACAACATTGTTCTTCAAATCCTGTCACTCAAGCCTCCCCTCCGTCCAGCATGTCTTCAACTGGTGTGCGACAGAAATCCAAAGTCCAACGTGCACAGCCCTTTTGGAATGATGACATTCTGGATTTTGGTCTTCCTGAATGTGCTTGCCCATATTGCGGAGCTATGTTCTGGTATGTTGAACGCCTTGAACGACACCGAAACACCACAATGCCAATATTTGCTCTATGCTGTAATCACGGAAGAGTCTCTCTCCCTTTGCTAAAGCAGACCCCGGCTTATCTTAATAGCCTTCTTGATGTTAGTGGAGGCTCGGAATCAAGGCACTTCCGTAAAGAGGTTCGTCCATATAACGGTATGTTTTCCATGAGCTCCATTGGTGCTAAATTGGATCGTCGGGTGACCAACTCTTCAGGACCATACTCTTTTGTTATTTGTGGCGCTAATTACCATCACATGGGTTCGTTGTTACCACCGGAGGGGCAAAAGGCCAAATTCTCCCAGCTATATGTATTTGACACTGAAGATGAAGTCGGCGATCGACTTTCTAATTTTTCATCGACTAGCCTTGCTTTGAAGCCTCATATAGTTGACAATCTGATCAAGATGTTTGATCAGACAAATGAGCTGGTCAAAAGCTTCAGGAGAGTCGCTAGGGAAGTACAAGATCCTGCAAATCATAACCTTCGACTAAGAATATCAGGCCACCGGGAAAACAACAACAGGCAGTATGATTTGCCAACTGGGTCTGATGTGGCCGGGCTTATCCCTGGTGACTTCAACGCCGACGATGATGACAGAGATATTATTATTAACCACCGGGAAGAAGGCTTGCAGCGAATTGACAGTCTGAATCCAAAATTTCATGCTCTGCAGTTCCCTGTTCTTTTCCCATATGGAGAAGATGGTTTCCATCTAGGAATCAGGTGCGATCCTGTCCACAACTCGCCTACTGCCAAGAGACAGCATGTCACTGAAAGAGAGTTTCATGCATTTCGGTTACAGCACCGCGAGGCAGAAGGTCAAAGTTAGATGCGAGGCGGGAAAGCTCTGCAACACTATTGTGTGGATGCATTTTCAACCATTGAGCAAAATCGGCTTAAGTTCTTGCGTCGAAACCAAAAACTACTGCGTGCTGAATTATACAAGGGCATTTGTGATGCTTACAGCAAGGGTGACACAACCGGGAATGACATTGGTACGATTCTTCCTGCAACCTATACCGGCGGGCCCCGGTACATGAAGCACCAGTACCTTGATGCTATGGCAATTAGTCGTCGTATAGGCAATCCAGACCTATTCATAACATTCACCTGCAATGCACAGTGGCCAGAAATCACCAAAGCATTCGCAGATGTTGTTGGCCTAAAGCCAGAAGATAAACCAGATGTCGTTGTGCGCGTCTTTAGGATGAAGGTCGTTGCTTTGAAAGAGCAGATTCATCGGTATCAGTTTTTTGGAAAATCAGTTGCAGGTCGATGTTGTTATCTTACTCCTCTTTTTTGTTTCCCTTTACCATTTTTAGATTACATACATGCCAATTACGCCACCTTAGCTTGACCCATCTATCTATGCTATGCATGTTCCCACCTGCTCATGTGGTACTCCAGTTCTTTTTCAAATAATTGTTACTAGAGAACATTGCCAACCTTATTTTTACCACCCAACAATCATTGTCGTTGCTGTTCCTTTCTATATGTGATCTCATAGGTTGCTGTTTTTTGCTATTCTAAAGTAGATATACACACAATTGAGTTCCAGAAGAGGGGGCTACCGCATGTGCATCTATTGGTGTGGCTTCATGAGAATGATAAGTTGAAGACCACCGAGGCTATTGATGCAACAATTTCAGCTGAACTACCCGATCCAGAGAAAGACCCTCTTGGATATGCGACTGTGACAAGATTCATGCTACATGGACCGTGTGGTCAGTCCAATCAAAAATCTCCATGCATGATAGAAGGAAAGTGCAAAAAATTCTTCCCAAAGGCCTTCAACTCAACAACTACATATGATCACAATGGGTACATCGTCTATCGGCGTAGAAATGATGGTCGGACCTTTGACAAAGGCAATAGTATCCTCGACAACCGTCATGTGGTCCCTTACAATCGCAACCTGTTGGTCATGTTCCAGGCACACATTAATGTCGAAATCTGTCATAAGGGAAGACTCATAAAGTATCTGTTCAAGTATGTTACAAAAGGGCCCGACCGAGCTACAGTTGTTGCTGAAAATTGTCCAGCCCATCAACCAACCAATACAGATGGTCCCCCAACAACAACGAGAGACGAAATCAAACAGTACCTTGACTGTCGAGTTCTCTCCTCATTTGAAGCAATGTGGCGGTTGTTTGAGTTCCCGATACATGAGCGATCACCATCAGTTATTTGTCTTCCTGTCCACCTCAAAGACCAGCAATCGGTTGCATATAACCCAGATGTATCCTTGCAATCAGTTGTCGAAGATCCTGATAAGGCAAAGACAATGTTGACTGAGTACTTTACTCTTAATCGCATGGACCCACAAGCTAGACCACTTACATATGCCGAAATACCTACTGCTTATACATTTCATCTCCGTCCAAAACATTGGGCTAGGCGGAAGCAAGGCTATGTCATTGGTCGTATAGTCTTTATCCCTCCAGGGACAACTGATGTCTATTTTTTGCGCATGCTGCTGACCAAGGTGAGTGGTGCTACGAGCTTTGAAGACCTTATGATAGTTGACGGTGAAGTTTGTAAAGATTATCAAGATGCATGTCTTAAACGCGGTTTCTTAACCGATGATAATGAGCCTCAAGCAACTATGGTGGAGGTCGGCCAATGGGGAATGCCAGCCTTACTCAGATCTTTGTTCGTCATGATTCTGGTGCATTCTGAGGTTGCTGACCCAAGGGCATTGTTTGAAGCTAATTGGAAACTTCTGGCAGACGATTTCTCCTATCGAACTCGACGCGGTTTGGAGCTGCAACACTTTCAACCACCAACTGAATATTTGCAGAATGAAGTGTTGAAGCATATCGAGGCTCTTCTGCATAGGCACTCAAAAAACCTAGCTGATTTTGGCTTGCCGCAACCTGCTGACCATATTGATAGTGTGGTTGGAAATAGATTAATTTGTGAACAGCTCAATTATGATGTCTGCATGCAGGAGCGCATGGCCGTTGAGATTTTCGCAACATTGAATTGTGGTCAGGCTGAGGCCTACCACAAGATCATGGCTTCTGTACACGAAGGGGCAGGAAAATTCTTCTTCCTGTACGGCCATGGTGGTACAGGGAAGACCTATCTGTACAACACAATTGTTGCAAAACTCCGTAGTCAGCAAAAAATCGTTTTAGTGGTTGCATCATCGGGTATTGCGGCTACTCTACTTCCAGACGGATCAACCGGACATTCTAGGTTCAAAATTCCAATTGAGATCGATGGTTTTTCCACCTGCAAGGTTAAAAAGGGCACTCATTTGGCAGAGTTACTGAAAGCAACCTCGCTCATTGTGTGGGACGAAGCACCGATGACTCATCGCTTTTGCTTTGAAGCTTTGAACAAGACTTTATGCGACGTCATGGATGTGCCTTACAGTGGAGATAGTCACAAGCCATTTGGTGGCAAGACAGTCCTGCTTGGTGGGGATTTCCGGCAAATCCTGCCAGTTGTTCCAAACGGTGGCCGTGAGGAAACTCTTAGTGCATCAATCGTTCGTTCTCCACTGTGGTCGCACTGCAACCTTCTCTGTCTACACCAGAATATGCGCATTAATCAAGATGTTGTCAATGAAACCGCTATATTCAGTGGAATGACATTCCCACAATGGGTTCTTGCTGTTGGGAATGGGGTTGCACCTACTGTTTCCTTAGATGAAAGTCTTGAAAGAACGTGGATGAAGATTCCTCAATGCCTACTCTTGCCACAGGAAAGTGAATCCATTGAGCCAGTTGTTAATTTTGTATTCCATGGATTGCTCGAGGCTTACAGGTCAGTTTCCTTCCTCAAGAGTCGGGCTATTGTCACACCGACAAATGAAACCGTCTCTGCGATAAATGCTTCTATTCTTTCGTGCATTCCTGAGGAGACAAAAAACTACTACAGCACAGATAGTTTGTGCGCTGAATCAACGGAAAACTCAGACTTGGATACACTGTATCCCATTGAATTCCTAAACTCTCTTTCTTTTAATGGGATGCCTGAGCATGAACTAACTCTGAAGCTTTATGCACCCATCATGTTGCTTCGGAATATTGATCCATTGGCTGGTATGTGTAATGGAACACGCCTAATGGTGACACATCTTGGAGAAAATGTGATCAAGGGAATCATACTCACTGGTACCTACGAGGGTACGGTGGTCGCTATACCGAGAATAGCTCTCAACTTTAGTGATCACAAATGGCCTTTCACAATGAAACGCCGTCAGTTCCCGGTACGACTCTGCTATGCCATGACAATCAACAAGAGCCAAGGCCAGACACTAGAAAAGGCAGGGGTTTTCTTGCCAAAACCAGTATTTAGTCATGGCCAGTTATATGTGGCAATTTCTCGGGTTCGCTCGGCAGCAGGCCTTAGATTCCTCATACACAATGACGGTAGTCTTCCCCATGACTGCACCAAGAACATTGTCTACACTGAGCTGTATTCTGAATTATCCTACCCTGGTAACTTTGCATGCTGCCTTACTTACACTTTAGACATAGCCACTCAGATTAACTCTTTTACACTTTAATGATTACATTTTTTTACTTTCATAGAACCTGGTGTGACTGAACAGCTGGATCAACATCTATGAAAGTAAACAGGTATGTATACGTTATTGGCATGCCAGGTGCTATCTTTAGGTATGCAAACCAAGGTCCATTCTATCACTGAATGATTGTTGTCTGCTGTATAAACCATTTGTTGCAATCGAGTGCAGACCTGTGTTTAGATTTCAGTCATCCAAACAAGACTATTTACTCCATTTTTTCTGTAGCCAGCCACAACTCTGGAGAGACTGCAGATGTTCAATGGAATTTCAGAAGTTTTTGCGATCTTCCCATCGCCGACGACTGGTGCTTTTGCCTACCTTGATTTTTACTATGTCCAGTTCGCAGTTGATGCATATTTCTCCTTCTGCTAGAATGTATGCAATCAAGCTTTATCTTCTGCGGTTTGGCAAATGGTGTGCATTTACTAACCGCCTTGGTGATAGAGCTTTTCTGCATATGATATCTAGAATAGAGATGAATGCTTATGTCTAGCTGTTCTTCCCATTTTGAGCTGTCCTTTGCAACTGATGTATTTACATTTGCCTGTAAAATCATGTGCATTCAACAAATGTATTCGGTGTTTGGTTAGACCGTGGCTTTGACCGTCTTCGTGCTTCGTACACTGCCAGGGTACAGCATACCAGGAAAAACAACATTTCTACCTCCCCACTGTCTTCTTCAAGAATATTTACTTCCCTCTATCTTCAATCGCATTATGTTTCCCTCTAAACCACACCATAAGCCAAATTAGATAAAACATTTTATTTTGTACTTCATGTTTACGACCCACTCTTTCCTCAACATGCTCATTACTTGGTCCGGACTGCAGCAGGCCCATCAAAAGAAGTCCACTAATTGCCTTAATCGTAGCAATTTTTCCTGCACATTAATTGCCTCCTGTAATAGTACTTCCTACTCTTTTGCTGCACTGTGACGAGCTCTATGCAAGGACACCAACTATATTTTGCCAGAGTTTGGAGGCCAGCTGTGGTTCAGGGCTTCTTTCAAGTTTCAACTGCATGTTCTTTTGATTTGTCTATCAATAGTATTGAATCAGTGTGTTGTTCTCCTATCAATTGTGCATACAGAAACAACCATTTTGCTGCTCCAAAAAAACTATAACAAATCATGTTCGTACCTTCTTCCTTGATGCAAATTTGCTTCCCGCGGCGTAGCCGCGGGTGTTGGTTCTAGTTAACATGAATGCAAACTCTATGGATGAACTCAAAGAACAGGGTTCAACTTAAAAACACAGACTTCTTATTCATTAAAAGGAAGAAAAAGCTCCACGAAAGAGCACAAACATGGAGGGATTGTCACCTCCTAGCTACTTTTATACACAGCCACCATTTACATACTGTTCTAACTTCTTATTTTTTTTGGTTAAAACTGTTTTAACTTTTAACTTCTAAGCATTACCACCATACACTTTGCTTTGAAGCCACCATTACCACAACGTAACAAACAAAACCCTAAACCCTTATGACCAAGCAGCACTTGCCATCTCCCTGACTGCATCCTCAACGCCATCCCCATCAATCCCCAAACCTTCAATCTCAAGCTCCAGCTCTTCCATCTTCCCTCTAGCTTCTCCAAGCTCTGCCTCCAGAACCTTCACCCTCTCCTCCACATCACCTCTTTCTGCTCTCAGCTTCCTGTACTTGTCCGCCTTGTCAGCGAGCCCCGCGAGCTGCTTCAACCGGGACAGCAGGAATCCGACATCCATCCCCAGCTTCGCGAATGCCTCCAATCTGCTCCCCCAGCTCTCCAATCGATCTTCTCCTTCGTCGAGCTCGAAACCCCTGATCGCGTCGGCAATGTGCACTGTCTCGGCGATCATGCCTGCTACGAGCTTGTCGTTGAGCCCCTCGAGGACGTGCTGGTGCAGGAACGAGTTCCTGCTGCGGCACAGCTCGTAGTACTTCACCCCGAGTCGCCTGGGCAGCTCGTTGTTGATGATCGAACCGTTCGCCACGATGCCAAAGGACTCGAAGCTTCCCACTTGCTCGAAATCGAGAGCGATGCCGCGGAGCTTGTCGATCAGGTCCGATGTCTCCTCGGTCCCATCATCACCATCATCATCATTGTCACGCAACATCGAGCCCCTAGCGCCCCTATTCGGAGCAGATTCTTCTGGTGGCTGCGACTCCGAGTTCTGTCCTGCCTCCTCAGGGCAACTCGTCTTACCGGACTTCGTAGTATCCGAGTTCGGCGTACCAAAATCGCCATCAGAATCAGCTTCGATCGAGGCATTCGACCTCACAATGTAGACCTGATATGAAACAAGTCCGAATTTCGTATAATCCACCGCGCTACATTGCATCGATAAACAGAAAAAAACCAAGCAAACAATTGCATATATCTATATAACCTTGAACTTGATTCTCCTAATCAATTGAAAAACCACGACGTCTCCTTTCACCAACTTGTGAGCAATGGAGAAGGCTCTCCATCCACCACTGAGCCCTTGCTTAAGGGCGAGATACTTCGCGGCCCAAACTCTCCCGCTCTCGTCTTCCAGCTCGACTCTCCGGTCCACAATCGGCATATGCTCGTCGCAGAACTCCTTCGAAAGGCCCTGGTGCCCGCCATCTAGATCGTTAGTCCACCATTCAAGAGCTCAGCTTCAAGCTGGCTTTGTAAATTGTTAAGTAAAACTAAAATCTCACCAGCCAAAACCCATTGGAGACGTGGGAAGGAAGCATAGTCTTCGTCAAAGTAGGATGATCCTCAGGAAGATTAGCTTTGATCTCCTCTGCCTTGTTCATTACAGCATTCATCACCTCAGCATTGACATAGAAATCGTCTATCACCGCTCTTTTCCGCTTGTAGCTGGAAAGCAGCAACAAAACAGAGTATTTAAGGGGGGGTTTTTGCAAACTGAAATTCTTCAACAGAAACCGGAATTGTTAAAGATTGTTCTTCAACAATGAAGAATCACTGACCCTCGAGAATTGGGTTGAACGCTGCTGCCTTCCTCCTGTCCAAAAAATTCCAACGGTTAATAGCTTTTACAGTATCAAGAAAACAAGAATATCCAAAAAAAAGGGCAGAGGTTTTTTTTACAGGGAGCAGAATCCGCTTGATCTTAGCCAAGCCTTCTTCATTCAGCTTCACCTTCCGCGGCCTTCCCCTTTTCCTCTGCACCAAAACAGAGTAAACACAAGAAACAGAGAATTGAGTTCATGCATGCATGCATAAAGAAAGGCAGAGAGATCAGAGAACCAGAAACAGAGAAGAAGAAGAAGAAGAAGAGGGTTGAAGTTAAAAACCCGGGGAGTGTGATCAACTTGAAGATCGGACATGGCGGCAATGTCGTCGATCGTTAAAGGCTACTTCACCAACTGAGAGATAGAATTGAGTCTCAAAACAGAAAACAGGGGAAGGGTATAGTGTTTTTATTTATAGCGTGGGGAAGGAGATGGAAGATGGAAATCGGCAGAGACAAGAGACAGGTGTAATTAACTTTCCTGACACTGCTACAGTAACAGGAGGGTGGCTTGAATCCGGAAATCGTGCCACCTGGGGCTCATGGTTACTGTTCTTCCCACGATGTTGATTAGCTGTAAGCTGTACAGTGAATCGTGTCTAACTCTTCTTCCCACGATGATCAACCAGCGGTAAAAATGGAGGTGCAGTTTACTCCAATGCTAAACATTTTTTGTTATTGATCATGATCCGTTACCTATGGTTGCCACTTAGTTAATGCCGCGGATGGGTTAAACAAGTTCTGAGGTCGATGGCTCGACACAACTAGGGTTTTGTGAGTCGAGAGATGGAGTGCTATTACAGGCAAACTTCGAACCCCGGATCGTGACGACGAGAAGAGCGGCATCATGAACCATCATTGCTGACTACATGCGAAAACATTGGTTCGTTGTTGAGACATAATTGGTAAATAGTTAAATCAGTGACTTAATTAGGAAGTCAATTTACCCGTTACGGATGGAAAATTATTACTAAATTTATTAGAGGTAGAATCTAAGTGCATGGGATACTAACAATGATTCGACTTTCTCTTACAGGATAGTAAATTACTTTTGCAAGTTCAGATCATCGCTTCAAATCATCATTGTCGTATCCAACATATCAATGTCGAATATGAGAGATGAGTTGCGTTGAAAGAATTGCAGTAGCGACATTACTCTATGTTGGCTGAAGTTGATCGGGACAAAAAAAGAATTGCAGTAGCGTTTGGGAAGCCCTCTCTGACTCTGAGAGCCAGTCTCTTGACATCAGAAAACAAACTGTCCATGGCACGAATATCACTAGACTCGAATCATGGTGGCAAAGATTCATAAAGCTACAAACTTTCAATCAGATTAAGGATAATACAACACCATACATTGAAATACAACCTACAGGCCTACAACTACAGCATGTTACATTACAGACATTCAAATGTTACAGTACACTGTTGCCTCTAACGGCAGGCCGCAGACATTACATTACAGTACAGTACATTACAGAACTCCTTTCACCATGGAGCATTCACAACTTCCTGAAACATGACTTCATGCCTCTCCGCAGTCACTTTCAGAGTCTCGATCTCTTCGTCGATCCTCTTCCTGGCCTGTCTCAACTCCTTGAGTTTCATTTCCAGGCACTCCATCTCCTCACTCACACGTTCCTGCCTCAGTTTCACTTCCCGCCTCTCAGACTCCACGGCCTTTTCCGACTCCAGTGCGAGCTTCATCAGCTTGTCCAGTCTGTTGCACAGGAACCCGACGTTCATCCCCAGCAGCTGAAACCCTTTCAGGTTCTTCTCCCAGACGGCATACTCCCTGCGAGAGCTCGACAGTGTGGACGACCTGATGGACTCAGCTATATCGACTGTTCCGATTATGAGCTCAGCAGCCAGCTTGCAGTTGATGCTGTCAAGGAGGTTCCCGTGCAGAAATTTTCTCTGGGAGCAGCATAATTCATAGTATTTTTGCCGGTGGTGGTCCGAGAGCTCCGAATCAATCTCGGTGCCATTGACCACCACACTGAACTCTTGGATGCCACCTGAGAAGTCGATTATGTCATGAGAGTCGGTGGGTTCTGAAGAACATGTGACGATATCCATGTTTCCGGAGCTGTTTTCAGAGTGCTCTTGAAAATTGGCGTTGGTTGTTGAATCTATTGCTACGAGACGCTTTTCTTGTTCATCGTTGTTGCTATTGTCCTGCCTCGAAAGGGCACTTTTAGTACTGTCTTGGGTTCCCGGCAGCTTAACTGGTTCTCTTGCTGTCAGGAAAAGTGAGTGAAGATAGGATGAGACTAATGTTTATGGACAGGTCAGGAATTCGTAATGAGTTTTTGGCGGAGAAGGTTAAGTACCAGAAATCATTCGCTTTTCACTAGGCTCTGTAGGTTGGATGTGAAGATCGTTGTTGGGCTTGGGAGAAGAATCATTTCCTCTCACTACATACACCTGCAAAAGAATCATTTCCTCTCAACCTATGCTTCCGTTTTTCATGCTTTCCCAAAATAGTTACAGTTGGAAGATCTGTTCCTTCAAAGTTCTACTCACTAGAGTTGACTTTAGAGGTTCAGTTTTGACCTCCTAACCAAAATATCTACGAAATACATCTCCCTTTTCATGTTACTAGTAACCTTGTTTTCTAGAAACAAAGAACCCAGATGAAACGACCAAAAATACAAGGAACCCATCTTTCCACAATGGAAGAGAACATTACCTTAAACCTTAGGGGTTTGACCAACTGGAAGATGAGAACATCGCCCTCAATCAGCTCGTGTGCAGCACAGAAGGCCTTCCATCCACCACTCAAAGCTGTCCTGTCCGCAATGTAATTGATTACATATTCTGCTCCAATTTCATTTTCGACGAGAACAGTTGTATCAGACTTTGGGAGGTAAGATTTGCAAAACCGCATTGGAAGATGCTGCACGGTGAAAATCAAGGTCAATATACATAGCTTTACGTCTCTCGAAAATGGGACAGCAATTTTTGAAGGCATATTACCATCCAGAATCCAACAGTGACATTGGAACGGACTAACGTCTTAGCAAAGCTAGGGTTATCAGCAGGTAGATTTGCTCGAAACTGTTCTGCACGCTCCAGCGCAGAAGATGACTTCGCCTCAGCACCATCGTAGAAGTCATGTACAGCCGCTCTCTTTTGTCTGTGCACACAAGCAACCGTATTAAACAACAGTCCTGCTATATGAGCAGTCATCAACTGAAGCAAGGAAACACCAAAAGACTAGACCACTGAACCTTTTAGAGTCGGGTGAATTGTCATACACAACCTGCAAAGGTGAAGAATATCCAAGTAAGTAGTTTAATATATGCTGCCTCAGCAATTTCAGTTACAAACTGTAGAAGTCCCAGTCCTTCTAATTAAAAGAACAACTAACTGCAAAACATTTGCTGGCGTAATATAGCCAGATACGGATGAGGAATCAGAGAGCTTGTGCCGCAGAGAAAGCTCGAAACTTTGAACGCGATATAGCAGAAGTAATACACATGCCCGCAACCAAATGAACAAAGTCTCCTATTTCAAAGATTTCACAGGACATAAACAGTGAGTAATACAACAACCTCAGTTAGCTTAAACCAAAAGGCAGCTCAAAATCCTGCAATCGATTCCGAGGAGCTCCAGCAAGCTAATGTACGAAGCTGCAGCTCGCAACTGAACCAACCACAACAGATTTCTCAGAACCCTCAGCTCGAGCAAGCAAATCGGGGAATCTAAGCTAACCCCCTGATTTCCCGCGAAAAAATTTGTCCACAGGAGAGCTTCATCCACCACTAATTGTAAACGGATAACGAAAGCCCTCAAATTGAAATTGCGAAGGAACAGCAACCAAACAAAAAAAAAAAAAAATAAAGCTGAAGCAAGCTGAGCAGAGAGTAGAAACACAAAGAGGCTGCCCGCCCTAAACAGAAAAATTCGAAAGTTCCACAGAAGAAGCTCGAGAGATCCACAGAGAAAGAGCTAGGGGGGAAGAAACGAAATAGGGTAAAAGAAAAAAAAAAGGAATCTCACGAGTTGAGAGTTGGAGTCAGGTTGCTCAGGAGATTGAAGATGGTGGTGGATCTGGCTAGGCTTCGTCCTGGAGCCACGCGACTTCCTTCTATGAACCTGAAAGTGAAAGAAAAAAAAAACCCCACAGACAGATTCTTTCTCAGAGATCAAACACCTCCCCCGGAGAAAACCCACATCGGACAACATGCAAAAGAGGGAAAATAACCTTGAAGTGGGGATACATGGCGATGTGCTCGTTGAGGGGAAGCTGATCGGAAGGAGTAGGGGAGATGGGTTCTTCCGCTGCATCCATGGAAGCAAAGGGGGTGAAAGCTTGGTTCTTTTTGGTTTCGTTTTTCTGGGTTTTTTTTCTTTCTTTCTCCCTGAAGCTAATAAGTAGTACAGCAGCTGGTTCTGGTCCTTGATAAAAGGGAAAGGGAAGTGGAAATGGGGAATGCAGAAAGTAAAAAGGAAGAAAAAAAATGGTGTTTGGCTTTTTTTCTCGTAAGGATGGTGGTGGGCTCACACAGTCACATTTCCTCTCTCAGGTCAGGTCTCGTCAGACCTGTTTCAGGTCGTACCTTACGTGTAGCCCAGCTCGCGTTCAAAATTAATTTACTCTTTTTTTTTCAGTTTTTACGGGGGAAAATAACCTTTGTGGTAAAATTAGTGTAACAACCGAACTTTTTTTCTTGACGAAGATATGGGTAAAATACCTCGGGTATCACTTAAGTTTGAGAATTTGGGTAGACATACTACTTAAGTTTGAATAGGGCGTCGGGTATCCAAGTAAAGTCGCCAAAATGTGCATCCGTCTAGTTTTCCATCCAACCCAAAATTTTAATTACTTTTTGGTACCCAAAACTTTTAAAACATCCAAAACTATATGTCAACAAGTTTTTATCTAATATAAAAATTAAAAAACTTTCTAAACATAATATTACTAAAATGACTAATCAAAATTGACAATAAAATAGATAAATTACTAAAAATAATAAACAAATATCAAGAAGAATAAGAAATATATAGAATATAATAATAAATATTTAAAATCAATATTAGAAGATCTATTTAAATCGCTAATCCAATTAGAAATACTATTAAAAATAGTTAAAATAGAACCTAGTCGATCATCAAGACCAAAGAAGGATAAATGGAATCGAGTCAGAAAGAATTAAACATATTTCCATAATTGAAAAAAAATTAGAACGAAAAGAGAACGAAAGTAACCAAGTAATAAATAAAATAACAACATTCTGTAGCAAATCTGGAAAAGAAAATACGACTATAGGAAGAGAATTAGAATTAGTAAATTTAATTAATAAGAAACATCTAAAATATAATATTAGAAAGTTACAAGGATATTTAACATAGAAAATTATACAACACATCATGATGTACGAGAATTAAATATATATTTGCTTCAGCAAATTATTCGATTATTATAACTTATAATGGTAATTGAAATACATGATAATTGATTCTACATTTCCTATTCGAAAATTGGTTTGGTATCAAAGTCTTCAAAAGAGGATTCCAACTAAATAGAATTCATAAGATATATTTGCTTTAGAGAATAATTCAATTATTAGAAAACATAATGATAATTGAAAATACTTATAATGATAGTTGATTCTAAATTTTCTATTCACAAATTAGTTTGGTATCAAGTCTTCAAAAGAGGATACCAACTAAATAATAAAAATTGTTGTTTTTTATAAGTCAAAATAATTTTTTACAATAAGAAAAGTACAAGGATCAATTAAGAAATTTAGAAAATAGTATATTCCAAGAATATTCTGTTAATTTTAACAGAATGCACCTAACATTAAACTTAAGTGGTACCGGGTGCACAAATAATAAAGTTTAGTGGTACCCGACGCCCTATTCAAACTTAAGTGGTATGTCTGTCCCAAATCTCAAACTTAAGTGGTATCTAAGGTATTTTACCCACAAAAATATTGTCTGTTTTGGGTCAAGATCCTCACGATTTTTACTTTGGGGTCCAATTTAAGGTGACTTTTCAGAATATCACCCATCCTTATTGTACTCTACAATAAACACGTTTAACTTCGGAGTTCTCACAAGAACTCCTCAATTTCACCCCAAAAAGTGTCTTGTCAGTTACGGCCGTTTTCTTACTTATGAACCATGAATCTCTCCGTGCTTTGTCGATGTGGGATTTGCATCATTTGCCTAATGTGTTAGGATTAGTGTCTGAAACGATGCGGTTTTATTATTCATATTGAGAAGTTGGAGTATAGACCATAGATTAGAATAAATAGTACAAAGTATGTGATGAATTCGTCTAGTATAATTGTAGAAGAAATATATTTTAAGTATGACATAGTATTTTATGATAAAAACTTATTATTTTAATTAGAAGAGAGCACACAACGGAACGGAAGCGGTCAATAATTTTTCTGTAAGAACGGATCTCTGTTTCTCTGACTTTTTGTATGTTTATTGTTCTGTATATATGCAATCATCTATTCTCAAGACTCTCATATTCACTTTTTCTACTCAAAACATGGAAATCAGAAAATCATTTTGCTCATTTTATGTGGTATTATTATGGCTCTTGAATATCAGTATACAACTTGCTGGAGTTTTTGGTCATGACTCAACAGGGTTAGAAATCTATAGTTTATGTGATCATTGTCCATGTTTGCCCTTTTCCATCATAATATTGTCTCACTTACTCCATCATGTTATATTTCATGATAGGCCTGTTCCAGGGGGTGGTACTGATGCTTCTGGAGCGGTGAAACTTCTGTGTGATGATCCAAAACATGTAATGAAACACGAACGTCTTACTGGTTACGTGCATGGTGTTCTGTTTAACACGACGAAGATTTCTAAAAAAATATAAGTTTATCTTCATTCATCTTTTTTTTATATAGGTCACGATCGACAATGGGATCATACAGTTGACATTGGCGAATCCAATTGGACGAATCACTGGACTAAAATATCATGGATCCGAGAATTTATTGCACAATGTTGAATCCAAGTTCTGGGGAGCGTACGTGATTGATTTGCTTCCATTTTCCTTCATTTTCTCATTTTTAATAATTAATGTGGTGCAAAGATTTTCAATTTAGGAAGGGAAAGAAGAAAAAAAAACAATAGAATCTTGATTGTGTCCTTTAATGTGGTTTCAGGTACTTTGATGTCTCCTATAATGTGATTCCACCACGTCAAGGGGCAGGGGGTTTACATAGGTAATTACTATTAATATCACACATCAATCTCAAGATAATTATGTGCTATTATACTTCATTAGTTCATTGTCAAAAGTTTCAACTAAAAAATATCATCTAAAATGTGCTTATTTATCAATAATATGGGTAGCTAGTTAGGATAGCCAACACTGGCCACATCTTGAATGTTATATTTTGAAGTTGATGCAAACTTAATCTCGGATGATTTGTATGTTTGATAGAGTGGAGGCAACGAAATATACTGTCATCACAGAGAAACCAGATATAGTGGAAGTGTCATTCAGTGCAGCATGGAATCCAGAGCTAACAGATTCTGTCGTTCCACTCAATTTTGACATAAGGTAAATGTAACTTGTCCACAATGATTCGTTATGTTAAGTGTAGGACGAAGTAAAATAATCAGGGGTGATATGTTTCTCACACTACAAGAAAAAATCTTTTCTGCAACCATCTAATAATCAGGGACACTCGTATTTATGTTACTAAAGAGTGACAGATATGTAGTATGAAAGGTGACACTTGTATTTATGTTATTGAAATTGACAGATATATAGTACGAAAGGGTGATTGTGGATTTTATACTTACGTCGTTGAGGAAAGACTGAAAGACTGGCCAGACATGGACATGAGTCTACACTTTTTCGTTTTCAGGCCTAATAAACAGTTGTAAGTTTTCTTCATTTCACACTCCGTATACTTATTGTCAAAAGTTTCTTCATTTCAGGCCTAATAAACAGTTGTTTAGATTCAACTTTATGGCAGTGTCCGACGAAATTCAATTGGTTATGCCGACAGAAGAGGATCGAGCAACTGGTATAACCCTAGCTCCTAAAGAAGCTGTGCTAATAACCAAACCTGTATCTAATCCGGATTTGAAAGACCAAGTGGATGACAAGTATGAATACATCCAAGAACAGAAGAATTCAAAACTCAAAGGTTGGATCTCCGATAAGTCCAAAATAGGGTTTTGGTTGATTCAGCCTAGCACCGAATACATGAACGGCGGACCCATCAAATATGATCTCTCTTGTCATTTAGGGCCAACTTGTGTCATGGTAAGAACCCATAAGACTTTTTATCGAGGATTCTCTAAATGAATATTTCATATTTTCAATACGATGATATCCGTTTAATCTGTTATTCCACATGGTTGTGCACATATATAGGTTTTCACGGGAGAACATGTTTATGGAAATGATGTCGACATGGTGTTCAAAAAAGGAGAGGGGTGGAATAAACTGTTTGGACCATTTTTCGTTTATCTAAACTCCGACCAAGATCGTGCAGGCCTCTGGAAAGATGCCAAATCACGGGTATAATTTGTTGTTCACCCGTAAAGTTTAATGTTTTATTTAACGTATATGTGTACCTATGTATCTATATGTGTGTAATTTTATTTATTTTATGCTTATGATGCTAACATAGTTGGAGAAAGAAAAACAACTTTGGCCATATAGTTTTGTTCAACATAAAGATTACCTTCCAGCTGCCCAACGCGGAAGTGTTATTGGCCAATTACTCGTTGACGACAAGTATGAATATCCGTAATCTGTTGTTTGCTTATAGATATTTCTTATCCAAATTTAATTTATTATAGCTAAATGTTTTTATTTTCAAGTAATAATTATATTAAATAACATTTAATAATTTGCATTAACATTTCAGATACATATGCCAGACTCCTAAGGAGGCATGCAAAGCAATGGTGGGTTTGGGAGCGCCCGGTACAACTAATGAAGCATGGCAACGTGAAGCAAAGGTTAATCTATCTTCTTTTAATCCCAAAATAATCATTTTATGTGAAAAAAATTAAATTATTTTAAATATTTTAAAAAATATAAATAAATGTCCCCATTTCACATCTTTTTTCTTTCTCTCTTTTGCATTGTTTTGCTCAACAGGCCATGTTTATAATAGCTATATAAATAGATAAAATCCAAACAAATGATGGTCTATCACGGTTAATTCTCAACTTGAATATCACTGGTTTGAATTCCAGAGCGTACTTTAAAATTATGGGATACGCTCAATCAAAATAGTAGAATCCAAATTATTCTAACCAGTAAATTTTGATTTCTTTTAAGAGAATTCGATTGACAGGTTATAATCCTTTTACTCATTCCCATATCGTGGCATTATTTTTTTTTTAAACCTTGCAGGGTTATAGCTTTTGGACGGAAGCAGATGAGAAAGGAAACTTTGTGATTAAGAATGTGAGGCCTGGAGACTACAATTTATATGGTTATGTTCCGGGTATAATAGGCAGTTTAAGACATCCTCAACTTATTACGGTGAAACCAGGTGTGTACGTACATAGAAAGTCGTTAGCTCATTTGACTCACTTACTAAATGACTTCCTATGATTAAAAACAACAACAACAACAACAACAACATATTAGCCACTAAACAATTCAAAATTTTGAACACAACCGCAGGGAATGAGATCAACCTTGGCCAAGTTATCTATAAGCCTCCAAGAAATGGTCCTACGATATGGGAAATTGGCATTCCAGATCGTTCTGCTAAAGAATTCTTTATCCCAGATCCAGATCCAAAGGCTCTGAACAAGTTCTGGTTAGATAAACCAGATCAGAAGTAAGTAGCCTCTGTGAAAATACAATCATTCATGCTAAAAATATTATACTTTATATCTCTCACACATTTTCTCCATTTGAAATGACTACATGACAGGTTTAGGCAATGGGGATTGTGGGATCGATATCCTGTGTATTGGCCTAAAGAGGATGTTGTTTTTGAAGTCGGTCGTAGCAACTATAGCAAGGATTGGTGTTTTGCTCACTTTTTAAGGTTTAAAATATATTTCTTGATAGGAGATAATTTTATTGTATGATCCATTTCAAGAAAAATTATATACATGCATATACCGATTGGACTGATATGTTTTTGGATCTAATTCATTGTTTGAAATCTTTAGGTCAGATGGAAAGACTTGGAATCCCACAATTTGGAAGATTATTTTTGACCTTCCAGAAGTATGCACAACCGGAAGTTACACTATCCACATAGTATTGGCAGCCGCGGAATTGACAAATACACTTGTGCGTCTTATTTCCCCTCGTCACATATATAGTCATGCCATTTATGGTGATTTTTTTGACTTAATAACACCTTAATTATACCCACATTATAAATCTATATCTAAACTAAAAAAAAATGAAATATCTCATCCAACTGTAAGAAGTTGTACTTTTATGACAATTTTTAACTCAAACATTATAAATGTTCATCGAGATTTTTCCGTTTTTCTTTTCTGCAGGTTTATGTAAACGACTTAAACGCCAGGAGGGCACATTATATGACGGGGACTTGTGGAGATGACAATGCAATTGCAAGACACGGAGATCATGGATTTTATAGGTGTTTTAGTGGACCTCTCCCAGCAAACTTATTTGTGAAGGGGAAGAACACAATTTTCCTAAAACAAGCCAGATCCAATACTTACATGTTTGCCGGGGTGATGTACGATTACATTCGTCTCGAAGCACCGCCTCCTCCCACAGCAGAACCAAAAGAGCTATAACTTCATAGTTTTGTTTTGTGTTATTGTAAGATGTATGAATTCATAATCTCACCATAGCAATTGATGAAAGTTCAAATAAAATTTCACCATATATAGCCTATGTTTAGTGAAGGAAACACCAAAAGACTAGATCTCTGACCGCTTATGCTCAAACACAACCTGCAAAGGTGAAGAATATCCAAGTAAGTAGCTTAATATTGAAGTCCCAATCCTCTCAATTAAAGAACAAACTGATTTCGAAACGTTTTGTAGCATAACATAGCTAGATACAGATGAGTCACAGAACTTTTGCCATATACATCAAACCGTCAGTTACTAATTAGTTAAATTTGGCTACCGATAACTGACCGTTCACTGTTTAATCGGCTATCGGTGCAACAATTAACCGTCACTTACCGGTTCGGTTATCGGTTACACCGCTAACAAGACAACCGTTTAACAACCCTAGATGTGGTTGTTGATCACTGTTCATCGAGATGATAACTGCTACCTGGTCCTAAAACCTGCTTCTCTTACTTCCGGCTTCTTTAGTCATTTCTCCCCCTTCAATCAAACCCTAAAATAGCGGGGAAAGTTAATCTGCTAACTTGAAGATTCGTTAGCAGATACTAACTGATATCCAAATTACATGAACTAATATCCAAGTACTAAAGTATCTAGAGAGCACAGACTAGTATTCAAAGTTTGCTAACTGATATCCACCATGAATCAACCATTATCACAAATTCACAAACTAATATCTAGACAACACAGAATAGTATCCAAACAGCACATAATTAGTATTCAGATAACCCATAAGAGTATCCATATTGAATACTAGTTGGTTGATTGTGGATATTAGTTGGTATCTGCTATCTGGATAATAGTTTGTGATGTTTTGAGTACTAGTTTGTGCTATCTAGATACTTAGAATACTTGGATATTAGTTCATACATTTTGGATATTAGTTAGTATATACTAACGAATTTTCAAGTTAGCAGATTAACTAGGTTGTAAAATAGCAACCCAGTTCCAAACACAATTTCTAACTTAGCATCAGACATGGTCATTTTTCATACATACTTGTACATCAAGTCATCAACCGCGACATATTACGACGCATTGCGCTATGTTGGTTTCTATGTCATGACAATACCAAGACTACATATGTACATATGTTCTTCAAGTATAGACAAGTATTTACAGCTTATCCTCTAAGCCTCGACGCAGATCTTTGGACCCTTTTCACGCTCAGCATTTGCGGATTTCCCTTGCTCTACCTATCGCCATACTTCTTGCATTATCTGTACACTTCTACATCCCAAAAAACATGGACCAGCCTCAAAATGGTCCCCGAGACACATCACTGGCTTGCTAACTCGTCTCGTAGCATGCAAGCACTATAATCTCGAGCGGCGAAAGCGTTTCAAGGCCTGGAGATGCGGGCGCTTGCCAGCAGAAGCAACAGGTTTCCCATTGAGGCATCCAGAAAACCTGATATCCCATCCGTCCACATACTTGGGGACGCAAACATCGAAGAGTGCCTGGCCAAGAACGCCGTGAGCGCTGATTCTGGGCGGACTCGTTAGGTTTGTGGAGGAGCTGGCTTTCCCTTCTTCTTTGTTGTTATGGTCTTTGGAAGAACTTGGTGCAAAGAAGTCGTCATTGGGCAGCACTGGTGGAACTCTTTTCAACCCTTCGTTTGAGTCGATTGCGACTTGCTGAAGGTCGCATACCATGTTTGATATTTTGTGATGCATATCATTCATCTTTAACCCCTCTTCTAGTTGTTGGATTCTTTGACAGTAAACTGATGCAGCTTTCTCTAGGAAATTGGTCACTGCAGTGCTGTATGGGGTTGGATGATGCTTGTAGTGACCTGGGAAAACAAGATCATATAGGGTGCAACCTCATCATTAGCTGAGCACAAAATCACGAGGCAGATTTGATCATATAGAAGATAAAAGAAGGAAAAGAATACAAAACAGACCTAGGTGAGGAGAAGAATGCAACTTCAGAAGTGCGACATCTGCGCCGAGTTCTTGTAGCTGATGGCTGAATTCACAGATAACATTACAAGGTGCAACCTCATCATTAGCTGAGCACAAAATCAGGTATGGAGCCCCCAACTCCTGAGAAAAGAGAAAGCGAGCACACATGCCCAATCACAAAGATGGATTAAAGCAAAGGCTTGAAAGGACAGAGTTGGTACGGATTCCAACTTACTGCTGAAGAGTACAGATTCTGCCAATACTGTGCACGTTGGTACTCAAACCTAGTAAGGTGCAAACCGTCAAGACCAGAAGTGACCCCTTTTGCCAACCAAGACATGAATTTTGATGGGCCGGGCATTTTCTGAATGGCAGGAAGAGTAAACTGGGCAGCCAAATCACTTGTAAAGTCTACTGGGCTAGAATCATAGATATGCCCAGAGAAACAGTTTCCAACTAAACGGCTTTCATCCTGCACCAAGAAAGGAATCAATTAGAACAAGAGGGACGACGTAAGAGGAAATGTCATGCGAAGGAGATTTAACTACTACACAAGGAATACATACCAGGTTAAGGTGACCTTCACAAGACCCTTGGATAATCTGCATAATGCAAAGCTTTAACCAATTAATCCAGTTGAAAAATGACAACAAAAGAGGAAAAAAGGAAAAAGTTCAGAGAGCCTACCTGAAAAACCTTGGACATGCAAGCTTTTGAACCACCAGAAAGAGCCACAAAGACAACTGGACATGGCCGAACCCTTAGCTCCTACATACATAAAGTTTTTTTGATGATGAACAACTATTTCAATTACATCGTCAAATTTTAAAGAAAGAAAACACCCGAGAACCTTCCCCAGCCCTGTTCTATCACCCTGATCATAAATAGTAAAAGTGGCCGTCTTCAGTAAAGGCCATTTGAACAAGCCAGCAGATTTCGATATTGCAATACAGCCCGTGCAAGGTTCGATTCCACACATCGTATTTGAGATGTAAGCCTAGAATCGTCCACTATGGACCAGTAAACCAAGACAGTATGTAACTTAGCTAACCTGGACGAGTTCACTGAGGAGAAGAAAAGCCAAAGAAATGGCTTTATCAGGATCAAACCTGCAAAAAAAAAAAAGACAGAATATCATCGAGCATCAAATGTACTACCCAGTTCCTGAATCCAAAAAGAGACGAATTACATAGATGCAAACCAGTATGCTTCACAGACCAGTACCATCTTTCATAAACAATGTACAATTCCAAAACCTGAATCAACCTAACCACACTAAATTCCAGGAAGAGCAACTGAAACCAATCACAGCTGTGTAAATTACGTATAGAAATCCATGTTTGGCAACCAAAAGAGCCGTGATTAAGCAAGTTCTTACATTTCCGTTTTCCCCACATAACATCCTGAAACTTGCAGTCCTTCTTTTCAGCTCAAATTTCCCCCTCATTTAACCACAACACAGAGACAAACAAGCAAGCAAAGAGAGCGAGAGAGAGAGAGAGAGGGTTACGCGGTGAGGAAATCGGCATGGGAAACGAGAGAATTCCAAGCGAGAGAGGAATACAAATCGACGAGGCTCCTCAAATCCACCGGCTGAGCGGAAACCCAAGCGAATATCACCACGATCCCTTTGAATTCCCTGCTCCTCCTTCTCCTCCCCCAATACACACTCCCTCCGCCGCCGCCGCCGCCGCCGCCGAACATTGCTGCACAAGTCGCAGCTGCAGCTGCAGCTACTAGTACCGCTGGTGAAACCGGAGCAGCAAAGCACAAAGAAGAACTCGACTCTCGTTCAGGTTCAGGTTCAGCTGAAGATGAAGATGAAGATGAGGAACCGATAGAGGATGGCAATAATTCAGGTATTGCATCCGGATTATGGTTTCTCTGCTTCTCTACTGTTGGATTCTGGTTTTTCGTAGCAAGCGCTCAATTGAGGAAGCTTTGTGGGCTCCAGTGACGCTGCTGGTGGTGCTGGTGATCCAGTTGGGATGGGGATGATTTATGATTATTATTTTATATTATTTTGTTGTAATCCAGTTAATATTTTTTTGACGGTAATCCAGTTGATATTAGGCAGCACGGCATAATTATATCGGCTATCATCATCATTCATTATTCGCTACCTTTTACTAGCCACAGCCCCGGCCAGTTGGCAAATGATTATAAGATTGCGTAGAGTCATTTAACTTTAATCTTTATCTTTTTTTAAAAGGTAATAGCTATTTTCTATTCAAACATTTTTCATATTCTTTTATATTATCCAAACCTATTAAGGTCAACATGATACTCACTTGGAAGAAACTCATGAAGGTCAACATTCCAAAATTTTAGTATTTTAACTAAGAAAAGAGTTACAAAACTATTAACGATAACGTAAAAATGGCTAATATTTTGATGCATTATGGAAGATTTGGATAATTAATAGAGTTTTAATATGGTTGGATAATATAAAAGAATCTGAAAAAGATTTGGATAAAAAATAGACAGTACCCTTTCAAAAAAGAAATTTGATAAATTAGTCAGTTATTTTCATAAATTAATGAAAGAGCTCAATGGAAAGAAAAAATGCATGTACGATTTTTTAGGAGGCTCGACGATTCATACTGCTCTCTCGACTCACGTTTCTTATGCCACTATGTATTTCTCTATATTAGAGTTCTCTTGTTTCCTATGTCGATTTCATCATCTCATAACCCCATCTTTTTGTTACGGCTTCCTAACGACACAAATTAATGATCAAAATCGCATCTCATAACCCCACCTTTTTGTTATGGCTTCCTAACTACACAAATTAATGATCAAAATCGCAGGTCGAATCGTCAATGGAACGGTTCGGTCGCGCTACAATCTAATACGCTTTCAATTAATAGATGGATGATTATTGTGAAAAATGTTATATATAGTATCTATGTCCTGACGGTTAAAATTGTTGTAAATGTGATTCAAAGATATTGATGCCTTCTCCATCAATATGCCAACCAAGGAACCATCATTTACAGCCAGGAACCATCATTACAACTCAAAAAAAAAAATTACCAATTGAATTTGCAACCCAAAAACAACCTGATCTAGGTATCAATCATAGATGAAATACATGGGAAAAACGTGTATATTAACACGATGCAACGGTCAAAACGGACATTTCGACTTCCTGTTACGCATATTAGGGTTTCGAAATACGCCACGAATAGAAGAGTTCAGAACCAACTAAGGTAAATTGTGAATTGTCTAATCAGCAAAAGGGTAGAGACTGGGCATGTTGTAAGCGCCCCTCCCGCTTCCGTTAGAATCCACCATGGGGTAGTGATGCATTGGCGACTGCAGCTCGCCGGAGTGAGAAGACGACGACAACTTCCTAGACGTCTGTGGAGAACCAGCGTAGAATCCGTTTAAGCTGTTGCCGCCTCCTGCATACATTGAAGAGGATAGAGGGAATCCTTGCATTTTCGGCAACCCCGTTGTATCAGAACCAGAGCTGTGCCCTCTTTCCACGGATTCAGCTTCCAGCGGCAGTTCTTCCAATGTCTGTTGTTGGTAAAAGAGAGAAAGAAGAAGCGAGAGTTAAGCGCGAGGGAGATATCAGAACTTGTGTGATCATAATCAAGCAAACCATTACAGGTGGGAACTTACTCGAAATGCTTGTTGAAGGACTTTGAGGGTATCTCTTGTCCGCTTTCGCTTCACTGAAATCTCGTCGGGCTCTTGCAACATCTCCTCAAACAAGTTCTCCCTGGAAATGAGAAGCACAATATGATTAGGAGGAGAGAAACGAAATTATAATAGGCATGAATTACATTAGAAACTTAATATTACCTGTAAAGCTTCTTAATCAAGACATTGTGCAGCTCTCGTTTGGCATGCTGTACCTGGAAAAATGTAAAGATCGACTACGCATAAGTAAGAGAACTTCAGAGAACAAGTTGCTGACAATAGTCACTTTATTCAAGTGCCTAATGAAGCATTTACCAGAAAGTGCATGATGGTTTTTGGAACTAAATCCTCAATGTTCTTCCGAACAATATTGTAGTACGACGTCAATAGCAATTTAATGACTTTGATTTCAACAGCCTCCTGCTCCGAGGGGGTATCTGAAGGTCTCAACATTTCTGGTGGCTAGAGAAAAGGGGAACAAAATCCAGTCAGCGACATAAGAAGCAACAGAGCACAACAGAAGGCAGTGAGTTAGAAACAGCTAGTTCATCAAACCTCTTGCAAATGGATCACAGACAGGCTCTTGTCCAAAGGGTCACTTCCATGAACTGCCTCCATATATCCCATACTTGCTGAGTTCTCAGATGACATACGGGAACTATTACTTCCCTTGAAAATTGACGAAATGCCCCATGAAGAGCCGCTATGATTTCCTGGAACCAAAACATAAATTATCTCCCAGAGCCAGCGATTGGCATGCATTATCATTAAACATGCCAAAATGCAGGATTGGGTGATTCTTTTGGAAACCAAATTTTGAATTTTATAACTATTTACCGGATGGTGCAACCTTCTCAACATCTGCCACTCGGCGTACTCCCTGTAACATGGCAATTGCATAAAAAAAGAAGGGAAAAAAGGGAGTTGTAAGTAACAGCAACGAAGAAATAACAATAGTAAGCTTGTTGAATCTCAAAGGACAACAATAATATAAAATGAATAGTATTATCATGCCTGATCAGGTGCAAACCCATTGACAGGTCTGCCAAGAATAGCTCGAGTCTTCAGACTCCTTTCGGAGGATGGTGCTTTATCAGCTTCAGCGACATCCTATTTAAAGTCATAGCATAAAGTTCAACGTGAAGAGAACAACGAGGTCCTAAAAGGTCCTTCTATAGAATAACTACAAACTGAGAGAACAACCCATTGTACGGAGAAAAATGCTGACCTTTGGCCTGGAGATTGCAGGATTAACTTTTGATGTCTTTACTTGTTGCTCCGCAACTTCCACAGCATTGGTCCCTCCAATAAAATTTGGGTGAGAAGTATTTATGTAGTCCATCTATAAAGTACCCAAAACTTATTAGGTATTTCACAAGGGAAAACAATTGGGATATATGTTGAGAAGCAATAAAATCGAGAAATGGGGGAACAAAAAAACAAGAAGCAAGACTTAAAAAGCATTAAGAGGTGAATATACCTCCATTTCAATAAGATGCCCAATCATCGTCTCCGATGGTTCAAGCCCATCCCGCAAAAAGTTCCCAATAACTTCATCCATGCGTTTTTTAAGAATAGGAAACCGCTGCAGCTCATTGGCTAGACAGCGATGGCTAATCTGGAGAGACGGAGAAACATTTATACCAAACCAGAATATTAATGAGAAATAAGAAATGGAAAAAACTACAAGGAAAAGCTTCTACCTTTAGTAGCTCATCATATATGAATCTTGCACACTGCAGGCTTGGATACAATAACCGGGCAATTTGCCTCCGAACAAGAACTTCAAAAGGAATCTGTACATAGTAGGAAGGAAACCCATCATTATGATACCAACAGTAGTGAAGGAAACAATAGCATCAGCAAAATATGAACAAAACTGCAATAAGAATAAACCGGATTTCACAAGCCTAACCAGACAGAAATGTACAATGGAGAAGAAAAGGAAGAACTTACAACTGGTACAAACAATGCAGCATTAGAACCACAAGCATTTCGAATCGCAGTTCGGATGTCATCATCTGTCAGATCTTCACAAGGATCAACCCCCTGCAGTGAGACATCAGGTGGTGGTTGTTCGTTACTGGATTAAAATTGTTAAACTTACACAAAAACACACTGCAGCCAAAAAATATAAGAGCTTGCACATAAGCCCATAATTAATTGATACTTCTCTAAAGATTATCACAAACATAGGGGCACCCAGAAACGAAAAGATGGATTAAGCTCCGAGTTTCAAGACGTGCAATTTACTAATTCTGAAAAGTAGCACACATGCAAAGACAATGCCATCTTCATATTCCCTGTATACAGAATGCACAGCTGTAAGCAATCATCGTACAAACCTCCAAACTCTTGACAAAAATTGACTGGAAGACATATTTGATGCGCGCTAAACCAGACAGCTGAGTTGTTGATGTTTCTTCATTTTCCCCCTCCAACATTGAAGAAAAAGCTGTCCAACAAGAAAAAACTTATAATCAAATGTTTAGCATATGCAGAACGAAAAAAGGAAATGAGGTGGTTAAAAGGGACAACCGCTACTCCATTAGGAAATTCAGATATACCTTTCCCATATTTTGAAAAGATATTCAACAGAAGAGCACCTTGACCAGCCTACAATTAAAAAAGTCAATAAGCATGTCTATCAAGGAGAACGACAAAATGATTCCCAAAAGCAGTAAGACAATAAGCACCTTAGACTCAGTGATTTCTCCGTAGCTGGCATGCTCCTTTGCAACAGAAACAAGAGCATCACTTATCCGTGATTTCAGCACTGGGAGAATCCCTTTGATATGCTGCACTAAAATCTGAAAGAGACGAATAGTAAAAACTGTTACGCGTGGATAAGGCATCCTTAGTAGTATAATTTCCAGGATAAAATTACATACATGATTCAACTTCTTGGCAAGCTGAGGAATACCGCATCGATCAGCCAAGGAATTGTATACCTGGAAAAAAATCACATGAATTGATGAATCATCCTATCAAACCAATTAACGATGAGAGACATCAGTTAATGGAACTGTGTGATAGGAAACGTCATACTGGATGAGAGCGAAAGAACCTCTCCTCTGCTGCAAGTGCATCCTTAATAGTTCGATTGAGATTGATATCCTGCAACACATTAAAAGATTATATCAGCCAACATGTAATGTCAACCAATATCCAAAAGAACTAACAAAACATGCCACTTTAACCAAGCCCGCATAAAATGGTAACCAACAAATTACCTCTTGACTACGATTCACAACGCCAACATAACCAAGTCGAAGGGGAATCACTTTTCCAAGTAACAAGTTACGGGCATCAGTGCCTCTATCCATGATATCCAGCTGAAGTCGACAAAGAACATATCAGCTACCACACAGAAAAATGTATTTGAAATGATAAATTAGAGAAAACAGGATGCAGAGCGAGAAAGTAACCTTTGTGATAATGCCAATTGTCCTGTAACCTGCAATAAACTAAAATGTCAGCATTGCAAAGCAATCATGAAAAAAGGCATTGAGGATCAAGTTTCAAAAGCAAGTACCATCAGGATCAGCAATTCCTGCAATCTGAAGTGCATCTGAGTTCGCCAAATCCGCATTAGCAGCAGTGACAGCCAGAATAAGGCAGCTAGGTTTTTTAATGTACGACATGATCATTGTTCTAATTCTTGATTCAATGTCCGTGGGTTGATCACCAACAGGCACTTTTGTTATCCCGGGAAGATCGACAAGTGTCATGTCAAGAACATTTGGGGAGAAAATCTTCAAACGGATCTGCTTGTCTGAGACACCTTTGTTGTCTCCTGCTTCCTTAGCTGTTACAGCCTACATCCAGTTCATTCACATATAAACAGTAAGTAGGACTTGGAGACAAGTTTTACAATAACTTAGCCTAGCTCTCTGAATTATACACGAAACATTCTCGAGGCAGTTTCAAGACACAGTTCTCGAGGAAGAGTCGCATGATAGCAAGCAACATAAGAGAATCATAAGCATGATTATCAAGTAAAGCTACTAAGTTTTTGGGCTCACGTAACAATCTCATTACTAAATCAAGCTACTGCGCATAAGAGTGCATTGTGCGTGATGCAGTAACGCTAGATGTGACACCGAATTCCTATAATGTCTGACCAATAAGCTCCCCTTGGAGTGGTGTAAAATGCTTCACCCAACGTTCAGGACTCAAATCTACCATTACAGGCCCTAACTTCATTCACGTCCTCCAGCTATCCAACAGGACGGCTTTTTCCTACCTAGAACGCCACATTCACAGCAGCAATCCACGGCAGACAAATAGGAAGGCTTTTTCCTTCCTACGATCGTTAAGCAACACAGAAATTGGAGCTAAGGGATTCCCTACAGAATTAGAACTCAAAGGAAGCAGCAAAAAGCCTGAAATCCAAATTGCACTAACAATCTAGTCATCAATCACAGGTACTAGCAACCTCCAAAACTATGAACAGAACACAAACACGGCTAATTTACAGTCTCAAAGTTCAGATAACAAGAAAATAAAGAAGCAACAACAATAAGAAAAAGATTCTCTAAACCAGAACACACCTCAATTTCTCTGCGGATCTCCGAGAAATCATAGAAGCGCATATCGGGACGGTGGAGGAACTCCCCCCACTCCTCTTCAATCCCGTCGCCCTTCCTCTTCGTCTGCACCAACTGCAACACCAGCGGCCGGCGCGTGCAGATATCGCTCCCGCGCGGCAGGAAATCCCTCCCGACCAGAGCCTCGAGAACACTGGATTTGCCGCTGCTCTGGCTGCCGACCACCGCCACCTGCGGCAAGTCAATCGTGGACTGGCTTCCAAGCTGAGCGAAGATGTCCTGGAGCTTGTTGACGATGGGGATGACCGAGGATCCCAGCGGCGCCGCCGATTGCGACGGCGATGGTGACGCCGGCTCGTCGGCCATTGCTATGGATTCAACCGCCGAAAGAGAGAGAGAGATGAAGCGGGAAGAAGATGCCTAGGGTTTTGGAGACTTTTTGAGAGAAACAGGGAAAGAAGGTTTTCGCGTTTTTTTTCTTCCTTAATTCACTCTTTTGAGTTTCTCTGTGTTGAGAGAGACGGAAGAGATTATGGAGGTTTTTGTCTGTCAGGTGAGTTTAAGTTGGAGTTAAAATGTGTCTAATCGGAGCTGGCTTACGAGCCACGTCGTCCACGTTCCGGACTTCCGGTAACGACTGGAAAAAAGGAGAGCGAGCGCCGAGCGGGGACACGTAAAGACAGATAAGTACCTAAAATTTTATCTTCTACCCAAGTGAATACCTCAACTCCGAAAATGGTTGTTTAGTTTGGATGATAGTTAAATAGATGCATAATAATATAAATATATATAAGGAAATTGATGTATTGTAGTTCACAATGTTTAGTTTCTGTGATAATTATTCTAGTATTTAAATAAGATATATTGTTTTCTGGGTGAAATGTCATTTTTACCCTTTGTTATTGATATAAAAAGCAAAACACATCAAAAAGTAGGGACATAGTTGGAAGTAGAAAACACGCCAACAATCTCAAACAAACAATCTCACCAAAAACTTGAGATATTACTATCACTCATTTTGAGTGATAGTTTCCATCGTATCAAACAAACAATGCATGTATAGTTTGTGCAGAAAATTCAAAAAAAAAAAAAAAATGATGCATTATGAAAAATGCATGCACTGTAACTATCACAACCAAACAATCACCAAAATCAAACAAGTACCTAAAAATTATAGGCTAAAATGTTCGATTGTTTGTATTACTATCAAAGGGCTGAGGGTTTTCCTAAAAAAAGTGGGTTGAGGGTTATATGATATGTTCAAATGCACCTCACACTGATCTTCAACTTCTATAACCGGAAAACACGAAGAATAGTTTTGATTATTATTATTATTTGTTAGTCGTATAATGTCCATAAAATATTGAAATTCAAATTGCAAACAATTAATTGTATCAAATTCATAAAATCGTCAATTTTCTCTATCGGTAAATACTTCATTTAAAGTGGTCAAATGAAATGTTGGTACAAGAAATGAAATACATTGCACGTATGAGTACTAGTAGGATCCATGGAAGACAAAGCGAGAAACACATAAATTACTAAAATATTACAAATTTACGATAATTTATTATAAATGTTAATCAATATACACAATGACTAGTTGAAGAATCGTTTCTCGAGTTTAACATACAAATCATTTGCACTCATCTCCGCTATCATCCAGAAGAACGCAAATAGATAATTAATCACAATTGTGATGGATCAATTCGAGATCGAAACCCATCGTTATAAATTAGAGGCTGTGATTCCTACAAAATTCAGGAGTGAAAGGCCTACTTGTCTCACCATGAAAATAGAATACCCTAGACAAGATCAAAGCCCTGCCAAATTAAAGCATCAATGTCGATAACAATACAGTGGAAACTACAATTTGTGTCTCCGATAACCCCCCGATCACGTCACCTATTCCTTATGGGAATTCGACAAACAAATCTCAGAACCATAATTAATTTACACAAATACCCCTCTCTATCTTGCTGGCTGACAATGGAAAACCACCAACAACAAGGCAACAACTTATTCCCAAGAGCATCTCTTTTCTACACAAAGGAAAAAAAAAGACCACTTGCGCTTGGCAACCGAATCCTGCCCACCACCACACTGGCAAAGTATAAATTATCATCAAAACATGTATTCTACTTCTAAGACAATCCTTCGGTTCCTGAAAGATATCAGTATCACTAATACCTCTAAAGAAGCAATCTATCAATCGTTGTTTTATCGAATCAATCGACGGAAGGATAGAGACCTTGCATGTAAACACCCCTGCCGCTGCTACCATTCGAATCAACACCGGTGGAAGAATGTGATTGCAGTAGCTCGCCGGAGTGGGAGGACTTCCTCGACCTTGGATTACTCGGAGAAGAGTGATACCCGTTCGAGCTCGTGGTTGTTCGAACTCTAGGCAAACCAATTGTATCAGCAACCGTGCTGTGTCCCCTTTCGAGTGACTCAGCTTCCAATGGCAGTTCTTCCAGTGTCTGTGATGGGCGAGATGAAGGGTGAGAAACATGGGAAGCACTAGAATGTTTACATTGATGGGGTACTGCATCTGCTGGAACTTACCCGGAAAGCTTGTTGGAGGACTTTGAGTGTTTCTCTCGTCCGCTTTCGCTTCTGTGCGATCTCGTCGGGCTCTTGTAGCACCTCTTCAAAGAGATTCTCTCTGCCAGGAAATGGAAAGCAGAGGTGGAAAGAGAACGAGTGAGTGTTTGGATGGTAACTTTAGCTAGGACCGCAAGCAATCAATGTAGAACAATGCATTTTACCTGTAAAGCTTTTTAATCAGAATGTTGTGCAACTCACGTTTCGCATGCTGAACCTGCACAATGAAATTTAAGATGAAGACTTGGAACAAGCACGGAAAGGAGAGCAAAAACAGAAAGCTTTAAAGAATGCGAGATACATAAAGAGACGATTTCACATGGAGCGTCTATGTAAACTTGAGTATATGACCTTTCATAATAAAGAGATGACAAATGCTACTAGTTCGACCTAGAAGAATACATTCAGTTTCAGCCATTCAGGAATCAAAACCCATGATAAGTTTACAACTCTTTCATGCCACAGCATAAGAAACATAGGGGAGGTTTGTAACCCCTAGACTGTTAGGATACGTAGCAATTAGCAAACAGAGGATAGACCAGATATTCTTGATTGCCATAAAACCAATCTTTCCATAAACTTGTTCCAATTTCAAGGGTAACATTTAGCAAGATTCTGCAGCAAGTGAGAAAAACTGGAAGAAGAGCACAAGCATGGGTATGGCCACAAGGTAAGGACTTACAAGAAAGTGCATGACGGTTTTCGGCACTAAATCTGAAATGTTCCTCCGAACAATATCATAGTATGATCGCAATAGCAACTTAATGGCTGTAATTTCAATAGACTCCTGCTCAGAAAGGCCTTCTGTAGGTCTCAAGATTGTTGGAGGCTAGGTACACAGTGAACAAATTCTAGTCAGCATGTAAGAAGCAGCCGCTGAGTAAAACTCAAGCAGACAAGGGCAGACAAGGCAGTAAAACTGTTTCTTAGATGATGTGAATCTCCAAACCTCTTTTAATCGGATAACAGAGCTGCTACTCTTGTCCAAATAGTCATTTCCGTGAGTAGGCTCAACATGTGCTTTGCTTGTTGAACTGTCCTTGGAAAGACTAAGGGAACTATCACTTCCGCCAAAAATTGATGAAATGCCCCAAGAAGATCCACTATGGTTCCCTAATCAGAATGCAATTTGTTCAACAGTCAGTGAAAGGGTACATATACATATTTTAAGCTTGAAAAACAGAACCTCAAATAGATTTCTGAATCTTTGCTCCAACTTACCAGAGGGCCCAACCTTCTCAGCATCTGCTACCTGGCGTACCCCCTTGTAAGTCATTGGGGAACAAAAAGATAATCAGAAAATAATTGATCTTGAAAACAATAATAACATCAGAAGACATACTAGGCAAGAGAACTGGAGGAAGAAGAAGAACGAAGAGAAAGCCTGAAAGCTGCAACTGTTCTTGCCTGATCAGGCATAACTCCATTAACAGGCTTGCCAATAATAGCACGAGATTTTAGGGTCCTTTCAGATGCTGGTGCTTTATCACCTTCTACACCGTCCTATTTGGGAGAACACTTAGAAAGTTAAAGGTGGAACAGAAGCAAAGAAAAGATATGAAAAGTGACCATACAAGAAAAAATAATGAGCGAGTAATCTTAAAAACATCCATGCAAATTATAATTTCTATGGGTAATGCACACCTTTTGCCTCGAGGCAGGGATGCTCAGTCTCGAAGTCTTCAATTGTTGTGCGGCAACTTCCACAGCCTTAGTCCCTCCAATAAAACTTGGGTGGGACGTGTTTATGTAGTCCATCTAAAGAAATATTGAGAAAAGGAGAACCATAAGCCAAAACAAAACATGGAAAGTACTCAGTACACATCAAGACATCTCAGCTAGGTTGTAGAATGTTAAGCCCACCAAACTGCACCAGTCATTGTACAATAAAGCAACAACAAAAAAAGCCCCAAAAAAACAAGGGAGAGAGTAGAAAACAAAGAGTGATACTAAGGCATTCACCCAGAAGAAGAAATAAAAACTAAGTGGAGCTAAGCTAAAAGAGGGAAAGAAAGACCACATAGGCTGCTTCAATAAGACTTTCAGAGAAGCAAGCAACTCAATTACCTCTGTTTCTATAAGATGACCGATCATGGTCTCCGAAGGTTCAAGACCATCACGTAAAAAGTTCCCAACAACTTCATCCATGCGTTTTCTTAGAACAGGAAACCGGTGTAGTTCATCTACCACCACTAGACACCGATGGCTAATCTGGAGATTCAAAAATCTAAATTAAAAACCCAACTATTTCAGATGCAGACAGAGAACACACTAGGGGAAAGCCTGACCTTTATTAACTCGTCATATATGAACCTGGCACATTCAAGGCTCGGATCCAGCAAACGAGCAATTTGCCGACGTACAAGAAGTTCAAATGGCACCTGTGCAATAAAAGCATCAACGATGGTCAAAATTTGCTGCAAACATGATATGAATAAGGCAGGATATGCACAAACTCAAATAAATGTTATCATGAATCTTTAACTAAACAGAAACTACATAACGGAACAAAACAAAAGAAAGAGAAACTTCACCCACAACTGCTACAAATATTGACGATTTGGGACCACAAGCATTTTGAATGGCAATACGAATGTCATCATCTGTCAAATCCTCACAAGGATCAACCTCCTGCATGAGAGATCAAGTGACATTCCATTTATTAGTCATTGGGCCAAGCTTTCCATAGAAGGCACAGAGCAAGCACACATAGAGAGAGCTTGTGCAAGCTTGGAACTTTTGAGGCATGTAAATTGCCAAGTACAAGACAAGATGATACCAAATGAATAGTTCTTGCACATTCACATATACAATCCAAAACGGAAAATATAAACATATACACACCTCTAAAGTTCGGACAAAAATTGACTGGAAAACATATTCAATAAATGCTACGCCTGAGAGCTGGGAAGTTGACAATTCTTCATTTCTTCCTTCTAGCATCGAAGCAAAAGCTGCTCAAGAAACAAAATTTACACACAAAGGTCAACAGAAATAAAAGGAAAACATATCATACATTTAATGACAATGTGCACACAACAAACCAAATAGAACAGAAATTATAAAGGTTAGACTTGTATCATAAGTCATAACAGATGAAAAAGAGGGACTAGGATACACATAATTACCTTCATAGTATTTTGAGATTATGTTCAACACGAGAGCCCCTTGACCAGCCTATAATATAAAAGTTGGCAAACTCAGTGAGATTACTGAACCTAAACAAAAACATGGCCAAACTAGTAAAACAATAAGTACCGAACCAATCCATAAATTTCTAAAAGTGGTGCCAAAAGATTACACACCTTAGATTCAGTGATTTCTCCATAGCTTGCATGTTCCTTTGCGACACTCACAAGAGCATCACTAATGCGAGACTTCAACCCAGGAAGTATTGCTTTAATATGCTGCACTAAGATCTGCAAGAGGCATAGTAAAAGAATCAACCACAACAGTATAACAAGGTAAGAGATCTTTTCAAATGAAACTCTTTAAATAAGTGTAAGTAACAGTATCAGTTCATTAACAAAATAAATTTCTTCAAAACCACGCCAAACTTACACAACCAAATAATTACGCAATTGTCTTTCATCGTCAAGAAGATGACTATTCAAGGGAAACAGAAGACACATTTGCATAATAAGCAAAATGCACAGGAGACATGCGCATAATATTCTAGATAATTAGATCAATGGCCAGAAAAGGTATACATTGTTCAATTTCTTTGCAAGCTGAGGAACGCCACAACGATCAGCTACAGTGCTGTAAACCTACACAAAAATATAAGGGGAAACAAAGTGTAAGCAAGCACATCCATACATAATACAAAAAAATAGAAGAATCGGCAAACCAACTTCGATTATAGTAAAACGAAAAAAAGAAATGAGGAATAGGACAATCATACTGGATGGCTGCGAAAAAACTTCTCTTCTGCTGCTAATGCATCCTTAATACTTCGGTTGAGATTAATGTCCTGAGTTAAGAGTCACATGATGCATCAGCCAGAGAAACATCCAAACATTGGTCACTGAAAAATATATCGGTTGATACTTTCTCTGCTTGCAAGTAAACCAGTAAAAGACATCCATATTCAGCCATGATTACCTCTTGCCTACGATTCACAACGCCTACATAACCAAGTCGCAGGGGAATCACTTTTCCGAGTAATAAATTGCGGGCATCAGTACCTCTATCCATGATATCCAACTGGGTGGGGAAATAAATGTTAAATTTGACAACAAATATATAACACACCGCTCTGAAACGAAAAGTAAAATGAAGTATGAATGTCACCTTTGTTATTATACCTATGGTCCTGTAACCTGCCAACATTTCAACGTCATATTATAAGCCCCATAAAGTAAACATAAAAAGAAAAATAAAGCACTCAAAGTCAAGATTCAAAACAGATGAACTACCATCAGGATCAGCAACTCCTGCAACTTGAAGAGCATCCGAGTTTGCCAAGTCCGCATTTGCAGCAGTAACAGCGAGTATAAGACAGCTTGGCTTTTTTATGTATGACATGATCATTGTTCTGATTCTCGATTCAATATCAGTGGGCTGGTCACCGACAGGAACTTTTGTAATACCAGGAAGATCAACAAGTGTGATATCAAGAACGTTAGGAGAGAAAATCTTCAAACGGATCTGCTTGTCCGAGACACCTTTGTTCTCTCCCGCTTCTCTAGCTGTTACAGCCTACATCCAATCCAAGCCACCAATAAATACAATACTATAAATAAGAATCAGAGCATGGTTGCGACATCATTATGTCAAGAACGCAGCTTTCATGCAGTATCTATAAATCAGCAACATAATTTGTTTAGATTCGTAACGTGTTGCATTTCAGAATACAGCAAAAGGAACAATATAACATCCAAGAGTACACTGCGCTCTCCAGCGATTCAATGATCAGAATTTAGCTTCCACATAATAAAGTACAGGAACGCTAGCTTTTATCGGCGATGGCAGAGTTCTATCCCCTTTGTTTCATCCTAAAAGGCTAGGCAAGAAAAAACCAGACATTATAGGTAAACGAATTTCAGGAACAAGCTAGTTCAACAAGCACATTCCATCCGACTTCTCTTAATAGAACTTGCGCTTAACCAAAACCACAGCAACTAAACTAAAAACAGTCCTACTCAAGGCATTAGGTTCAGCAATCTCCAGTTCACTACTATCCTACTCCAGGTAAACGAAACCGAACCTCGATTTCACTCCGGATCTCGGAGAAGTCGTAGAACCGCTTGTCAGGCCGATGGAGGAACTCCCCCCACTCTTCCTCGATCCCGTCGCCCTTCCTCTTCGTCTGCACCAGCTGCAGAACCAGCGGCCGGCGCGTGCAGATTTCGTTCCCGCGAGGCAGGAAATCCCTCCCCACCAGCGCCTCGAGCACGCTCGACTTGCCGCTGCTCTGGCTGCCGACCACCGCCACCTGCGGCAGCTCGATCGAGGACTGGCTCCCGAGCTGGGCAAATATGTCCTGGAGCTTGTTCACCACGGGAATCACCGACGAGCCCAGCGGCGGAGCCGCCGGCGACGGGGATGCTGGCTCTTCCGCCATTTGATCTAGGGATTCAGCAACGTGAAGATTAAGAGCGCGAAGAGAAATGGGGGAAAGTAGGGTTTTGAAGGTTTCTCAATCAAATCTCTCCCCTATCGATTGGAATGCGGTTAGTTTGTTCGTAGAAGTTGTTTCTATGGACTGGTTTTGCTCTCTGGACTTCTTTACTTTCTGGTTTGTAGCTCACGTTTTGCTGACATCATGTAAGATTACATCAGTAGTTGTCGGTTTAGTACCTATTTTTCTACTGCATTCATCCTCAGATTCCTATCATTTTTACGTTAAAGTAAAATAATATCTCGGTTCCTAACACTAACATAAAGAAATTATTGTCCCTCCCGCGACATCCAATGTCAATAAGGCTGTGGTTTAGAGCCAAGAATTCGTAACGGTGACATTGGAGATAGATATTTGTAATTATGGAGCGCGCATAATTATTTCTTTGACGTGTTTCTGTTTATCATATTTTCATAAATCATTTTGACGGGCCTCAGAATCATCTTTTCTGGCTTGCTTTAGTGTTGGTAGATCTCTCATCTATATCTTTGTTTCATCCATCGAGTTGGTGATTAGGAGATGCAAAGACGTTCTCATCGAGCAGTGGTCTGTATGCAACTTATGGACAATAAGGCACATCATTCTGGATCTTGTCAGTCTTCATCTGATTTTTCTGGGTCAATTTTTCGTTCTTTTTCTTCTCTTGTGGGGCTTTTGCAGGTCGCTTGTGGCTTTGAGGGCTCGTCGATGAGAATCAGCTTGTCAACGATGTTGGGGGACTCATTCGATAGTGTTGGTGATGTCTGACGGAAGGTGGAATTGGTGAAAAGGTTTGTGCATTGTTCAAAAGGACGCGCTTAATGTTACGCTTAGGCACGTATAGGGGTTAGGCAACGACAAAATGCCTCGCCTAGGAGTTTCCCGCCTAGTTAGGTACTGCAACACGTCAATGAAGTAAGATGACGCCTAAGTCTTTCATAAAAACAATTAGGAGTTAGGAAGTCGATATTAAAGGAGAAAACTAACCTCAACTACGAGACCAATTTTTTATATCAATATTTCCAATTGCTCAAGAACTTGTGAGCTATTGGGCTACGAGTCTATGATTTGTTTAGCTATCTTTCTAACGTTAAGTGTTACGTAAGTTATTAATCATTTTAACTTAAGTGAGAAAGCATTATAAATTATTATTTCATTCATCATGCAGTGCGAATAGCTATTGTTCATCCAACGCCTAGGCGAGTTAGGCCCTTAGCAAGGTCTCAACGCACGTCCTTATGCCTAGCGTCTTGGTGAATTTTTATAGCTTATGCCTGACATTAACTAAATAACTAGATTTTCACCCAAAAAAAAACTAAATAACTAGACTTGTGGCTTTGGGTTCTTTCTTTTGATGGGCTTCCCTTCTATTTGATCTTTACAACAGTTTTTAGCCCACTGTTTTGAGGCATTCATGTTAACTATTTGTTTTGTGTTGCCCTTCCAACTTTCATGGGTATTATTATATTATGTACTCAAACCTTCACTCATATTTGAAGTGCAATGGTTGAGAGATAGGCCTTTGCATGGAGATCCACCAACTTGATAGCCCAATGTTTTCACTCACAGAAAACCTCGTGGGCTGATAGGCCCATTCTTTACGTTTTTAAACACGTATGATGCGGAATATGGACCTTGCTTCCTTGGTCAGGCCCGAATGGTAATTTGACAAATGAATCGAAACTGGTGATTTTTTTTTTTTTTTTTTTTTTATTGAGTGATCCTCATGAATTTCAGGGAAAAGTAGAGTGGAAGTGGAATGAAAGCGAATGCGTATGGGAAGAAGCGAAAAAAAGCAAAAGGCAGTAGGAAAATTCCATTCTGTTCCCCACTTCAAGAGCATTAATCCATTTCGTACGGAACTCAAACCCTAAAAAGACCCAAAAAAAGAAAGTGCTAAGATCGAAACAAAATAATAATAATTAATCAGAAAGAAATATAACCTAAGTCGTAATTAGGGTTGTGTAAAGTTCTGGATATGACCAAACTATTTTAGAATCGTGATTTCAATAGTGAAAGACGTATTGGAATGAATTAGTATTGTAATTCAATTCGACGCGGTAAGATTCAAACATCAAATCAGATCATGTTTGTTTCGGGTTCAAATGTCAAATTCGGCCTGTTTTTTTACATTATCTATTAAATTCATACTACCAAGTACCGGACCAACATTATATTCGGTTCAGTACTGTCCAATCCAAAAATGTCATTCTGATCCGATAAGGATCAAGCCGTTCCACACCACTAACCTTTTTACATCAAAATACTTTTTTTCTCGTCTGAAAAATATTAATCCCTGTCTTATAAATAATGAATCTCTCTTTGTATTCTTAAACTATTAGATAGTCTATAAGACTATCAATTTTTTTTTTTAATACAGGAACCATCTTCCAAGGTGTGGCGACATTCATTCTGCAATCCCAATACCCTCCACGAATATCACCACAGCGCCTTCCTCCCATTTCCTAATCACTCTTACATAAAAATAAAATATTATTATTAACCACTTTTTTTGGGCGCCGGATCCAATGCTAATTTTTTTTTAATTAATTAATTAATGAATAAAAATCGCCACGCCACCACACCTCTCCCACGTGCAACTCTCCTCTCTTTCCGCATTTTGCCCTTCTCATCATTACTTCCACTGGCAGCGAATCAGCAAATATCCTCATCCTCCTTCCTTCCTGATATCTTGGCCGTTACAAGAACAGAGAGAATTACCAATTTACCACCATTTTTGTCATTGAGAGCAGCAGCAAAAAAGCAATGATGAATGGAGACAGCAAGCAACTCAGGCATACTGTGACTGCCTAGTGCCTACTTGCTGCAACATATATTGGATTACGACAAGGAAAGCGCGATAAATCGATCAGGGAGAAAGAAAAAAATTCATGTTATACCTCAATCGTTATAAATGATACATTGATCATAATATAAAGCTCGTGTGAGTCGTCGTCTGTTAAATAGCGGTCTGTGACAGAGGAGCGTTCGATAGTGGTATTTGTAGATTTCAAATAGGGGTGACTATTTGGTCCGATCCGGTTAAATTGGACCAAATTGATTCGGTCTCAGTCCGGTCTTTTCGGGAATATAAGGACCAAAGATTGGATTGGATACACTTCGGTCTTGATCCGGTCCGGTCTTGACCCAGTCCGATCCCAATTTGATTTTGATTTTAGATTGAGCTTGTGGGGATTTGAGAGTTGGGGTCTCTTATATGGTCTTTATCCAGTTTTTTTTTTACCTCAAATCTAAGCCCGAATATGAGATTGCATTGTTTGCTATCCGGTCCCAATCCGGTCCCGGTTTTGGGTAAAACCAAACAGTCCTGAACCAAATTGTCAGCCCAAATTTCAAACTCTGTAACCCACGAGCGCTACACGACAAATCGTTGAATAGGTATTGGGGGAGCAGAAAAAGGAATTGTAGTAGTGCAGGGGTGACACAAACTACCTCCAAATTGGCCGATTAGGGATTAATTATTAAATTAATTAAATCCTCAATTATTTAAAAGGAGGAGGAGAAGAAGAAGGGCGGCAACGTAAAAAAAAGAATTGAAGGGGGACGGTTGAACAAACATAGAATACTGCCGGCCACATATGGTCCCCGGCGTTGCCGTTTATACCGTTTTGGGGATATGGCCGGACCTTGAAATTCCAATAGGCAGAAAAAGGGCAAAGAGACAATTCCACAGAGACACAGCCGTGTGTGTATGCAGGCCTGATCCTATTTCTCTCCACAAAACGTCAGTCCTTCGGAGTAATCATTTTCACGCTTTGCATCGATTTCGTGGAACCGATGATACGTTGTGTACAAAATCAATGGACGATCATTGTATAACGCTTCCTGCATAACCTCAATCGTATGAAATACTTTATAACACAGATACGTAAATCCAATTGATCGAAATCGTATCTTATTTCATCTCACCTTATCATCTTGTTTATTTTCTTTCATGGTTTAACATAAATTACAAGGGCCCCACAACACAGTGAATACAATACACACACTACTACTACTAATGCTATACTGCTAGCAGACAGAGCAAAACCCACCCTCCATTGTCATTTTAATGATGCTCAGCCCAAAAACAATGATAACGTGATATATGGGGGGAGAATATTCCAAAACTGGAGCTGACAAACGAGCAAAAAGAGAAGGTAAAGTGAACAAAGAAATAGTCATAGTGGTGGTGGTGGTGGGAGAAAAGAAAAACAATAATACTTTGGCCGGAAGACTGAAGCAGAGGGAAAGAAAGTGGCCAGAAAAAAAACCAGAATGTAAAAAAGAAGAAAGACTAAAAAAAAAAGGCTCTCAAACAAACGACACTTTTCACACACAGGAACAAAAACCAATCAATGCCTGCCTGCCTGCAAGTGCAATTCTGCAAAGCTAAAGCAGAGTCTCTCTGCCATTGTAGTAGTCAAAATTCTCCCCCCCCCTTCCCAAGCACATAAAATAAACCAGATACAGCCAACAGATTCCAGACAGTCAAAATTATAGCCGGCTAAAGATTAGATTAGCTTTTGACGAAGAACAACTGAAATGGATAATCTGTACAAATTCGAAGAACCACAAAGAAACTACTGAAATTTTGCTAATTGGAACCCCCCCCCCCCCCCACGGTTAAATTCTAATTACTCAAACAAGATGACAGTAAAAAAAGCTAAAAATGCTATTATATTCTTGCTGATGCAAAGAAAGAAAGTTACCTCGAGCTAGCTACAGCTACCCCTCTCTCTCTCTCTCTATCACTTTTCTTCTTTCCTGAATTTTTTTTTACTTGGTTAGGTATTTCAGTATTTGCTCTGTTTTTCCTCCTCATCATGGCTTCAAACGAACCCACTGGTACCGGCCCTCCAATGGCGCATCCTTCACGACGTCAAAGTTGTACCTGCAAAGAGAAGAATTGCCCCCAAAAAGGGTTTGTTACTTGTTAGTAGTTAGTTAGGGTTTCGATTTCGGATTCCACCTCCCTCTAACGTACGCCCACTCTTATCCTACGCATCCACGAACGAAATTACCCATAAATAAATAAAAATTTAAATAAAAAAAATAATACTACTCACTTCTCTGTAAATTGTTTCTGCTGCTCGTTCTCCGCCGCCGTGAAGAACTCGTCGAGTTCTTCCTCACTCGGAGACTCCTTTGCCTTCCCCGCCGTCAGCGTTGCGAAAGGAGGCGCGCGCTTGGTGGCGGTGGGGATTCTCTTCGGCTTCTCCGTCGTTGTTATTGTTTCCGATTTCGCTGAGGAGTCGTCGGCCATGTCTGTTTCTACTGAGCTGTCTGCGCTGAACCGACTGGAAGGAGAGGCTTCTCTGCTACAAACGGAAAGAGGAAGACGAAGAAGAATGAGAAAACGAACTCTGTGCAGATATAATTGACCGTTTGGATTTCAAAAGAAATTCTGGAGCTACAGTAGGAAAATTAATGAATGAATTGGAAATGAAAAAAAAGGAGAATAACCATAAACAAAAACGAACCTGAATTTGTTGTCGATGCAGGTCGAGGAGCTTTCCGTTTCGTAGCTCTTAGCCTGCAGTAACAATATATATATATATATGGTATTAATTAATTAATTGCCGAGTGAATACGAGAGAGATGCTCCCTCTCTCTCCGACTGAATGAATCGCTTTGAATGTTTGGAGAAACGGAAATCGTTGCGACGAGAGAGAAGAAAACAAGTATTTCTACCTTCTGTTTGTTTCCTGAGAAAGAAAGGGGAAAATTTTGAAATCCTAATAATTATATGCTAGGATCGAGTTATAACTGTAGTAGCGAGCTCTCGGAGGATCGGAATTTTTTTTTGAAATTCGAATTTGCTAAAATCCTAACTGAATTTCGCGCTGATTTTCTCAGGAAAAGATACCTCTCGCGAAGTTCAATCTTATCCAGAATTCCGGAAGTTCAATTATGAGCTAGCCTAGAAAGGAATCCATTCATTCTTCAAGAAAGAAGAAAATATTGCAAAATACGCTTAACAAGAATCGGAATCCCACTGCTCCAATTTTCTTCGAAAACAAGAAGGACACCGCTCGCAGAAAAGAAGAAGAAAACTAGCTACAGCAGATATAGCCAATTCCGAAAACCAGCCGCAATTCTCGAGGAGTATCGATCGGGTTTCGAGTTCTTACCTCTAGATCTGCCGCTCCGAATTCGCTCTCCTTCACATCGTGCTCGCTCGACTCTACATTGCTGGAGCAGCAGCCGCCGGTCGAAGCGCGGGAGTCGGCCGCAGCGGAGCAGAAATCGCCGTCGAACATGAGACGGCCAGCTGCCGACGATGTCGTCGGTGCAGCCGCCTTCCCCTCCACTGATGCGCAGCGAAGCCGGCGGATCTCGTCCGAATTCCGGGAGAGAGGGGAGCTCGATTTCAATTCCGCGAATTCCAGCCTATCATCCTCGTCGCTCTTCTTCAACTTCTTGGAGAAGCTCCTCGCGGAATCCCTCGCACCTTCGTCAAATCCACCACCGCCGTCTGATCGCTTGCAGTTCCTCGAAGAAGAATCCTCCATTTCTCTCTCTCTCTTTCTCTCAGTTTTCTTCTAAAACCAACTTTTCAAGTTTTCTGACTCTCTCTATCTTTCCGGTTTGTTTTCAGCTTCTTATGGGAGGGAGAAAGGGACGGGGGGGAAAAAAGTAGAGAACTGCCGGAAATGGAAGGAGAGCCGTTGATTAAACCGACGGTTGAGATCACACTGGGCCCAGCGGAAAATTATCCGTGTGGTCCCTAACTATTCACTTAACGGTGTGATTAAAGGGCAGAATGTAATTTAACAGTGCCGTTATGATTATCAGACGGTTGGAATTTGGAAAGGAAAAAAGATGCTCCTTACCGTTAAAGAAGCGTTGCCTTCTCCGTCCATCCCAATTAATCATGACACACTTAAATGGTAATTAAGCCACTCACTGGGTTGTTTGGCTTTGTAACTAAGGTTAGTGACATAATTAGGGTCACTAGCTAGGTTTTCCAGAGGTTGGAATGATTTATATGGGATTTTCTCAACAGCTTTCATTCTTTTCGATTTTGTAGAATATGTAAGTCCTGAAGTTATAGGAAAAATAGAGTTTGAAATTTTCATTCATGTTGCTTGTTATGTTGTTATATGGATTGATAACAATGTTAATTGGATCGATGTGGAAAGAGGTGGGTTGCTTGCCATTCAAGTAACATATGACGGTTATCGAACGATGGAGATTGAATGTACATATCTAATCGCACATATTTTTCTTGTCATTATTTTTGCTGATCGATGCGTTGCAACATGTTGTCGTTGGTCTCCGACGACTACTATTTCTACTGAAACTGCCACCAGCTAACTCCAACGGTTGGTATACAATAGATTATTCTTTTTCGTTCATATTGATATTCCAGATTTCTATCATTGCTCTTTCTAACGGATTAACAAGTTATCGACACGAGCTTGCTAAATATGGATTCACTTGGACCTGTTACGTTTTTTTTTTCTTTGTGAATTTCCAATACGCACTCACAACATACAAGTTTGTAGTATGAATATGCTAATTTTCTCAAATAACAATTATCGGGAGTTTGGGACACTTTTGGATGGACTATAAAGTGATTTTTGCATGTGATGATGGTTAGAATGTTGTTGTCTAAAATCCCCGGAAAAAGCATGTTGGTGATTTTCAAGGTAATAATGAGATGCTCGAATCTTTCGACGTCATCAAAGTAATTAGTATATTAATGAAATGGTTTGTGAATTCAAGGCCATACATGTTGAGATTAATTAATGATTACAAAAAATATTAATGTTAACTGAACGGCTCCACCAAAACGTTTCCTAATTTTGGTGGAGAGACTTGAAAGCATGCTTCTTCCGTTATTAGTAGTTGTCCATATCAATCAAGTACTATATTGTTTCATAAGAAAGAATAGTTGGCCCAAACCTTACTTAACAACCACACAACACATAAATCAGGCACCATGAAAGAAAACCTTTATTAGCCCTAGCTAGCAAGGATAGTACAAGGGGGTCGTTATACTTTGCATCATATCGATGGCTACTTTATTCCTATATATAAAAAAAATCGATGGCTACTTTATATTTTGAATTGTAAAATATAACAAATTTAGGTACTAAATGTTGGAGCTGCTGAGGTTGGAATCCTTACTGCACAAGGATTAGTCTGTGGGCGCCAAGTTCTTGGTTCTAATTAGAGTCTGATCGTATTAGTGGGTGCGGCGTCGCTTGTCTTACTGTCTAGCTAGTCATTTATTTTTTAGTTTGTTGCAAATAAGTCCCTGTGTGTTATGCAGGACTGTTGAGAGCTTTTAGCCCAATCAGTTAGTAATGGTAGCTAGGAATCAGGAGTCTGGGAGTTAGGGTGGTTGTTAGTGGCCGAGTTCTGTGGCACACATCACCATATTTACATTCTCTTTGCTGCATTCAATAAAGATTGTCAGATTGCACCCTATTGTGTTTTACACTAAAACCGTAATAATTCTCCAACAACCCATGAATCTAATTCGTTAATTCACCTGTCCAATTGAACATGAATTAATTGGATTGGATTAGTTTAATTATTAGATGAATTGGATTGGTGGATTGAATATCAAATAACGACCTCTAGTTCCGCATTCACTTGGTCTTTGGATGATTCATTGGATGAGGGTTACGCAGAGATCAAACCAACCATTGATATGAATGGACCGTTGCCGCCAACACCACAACGAACAAGACTCTGAGATCGAGAAGATCATTAATTTGTTATAGGGACTTCAACGTGAGCACAGTTAGGCATGTGTTTGCTCAATCGGATTGCTCGGGCATTAAGAGCGTGTGTGATTAGTGATTAGTCCAATCAAAGACCAAATTACGAATGAAAAGATGAACATATATACGAAAGTCGGGAAAATGTCTCTTTGAACTCAAACTCCAATCGAGGTGGACATTGATGCAGTTTAGAGTTCGATCAAATGCCACGTTTAGAATGTGTAAAGGAAGCTAGAAAAAGTGAAGCAAAACGACAGGCAGAAATAAATAGGGGATGAACAGCCCGGAAAGTGTAAATTGTAAATGGTCGGGTTCGGATTTGAACAAATTATTGGGAGAAGGAGTGGAAAAATAAGACCCCCCAACTCTTATGTTATGTGTTCGTCCCAATAGTTCGATTTTGTTCGGAGAACTTCAATGATAAATAACAGTTTCTTTACCAACACTCTAAAAACACTTAGGCTGGCTCCAACCCAAGGAGCTAAAATGCTAAAAAGTCAAATTTAGCTCTTTTTCAAGCTCCAACCCACAAAAAAATGGGAAGCAAAAAATGGGTATTGGGATTTTGGAAGGGAAATTTGGCTGGGTTTTGGGGTGGGGAGTGATATTTGGCTGCCAAAAAGTGGGTTTGTTTGTCAGATGCGGAGAAGGGCGCCAGGCGCGCGTCCGGCGCCCTTCTCCGCAGCTGACGTGCTGTTACTTTTTTTTTTCTTTTTTTCTTTTAACTTTTGTAGTGAGGGAATTTGTTTTGCCAATTTTTTTTGGATTTTTTTTCTCTATTCTCATTGGTTGTTTGTGATTCAATTTGAAATAATTGATGTAGTGACGAAAAAACGGTCATATTTTAACGGCCATAAAAAACGGTCATATTTTAACGGCCATATTTTTTCTTATATATTACAGCACTCTTCATAGATTTCTCTTCACTCATTCTCAGAGCATAAATCGAATTCTCTCAAAATTCAATTGTTATCGTCTCTCAAAATAGAAATATGACAGGCAAGAGAGGACCTAATTGGCGTACGAATGAAGATGAAATCTTGTGCAGAGCTTGGGTGTCGATATCAGAAGATGGGGGGTCAAACCTCACAATGTCGCCCATAATGCGATGGAATAATCTTGGCTGCATCCGATAGCGCCTTCTGAATATGCGAGCATTGTATACTGGATTTGGATCGAAGTAATCCCTCATAAGACGTCCATTACATTCGACCCTCTCACGATCAATGTGACGTCGGCTTGTAGTTTGACGGCGACTTGATGCACCTTCAGCCAGCCTCCGACCGATCAAACTCAAACGTAGGTGGTGAAACCTTTCGTACTCTTCGTTTTCTTCTTCTCCAGACGATGAGCTATCTGAGATACTCATGATGAATGTGTTTGTTTTAGAAATGGGAAGAAGTTTTAGTTGAGTTGATGAAAATGAAGAACTGTCATTTATAAAGACAATTGGTGCAAAAAATGACAAAAAAAACGGTCGTAAAGTAACGGATACAAAAAAACGGTCATATTTGGAGTGGTCCCGAAGTTTTAACGGTAATATTTTAACGACTAATTTTTGAAAAAAAAAATTATCTCGGAATTTAAAAAAAATTACATCGAAAAATTTGTATTCAAAACTAATAACGAGTTATGAAAAAATTAAAGTGAAATATAAAAATTAGAGGTCAAATAAGTATGGTTTATTGAAATAAATTGAAAAATGGAAATGGGAAGCTAAATTTAGCTTTTTATAGGGTTGGAGTGAAAAGTGGGTTTGGGGAGCTAAAAAGCCATATTTGGCCATTTGGGGAGCTAAATTCCCCTTTATGGGTTGGAGTTAGTCTTACTTATACAGGCTTAAAATACGGACATATCAGAATATCATGTATTTAACAAATTAGAGATATCGGAATTCAAACACCAACCCTATCCATCATCAAATACTCTTATACCATATCGAAAATCAATTTATCCTGATAATTCGAGTTGCTAGCAGGCATTCAATTATCAATTTCATATGAAATAATGTAAAAATAAAGAAACCACAAGTTTTTTGCCGATTCTCATATTCTTAAAAGCAGTTGTGGACCCCTCTCTCCACATAGCTTAGCTTTTTTAGAAAAGTTGCAACCCGGAAAAAGGAGAGCTTAGAGGATAAGAAATGTGAACCTTGCCGCTGACATGTTTCCAAATCTATCGAGAAAGCAGCAAAAGAGCCTCAACCAGTCTATCAACTCACACTCTAAAACCAGTCTCTGTGAAACCGTTCGGTGATCAAACCTATAAAAACCTCCTATCGGAGCACAAATCGACAAGTTATCATTAACGTGGTATAAAACGATTGAACCACGATTTAAAGTACAAACTACCCTACCGCTAACCTTTTTTGGTAAAACCTCTGGTACGGTTTTACAATCCTTGTTCTCAATACATATATCCGAGAGCGCTAACCACAATACCTATCATCGGACTGATCATATATACTAGACTTCCACCCCAAGAATCCGAGTCGCTAGAAACTCGTTGGTTGGTGCAAAACACAACAACATGCTAGCTAGTAAAGGTTTGTTAGCCCACACGAATAATCTTCAGAGCACAAAATACTATCCCGCTAACTTTTCCGGTACAACCTCCTATAACGATAAACACTCCTTTGAAAGCTAAGTGAAGCATACACAAAAGTCATCTGAATGTGACAGCCCGGAGAGATGGATAGGTGCCGCAATTCATAGAATTCGTGGCCCTAGAAACTTAAAAAAGAAGACAATAATAATGTGGGGAGAAAAACAGGGGATGGGAAGAAAACAGGATAAAGACACAGCAAGCAGAAATGGGGCCAGTTCTTTGGTGGACTTCATTTCAGGAATCTGCTGCTATCACACAGCCACTCTGCTCCATTCATAAAAATTAAAAGGCCTCTTTCTTTGCCTTGAAATTATAGCAGCTTGCAGAAATTGCATTTTTATGTCCACGTCCCCAGAAGCCTTTTTCTTTCTTTTGCTTTTTCCATTGAGCACTGAGAAAAGAATTCCAGACTGGTATCTGCATTGCTATCTCCATGCATAATAAAACCTCGTGATTTCAGCAGCTGAGAAAAGAATTCTAGACTAAGACAGGGCTAAGAGGCAGGCAGAGCCTCTTTAGCCCGAGTTGCATATGAGTCACATGAAGATTTGTAGAGGGTGGGATCTCTCGGTTTGGTTCGGTTTACTGAAAAATCAAGAAACCGGAAAACCGAAACAAGCACCTTTCTTTGAAATCAAACTAAGCTGTTCAGGGGGCTTCACAATTTCGGTTAACCTGTACGGACTGTCCAGCCGGAAAAAAAACGTCTGCCGGAGTAAAAACCGGTGTAGGATTTTATCGGTATAAAACGGTCGAATAATGGTTTAAAGTTTAAACACAAAAAAATCCTACCAGTACCCTATCCGGTACTGCCTGTTCTAAAACCCTTGCCAATAACAGTTTAAACCTCCTAGCAGTTCGGTTTGGATCGACCAAAACCGATAAGTGCAAAACGATTCGAGATCGATACCAGAAACCGATAAGAGCACATTCTCGGTTTGGTTTCGGTTTAAACTGAAAAAACGGCACCCAAATTGACAGCCCTAAGAGACATATATGGACACCCAATTGAACTAACTGAAGATCTATTGCTTGGGTAAGAAAATAGACCATTCAGACTTCAGAGCTACTTTGATTTATATTACAGATGGGAGCATCCATCTGCTGAACCAAGTAGCTGGCAACACAGGGATAAGATCTATCCTACAGCATTTACAGCGGTTAACCTAGTGCAGGCCAAACAGTTGTCAAGGAAAGGCAGCCATTAATTTAAACCTGCCTGCGGGAAGAAAAGCTGTGAAAAAGGATAGGATTCCTGTGAAAGAGGCCTCCATGAGGCAAAGCACCAACTGGCCCTCTCCATCTCGAAGCATCTCTACTTTCCCTATTAGACTTCGACTTTATTTTTAAGAAAGAAGTTAAAATCCATATAGGGTAGCAAAACAACTCAAAAAGATTTCATCTTGGTTTCATCTGTGGGATAAAAATAGGTCAGAAGAAGAGTAGAAACAAGGCTAGAAGTTATAGATGCATTTGAAGGGCAAATGAGTAGGGGGAAGATATTACTGGTAACAGACTGATTGGTAAATAATAGCAGCATTCTATCCTGACCTGATCGGTACGACTCTGACGAGTTATTAGTGGGCTGGTTCCTAGGGCTCCACCTAGGGGTGTATCGATTTCCCTTTAACGAGTAAAACCCGTGATATAAACGCGCTACTACGGATCGGGAAATCGCCGGAATCGATAAAGCAAGAATATGAAAGCGAGAATCGAAAAAACACAGACACACGATTTACGTGGTTCACTAACACGATGTGTGTTAGTTAGTCCACGGACGAGAGAGAGAGTCAGTTTTACTATATCGAGGAGATTACAGATTACAGAGGAGTATGAGAAGTATTTGTAGTACTTCTCCATGTGGGTCTAAACCTAAACCAATCTGGCAAAGGAAACGTTTACAGACCAGGCCCAGAACCCGAACCCAAATAACATTGAGCCCATACAACGAGACCCTGACTACCAGTCGTAGCGGTTGATAGTCCGATTCAAGTCACATCAACAAATCGGTAAGCACTTAATGGTTTTGGTTTCGATTAAAACCGAAAACCGATAAGGCTTAACGCATTCAAGGGGCCATTTTCGGGTTTTCAGTTTATTCCGACCGAAATCGTTAAGGGATGCTCGGTTTCGGTAACTGAAAAACTGATCATCCCTTAACGGTTTCGGTTTTGAGCAATTGACTAAATCATTTTTCGGTTCGATTAACCGAACCAAACTGCCACCTCTACCCCACCTTGTGTTTAGGCCCATGCCCATTAATTGTGAACTAAAAAAAAAAAAAAAAACTCTCCCATCAATTTATGCTAGCGACCCACATTTCACATCACACCAGCGGCAAAACCAATGGCAATGGCTGGTATGGCGGCTCCTAGAGCAGCAAGAGGGACCACTCTGCAAATTTCCTACTTCTTTCCCCCTTTTTCCTAGTTTGATCTAACTAGGAAGCATTCAAGTTTCACTGGGTGGGAAATGGAATATGAAAAGAATGATATGGATGGAGATCAGAATAGATGGCAGTAAGACTGTAAAAGTTTGTTACGAAGCAGACATTGATAGATCACGATGACAACGAAGAAGAAGTGAGAAGATGGCCTACCTTGAATTTCGAAGGTGGTCCGCTGAATTCTGATGATCAGTAGGAAGGTCAGATCTACTGGAAGATTGATGCTGATGATGGCGGCCCTTTGTTTAAAAACTCGGGTTCGTGATGTAACTGCGTCACTGCTGCTGAAAGGTACTCATCCTTGTCTTGCTGGTGGAGAAATCTTTATGAGAGCTCACTCTGTAATTCTCTGCTACCTGCATATGCTTTTACACAACTTTGTTTTTTGGTTTGAGAAAAAGAAAAGAAAAAAGAAAAAAAAAACAGAGCATGAAAGTTAACTTGCTAAGCTAGCTACCAGTGATCACTTTTTTTGCAGAGAAAAGTTTCAGATAAAATGAGAAATGGTATTCATCATTGGGGACGCAAATGAACATATAAGGTTTGCAAATGCTGCCATCATTTTCATCTCATCCTTCTATGCTTTGTTTTTGGTTTCTAGGTTGGCTATAACAGCGGCCGAACGAATCAGCCGGTTGATTCGATCATCTAGCTATGATAAACGGCGGATGATAGCTTGGTGGTGATCATATGGTGATCCCCAATGCTTAAACGACCTTCTTCACTTGGAAATAGTTGGGGCGATCCTTGTGCGCTGCATCTATGTGGCCTGCAGATGCCACGGCTACTGAAACTCCTTTATGTTTCACAGCATCGATCGCGTCTGCAAATTCCCTGAAGTTCTTCAAGCTGTGGGCAGTGGAAGGGAAAAGGAGAAGGTTATGTGTTGGAAATCAGAGCCATCCATAACTCCAAAACAAAACCCCAAAAAAAAAAAAAAAAAAAACTTGGACGACAACATGGATGCCAAGGGGAAAAACTTATTTGGTTCCCCACGATTATCTTTGATTTTGTATGGTTCTTACTTCTTACTGCAGCCTATTTGGTTATGACTAATGAGGACAGCCCCAGTCTTACATGGCTAAATTTTCATTTAAGAACAATCACATTGCACGCACTGCCTAACAATGAAAAAGCCGAGTATCTGGTTTACGATGTAAGAGGCCGATGAATCTTTACCTAGTTGAGAGTATCTCTTCGCGCCTCTGTTGCCTTTCTTCCTCGGTGACACCTCGCAGGTACCTCAACATGCTGAAACATTCGAATAGAGATTAAATGATTTAAGGATACCTACCAACTGGAATAACTTAATTCGGAGTTCAACAAAAAGCATATAGATATCATTTTCCTGAGAGAAGACAAACCACCATAATAATCTCAAGGAATCTTTTCAAGTTGGAAACTGGAAAAACAGATTATCAACCAACCTGTTATAACCTTTGGCATCCGGTAGCTGGTATGAGTCCACATTTCCAATGGTACCAATAATGGACTTTGTAAGAGTATCATTATCAAGTTCTAACTCACGCAGAAAATCCCCAGTTGCATCGTATATATCTAGTGTGTTCAGCAAATTGGGGTCTCTCCAAGATAAGAAGTAACAGACTCCTGAAACATCAAAAATCAAAGAACAAATTACCAAGCATGTATAAGAAGCTCACACTATCTGTTCCCCCGATGCTTAGTGCAAAATAGCAAGGTCTTTTACCTGAGTAAGGATTAAAATGACTCATTCCTCCATATGCTCCGCCCATCAGACGAACCCGATCCCACAGCCATGTATTAGAAATGTGGTTGGAGATAACATATACACTCCCATGAAGTTGATAACCAGCTTCATATATGTTAGCAGCTTTGCCAACATAATTAACCTGGAAAAAAGCTCGCATATCTAAGTTTCTGGAGATGCAGGATACCAAAACTAGCATCTAATCAAAATATGCTTCACCTGCGAAGGTATCACAATTGCTTCATTTCCTAGAGGAAGTCGAGCATTCCAAGAAGCAGTTGCTGCCGATGAGCTGCTTGGGAGACAATCAAGGAACTTGCTGACATACTTCTCAGAGGCTGTGAGATTCTTCCCATCAGCAGTCAAATTTACCAAGCATCCATCCTTTGACAACAAAGATGTGCGGATTTCCTCTAGTGATGCAGAAATTCCATCCCAATCTTGATCAACTCTCTTTTCCAGATCTTGCAGGAACTCAAGGTAACTATACATAAGAAATCATACCATGTCATCTTTAGCAAAGTACAGAAAACTTATCTTAGGATTGGACCTTCAAATCTTTTATAACCCCACACTGTGGAGATTGTCCCAACAGATTATAGGGTTTAACGATTTCATTATTAAAGAAATGAGGTAAATACTGGACCTGACACCACCCATTTGTTCTGAAATCCAGCCGGCAGTACTAAACTTGGCACCCAGCCTTGAAGCAGCAATTGCATGACCACTACCGCTTAAGCTGCTCTGTAAATATATGAAAACCAATGCATTAAATTGCCACCAAATTTTTTTACTGCATATACGATTTGCAATAAAGGATTAGGACCAGTTAAGCACCTCCATTCCTGCTTTGCTCTGTGAAACAAATTGCTTGAATCGCTGCTGGTCTGTGAATTGTACTTCTTGAAGAACACATTTTACCTACAGTCAACTACAAAAATCAATCCCAGTATCAAAAGTAAACTGCCCAAAGCCAAAGATTAGGGGACTTGATTACTATTGAAATACAAAAAGTTAAATCTGAGTGTTAACAGTTGGAACCAGCTTGTTCCTTCTAATTATTTGGAAGGCGTGAGATACTAAGGATGCATAAAAACTGACAAGCATGCACTGCCCAGAGACTGAAGGCCGGGGGATAGCTATGCAAACAGATAAGCAAGCTCACTCGTTTGATCCTCAATTTACATAGGAAAACTTCCCTGGAAAATGAGTCAAGTTGACAAAAATACAGCACCTCACAATAAAAGCAATGCATCAGCAGAGTGTACAACCAGCATAATAATAAGTGATAGTGATATCTAAGCACTCTTGATATTCTCGATTAATTATCATAGTTGACTTATAAAAGCAGCTGGTGAATAACCCAGTTCGAGATTACCAGGTTAAACAGGTCTTCAGCACGCCCCGCCATGGCCTTCCCTCGAACGATAATATGACTACATAGATCTGTTGAGCCCCTGACAGAGGATGTGAAGGGATAAACAGATATACCCCCTGTTTTCCTTCCAATCAGCTGATTAAGTTGAACAAAACTCATATCCTTTGTACCCATCTCAAGCAGCGATTGGCTGTTAAGACCACAAACCAGTTAGAACAAGGATCAAGGCTTCTTCTATTCATAATTTCCCATTGCCATCATAAAGAAAAAAAATAATCAAGGCTGAAAATGTAAGTTAATAGGGGATTCAGCAGACATTTAAGAAACAAACAGCTACCACAAGAGATCAAGGCTTCTTCTATTCATAATTTTCCATTTCCAATGATATTTTACGTAAATAAATTAAATTTTAGGTATCAAAATGTATAATATAAAAGTATAGATACTAAGTGTAATGTTTCAGATATCCATCCATCTATCCAATAGCATTTGGATTAACTGGATCCACAAGTTTGTTGGATACTAACAAGGCACCAAATTGGTATCAGTGTCAATTAGTTACAGGTATGTTATGACACGCAGGAAACTGAAGCGCGAGTGAAAACTTATATTTCATCATACAAGAACAATCCAACTACTGGTGGTAAGTGAAGGGAATAACTGAACAAAATGCAAAAAAACTTCATCAACCTTGACTTAGCAACCAAGGTTCCTTTACCGGTGAAAATGTATCCAGTGCTACAGAAACCACCATAACAGAACCTTAGGTGTCCGATCATTATGAGATTCTGAATTCCAGGGAAGATCTATAGGAGTTATAGAGAAAAACGTGAAGCCAAAAATCTAATAAACTTCCTTAACTCTGACTTGTTCGGAACCCAAGGAATGATATCATTAATTTGACCATGTGGATACAAACTCAGACATAATGGCATCTCAAGTAAGACATCTTGAAGTAGAGAAAAAGGAGCAGTAATCCTCTGAGTTTAGCTTCAGGAAAAGTAAGTTTCGAATTACTAATTAAAACCAACAATATGTGGTTGGTTAGTGGAGAAAAAAGAGAGCATATAATGTGTTTAGTTCCACGAATACCAGACTGTTCGAAGCTGAGGAAAAAGAATACAGAAGTCGATAAAATGACCAGAGGACCTCAAATGCTGATGTCTTACCAGAAAAGTGGTACCAAAGGAAGAAGCTCCTGCTTCAGTGATCTGATATCAAATACTACTTCCGCATAAAGGACATCATTTGTAAACAGGTCATGCTGCAATACTTTTGCTCCATTAATCTCCCCAACCTAAACGTATTAAGATTATTCAAATAAGTAAACCTCCAGTTCTCATTAAAAATAATAACAATAAGTAAACCTCCAGTTCTAAAATGAAAAACAAGAATATGCACAACAATGTAAGCTGTATCCAACCTCAATTGGAGTGGGAGTGGTTCGTTTCGGAATATCATCAAGCTGGAGGCATGGAACAGTCTTTAAGACTTCCGGGGGGTCTGGAGTTTCCTGCTTCAGTTTTAATTCCTGTGTTGCACGGGTTAGCTCAGCAAGATCTTCTTCTGTCATACTTGCTTTCAACTTCTCCAGTGATTCTCTCTCTAAGGAATCATCACGAGAAGCTTTCTCTGGATCAGGCTGAAATAGTAGACCTGTTACTCTCATAATATCAAGAAATTACCAAACTAAATCAAGTGTAGAAATATAACCCACCTGCATTTCCACAATAGCACGATGATTATTGTTCAGTATAAATTTCTCGATTAAAGGAGAGAAAACAGCTTTAGAGCCTTCCTTGGCTATTCTAGCTTTCAGTGCCTTCAATGGTTCCTCATATTTTAAAGGACCAAAGGGATCCAAACCATAAATCCATTTTCCCTGTACAATTTGACAAGTAGATTTAGCATATCTAGAGGGGGTATGAAGGCGACTGGTATCAAGAAATCAACAATATCTGAACACTTACCATGGACTGGAACATCAGTGCTAAGCCACGAGGAAATGATCCAGTGTTGTTTTCTCTGAGATGAAACTCAATTGTGTTCATGGATGCTTCCACAGCTTCCGTCTCAAAACCTTCTTCGCTTATTTTTTTTAGTGTACTCAAAATTAATTCTTCTACCTTCTGAATATCATCTTCTGAAACTCCTTTCAGCCCAATACTGAATTGAGGTTGAAGTAGGTCATCTTCTATACCGCCACCAACAATGTCATCTCCCAGACCACTGTCGAGCAATATCTTCATCAATGGAGAAGCAGGAGTTCCCAACAAAAGATGATCCAAAAATCCAAGTGCAAGCTCGGTTTCCAAGTCCAGTGTCTTATCAGAGAGCAACCAGTTAAGGCACACCATATGCTTCTTTTTCAAATCACCTCCATCACCAGCTGGATACTTATGCACAACCCTTACTGGCTCTGAGAAAAGTCTCTGAGGCTCAACTGTCGATTCACTTGGAGATGAACTTGACCCAAACATCTCCAGATATTCTGCACGTGTGAAGGAGACCACATCACTGAAGTTATAGGAAAACTGAAACCTTTCTGCAATAGTCTTGAACTCAAGCGATAAAAGGAAACGACCTCAGAAGCTAAAGTGTCATCATAACTCACAATCGAGATTTCAAGCTTCAAAACCTTCAGATGGAGGTACGAGGGTTAATGGGATAAGGGACTAATACCTATGTAACAAATCATAATGACGCTGAAGAAAAGGAAATGAAGCTCTTTGCCAGCAATATTAACTTAATTATTCATGTCCTCAGCCAGAAATGAGATTCAAAAGTCAGGAGTTTCATTTAGACACTTCCTTCTGATCATCTTTACGCACTAATAGTATTTCTTCCTTATGTATCAGTTTGTATTCCTTTCACACAACACACCTACAATGAAGATATTGGACGTGCAGCATAAATTAACAGTAACTTTGTATAATCTGTAATATTAAGTCAGTAAATACCACTCAGGATTCGCAGGCGCTCGGATGGATCATCATCTCCATAAAACCAAATCCTTGCATTGCTAGGGTGGTAATATTTACGATGAAATTCCTGCAATTTGTTGTTTAAAGAATCAGAGCTCCTTCACTGTGATTCATCATGCAGCAGTATGTATATTTCCAAGATCTCTCAACTAATAAATGAATGCACCAAATATTTTTTTTAAATTGATGCTGTATAGATTCTCTATATATATAAGAAAAATGGGTCAACAAAAATAGCTCCTTACATTCCTGCAGAAAAAGATTGTAAACCTTGTGGGTTTTCAATACCCAAAACTTGAAAAATTGCACCCAGTAGTAGTAAACAGAAACTCTGTCAACAGACCTTGAATTCTTCGAATGTCAGCTTGGGAATAACTGTGGGGTCCCCTCCACTGTCAACTCCATAGGTATTGTCGGGGAAAACAGCCTGAACAGGGAAAAAGGATACCAGTTAACACTACAGGGTAATACTTTTTCGTACAACATCCAGAAAGTTGGTTAATGAACTATGGACGCAGTAGGACCTTGGGCCAGTCTCATACTCCAATAGTTATATACAAGTAACCACTAGTACTTGGATCAGGAAATACAAAGAAAAGTCAGGAAGAAAGCTGAAATACATGAGAACATAGGAACACCGAACACCAACGACATTTCCAGATTGTTTCCTCCTACGTCATAGAAAACTAAGGAACTTTCTGAAAGCTCGATCTGTAAGAAAAGTTGTATTCTCAGAACTTGTACTTGTTTTAGATGAATGGAATTCTTAGAACTTGTGTTACAAGTGGAACTCCTAATCCATACGACACATATGTGGTGCAACAGTAAAAATACCAGCAACATTGGAAAGGGGAAATGTAACCATGAGAAGGGAAGATAGAGAGAAAAAGACTGGAACTCTGTAATCATAATATAATCACAAGTATGACTATGAGGAGGATGTTCAATGGAGGTGTTTAGTCACTGTTTTGCTCAAGCTTATGCAACAACTTCAAATATATACCCTAGGAGCATAATGTTACACGTCAGGAATGATGATATCGTCTTTATGTGAGTGGTTGACAGGGAGAGTGAGGCAGTGAGATGATGGTGACTATCACAAACTACAAGATATAAGTGGACTTACACGTCGAACGGCCCGGCCCAGAACATTTTCTGGCTGAGAGTAGACACCTTTCATCTCGTTAAAGACAACACCTGAGGATAATTCAGGTACATACGTGTAAGAGTAAGACCAATCACCTTTGGTGGGACATGAAATGGAAGCTAACTAAATTTTGCTGAAGATTTACCTTTATAAGTGATCTCTTTGGAAGGATCATCCAGCTCATAATGCCAGCCCTCCTGCTGAAAGATTAGTTCGTCCTCCACACAATTTGGGAAGAAGACAGCATCTAGATAGACATCAACTAGATTGTAGAAATCCTGTTTTCACATTGAGATCGAGGTGACATTAGTGAGCAATCGGGAAAATGCTGGACAAACAAATTCTGGATTCGCCGTATCCCATAAGAATGTACCTACCTTTGTATTTGTTGAAGCAATTGGGTAGCAGGTTCTATCAGGAAAGGTAATTGCATTAAGATATGTATTCAAACTTCCTTTAATTAGCTCCGCGAACGGCTCTTTCAGAGGATATTTTCTTGACCCACACAGCACGCTGTGTTCCAGTATGTGTGGAATCCCAGTTGAATCCTTCCTGCATTACAGAATTAGAAGTTAAGCACTGCATAATAGAAGGTCCTATACGCAACTGAACTTCAATACTCTCAAAACGATCACCAACAACGCTATATATGTACACCAGTCTTCTATGCATAGTAAATCAGCATGTTTCAAGTTCATTGAACTTTAGCAGCCTTCTCATCTACACAATACAGGAAGTTAGAATACTTACGGAGGCGTTCGAAGCACAATGCCGAAGACCTTATTCTCATCGTCATTGGACACTGACATAACTTCACAACCAGTCTTCCTATGCTTGAAGAGCACGGCCTTTGATTTGCACTCTTCAATGAACTGCTCCGAAACCTTCTCGAATCCCAGCTTCTCGGCAGCCTCATCAGAAACATCTACAGCAGCAAACAATTATTTAAAAAAAAAATTCCAGTTAAATAACTTCACACCCATCTACAAAAGGATTTTTGCTATTAGCAAGATGCCAAACGTAAATTATCCTCGAATCTCATCGCACACAGCGCAGAATTTACAGGGAAGTACGGAAACCGCTACAGTAGGCACGCTGGAATGTCCAAGCTACAGCCAAAATCCTAATTCGAGCGGCTTAGCTCTACATGTGCGATTGTCAATTGAAATAACAGGAATCGATACGGATTATAATTTCTAGCCGATGATAGCTTCCGATGAAAATTTCCTCGAGAGGACAAGGAAGTACCTGAGGAGAACTGAGGCGCTGATGGTGTTGCTACGGCGCGAGCGGAGAGAGTGGAGAAATGTTTATCGGTGTGAGCTGAAGAGAACGACGGCGACGAGGAGGAGGAGGAAGAAGAAGAAGAAGCAGCGACGCGGAGCAATCTGGAGTGACGGCGGCGGTGGAGGAGGCGGGAGCTGGTGGAAGGAGCGGAGGATGAGGAGGAAGCAGAGCGGGAGGAGAAGGGAGCTGAAGCGGGAAGACGACGTAGAGGAAATGATCTGCTGCCGGGGAAGTAGAAGAATCGGTTGGGAGCTAGAGAGGAACAGCGGAGAAGAGCAGCCCTCTCCATTGTTGCTTTTGACGCAGAGGGAGAGAGCTCTGCAGAAGGGCTATAATGGTCGTATGGGCTTCGGGTAATCGGGTTAGGGAGATGGACACGGTGGCAGAAAAATGGGGAAATAAAATATCTGCAGCAGGTTTAATATCTTCTTTTCAATCGAAAATTTAAGAAAAAAATTTAAGAAGAAAGAATGAGGCCGTGGAAGTCATACGTGGAAGTTTGTGCTATGGACAAGTAATTTCGCCCTGATTTATTGTGGGAAAAATTATATTGGTACGCTTATTTTCATTTTTTATTATATTTATATTTATATTCATGTCAAAATAAACCGACTTTGTTAATATCTAGTACCGAAGAAATCTATAATTCATAAGGAAATTCACTTTGAAGATCAACTTCGATGCAGGTGCTTGCATCTCAGGGTGCTCGCCCGGTCTTGTTATTCGTGGCTCAGACGGGCATGTATTGTTGGCAGCCGGTTTGCGTCACTAGGGAGTAGTCAACCCTTAATGCAGAGCTCCTAGTAGTAAGAGATGTTATCTCCTCATCGCCTCAAGATCATTGACTCACGTGTTAGTGAAAGGTGATTGAGAGGTGGTCGCCAGCAAGATCCGACAAGGTGTTCTAGAAGATTCCATTAGAGGTTCGATGCTCCGGGAGTGTCATCAGATCCTAATCTCTTTGTCAATTTGTATAGAGTTTAGGGTGGTTCCTAGAGCCACCAACAATGCTCTTTATAGAGTGGTGCTCAAAGCACTCTTTTGTCTCTCATAGAGTTAGTAGGGTGTCGCTTATAGTAGGGTGTCGCTTATAAGGAATTCATGGGTAGTTTTGTTTGTATAACTCTTATCTTCTCTTGATATCACTTGGAAATAAAATAAAAAGGAAGAAATTCACTTTAACTTACATATTATGGAATGAAATGGAAAAAGTTCTTATAAGAATTCTAAAATTAAACGTGTTCACTATAGAGCAATCCAAAAATGAGTGACCTCTAGCACTTCACCCTGGATATATACTCGTAATAAAAACCGTGAGAGTTTATACCCAAAATGGATAATATCTTAATCAAAAAAATGTTCGACATGTTATGAATGGTATTAGAGTCTCTCTGTAACCCAAAACAATAAGTAATTTAGTTATATGAAATAGTTAAATCATAACTATCCCATGATTTTACTACCTAATAGTCTATGTTAAATTTTTCCGGTATAACCTCCGTTACGTTTACACCGTTTAATGCATCGAAACGGACAAACCAAGATTCGGAAAATGCTAGAGAGCTAACACCATGCATTATTACAAAAGTACAAATGGACATTAACATCCAACTGCCCAACCCAGCCCAACCCAGTCAACGATGCCAAACCAAAAAAAAACAAACATTATAGAACTTCAATTACTACTATTTATGAAGGAGCATATCTTCTTCACCAAAACGGCAGCGTTCTCGCAGCCAGCATTCCACAAGTGGAAAACATGCTGCTCGCCTTCCGCCTCCACAAGTTCCACGTCACCTTCCCACCCGCTCCCTTTCAGCAGCTCGCAGTAATGCTTCCCTCTCGCTCTCAAGAAATCCTTCTCCGCCACCATAACCAGCACGTTCGAGCAGCCCAGCCGGGCCAGGTCCGGCTCGAACGCCGGGTTCAGATACGGGTCGTCCAGCCCGGCCGTCGACGTCGGGCAGGCCAGCAACCAGAACCGCTCCCACCAATCGGGCACCTGAGCCGCCTCGTCGTCGATCGGTTCCTTCCCGGCGAAATACGGGTGGACCAGGACCAACCCGGCCAGCCGCGGCAGCCCCTCTACCTTTTCTCGCCCGTACCTTCAGTAGCGTAGCCAAAATTTTATATATCTTAGTTCGAATTTGAAATAAAACGATTATCTTTTAAACATTTTACTGTAGTAATATATGAAAAACTTTTTTCTAACAGCAAGTTTTAGTAGAAATAACAATTTAGCCAGAATTTTATATATCTTAGTTCGAATTTGAAATAAAAAGATTATATTTTAAACATTTTACTGTAGTAATATATGAAAAACTTTTTTCTAACCGCAAGTTTTAGTAGAATAACAATTTTATAACGCGCTTTTTACTTTAGGGTTAATATTTTCGTATGACCTGAACTTTGATCAAAATAAACATTCTGGCCAATCTTTTCAATCTATAACATTCTGGCCCGAACTATACACCAAAATAAACAATTTGGCCAAATCCGACTTTTGACCGTTAACTTGGACGGTCAAGCGCGTTGACCGTTAGTCAACGCGCCATGTCACTGCCAAGTCAGCATAAAATATTTAAAATAATTCACAATTTCCACACATTTCCTAATTTTAAATTATTATAAATTTAAAAATCATCTAATACATTAGTTAAACCAAAAATAAAAAACGAAAAAATTAAATATTTATCAGATCTTATGACTTGGCAGTGACGTGGCGCGTTGACCGTCCAAGTTAACGGTCAAACATCAGATTTGGCCGAATTGTTTATTTTGGTGTATAGTTCGAGCCAGAATGTTATAGATCGAAAAGATTGATCAGGATTTTTATTTTGGCCAAAATTCAGGCCTTACGAAAATATTAACCCTTACTTTAATTCAATTTCAAATGTTTTTAGTAATTCAATTTCACGAACTAAACGACACTCCGCCACTGCTTACCTTATCCCCATGTGGTGAACAATATTGGCGCCCGCGCTGTCACCCGCGAGAAACACGGACCCGAAGTCCGCGTGGTCATTGAGCCACTCCTCCGGCCCGGGCCCATCGGAGTGTGACGCGGCCCATTTCAGCGCGGCCCAGCAATCCTCATACGCGACCGGGAGCGGGCTTTCGGGGGCTCGCCGGTAGTCGACGGAGACGGCGATTACATTCGCCTCGTCGACCAAGGCGTTGAGGTGGTTGTGGTAGGTCGGAGAGAAGGCGGTCTCGATGACGAATCCGCCACCGTGGTAGTAGATCAGGAGCGGGAGCTTCTGGTTCGGTTTGGTTCGCTTGGGTAGGTAGAGCCGGGCGACGAGATCTGGGTTGGTGTTGGTGGTGGAGTAAGGGACGTCTTTGGATTGGACGGCGGTTTTCGGGTCGGTTAGGGAGGCGGGGACGGTTTGGGTGCCGAGGAGGCGCTCTACGGTTCCGTTTTTGTGGATGCGGAGGAGAGGAGGGAAGTCGTGGGTGATTTCGTCGGGGTCGGGCGGTGAGGTTGGAGATGGATTGGCCATGGCGGATTTTGAGTTTCTGTGAAGTGAAGTTGTGATGGTGAGAAGTGGTTTTGGGTAGTGTGATTATTATAAAGAAATGATGGAGAGGATATGGTTCGACAGTGTTTACCAGTCAACGTTGAAGTCGACAGGCCTAATGAATAGAAAAACTACAAGAAAGTAACCAAAATTTTCTATTCATAATCACGCCAGTCGCAATCGTTTTATGTAGAAGCAATTTTGGTTATACAATAACTAGCTCTGTGCCCGGCCCTTGGCCGGGTTGATTTCGGTCATGAGTTCTTTGTATTGTCCTTTAGCTCTTTGCCTTCCAAAAGAGCAGACTCCCCGATTGTTAGTGTCCGTGTGGTTTGTTGTCCAAAACAATAAATTACTCTTATATCTCAAATTTGGTAACGCAAAAACGCAAATTGACAGAATTTTTCAAGTTATGTTAAATAAGTTTTTCAAGAGATGGGTATTTTCCATCTCATATATAGGTAAGAAAGCATAAGTTCACCAATATATTTGCTTGAATGTAATGCATTGCGTGGGGGTCGTGTAAGCATTGCAAGTTGCAACATTCTATTGCAACTGTTGATGTGTACGTCAAATCAACCTATATTTGAGAACTTTAGTACTTTCCACTTCTTGGATCTTACATTCTTAACGGTTTCGTTGTTTTAATTCGTGTTGTAGCCTTACGTTGTAGCATAGCATTGTTGTCTGATATGTTGATTGCGAGTTATAGTTCCTTTTTTCACATTCATCAGCAGTGGTGAAGGGTGATGTAGAGGCAGCCTCACTTGGTGAATGGTGGTATGTATTTGCCATGTGAATGTGAAACAGGGATGAGCAAGATTCAGAAATCAACTCAACAAAAAGATTATCATAAAAAAAAAATTAATTCCTTCACAATCCGCGTCCATTAATAAGTTTCAATCAATCCATCTTAAGGAACAATAAATTCAAAATCCAAAATTGTACTACCCACAAATACCCAGACTAACTAACATGGCAAAGCAGAAGCAGAGCTTTCGCATCCAAATTCCAAACTCTCATATTCTTCTTGGCAACGTAACGGGGAGTGTAATTTGAACGTTGTAAAGTGGTTGGTGACTAACCTGTAATTTGCAGAGTTAATGGTGTGAATATGCGATTTTGCTTGAGACGAATTGGGACGGGTAAAGAAGGCCAGGCGACTCGGTGGCGCAGTTTCGCAAAGCAATAACCCCGCCATATGTGGATGGAAAAAGCATATTGGGGGAAGTGGTCGTAGGTTGCAGAGGCATCTTCGGTACCGCCTGCTTCCTTAACGTTGTTCATTTTGTTTTGTCTTTGCCATCGTTCTCGTTCATGGCCTAAGCCGGCGACAACGGAGTAAAGGTGCAGCGAGACATCTGATGTTCGTCGCCGGGCATTTCAGTGTCACGTCGCTTCCCACCGTCTCATGGAGAACCAATATGCTCCAAATCCAATCCTGAATCCGAGTCCACTTCCAAGTTTGAGTTGGAGATTTTCGGCTTGTGAGAAACTGAGAATCTGTCCGGGGTCGAAGAGAAGAAGAAGAGAGAAAATCAGAAAGCACAAATGTTATTCCACTCCAGTCTCCAGCGTATAAAAACACCCAAAACAAAATTTAAAAAGGAAAAATAAATCTATTTCCGAAGGTTGCGGGTAGGCTTTCAACGCTGACGTGGAGGAGCTTTTTTCTCTAACTGCTTTAGGTATTGCAAAATATAATATATATATATAATATATATATATATATATATATATATATATATATATATATACAGTTATACACACGTAAAAGAAGAGATAAGATTGGGGGAGAGGAAAGAGGGACGAAATTCTGATGAGAGAAGGAGAGTTAAAGTGATGACGTGGAAGAGTGTACGGTAAAAGATTTTGAATCCCAACATGGCAGTTTGGGAAAACGCTTAAAGGTATTTTTAGATGTAAATTTCAAACCACGATATTGACTACATTATTGCACAAATCACAGAAAAACCACGATTCTATCTATTAGCATTTAGATGACCTACAAAGCGTAAAAGCATAAACTACAATTTTAACTACATTGAGATATATGATATAAGATTCAATATTAAATTGAGATGAACTGATTCTCTGCTCATCTATGGGACTACATGTCATACCTTGTTTATACACTTCCATTTATGGTTTGGTGATGATAGTACAACAAACAAACACACCTCACTCCTCACTGTAGCTTTCATGGTTACAAGTTACAAGTTACAACTTACAAGAGACAACACTTCCTTTCCGTTGCCTCTCTGTGCAGCCTAAGGGGCAACATCACATAAACCAAAACAAGGCTACAGGCGCTAGTCCATTTTCAACCACCATTCCATTCAGTTCTCAGCAGCATACGAAGCTGCTTGCAGCTTCTCTACTCTTGGAAGACAGTATGGGCAAAGCAATGTATGTCACCGCACCGTTATCGATTGATCCGGTCAGTCGATGCCCAGGCTCGAATAGGGTTCAAAACCACCCTGTCAGTAACAAAGAAACATCACATTAAATTTTCACCCTTTCTGGTCTATGATATCTATATCAAGTAACACAGTCTGTGTGTTTTTTTATCTTCAACAAGGTAGTAGAGAGTATTGAAGCGACTTCTTATTACTATCATAACATTGTTTGAAGTGGCAAAATGATTACTCACCGAGCAATCATCGTGCACTCGCCAGATGGTCTCTCCCAGGAGGTTTGCCACCGACAAGACAGTGAGCTGAGGGAAATAGTTCTTCTCCAACACCGGGATCGTGTTTGTGATGATAACCTCTTGGAAAAGACCACTCGACAACCTCTCGATTGCAGGTGGACTGCATAGCAGGCAGAATCAAATCACCATGTGAACTAGTTTTGGATGATTCAGTTATAGTATGCTAGTAGGCATTCCAACATAAATAATCCACCGGCAGACATTCCCACGGGGAGGAATGTCGCACCAAAAATAAATACCCACGTACCTGAAAACAGCATGTGTAGTGCAGGCATATACCTCCCTTGCTCCCTCTTGGTGTAATAGAGCTGCACCTTTACTTATAGTCCCTGCAATAAGAAGCATTCATGTGTTGTAAGCTCTTCATATGGAAAACAATAGTAATGAAAAGTGGGTTCTAGGCAGAACAATATCTACTTCTGGACAAACGAAGGGGAAGATCATATGTTTATGATTTATGCAACAAAATGCTTTTTCGACTTAATGATAGGAAATAAATTTATTAGGTAGTAAAAGGAAACCAGCTTAGCTTGATTCCTCAAACTCACCTGCGGTATCAATCATGTCATCCACCATAACTGCAACTTTTCCCTTAACATCGCCTATCAAGTTCATCACCTACAAGATGATAGGCAGCAGAATTACTTTACTAAAACCTGTTACAAGAAGGTACAAGATATTGAAATGATATTTTGTCAATATTCTAGGATTTTAACACAGTACATTCTGACAAACTCCATTCTATATCTATCCTTCAATTCAGATATAGACATCACAAACGAACAGCTGTAAGAGTCTGAAGCAAGTGGATGACCTAGTGATCCCACAACAACATGAAAAGAAACTGCAAAACCAAAATTGGAAGTAGGTGCTAACGGCTAACTCCATAGGGAAGAGGATTTATATACTATCCAAATTCCTATAAATAACACTTCTGTACTTTCCTACACCTAAAATTACGAATTATATTTCTTGACATGTAAGGCCTAAGCACTACTATAGCAACACATGAGAAGCCCATCGTTGGAGACTTACCTCTGCAACATTGTGTCCATGCCGCCTTTTATCTACGATGGCGAGGGGTGCATCTGATAATTTCTTGGCGAAAGCACGTGCCCTTGCTACACCACCAACATCAGGGGATACCACCACCAAGTCATCAGAACAAACTCTCTTGCTAGCAAGGTAATCTAGTACCACTGGCTGGTTAATCCAAAGAATGAACACAAACACTAATCAGAAGTAGAAATGTTGCTCGTTTCACTGTATTATACGAACAAGACAACATGATGCAATATTAGAAGCAATACATGTCGATCAAAATTCAACACAAATCATTCATTTGCAATGAAGTGACCAGCTTCTTGAAAAGCCACGTGAGCAATTGTCATATAAAGAGAAAGAGTGGGGTTCTAAACAGGTGTAGTACCTGACCATATACATGGTCCACAGGGATGTCAAAATAACCCATGGACTGCCCAGAATGAAGATCACAAGCAAGAACACGGTTAGCACCTGCTTCTGTAATCAAATTTGCCACAAGTTTGGCAGCTATGGATTCACGCCCTTGAGTCTGAAATAGAATAAAGACGTGTAAAAATCACTTTAGTAACCTCACCAGTTATCTCAATATTGTTCAAGAATGGAGAATCTAACTGTTCCTTCATAATTAAGAATGTACTGCGGTCATGCGAAGATTCTCCTGTTTCTATAAATGCCATGCCTTTAAGTTTAACCCTGGCTAATAACTCAACGATACTTTCTCCCAAGTGATTTTACCTTTCTATCAGCTCTAGCATAACCAAAATATGGAATCACTGCAGTTATATTTTTGGCTGATGCCCTCCGACAAGCGTCAATCATTATCAATAACTCCATAAGATTCTCATTTGCAGGAGGACAAGTGGGCTGCACAAGATATACATCACAGCCTCGTACACTCTCTTGCAGTTGGACATAGATCTCGCCGTCAGCAAAACGCTTTATGTTAATTTTTCCCAGTTCCAAACCCATGTAGCATGCGATTTCCTGTCGAGGACAACAATACTTCAAAAGTAAGGTATGGATAAGGCTGCAACTTTTAATGCACCACGCTTGGTAATGAAGCTAAAGCTTATTTTCTACCAAACTACCTATAAGAAAATTTCAAATATAGAATGTAAGTAATGTCAGAATCTTAATCTGCCTTAATTCCTTGAGAGCGAGATACCTGAGAGAGAGAAGGATTAGCTGTGCCAGAGAATATCCGCAGCCTAGTGTCATTCTTTCTAGAGACAATGTTGCCTAGTTGAGGCCTGGCTAAGAAGCTTGGATCTTTGCCAGCCGGAAGGGCTGGGGTGGAGGGTTTCCCATTCTCAAACTTCAGTGGCTCCACCAAACGACACCTCTTAAGGAAAACAGAACAACACTTTTCAAGTTACCATTTCAATCGAGCATACGCCAAAAAACAACACATCAGCAAGTACAATATGTTTTCTATCTCTTTCCATTACAATAGTCAGTCAAAATAAGTGGTGGAAACAAAAGGTAGCTTGCAACGTACCACGCCTGAACGACATTGAACTCGAGCTTCCTCAAGGATGCGATGTGAAGTGCGAAACCGAGGAATGAGTGGGAAATTGGATGTTTGAACCAGAGACCCCATCAGCTCGACGTGACAAGACTCAGCAATTCCAGAATCAGGTTTTCGAAAAGAGCCTTTTAATAACTCCAACTCGAACCTATCAGCCTCCGTCTCCCTCCCTTTTCGCCTGTGATCGATGACATACAAAAAGAACCAATTCCGTGAGACGAAAGAGTTCCATTTCCCAACTCCCATGACACAAAACAGATGCAACCATAAACAAAGAACACGCAAGAACCATCATAGCCTTCAAACTCATCGAACGGTAACACACAAGGTAAACCCACCTAAGAACTACAGCAGCTACGGTTCTTTCACCGATTAATTCAAGAGATACCACTCAGAAGCCCGAAGCTACTGATTCCTCAAATTTCAGCATAGTACACACAGAGACAATGAAATGCTGAGCTTTCGTAATTGCTCAAACAGTTCACAACATCACAATTCACAGCAACAATCACCCTATAAGCTATTCTATTCAGCGGAAACAGAGAAGAACCAAAATTTAAGCAACGTTACCCCCAGTAATGAGAACGCAAGATGGAACGACTACTAAACCACTCAACCAGTTCCGAAATGGGTTCCTTTCGGGCTGCTTTTTTTTTTTTTTTTTCAGCAGCAAACTGCCAGCAGACACGGTGGACCAACCAGGAGACGGCGACGGACGCAGCTGGCTCAGTCACTCGAGCTGTTCTACTTCTCTACTCTTTCCCCTTTCGGCCTTTCTGATGCTCAGACAGTCATGAAAATCGAAAATCTCCTTTTGCCCTCAAACACTTCTCCCTCACTTCTCTACTTTCGGCCTTTCTAACCTTAAACCCCTGCAAAGCGCAAAACAAAATCCCACGTCAAAACGACAACGAGCCGGACGTCAGACGACATCTCTTGCGGCTTCATTTGTTGGTTCACCCTTCACTTACCGCTGTTTGCCTTCTGGTCACCGTACTTCTTAATCTCTACAACATGGTCCCAGCGTACAAAATCAGCTAGCCTATGGCCCCGTTTTAGTATTGTTGTTTGTTTCTGCTTTCTGTTGAGTTTTTTAAAATTGTAGAAATCAAGAAAAAAAAAATGTTTAATTGAGTTTTTAGGGGTCGTTTGCTTGTTGGATTTGGGTCATGGATATGGTACCCAAATCCTAAGTTTGATGGATTTAACATAAGTTCATTGTTTGTTGAAGGGTGCTAAATTCGTGGGGTCCACGGATTTGGTCTTTATTTTGGAACCAAATCTATGGACCCCACGGACTTGTAAATCCCACATATTGATTTGGAATTTGCAAATCTTTGATGGTTAGTTATTTATTTAACAAATCCACCACAAATCCATCATCAAATCTATCATGCAAACATTAGACTCTTCAAATCCATAATCCAATAAATCCAACATAAATCCCAAGGTTTTTATTGGCCAAAATCCTCATTTTTCAAATCCAACAAGCAAACGACCCCTAATTTTTGTTGTGACCACAGATTTACACAACCAGACCAAAATTAAAGAAACAACAAAAGATTGCTTTGGATGTGTTTCTCCTATTTGTTGCACACGGTTTTTTTTTATATATTTTCATTAAAAGCTTTTTTTCCTTTCTGTTTCCCAGCGGCGCCCTTTCTTCTTCTTCGTCTTCTTCTCCATTTCACGACCCATCGCCTGTGGCCTCCCCTCTATCATCTCAGACTTGCCACCTCTGCATCTCTCTCTCATCATTCCACCGCCAAACTCGAATTCACCGGCGGTAGGATCCTAAAATCCCTGTCTTTTTCTTTCCAATTCAGATCCCACTCGAAATCCCCTTCCTTTTCTTTCTAATTCAGATCCCACTCCTAATCCCCTTCTTTTTCTCTCTTTGCTGCAATGGTGATTGGTGAGACAGGGGAAATCGAGACGACTTCATTTCAGGGGCCTGTGGGCTAGTAGAAGCTGCGTCTTCAGCTTCAAGGTCGGGCGGTGGCTTCTTCTCCAGGGTCGGGCTGCAGATTCCCCATTCCGGATCGACAAGTTCACCTCAAGAATAGGAATAGCCGAGGACGGCCGCCACTTACATTTGCTTGTTTTTTGCCAAGAACAGAAGCAGCAGAGGACGAACAAGATTTCAAGATCTTTATTTTTTTAACTCTTCAAATCAACGAAAACAACAGAAGTAAACATGTTTTTCTTTTGATTTTTTGTGTTTCATAATTTGTCAATTTTGTGAGATGAACGCGTTGTTGATTTCAGTTGTGTTGGTGTTGTTGTTGCTATTCTGTTGGCAAAACCTTGATAAAACACAACCAGTATGCTCACAAAATTGATTGATTTTTATGTAAGAAAATAAACAACACATAAGTTCAGGAATACGATGTGTGTTAGTTATTTTCATAGATAGCAAGATTTTCGTAACTTTCAATTGATGATGGATAATCTGAGTCATATCAACAATAACGTACCACTTTTTACTTCAACCTTCTATTCAACAATGTGTAAATATAAGCGTGTAGGGTCTTCCTTGAACCACGACTAATGGTTGCTTGCACAACATCCACTCAGCACTAACACAAATCCCATGTGAAATTCAGTTATTGCTACGACGATTCACGATTCATGAAATATACATGAACACTGCAGCACTATTGAAGAATGCATCTCTCCCCATATCCCTCACCACCTGGTTTGTTTAATTGCAGGCACCGACCCACCCCAAGCATACCTTGGCGAGGATGTTACAATGTGGGGGATAGAAGCAGATGGAAAGTTTCGAATTCGGACAGCCTACCAAGCTGCCTGCGAATGGCTTCGTGAAGCGGAGAAGAATGATGTTGACAGGGGGAGACAGCTCGACTGGAAGAGTATATGGAAGTGGAATGGACCCAGCCGCATAAATCATTTCTTGTGGCTTGCGACCATGAAAGACTTATGACGAATTGTGAAAGACGGCGTAGGAAACTGACGGTTGTTGACACCTACGAGCTGTGCAAACTTGGACCCGAATCAACGGAACATATGCTTCGACATTGCCCGCATTCACAACAGGTATGGAGTCGACTAAATATCACAGAAACCCCCCTTACTGTGGGTTTTTGTTTCGTAGATTGGCTGGCTTCAAGGTAGAAGGACGCTGAATCCGGGTTGATGTTTGGAGTGGCAGCCTGATATATATGGAAACGTCGTAACGAAGTAATTTTCCAGAAGAAGAAGATAGATGACCAGACGCTGGAACAGAGGATTCGGAGTTGGACGGAAACGATAAAACAAGCACAAGAGAATGACAAGCGGGTGCATTCAGTCTCCACTACCAAAGCGGGGGAGCAAATATTTTGGAACCCCCCGCCAGCTGGTTGGGTTCGAATTAACACGGATGGCTCTGTTCGACAACCGGGTTGGAAAGCAGCGGCAGGTGGCCTCATCCGGGGCGAGCTAGGGAGATGCACATGAGCCTTTACTGTTAGCTTGGGAGTCTGTACTATTACAAGAGTCGAGCTTGTTGGGGCAGTTCATGGTCTCAAATTAGCATGGGAACAAGGCTACAGGAAGGTGCAACTACAACTTGATTCCTCAACTGCCATCAGGATCCTTACCACAGGAGAGGAGTAGCAACAGAGATATTACACCATCACTAGACAATTTCAAGATCTCATCAACAGAAACTGGGAGGTTCAAATCTCTCATACTTTCAGGGAGGGTAACAAAACCGCAAATTTTCTCGCCAATAAGGGGCATAGTGTTAGTATAGGGAGCCATATTGTTAGCATTTCGGACCCAGGTCTTTCTTACCGGATTCTGTATGACACTATGGGCATTGCCCAAAATCATTTAATTTACGTGCCAGGCAGGGGTGACCTTTTGCACCCCATTTTCTAAAAAAAAAAAATGCATCTCTAACTAATATTGACGGTTGGTTCAACGGAGGTTTTATAACCTTAAACAAACATCAAACTACCATATGGATTCACCAAAATCATCATAGAAACTTCCTAAGTTCCACATGCATCAAAACAATTACTTAGAATTTTCAATTCGTAACAAAATGACCACTCTGTCCGTCCTCTGATTTTGCTGTTACTGTCTAACCCAATTTCGAACATGCTACAATGGTAATTTTTCAATCATAGATAGCACAAATCAACACAAATAAAAATATCGAATAAAAGTTTGTTGTATACATACAATACATCGAATTACAAATAATATTAAGGAGTCATTTACATAAGTCATTTTGATACCTGCAAATGACTCAATTTAACAAAGCCAAACCCCCCGATTGATACCCAAATTGTCCAATTATTCACCCACAAACCCCCGATTGATCATTCTTTCAAAGTTTCGACCCTGCTTCACAAACCCTACGATCCTCTCCATCAGAACCCCAGCCTCTCCGCTCCCCGGCTTAAACAAATGGAAGCAATGCCCTTCCCCTCGCGTCTCGTACCACTCCAAAACGCCGCCGTATCCCCCACCGTCCCTCATCGTCTCAAAATAGCTCACCCCTCTGTCCCTCAGCTCATCCTTCTCCGCCACGCACACCATCGCCTCCTTCACCTCCATCTTCCCAAGATCCGGATCCGACCCGGGATGAAACCTCGGATCCCCTTTCGTCCCGCAGCTCCCGGGGCTCATGTACCTGTAATACGGGTCGGGCACCTCGTTCCCGAAATACGGGTGCACCAGCACCATCCGGGTCAGGCCCACACCGGCCAATCCCTTTGCTCCGGCCTGGACCGCCACGTAGTGGGCCAGATTCGCCCCGGCGCTCTCGCCCAACAGCACGACCCGGCCCAGATCCGCGTGGGCTTCCAGCCACGGGTCGGGCCGGCGTGCGGCCCACTCGAGGGCGGCGAGGCAGTCGTCGTAGGCGGCGGGGAGCTTGTGCTCGGGTGCGAGGCGGTAGTCGACGGAGAGGACGATTGCGGCGGCGGCGGAGGATAGTTGGGAGAGGAAGGTGTTGATTGGGGAGACGAAAGGGGAGTAGAGGCAGAAGGCTCCGCCGTGGTAGTGGATGATGAGGGGGAGCTTGGCGGCGGCGATTTGGGGGAGGAAGAGGCGGGCCTTGACGGCGGTTTCGGAGGAGATGACGACGTCTTTGGATTCGACTCCGGTGGCCGGGTCGAGTCCCGGCGGGACGAAGAATTGGGTCGGGGTCCAGGGTTTCTCGATCCGTCCGTCCTTGTAGACCGTGAAGTGGCGGGGGAAATCGAAGGCGATTTCGGATTCTGAAGCCATTGGTTTTGGGGGGGATTTTTTTCCCGGGAAACAATCAGGAGCGGAAGTGGAATTGGGAAATTGGGGTTCCGACTTTGCAGAAGGTGTACTGAATTTATCAAAGTAGCCGTCCAATCATATTGAAACAACCAGACTAGGGTGGATATCGGTCGATTGAGTTCATAATTGAATAGAATTGAAATATGAACGAACCAAAAATCGAGGATCAGAATCAGATAAAAAAAATTTGTTTGGTATCTATATTTGGTTCGATTCGATTCAAATTCAATTTCGAATCTTTTTTTTCCGCACGTGAAATAATTTGTAGGATCGAAACCAAAATCCGATTTGGTCTGAATATCTAACCGATTGTGTGTGTAAACCGTTGCCCACTCCCACCGACAACATCATTTTTATGAAAGTTGTTTGTCCTTGTCTGGGAAAATGAGATATTCAGCATATCCTCGTACTAGTCACTTTGATTGGTTTATTATTATTCGGTTAGAGCATTGCTATCCATGGGTACTTGTTAATTAGTGTTTGTGTGTAAGTATTAGGAAATGGATTTCAGAGCTATATATTTGTAGTTTCAACTACGGTTGCAAAGAGGTTTAGCATAGCTCGGTTCAATTAATTAAAATACGAGTCGACCTTGAACTCAACTCATTTTTAAAAAAATTGGCTTAATCTCAGTTCGAGTTTAACTCCTATCTCGACTCGACTCATTAATACGCTCAGTAGCTCAATCTTTTTTTTTCCCACTCTAATACAGATATTAGTGGATTTGAGGTGGCTCTCTCTGATCGTTCCTCAGTCATTGTTAAATATCTCAAATTACAAAATAATGCTAGTTAGTTGCAGACTTCTAGTCTCTCTGTCTCTCCCAGCTCTGTTTCCTTAAATAAATGGAGAAAGACAGTTCGAACAGTACTCTACAAGTAATAATTCTCGAGTAATTAATGGCGATTATGATCACGAGGGAAGTGCTTGAGGTCGGCGGTGGAGGAATAATCAGCTACGAGGACCGGAGTGAGTGGCGGAGCCAGGAAATTGGCCAATGGGGTGTCTTTATCATATCATAAATAATCATCTATACAATAGAAAAGTCGAATTTTAAATTAAACAAAAAGTCAACAACACAATACTCTAAATTCACACAATTACATTAAAATAGTTTCACGTACACCGATTACAACGTCAAACAAATAAGTTCAGTACATACAAATCAAGACTTCCATTCATCAAATATTACAAATTAGAACTCAGAAGTACCTTGGAATTGATTTTGTGAAACAAACAAGTGAACTTCAATTGGTACTTCTTCACTTTCAACTTTGTTTAAACAAAAGACAAGAAATTTCTCTGTTGTAGAGCTAAAAAAAAAGAGCGAATTTAAACAAAAGACAACAATTTATTACTATAAATAAAGACGAAAGTGCATTACATAGCAAAACTCACTTGATCGAAATGATAAGAAATTCTTCCTGCAACTGAATGGTCATTGGTTCGAATTTGTATATACCCCTACTCGGAAAATTTTTCTCCAAACCCAAGGGGGGTGCAAAGCACCCCCTCCTCTCCAAGTGGCTCCGCCACTGACTGGAGCGACTGCCTCCAGAGTTACCTCCTCTCTCGAGATCTCTGGCACGGCTTCATCATCGTTGACGACGACGAGCAGCCGATTTCCTCGGAAGAAGATGATGACTGACGGCGGAAGAACGCGGCGGCGCTGCACGCGATCAAGATCTCGTGCGGCAGCAGCGTTCTCCGGCAGATTCGGGGGATTGATTCGGCCAAGCAAGTTTGGGTGGCGCTCGCCACTTTGTGTGGTGATGGAGGATAGCATCCGATGGGCCTCGTGGCCGAGTGGCTTAGTTACTAGGGATTTATTGTTAGTTAATTGTTGGATTATTTGGGATATTCGTATTAGTTATTGTGTCTTGTTGGGGAAGTTATTATTTACTTGTTGGGTTATGATTAGTTACCTTGTTCGAGAGGGAAAGGGTTATGAGAGTAGTATATAAACATGTACAATGTTCTTTGATTTTATGAAGTCGATCAATATATTAAGTAGTTAGTAGAGAAAAGTAGCTCTTGTATCGTGTTTTCTAGTTCTTTCGCTAAATCGCTCGAGATCACCGGTGCGTGAAATCCCGTTCCGCATCAATTGGTATCAGAGCTTGGTTAGGCGCTGAATTCGCAATGCCGATTTTCACGCAACATCCAGGAGGAGAGGGTTACGCACCTTGGGCACGAACCGACGAGGAAATCCTTCCTCGTCACGTCAATGGCTACCCTAGCTATTGGACGCCGCTACACCCACCGTTGCCGAGGTATCCATCATCGTCACATCACCCACCATGGTCATATCATGATCGATACTACCGCCAAGACCTGGAGAGCTTAGCCGCAAGGGTTAGTGATATTGGAGCTGCTCCGCCATACGCCGCCATGGATCATTGGCCATGCTAAGATCCGTATCGATCAGTCAGGTATCCCGAAGCTCAACAACAGGCGTCCTATACATCGCCAGGATACCGACCTCTTGGTTATGCTTCCGTTGTCCAAGAGGATTTGGATTGGACGGATGCGGGTTACTCGGCTCAAGAAGTTGAGTCACCATCGATAGTCACCAACGGAGCAACAACGGCCACGCCTTTATTGACCATCATCACACCAACACCATCCATGAATGTCGGCGCCGCTGCTCTAGCTAGAACTTTTATGTGAGTTCCATTCTCGATGTGCAAGCCAAGCCTTGTTGAGGAGACGCCGTTAGCATCGACAACCACCGTGGGAGTGGAATGGCGGGACAGAACAGCAAGCATCAACTGCGAAGAGCCGAGGGAGTTGGTGAGCAGCTGGAGGAAGGAGGACGATGACTTCACGTCGTCCTATGAACCCGGGCCATTGACGTTGGACATGGCAAAGATGGGGTCCGACTACAGAAGAGCGAGCGTGCCTCTGAGCCGCCCGAAGGTCTTTTCATCGGAGGGTGAATCGAAGAGGATACCAGCAAATTGTTTCACCAACGTTCCGTCAGAGAAACCTTCATGGGAAGAGTGGCGAGATAGCTGCAATCGAAAACTAAAAGAGCTCTCCTCCCGCTACATGAAGCTTCCGGCAGCGAAGAGCCCAGTCATGTCACCAGTGAAGCGGCCGGGTATGGAGGCGTCTACACCCATCAAGACAAGAACCAACACGGAGTCTCGCCGGGAAGCAGAGTACGGTGGGGATACGCCGGAAAGGGCTGCCGTTGGTCATTGCTGGGGACGTTTGGCGAGTGACCATGACCATGACAGGTCGGCGGCTATGTTAAGGCAAGGATCACGAAGAGCCGGTCCGACTATTGGATCGCCAAATCTCGTCTGCGGGTCCGAGCTACGACCTGCTTCTGTTTTAAAGGGCAGGCGGATTCGAGTGGACCTTGAGCCGAGGATGGGTGGATTAACTGAAGCCTTGTTGTTCGGGGCTAGACCGGCAAATCAGGAGGATCGTGAAGTTGCCATGGTGAGTGCCGAAGTTAGCAAACGAATGGCCTTCTTCCATGTATACGTACGTAGCAAGGGTGGAGGCATGCGTGGGGCGCGTGGAAAATGGAGAATGGTGGACCTCCCACGCCATGCATGGTAAGGTGGAGGAAGCTGATGTATTTGGTGACAGGAGTTTAGTTCAAGTGCCTGGGAGTAATTGGAAATTTCGTAAACGAGGTTGGCGTCAACGAGCATCCACTATTTCCATGATCATCAATACATGGGAGCGGTTTTTCTTTATCGATCCGGGTTGAGTATGGTTTGAGTTAGTTGGCTAATTAACTCGAACCTTGGGGACAAGGTTCTTTCGAAGGGGAGGGGATTGATGGAGGATAGCATCCGATGGGCATTCGATGGGCCTCGTGGCCGAGTGGGCTTAGTTATTAGGGATTTATTGTTAATTAATTGTTGGATTATTTGGGATATTCGTTTTAGTTATTGTGTCTTGTTGGGGAAGTTATTATTTACTTGTTGGGTTAGGATTAGTTACCTTGTTCGAGAGGGAAAGGGCTATGAGAGTAGTATATAAACATGTACAATGTTCTTTGATTTTATGAAGTCGATCAATAAATTATTAAGTAGTTAGTAGAGAAAAGTAGCTCTTTTATCGTGTTTTCTAGTTCTTTCGCTAAATCGCTCGAGATCACCGGTCCGTGAAATCTCGTTCCGCATCATATGGCGACCAGGCTGCAGAGATGGTTGATGTTCAGGAGCTCCCGTCGACGGGAGATGTCGACGTACAAGGTAAAACCATTCCGCTTCGTGGTAATGAATTGAGAGATCGACTACGTAGATTATTTACGTGATTGAGTAATACGATGTGTAGTAAGGTAACCGACAAGAGAAGGTTTTCAATCTCTTATATTCTTTGCGAGACAGAGCAACCATGTTGTCGTCGGTTGACAGAGAGAAGAACACGATGCCGCCATGTTAACACCTTGCGCTAATCTTTCTCACATCTCCGGTGCGGCTCTTCAGATGCAGAGAGAACTTCAGTGGTTTCAGGTTAGTCATATTACTATCAAAAAACCAGTTAGGTGTCAATTGTAAGGAAGTGAAATGGTTAAATATCATACATCGACATCTCTCAGTTATTGGAATCAGTTGGTTTATGACATGTTATCAAAAGCTGGTTTGTCCTTGATGTCACGTGTTTAAATCCACAGAACCCCCAATATTAACTGTTATCTTAAAACACATTGTATAGGCGGAGCCTGTACAAACTTCGAGCCCACGAGTTGCCTTTCATTTGAGGGGGTGTGTAAGAAAGTGGCTAAGTATCATACATGGACCTATGCCAACAACTCGAGTTTATAAGGACCAATTGGTTTATGTTGTCAATAACTCAAATTGTTGAGAGAGGTTCAATTATGTATCATATAACACTTACTAACACAACCCTTCAAACGAAAGTGACCATATATATACAAGCTTGAATTTTGTGAAGGTCCGAATACCATGTGCATAACAAATAGGGTCGTCACGAGATTCGAACAGAAGACCTCTCGGTACCAAAAGACTCTTATAACATTTCAAACACAATTGTGTGTATGGATCTTAACCACTTTCTTGCACGCCCCCTTCAAACGAAAGCGAGATTGAGGTTTGCACAATCCCACCATACCTCTTGCTTTTATCAACTGTTAATATTGGTGGTTATAGAGATTTGAATACACGACCACATGACCAAACCAACTATGATATCATATTGCGGACCTGGAATTGGCAGCGGCGGGACAACAATGGATGAAAGAAATGGCGGCGGCTTGCAGCGTCGTCGGCAGGGACGGACCTACTTGGGAGAATGGTTTGCCAGTTGACAAACCTTAAATTCAAAATTTGAACAAAAAATTTGTGGAAAATTTTATTTTAGTGATGGTAGTATTTGAATTCGAAAGTATTTGACAACCCTTAGATGTTTTGGTCCATAGGTGAATACCCTTGATGAAATTTCTGGGTCCGTCACTGGTCGTCGGCGCCCTCATAATCACGATCATGTTCACCGCCGCGCTCACGGTCCCCGGCGGGAACAAGGACACAGGCCTCCCGACCCTCCTCGATGACAGAGCGTTCAAGATCTTCATGATATCTGACGCGATCTCCCTCTTCGTCTCGATCGCGGCCATGATGGTGACTTTTTCTGCTACTGTTGTGATTGTTATGGATCGGCGGTGGGAGTTCGTGGTGCCGATGATACCACATGCGTATGTGTGAGGATAATCGATGGTTGCCACCGAGTTCGATGACTTTTTCTTTCTGTATGTGGTTCCATCTGATTGTGATGAGGTGTTCATTCAGTAACTTTTTTTATTTATTAATCCTCGCTTTTGAGGTTTTAAGCGATCGTGGCGACAACTATGTGTGATATCTTTGAATTGAGAAAGATCGAAGCAATCCCACATAGTACAAATATTTGAGCATATTGAATATCACCATCGCAAGTTCCCTCACAACTCTTACATGATTGTATGATCATGCTCGATCTAATTTCGAGTGTCGGTCTAATTTTTATCTTATTTGTACTTTAATTTCAACGAATTAAAATTCCACATATATTGTAAAATAACCTAGACATCCTCCATTAATATATAGTAGAGTTTTGTAAACTTTTCTCCATTTCAAATTTCCTGCAATGAGAGTGAAAATAGAAAGGATAATTTTGTCTTTACAATTAATTATTTATTTCATAAAAAATTTCAATATCAAGACTCGAACCCGAGTCTCTTCAGACAAAGATAGCAATCATAACCAATTATACTAAATGTATTTGTTGTTCCTTTTTTAATACAAAACATACATGTATTTAAACTGTGAAAAGCAGAGAACTTTTCCATCATGATTAACAAGTGCACTAAGTCTACTATATGTATTTTCATGGTGCTTAATACTTCAATTTTCATAGTACAGTTTCATTTAATTTTATCAATTTTAGAATTCATGCTCTCTCTTTTATTTTCGCTAAAGGTAAATTGGTAATTGGCTAACATGGAAGAAACTATTTCCTTTACTATGTGTTGTGTCCTTGCATTTTTCAATATAAATTTAAATTTTGTGCCTTTTTTATCTTTGTTCTTATCTCTTTCTAATTTTCTCCGAAATTCCCTCTATCGTGCAATAGTTTGCGTGCTTTCACTTCCCAGTATAAGGAGCATTTGAAAATCAACATTCCGGTATCTTTTGGCACTGCAGTTTTATTCTTGGGGATTTAAGCTGGACAAGTAGAAGATTTCAACTCTCATATCAATCCATGGCCAATAGAATGGAGTTCAATCAAGTAGTTATGGCATGGCCTTGATTATCTCGCTCGATTCCTCTGCACTGACATCACCCAATGGTTCTGTCTCTCCCCGATGTACTATCAGAAGAACTATTTTGCTGCTTCTATTGCTGAAGGCAATGTTTGATCAGTTATACCTTTCGCCTTTACTCCTCTTCCTATACCAGGCATTGACCTTTAATAGGTTTTCGATTTCCGATCAAGGTTAATCGCTTTACACATGTAAGTTATTCGTTTCTTCTCTATGTCTCATGGTTTTATCTTTCTGATTAATAACAAAGCGACTTTTATTTTCACGTTGTCTCATGAGCACAACATGCATAATATCTATTTATTTTGATCTTATTGCCTGAAACGATGCTTAAAGCTCGGGGGATCTCCTGCGTGATTTCTCCTCTTTCTGTTATTAGGTTTCAACTTCAATGTGTTTCTATCTTCATATTAGGTTCATCGAATTGAACTGGCAGACTATTATTTCCTTCCCGCTTTATCTAAGTTTTTTTTGTTTATGAATGATTTATTAAATATAGAAAATGAATTTGAACGATGGTTTGGGTACTATATTTGTTTGTAAGCAAAAGAGATGTTTGTGTAAAACATGTCAGTTGTACTTTGCTAGAGCCCTGTCCACTTTGTTGTGTGTTTCCTGTACTTTATTTTTGTTCTTTGCTTAGCTATTGAAATAATAAAATAAGATCAAAATGAGAAAAAAGGTTTCTTTTCAATTACAATATTTCCGCTCATATGTGATTTTGTGATAACTAATGTTCTCCGCAATCATAATTTTCCTCATTAATTTTTATTCTTATCTCACTAATCAAATTTTGATATTGTTTTAGAATTATTTATAAATTGAGCTTTCATGCAACACTCTAGGAGTTTGAGGTGTTGAACTTGGAGTAGAAGAGTTAGGATTGAGTTTGAAAATGAGAGTGGTGGGGGGAAGAAAAATTCAACTGTAGCATGTTAAGGCAGAGAAGAGGGAGTTACCGAGGGTAGTGATCGAATTGAGGAGGGTGTTGAAAGACGCGAAAGCAAAACTGGAGCAGTTAAAGAGAGAGAAGTGAGAGATGATGAGAATATTAATAAAAATGGAGAGGGTATTGAAGGACATGGAAGTGTACTGAAGCATGTGAAGGCATACAAGGGGGGAAATGAGCATATTGATGGAATTGGAGATGAGTTTTGGTTTTAGCGAACTTATTACAACTGGCCTTGAGGAAGATGAGTTGGCAAAACACAGGAAGAGGATTGAGGAGTTGAAGAGCGAGTTGACAAAAACCCTAATTGTAAGAGAAATTGAGGGTCGCAGAGAGAAGGTCCATCAAAGTAGCAGAAATGGAGTTGCAGAAGGAGGATTAGAAAGTGAATGTTTGGTTGAAACATATGTTTCTTGAGATTGAAGATAGAGTAGATAAAAATTTGGTCGTTCAATGGAGAGTGGTCGCTATTGGACCATTAGGTTTATAGTTTTTGCAGCTACCACGACCTATTTCTATCTTAAAACGAGTAATCATTGATTGATTTAATGAAGTAGGTTGATTCTTTATTCAACCTACTGGAACTGATAGATAAGGACTGTCTAATTTTGCGTCATATTACTTTGATCGAGTCTATTAGTATATTGGAGGTAACCCAATTTACTTTGATCGTTTGCTCTCAAGTTTTGATGGTCCACTCTTAGCCGAGTTGTTAGTATATAGTTGACTTGAACCTACAACTATCCATTTCTTTTTTATTAGTGGCATATTGCCCCCAAAATGAGAGCATTGAACCATTTACGTAGGATTGTGAGGTTTTAGATTCAGTTTCAAACTATCTATGGGTCGTGTGGGAATTCCAGTGAGCTTTTATACTCTATCTTTCTTAACAATCAACTAACCAATAACATATTAACTGGGCTTAATTATCATTATGAAAATGAGATCAATCATACATTTTTATGTTTTATTTTCTCAAATGATGATGATATTTCTCTGAATGTTCGACCTATATATTCTTTCTTTATGTATCATCTCGATCGAAAGATTGCCAATAAAATTAAACAGGTTGATAGACTTTAACGTAACATAAAAAGTATAAAAAATAAAATATAAACATTCCGGCCAACGGGCCGGATTATAAGCTAGTTTCAGAGAAAGTTGGTTTTTCACACCCGTGCTTCAATGTTGACGAGACATGGAGCAGAAAAGTCCAAGTACTAGTAATGTGATGGATTGGTAGTCAAAATTACTTTAGTCGAAGTCAACTGTGCCGAAATCACCCCGTTCATATATTTGGTGGAAGTTACTCGGATTTGTTGTGATTGATCTGTCATCTCCAATTAAGTAATACCATCCCCACTAAAAAGCAAAGCTTTCTTTCCCATCTGCAGGTGGGGGTGGGGGGCAAAAAATCTAGAGCTCAAACCGGTTTGTACTGTTATCCAATAAGTGGTATGGTTCGATTGGAGTACAATTGGTTTATGCTGATTTTAACAAAACAAACGAGGAAATGAGAAACAAGTAGTATATGTAAATTTGTATAATCTATCCTAAACCAATCTACATATAATCTCCATCCATATTTAATATGAAATACATCTCAAACAAAATGAAAAATCATCATATTTAAATGCAACATTTAACATCAACATCCAAAACTTTTATACTTGGAATCCAATAGACAAAATCAACATCTAAATGTTCATTCATTGAATCCGACAATTTTTTTTTTTTGGTAAGTTGATTCCACCCAAAAAACGACATCATGTTGTTTGTTGTGCTGAAAAACTGACGTTCCTGACATATCATTCTTGTACTGGTTTCGAGGTGATCGAAAAACCGTCTTGTACCGGCGGTTCGACCAAGGGAAAAAAATCCTCCTATCAGCAAGTGGTATGAAACGGTTGAATTACGATCTCAACATGAAATACCTTACGCTAAATTTTTCGATTTTTTTTTGTCAAAAGATATCATATATTGAATAGGAAAATTAGACAGATACATCCTGGAAACTAGCCATGCCCGGAAATCAAAGAAGCGACTCATAGTCGGATACAAAGAGACGACTTTTCTAGCTACCGAATGAGCTACCCTATTGTTTTCCCGACCTACAAAATTCACACTAAAACCAGGTTGGGTTCGTAAATAATGATCTATCTCCTCCAGGACAGCACCCAACCGACTATATCTTGAGTCGACTAGATTAATTTTATCAATAATCACCTTCGCATCGCCCTCAAACCGGACCTCCGACAAGCCACACTCCACGCACCAAATAATAGTCTCCCTAAGTACAAGCAATTCCACCACTGTACGCTCATCCATATGCGGAAACTGAATCCCTCTCGCCAGAAGGATCTTCCGCGCCTGGTCAAAAATAACCATCCCGCCAGCCGAATGCGGCCCACCCTTAGTAGCTCCATCCCACATGCAAACCAATCGGGAATCTCCCACTTGAGATTATGGTTGAACCAAAGGGATCGTCCCCCTAGGAACCTGGTCTGTTGGCAAGCCCACCCATTCCTCAAATTGCTGGTTAAATTGTCGCATGAGCGTCGGGATCCCAAACTGTTTGCCTTCAAAGACAACCCAAATACGAGACCGCCAGATCCGCCAAAGGATGGCAACAACAACCATAACCAATGACGGTTGGTGGATCAACGCCAACAGACGTTTGAGGAATAAAGGAAAGGCGTGCCGAGGCAAACCCTCCCCCAAGGAATCCAGCCCAAAATAATTTTTGGAGGAGAGAAACTATGTGCTTTTCAAAAATGAACGGAAGAACGGGTTTAAAATTATATATATATATTAGAAATATAAATTACCGGTTGGCTAGTTTTTTTGCAAAAAAGACAAAACGGGATTGGATTTCCCCCCTTATCCTTGCCGGATGTGCTTGACGGTCCCCCATAATAGGCTCACTTGGGGACTTCTTACTCCAGCTGTTCCGAGAGTTTCCGCTAATTGAGTTATAGAAAGAGTTGGTCTTGTCGAATCCGGATATTCTTGAATGAGGTATTCAACTCCAGGGATGAATCGAAAAAGAAATCTTTATGGGTTCTACCTCCTATTTTTTATGAAGAGAATGAATCTTTTTATCGAAGGATCAGAAAAAATAGGTCCGGATCTCCTGCGAGAATGATTTGGAAGATCCAAAAGTAAAAATAGTGGTATTTTCTAGCAACAACATAATAGAGGCAGCCAATTTCAATTTTTAGAGCTAACCCAATATGTCGATCATCTTTTTGACCATCGAATACTCCCTTTAACACCAACGGTAGATAGGAACCGAACTGTCTCACGACGTTCTAAAACCAACTCACATACCACTTGAATCGGCGAACAACCGAACCCTTGGGACCTTCTTCAACCCCAGGATGTGATGAGTCGACATCGAGGTGCCAAACGACTCCGTCGATAAGAGCTCTTGGGAGTCATCAGCCTGTTATCCCCGGCGTACCTTTGATCCGTTGAGCGAGAGCCCTTCCACACGGGACTCTCCTCGATCATATCACCAGAGAGCCCGAGCAACTGGACAATAAAAGAACAAGTGTTCCATCGTCTCCGGGCCATCCCAACAAACTGGACACCGAGGCAGCACATGAACCTTTTTCTCAATAAGCGCCTCCGTAGTTGAAGATCCCGATTAAGAATTTTCCAAACAAAGACCTTCAACTTCGGGGGATCTTAGTCTCCCACACCCTAATCCAACTCGACCTATCCATCCAACTAACTGAGGATCGCCACCCGCCCCTCCTCCTGGCCAACTCAACAGCCAAATGGTAAGCCGACTTGACCGAGAAAACCCCGTCCGCCGTGAAATGCCAGATAAGCTTATCAGACACATTCCGTCGCGGGAGAGGAATAACCTTGATGGCTCTGCAGGTAGGCGGGTCAAACCATTGACTGAGCTTATCATCAGACCACCGCCCTTCCCTTTCACAAATAACCTCTGCCATCAAGGGATCACCCCCATCAGGCAAGATCCGCGGATTATAACATGGGGGGATCAAGTTGGTACCCAGGAATCCAGTTAGAATGGAGGAGAGAGGCTGATTGGCCATCGCCAACCTGCCATCTTAAACCCATCTCCAATAACTATCGCCCGTGGAGGATACTCTGCCACCCCCATGAGGGACGTGACCTAGCCGTCGCGCTCAATAAAAAACCTTGAGGGAAGTACTTTCCTTTATAAACCTGGGTGAGGAGGGAATGAGGTTCATTGAGAATACGCCAGCCTATCTTAGTCAAAAGAGTCTGATTAAACTGTTCAAACTGGCGAAATTCCATCCCCCCATCATGTTTACTCCTGCACAGATTACGCCAGAATACCCATCTAATCTTGGGATGACCCTCCTTAGTACCCCACCAGAACCTGGTCACATGTCTATCTAATAGGCGACAAAGAGAGAGAGGAAGCCGGAAACATGAAATAACATGTAGGTGAAGGGCCAATGCTATGGATTTAATCAAAGTTTCCTTAGCCGCCCAAGACAATGTCCGTTGCTTCCACCCCTGAAGTCGATCTAGTAGTTTCTCCTCCAAATATATGAACGTAGCCATTTTGGATCTGGCAACGAGCGTGGGCAGCCCCAGATATTTATCATGGACCCCCACTGCACCAACCCCTAGGATCGTGGCCAAGAACTCCTGATCTGTCATGGAAATATTTTTGCTAAAGCACATCGCAGATTTGTCCAGGTTCACGTGTTGGCCACTCAGCTCCTCATATTCATTCAACACCTCAATTAAGTTCTCGCACTCCTGAAGGGAACCTCGCAAGAATAAATAAGAATCATCCGCGAGGAACAAGTGTGAAACTCTTGGAGCGCGCGGAGCCACCTTCAACCCTTCTAGCTTCTTATCAGAGATCGCCTTTCGGAGAAGAGCCGCAAACCCCTCCGTGCAGAGCACAAACAAGAGGGGAGAGAGCGGGTCCTCCTGGGGAAGGCCCTTAGAAGCAGTGAAATAACCCGAGGGTGTACCATTCATCAGAACCGAGAAAAAGGAGGATCGAAGACATTCATGTATCCATCCTTGCCAGACAGAGTTGAACCCCAATTTATCCAAAACAACCAGAAGGAAGGGCCATTCGACTCTATCATAGGCTTTTTCCATGTCAACCTTCAGAGCCATGTACCCCTTCTTCCCTTGCTTTTTTATTTTTAGATAATGCATAAGCTCATGTCCTATAAGAATGTTATCAATAATTTGTCGGTCTCTGATAAACGCATTCTGGCCCTCCGAGACGATCCGAGGGAGCATACTAGCAAGTCGTTCAGCCATGATCTTGGTTATCACTTTGTAAACGAACTGACACAGGCTAATCGGACGCAACTGTCTAATTCTTTCCACCGAATCCACTTTGGGGATCAAAGTGAGCCAGGTATGGTTAAAACTCCTCGGCATCTGACTCGAAGTAAAGATGGAAACTACTGCTTCAGTCACCGAAGTGCTCACAATATCCCAGAATGCTTTGAAGAACTTTCCTGTGAAGCCATCCGAACCCGGGGCCTGCTTCGATCCCATGGAAAAGACCGTTCTCCGAACCTCACTAGGCAAAACCTCCGTCGTTAACTGCGCATTCATTTGCGGAGTAACACTATGGGCAATCGACAGATTCGCCACCCTCTCAGCCATATTAGGAAACTGAGTTTCCGAGGTATACAGAGTCTGGTAAAAGTTGGTGGCAATAGTAGCCTTACCGGTTTCCTCAGTGACCCATTCACCCTCCTCATTTCGGAGCCCCGAAACAAAATTCCTCCTCCGCCGAGCCTTTGTGACCGTATGGAAATAGGCAGAATTTTGATCTCCTTTTTTTAACCATCTTACCCTGGACTTTTGCTGCCAGTAAACCTCCTCTGCTTCCCATTGACGGGAGAGTTCCATTTTCACGGTCCTGATCTCATCCCAGTCCACTGGATGGATCGACTTTATCCTGTCAATCTCTGCGTGAAGAGTCTTGATATCACGCAGGGAATTTGTTGTGCCCGCCCTGCTCCAATCATAGAGCAGATGACGAAGTTTCTTAAGGCGTTCCCACAGTCGAAACATGGGGGTACCTTGGATCTCCTCCTGCCAGACATAGTGGACCATAGCCCTAACTTCTGGATTCTCCGCCCAGTGGGCATCAAAATGGAACAGAGGTCGACTACTCCGAGTATACGGTTTATCCGCCAGCAGAAGGGCCAAATGATCTGACCCCTGGTCCGTGAAGTGCTTGACTAGAGTCTCCGGATAGATATCAATCCAGGACTGGAAACAAAGCGCCCTATCCAGACGTTCACGAATGCACGCTGCACCCATATCATGAACAAAATCCCGGAGACTAATGGTTTGGGCATCATTCCAGACCCGCCCCCATCTTTTTCACCCGCATGGAGAGTAGTGTTGAAATCGCCTATGATCACATAAGGGTGATTAATATTCGCGCAAACTTCCCGCAGCTGAGCCAATTGAGTAGCTCTAAGGGCAATATTACAGCTAATGTAAACAAAGATCACCACATAAGTAAAATTCCCTTCATTAATTTGTGAACAAATACAGAAATTGGAATGGAAAAACACCAAAGCGTCAACCCCGAGGTACCAAGCAACTACTAAACCACCTGATGCATCGACTGCATCAACAAAGAAACAATGAGAAATAGCAAAACCTAAACTCCGCATACGTCGGGACACTACACGTTGACTCGATCATGTCTCAAAAAAAAATACGAGATCCGGTTTATTAGAATGAACAAGCCCTACAGCAGTTTGGAAAGTGAGGGATGGCCCAATTCCTCTCACATTCCATGCTGATTAGTATGATTGTTTTTCGATGACTTAGATTTTTGACAAAGCAAATCATATTGATGGTCTACCAACCGATTCTTGTCCAACACGGGAACGGATCAGGTCAGTAAACTTATGGTGAGTAACTATGAGTAACCAGTCCATATCAGCATGACATCAGCATCACTCTCTCTCTCCTGGAAAGCCTTTAACTTTCCCATCCTTAATCTTTGACGGACGATTTCTCACTCGTTTTAAGTCGAATTTTTTTTTTTTGCACAATTAGATCAGATTAATTGTGCTCTTCAAAATGATATACACTTTGATATATTTTCCGAACAAAAAAAAATTGAGCCATTTTTTACCAGTTTATACCATATGGTATTGACTGGTATTGAAATAAGAGCATAACTATGGTTTGAAAAGCGTACCATGGTGGTATGAACACACCAAAACTGTAGGATGGTTGAATACATGATAGTAGACGTATATTAACTGTCATTTAGTAGACGTATATTAACTGTCATTTACGACTTTTAATATTGTGTACCAGGGTGGTATTGTATGGTATTGTGTGGTATTTTTTTGTCTTGTAATTTGTTCACCCAGAAATTTGTAGATCCAATAAATCATGATGAACTCGTCCCTTCTGTGCAAACGTTTTCAAAAACGAATTAAAAACAAAGAAGATACCATATGATATGCAGTTGGTACCGAGAGGACATAATTTTTTTTTCTCAAAAAATATTGAAAATTGATGTAATTTTGTAGAGCACGATGAACTCGTTCCATCTGTGAGAGAAAAAAAAATCAGAGTTAAAAAGAAAAAGATATAAGCCGATTAAGAAATCTAGGGAAAATAAAAATGACTTTTAATTCTTCATCCTTAGATCTGAATTTTCTAGATGAAGAGTTCATATTTTGTTATTTATGAGTACATAACCCATAATTCCACCACCCACTTAAAACCTCATTGTACCGGCCAGCATATACCCGTATTGCTATAAACCTGGAACCGTTCAATTGGCTGCTTAAATCCGAAACGAAGGGAGAACGTGGCCCTCGCCAGTCGCCACTTTCGTCTTCCACCACCGAACTCTCATTTTCACTCCGTTCCAAACCACAAAACTGAGGACAGGAGGAAAGGCGAGGGCCGGTCAGCAATCGTCGTCCCTTTCCCTTTCTCCCCAAAAGGAGAATCTCACAGTGATAAAAAAAGTCTGTACCCTTTTCCTTCCATCAGCTGCGCAAAAACCCATTTAGTACTGAAATTCACGAGAGCCTCTAGTTTGTTTCCCCCACTTCTCTCTCTCTCTCTCTCTGTTCTCTCTTTCTGTTGCTCTGTTCTCCCAAAAAGCTTTACACACACTAAAAAAAAATGGCGACGACCCACTTCATCATCCCGACCAGGGTCCTTCTCCAGTCCGTCGGGGACATCAAATCGTACGACAACTGGCTCGCCTGCCTGAAAACCTACCTCCTCTCTCAAGATCTCTGGGATTTAATCGATTCCCCTGAAAACACTTCCCCTGCCTCCGCCTCCTCCGCCGCCGCCGAGGACGCTGCTGCTGCTGTAGTTCCTCCGGCGTGGCGGAGGAAGAATGCGGCGGCTCTGCACGCGATTCAGATTTCGCTGGGCTGCGACTTGCTCCACGAGATACGGGAAATCGATTCGGCGAAGGAGGCTTGGGATGCTCTGGCGGATATGCATCGGAAGAAGCTCAAGAACGAGGCGCGAGATGGAGCAGAGCAGCAGCAGGCCGACGCTGGTAAAACTGTTATTTAATCGAACTGGCGTGTTTTAACTTTCTTAAATTACCGCAGTTAATTTTCACAGTGAGATTTCTTGCCTCCTCATATAAAGCCCTTTTTCGCTAAGTGTACGTTTACCATTTTGTGGTCTAAAATGTTTGCATTAAGTATGAGTTCTACAACAAAGTTGTCGCAATCTAAGAGCAAAATGATTTAACTCAGCCAAGCAAAAATGATAAACAACTGGAGACAACGCGCGTCATCGGGTGTTCGTAACTTAAGAACTAAGAACGTGTGTCTTTCTTAGTTCTTAAGTTACGATTTACGAATAGCAAATATAAGAAACTATCCGTGGGACAATTTGATTCAATCATTATTGATCCCATACTGTCATTCTTAATTCTGAAGTTATAAATAACAGTTCTAAGAAATGACTCGTTGAGTATTAAGTCGGACTCAAATGGACTCAAATGCACTTTTTTAATGATTTCAGATTTTGAGTTGAGTTTGATTGAGTCCAAATTAGGGGTAGTTTTTCTTGAGTTACGCAACAATATCGACTATTTTATTAACCGCATTCAACTCAACCACAACTTTTGGTGGTGGTGTTTCGGCCTTTCTATCTGTCTCATAACAACAACAACAACAAAAAAAAGACAATAACTTATTCGAATATTCATTTTCGTTTAGGTGTTCGATACTATGTGTCCAATTAAGAACCGAAACAAAAGTATTGGATATGAGAATTGAGACAGACTCCAAAAACAAAAAAATACAAAATTATCCAAACCTAATCCGACTCATACCAGCAAGCAACTTGGAGGAGCTGATGGGGTCCACCGGAGGAACAGCAACCGGCGACTTGGCGACCGTCGTGGATAATTAAAGGCGGAGATGATTCTGCTTTGAAAAAAAAAGGGTCTTAATCGCAGAAAAGGTAGGCTCCAGTTAGTTGTTAAATCCATTCATGGCCATTAGAGCCCCTCCACTCAACGAAAACGAATTGGTCAAGAGACACATATATATGGCTCAAATTGCTTCACTCGATCATTATCTTTTGTCTTTTGCCCCACCGAAGGGCAGAGGGCAAACAATGAGTGCGGTTTCATGGGCATCTAGTTGTAGGTCGTGACCTAGGGTTTAGGGGACCGGGTTAGGTCAGTAATTGACTTGTTAAAACGATTCGTAACCTATACAGCGGTCGGTGAGTCGTAGCCGTTTGATTTTTTTCGTGCTCAGCACACCAAGGGACGGAAATGTAAAAGTTGTTCCTTAAGTGATGAGTGATGATACCACACCTGTATGTTTCTCTATCGATTTCTCTATCTTCTCCAACGAAACATGACACGATTTTCCCTATGACGCTCTCTACTATAAGTCAAAGCTCCCCCATCTTCCACTCCCCTCTCGAACTACTCTGAATCTTTGAAACAAAATCTTATGAACAGTGGAAAAACCTTTAAATCTCCAGTCGCAAGAATCATCCATCAACATGTTACGATCCATTCGCAGCATCAGGCATCAATAGGCTACATAGCTAGTGTGTATACAAATATTATCACCATTTAAGGAACATTAGTTGATAATTTTGTTATCGAAGGGCACGTAATACATTGAGTTAATTTTCGGTATATGGGGTTCGAACCATTACCATATGTCCTTTGAGGAAAAAACTAAGTTTACAGTAGTTTCACTAACAAATTAAAGGAAATTTTCGACAACTTGAGATGATGTATTACGAGAATTCGTGTGTTGAAACTCTGTATAGTTTCTTTATGCCAAACTATTATGAGTAAGACATGCATGACGAATTCAAAATCTTCTACTTTGGATATATTGAATGAATGGCGGAAGCCAGTCGACACTGCATTGAATATGCTAAGTCGTCCTCCAAATACGAATACCAACACATGTAACGTAACATTACGTTATTATTCGATCTACTTCAATGCCCTATAACAAGATCTCAATCTCTTTTCCGATACTACTCAATACATATTCATGTTACTCTTCCCTTTTGTTTTTATCTTCATTCAATTAAGTTACACTCGTAAACAGACTAGTAGTTCAGCGATATCATGACAACGATACTACGACTTGCAAACTTGTTTTTTAACTATATAGTATTTTCGTACCATATATGACGCTAATTAATTAAGGTTACATCATGTGCAGTAATACACATAATTGGACTCCAAGACCCTTCCCCGCCACCGTCACCGGCCGACAGTTTCGCGATGACGATGAGCCCTTCTTCCTCCTCCTCCGACGCCGGCCACGGCGGCGACATCATCAACAACAACAACGACGTCATCACCAACATAGCCACATGCGACCTCCACAAGCTCACCAGCACAAAAAACAAGGAATCCTTCGGCCACCGCTCCTCCGCCGACGACGCGGCCGCCGGAGAAAAATGGATGAAGGAAACCGCCACCTCCTCCACCGTCGTCGGCTCCTTAATCATCACCATCATGTTCACCGCCGCCTGCACCGTCCCCGGCGGCAACAACCAAGAAAAGGGGACCCCAATCCTCCTCCACGACCGGTCGTTCAAGATCTTCATCGCCTCCGACGCGCTCTCGCTCTTCGCCGCCTCGACCTCAGTGCTGATGTTCCTCGGGATCCTCACCTCGCGGTACGCCGAGGCCGACTTCCGCCGCTCGCTGCCGACGAAGCTCGTGATCGGGCTGTCGACGCTGTTCGTGTCGATCGCCGCCATGATGGTGACGTTCTGCGCCACCGTGATGATCGTCATGGACCACCGGCCGCTGTTCGTGGTCCCGATTGTGATGATGGCCGCCGTGCCGGTGACGCTGTTTTTGCTGTTGCAGTTTCCGCTGCTGGTTCAGATCTTCAGGTCGAACCGGTCCGGGCCGCATTCCAACCCGTTCGACCGGAAGATGAAGCCCTGGCTTTTGAGTCTTTGACCCGTGGAAACTGGGTCGGGTTTCGAGGGGGTTTGTCTTTTTTGTTGTTGTTGTTTGCTGATTTGTTTTTTGAATATATACTCTCTGTAAATATAAGACTGTGCGTAACGTCGTTGTTACCGGACTTTGTAACGTTAACGTCGTGATTTTCATTTCCGTGAGGAAATGTTTTACTCTGTAATTGTCTGGCAGATCCGTGTTTGATCATCTGTCTGGGCGGATCACGACGATCAACTGGAGATCTGCACCTCGTAAAATCCTTGTGTCGAACAACATGCTGCTATTTATTTTCATAACCTTGATTTCATGGGATTTTCCGTTGCAACAATGTACTTGACGATAGGTCAACGAAAATAACGTAATACCAAAAACATTTTCGGATCTGAACCTGCTATCCTGTCGAAGAGAAGGGATAAAGATAATTGTTTAGGGAGGACATGGAGTTATACCGGTCCTTGTTTTGATGGGAAGATTGTTATTAGACAATTCGAATACCATATGAGAAAAAACTTGTATATTAGTTTCCACCTAATTCGTATAGTAAAAGACGGTTTGAATAGTAATAAAACTTCGTCAAATTACAGAACAATACTCTAATAAATACGAGATCCATTTTATCTGAAATTGGCTAAAAAAAAAAAATCAATGACATAAGTCAAAAACAGTCCTCAAAGAGTCCACCTTTCGGCTCTCTTCTCTTCAGGCAGATTAAATTATCATCAAAATTCACATTTGAACACTAAACCACATTCAAGCTATGTTCAAGCTACAGCAGAATTTGTGTTGGATTGAATGAGTTATATTAATTAATAAATGGAAATTTAATTACTCACAAGAAAATTAGTACATACTGTTTACGTTCATATCCTGATCGATAGTTGCAAAGTGGCATTTAACGACAGAAGAAGGTTATTAGTTTTTGGGTAAATACAATTTAATATCCAAACCTTTTATTTTAAACAATATAATAGCCAAATCTTTTCGAAAACAATCTAATATCCAAATCGTCAATTTTTTGTATGTTTGACCGTTAGTTGACACTTCAAAAAAGTTTGAAGTACGACACTTCATCAATATCCATCGATATCTTCTCTGAAAAACCACCAACATATCGTAGTTCCAAACCCGAGAAGTCTATGACTCCGCCATGATGGTATAGAATATCTAAATATTCAGTCATTGCAATGCCAAAACAAGAAAACAAAGTTGTATCGTGGCAATTTCCCCTAAACAAAGGTTTTTTGAAGTGTCAACTAACGGTGAAACGAACGGAAAGTTGACAATTTGAATATTAGATTGTTTTCGAAAAGGTTTGACTATTATATTGTTTAAAATGAAAGGTTTGGATATTAAATTGTATTTGTCCTAGTTTTGTAGACGGTTGTTTTTTTTATAAGAGAGGAGAGAGAGCTTAGTCGAGTGCCGTTTTGAAGGGAGAGCCGTGTCGTTTTGCGTAACAAACCAGCTCACCTCCTCTGCTCTTCTTCTGCGCCTGCTCATTGTGATGAACGACGCTCTTTTAGCTTCCCAACAAAACTCGAATTCTCAGAGGCAATTCTGCGTACGAAACGATTGCGAGGAGGAAAAAAAGGGAGGGGGAAAACCAGACCAAGAAGAAAGAAGAGAGCAATGGCGAAAGCAGAGCGTGCAACGGTCTGAAGCAAAAGGCAGGAGAGCGGAGTGGAGCAATCATTTTGACTTCTCACTCACGGGAAACGGCCCCCCCTCTTCTTCTTCTCCATCGTCTCCGCCTTTACTTTCTGTTCTGCTTTTGGGGAATTTGTTGGGTTTTTGAAGTTTTAAATAATAGAGAGAGCTACTGCTGCGAAGGACCAAAAAGGGGGGATCTGAGCTGCCGGATGACTCTATTTTCCCTTCCCTTTTGAGCTCTTTACCTTCCTTTCAAAGCCATGGCTGATGACGATCTCTGCTGCTTCAACAAGGTCTTACTAGTTATTCCTCAATCTCCATCGCATCCCCTCTTATTTTATATTCAGCTACCCTTTTGATTGATGGGTACGGGCAAAAATGCTGTTCTTTTCTTCTTATGTTTAGATTCAGTGTTTTGTAGATGATATATCATGTTTTCTTTGATACCGTCTGATCTGGTTTGTTTTTTGTCGCTGTGCCGTTCCAATGGTTCCGGGTTTTATGTTTTCAGTTTTCAGTTTTCAAGCACTTCACGTTAATCCTTCTCGTGGAGGATTTTATGGGCTCTGTTTGGTTTGGAGTAAAGTTGGGATCTTTCCTAGAGAGAAGTTAGAGAACTCCGGTCTTAAATGTTCTAACTTTCTTCAGATTTTGAGTTATTCTCTTATGGGTATTGCTTATGGGAGCTCAATGTTCCTGGGTTGAGTTATTCTCTTATGGTTAATGCAGAGTTAGGTGGGAGCTCAATGTTCCTGGGTTTAACTTATGGGTCATACTCATGATATGCAGGATTCTTTCCTTGGTAAAGCACCTAAGAAGTCTCCATTGCTCTTGAGAATGGCTGTTGTGGTGCTTCTAATGGCCTGCAGTCTGTACATATCATCAGTCTGTCTCAAGCAAGTTGGCATTGTCAGTGTCAACAGCCCGGGGATTTTCAAGGTTGTCGAAAGGCAGTGCCCAGTGCCTAATATTGAGCCGTGGGAGATACCATATGTTCATTACCCGAAACCCACGATGTATAGTAGGTAAAAGAACACATAATGATTTCTCTGGTTCTGAGTTCGCACTCAATAATGTGGATTCTAGTGATGGGGCTTTTTGGGTGCATGTAGGGCAGAATGCGAGTGCAATCCTGTTCGGTATTTTGCAATTTTGTCGATGCAGAGGTCTGGAAGTGGATGGTTTGAGACATTGTTGAACAACCATACCAATGTAAGCTCAAATGGGGAGATTTTCTCTGTTAAAATACGGAGGAGAAACGTTTCGACCATTGTTGAGACTTTGGACAGAGTCTATAACTTAGACTGGTTGAGTAGTGCTTCCAAGAATGAGTGCACGGCTGCGGTGGGATTCAAGTGGATGCTTAATCAGGTGAGAGAGAGTGTTGCATCTAACCAGTTCTGATATTTTACTTTCAACCACTACATCCCTTCTTTACTATTTCTGCCATTTATGTTCATGGCACTACATTTCTTAGTGTATTATGCGCTTGAACTAGTGCCGTAGATTGGATATCCCTCTTATCATTCACGAGATGGCATAATGCATTGCTGCTCCTAGTCAGCGACCGGTTGCTTAATTTACAGCTTTAAGGCATTTACCATATCAAGGTTAACGAAGAAGTACCCAATTCGTCCTGAACTTGCTGGTGTTAACAGTTAATAAGCTCTTCTGATTGCTTGGATCTTCTTGAATAGAAAACCTCAAAGGTAGATGAAATGGAAAGGAAAGTAAAAAGGGTAGCTGTAATTGAATCTTGGAATTGGTTCTGTTACATTTTACATGGCTCATTGCTCGTCTAGAGCCTGCATGGAGTTACCCTCTTTAATACCTCATAACCTACAGAACCCAGAATTCTTTCTGATCATCCACTGACTTCATTTGTCCATCTCATTCATTTATGATTTGAGTTGCTCGTTGGTGACAGTCAAACTGTCAAACCTTAAGCATGTTCGGTATACCTCCATTTTGTTTTACATTTCTCATTGTGCATTATCTTGTTCATATCAAGGGTGTGATGCAACATCCTGATGAAGTTGTAGAGTACTTCAGAACGCGGGGGGTTTCAGCGATCTTCCTCTTCCGGAGAAATCTCTTGCGTCGAATGATTTCCGTACTAGCTAATGAGTATGATCGAGGGGCGAAGCTGTTGAATGGGACCCACAAGTCTCACGTCCATTCACCTCATGAGGTACTCCATTCCTGCCTTACCGACTGACTACCTTCTTCTCCACTTCCTCCATACTTGCTTTGACATTAGCTCATTTCAGGCAGAGATACTAGCTAGGTACAAGCCCTTAATCAACACAACTTTGCTGATTCACAATCTGAAGCAAGTAGAGAATACAACTGCACAAGCCTTGGAGTACTTCAAAAGCACCAGACACATGATTCTTTACTACGAGGACATAGCGAAGAATCGCACTGTAAGCATCTAAACATTTCATCACACGCGACACACCGAAACTGTGCATGATTCAGGGTAGAATGAAATCACTTCTGTTTATCCTTTTGTTTTGCAGAAACTGTATGAAGTCCTAGACTTTCTGAAGGTTCCACAGAGAGAGCTGAAGAGTCGGCAAGTAAAGATTCATAAAGGATCCTTATCGAATCATGTTGAGAACTGGGAAGAAGTCCAAGCGGCACTACAAGGAACACAATATAAAGCCTTCCTCGATATAGATTACTGATACCTGTATTGTACATAGGAGATCTTTCTTTCGTTTTCCTCCCACTTTTCAATTTTCCTCACCCTTTTATTGCATGCTAGGTGCGGAGGAGGCCTTTACAGTTTACAGGACTAGCCTTTCCTGTTAAGAGAATTTTTTTGTGGCTTTTCAGTTATGGCTTTTCGTTGTATGTTCGGATTAAGTTAACATTCGATTCATTCTTTACAGAAGATGCTCATTGTACCAGAGATGATCAAAAGTAAGGAATCCGAGGCACTAGCAGCTTTTAACTTGCAATGCTCCTCCTTCCTTTGTTTCATGTCAATGTTTGAAACATCTTTCAATGTTACAGTTGACCACTGCTCTTTACAGAAGAGGCTCATTGTACCAGAGATGATCAAAAGTAAGGAATACGAGGCACTAGCAGCTTTTAACTTTGCACTGAGACGCTTCTGAAATGAGACGCTTTCAATGTTAAGGTTGGCCACTGCTCTTGTTTCGCAACTGAGACGCTTCTGAAATGGATCATCAGAAGCAGGAGTTGCTGCATATTCCCAGAAAAATATATCTTGTCTTTGCAGGAAAGGCAAACACCAAAACGCAGAACCCCATGAAAGTAATCCAATCCAGCCTTGCTGTTGGATCTATAGATACTAACAAAGGAAATATGCATCTAAATGGTTTTTCTAAAGTTGTCTCCTGAAAAAGGGAAAAACAAAGGAAATATGATTTCTTCAAAGTTGGTGTCTTCAACTTGCATATGACTTCTGCAAATTGCATCCCCAGCTGACAAAATTTTCTATTTTTAAATGGTCTGACTTCTTTCTCCTTGTAGCAATCTGACTTTGCAATTTTCCCAAAGAATGGAAAAAGCGAAAAGATCTTGGTTTGGTGGTGGGGGAGCGAGCAGGTGGATTTATATGTGAATGCATCATTGTGTTTGATTGGCTTTCGGCAGCTGGTAGGTCCTTCCCCACCTCTAGCGCTAAACACTGTTCAAAGTTTGGTGGTACGGAATTCGGCTTATCTATCATAAGTAGTATGGATTTGGATTTAGATTTAGGGCACTCTTGCATCGTGGTTAGAATTAGATCCGTCGTCATAGTTTAATCGGGAAATTTTTTTAATTTTGTTCTACTTATATGTCATTCAAGAAAACGTAGGTATGAATTATCAGGCCACTCTAATTATACTGAGCTATTGCAACTAGCAGCGTCTTATCACTCTGCATTTTTATTAACGTTTGAACTGATGTAAGATAAAAATCGAGAATTTAGTTCAGTTTATAGAAATTTATGACATGAATATATTCAATGTTTTTTGCACTAATTTAGAGGGGGGGGGGGGGTGTTTGAGTTCGTTAGGGATTCATACTTAATAGTCACTTACACAAGTCTGAAACTTACAAATATCTTGCAAGTAGATTTGTGAACCATCAATTGGCCTATTAGCTCAGCTGGTTAGAGCGTCGTGCTAATAACGCGAAGGTCACAGGTTCGAGACCTGTATGGGCCATTTTTATTTTTTTTGTGTTTTGAAATTCAGGTTTTAGTATGTTAGATCTAACTTATATTCTACCCATGTGTTTGGAAAAATTGATAACTATACATAAGGGTGACATTGATTTAATAGTTGAGTACTTGAGTTAGTTAGAGTTTTGTGTTAATAATGAGGCCATGACTTCATGTTTGTATCAATTCTAGATTGTACAATAAGAGTCTTCCTATAGTATATATTGGGAGAGAAAAGAACAACAAAAACAATACATATTTCTACCTCAAGCTATAGTAATTAGATCTGCCCAATATGGTAATGCTCATTGTTTAAAGCACATCAATTATTATCTCGCGCATAAAAACACATCCAGAGAAATTTTAGATGGTATGAAACTCAAGACCAGAAAAAGCATGAAACATATGTTAAGGTCCAGAGGAAGACGGTGGATCGGAAATCCCAGACCTGACGTACCAACATAAGTTCCCTCCGTGTAAATGGCTGCGACAATTTACACTGTCAAAACGAGGTCTGGTGGAAAGAACCGATCGAGCTGAAATTCCTAGTTCTAACTCTAAATGGGTCATAAGAAAGGTTTGAGGTAGCATATCATGCAACCCTTTGCACAGGTGGTTTGATATCAAACTACAGTTGCACCACTCATTTATCCACCTCTACTTAAAAACAATTTGAACGATAACTGAAAATGACACGCTTATTATTGTTTATTTGATTCCGCTTATTAACAAACTTAGCCGCTATAAATCTCCAAACTCATAGAATTTCAGTTTCACGATTTATCAATTTTAAAGAATATTACATATATGGATGTCATAAATGATACAAATCTAGGCACAATAATGATTTACCGCGTTGTTGTGTAATCCAGCAATTATCATCAGCAAATTCTTCCCTTTTTTTGACTGACAAATTGGCAAACTCTACCAATTAGTAGACCAAAATCTTAAATTGGATGCCCTGTTAAAAGTTCATCAGCCACCTAAATTTAACCCTAAAGGAGAGTGGTGGGTCTCAAATCCACCTTCAGGCGAAGCCTCCTAAAACCCCTAACACAACCAAATAACGAAATCCGCCGCCTCCTCCCTTTATAACCACTTCCCCTTCGCTTCCCCTGTCTTCCTCTTTCGGCATTCCGTCGCCAGCCACCATCTTCTTCTTCCCCAAGAACTTGCCTTTCCCCATCCAACGAGGAGAAGGTGGAAGAAAGGAACCAACCCAAAAAGGGGATTCTTCTTTTTTAACGGGGTCGCGGGGTGTTAGTTTCTTTGTTTCCTTCGTTTGGATTTGTGGGGCGATTTCGATCGGATCAAGATGCAGCCGCAATCCAACGGCGGAGCTGATCCGAACCCATCTGCCACTCCGCCGCCGGCGACGAGTAACAGCAGCAGCAGCAATCACCAGGGGGCGCAGCCGTATCAGCCGCAGCAGCAGTGGGTGCCGCCGCAGCAGCAACAGCAATGGATGATGCAGTACCCGGCGGCGGCCATGGCGATGATGCAGCAGCAGATGATGATGATGTACCCGCCGCAGCACCACCCGCATCACCAGGCTTACATGGCTTACTATCAGCAGCAGCAGCAGTACCAGAAACAGCAGCAGCAGCAACCGCCGATGTACCAGAAGCAGCAGCAGTATAATAATAAGCAGCAGCAGAATCAGATCCAGGCGCCGGAGGACGCCAAGACTGTTTGGGTCGGCGACTTGCTTGTTTGGATGGACGAGATTTATCTTCAAAATTGTTTTTCTCCCACCGGCGAGGTATACCCAGTTTCTTTCTTTTTAATTTGTAAGATAGACTGTTGAAATCTGGATCTTTTTGCGGCATGTGGATCTTTTTATGCAATATTTGTTTTGGTTTGATTGGATTGATTGCTTTTATTGTTTCTTCTTATTGATTTTTGGGTAATAAAAGCGTTTTGGTTCACCCATCGAATCTTTTGGGGATGACTATAAATGGTTTACTTCCTTTTGGCTGTGTGAAGGGTGAAGTGTCCGCTTTTAACATTGGTTGCTGTTTGTTAATGTGAAAACAGTTAAATTTGCAACCCAATTTCAGGCTTGAACTGTTACTGCCAATTCCAGTAATAAATGTGGATTGCTACTTTTGTTACTGTGGTCCATAAGCCGGGGAAAATCCATCTCTTGTTTTGTACTACTAACTGTGCTAAGTTCATGATTTCCTGGAAGAGAAACATTGTCAATTCTTTGTTTGAGCAGCAGAGTAGTTTTGAGAACGGTGAAAGTTAATGCTTTTAATTAACACCCTTGAGTTTATGAGAGCTAATTTATGGTGATTCTTTAATTCGTACGCTTTCAGCTCAACATGTGCTTGGCATGTCATGTTAAATCATAGTGCATCAAATTGTACCTCCTTTTGTTTTAGTATTATTCATTCAATTATATCTTTTGGTTTACTCGATGCTCTACATCAGATGTATTATCTTGGGGGCATTCATGTTTTAACTTTAACCTGTAATATATTACCTGGGTAGCTCCTGGTTAATGCACTTTCTTTTTTCTTGGTATGACTGTATTGAGCAGGTTGCATCTGTTAAGGTTATAAGGAATAAGCAAACCCATCAATCGGAAGGGTATGGTTTTGTTGAGTTCTATTCACATGCGACGGCGGAGAAAGTTCTGCAGAACTACAATGGATTCACGATGCCAAATTCAGAGCAGCCGTTCCGTCTGAACTGGGCAAGCTTTGCTGGTGAAAGACGAGCTGAACCGAATTCTGACCTGTCTATATTTGTTGGAGATTTGGCTGCAGATGTCACTGATTCTATGTTGCAGGAGACCTTTTCTGGCAAATATCCCTCTGTTAAGGGAGCCAAAGTAGTTATTGATTCCAATACTGGCAGGTCGAAAGGTTATGGTTTTGTTAGGTTTGGTGATGAAAGTGAGAGGTCTAGAGCTATGGTGGAGATGAATGGTGTTTACTGCTCATCGAGGCCCATGAGAATAGGTGTCGCCACTCCCAAAAAGTCTTCCCCGTATCAACAACAATATTCTTCTCAAGGTGTGTGTTTCCTCGCTGTCTGTTTCTGTACTTAGAGATCTTATTCGTCCTGTAATTTGGCTGGAATGCTGGATCATCTTTGTTCTTTCTTTGGTATGTTTGCCAGCTTGGACGTTTGAGCATTCCAACTATATTTAGTGGATTTCTTGGTTTTGAGTTTAAGGTAGCAATTCAACTATTTGATTTATTAATTGACTTTGATGTCCAAGGTATGACGCTGTGTTGCTTATATTACTTGTATAGACTTTTTTCGGACATCATTATGTGGCAGAAGTGTGCTTTCAAACTCGAAGCCTGTTTTAGGTTTTAGGTTTGAGCTTTTAGTTTTTGGATGATTATACTTACACAAGGAAACTACTGAAAAGGTCTTGTTAAGTTAGATGTTTTGTAACTGATTAGTAATTCATGGAGCCATTTTCTCATTTCAAATTCAAGCTTATTACACCTTGGATGCCTTATAAGCATTAACTTGTTGAATTTGAATTTCTTGTATTACCATTTTTATATGCATGTTTTGAGTATATTGGGTGATTTCAATCTGTCTACCTTAACTTGGTGAGGCTATTGTTTAAACAGAGTACTTGCCTGTAAGATGTGCTTTAAATATTGAATTTTTAATTTGTTGGTCAATATCATTCTCTTACTAGCTTTGGTTTTGGCTGGTGGTGGTGGGCATGCATCAAACGGCAATTTAGCCCAAGGTTCCAATGCTGATGGCGGCGAGAACAACACAACTGTGAGTAGGGCTGTCGTGGTTTGCATTAGTAGCGGCTTGGAATAAGATGTACCTCTTATTTCTTCAATGTTTTCAGATATTCGTAGGAGGAATTGACTCTGATGTTAGCGAGGAGGATCTCAGGCAGCCATTTAGTCAGTTTGGTGATGTTGTGTCCGTCAAAATACCCGTTGGGAAAGGCTGTGGCTTTGTCCAGTTTGCGAACAGGTATCTAGTTTTGATATTTGACATTGATTATAGCATATTCTGAAATGCATTAGTATATATTATCTAGTTGTAGCGGTCTTTAAGTTATTCTGCAGTGATTTAGGACTAAAGATCTAACAGATTATCTGTTTTTATCTTTGGGGTTGCAGAAAAGATGCTGAGGAAGCACTTCAGGGTTTGAATGACGCTGTGATTGGCAAGCAGTCTGTTCGTCTTTCATGGGGCCGTAGTCCTGCAAACAAGCAGGTAAATTTTTTGGGATGCAGTTGGCAATCCAGGCATTTAGTATTTGTTTAATTTTTTAAAACATTCATTTCAACTGTTTACTGCTGAAAACTTCCTTGTTTTTGGTGATATTGACATGTTGTGAGTATTTGCAGTGGAGAGGGGATCATGGTAATCACTGGAATGGTGGAGGCAGTGGCGGAGGGTATTATGGAGGGCAAGGCTATGGTGGTGGTGGTGGTGGTGGGTATGGATACAACACTGCACAACCCAATCAGGACGGAGGGATGTATGCTACAGCTGCTGCCTCTGGGGCTTCATAGCACCGCACTAGGGCCCCTCTCTTCCGGTGATCTCATCAGAAGAACGAGTCCATTACCCGAGAGCTCTGCAAAAGGAGGTGAAGCGAAACGATACCATGGTCATGAACAACGACATGACCAAGAGAGAATAGAATACTGCTGCTGATGTTGCAGCCGCTGCTGCTGGCCATTGGCTGCTGCTGCTGTAGTCTGTGTACTATTGGGAGAAGTTTTGTAGCTTGATATTGTTTTCATACTTTGGTCTGGAGTCTTGTCTCGAGTCTACTACTACTATGTTAGGTGGGTTGTATTGGTAGTGTTCTTTAACTGTGGATTTTGGTTTTGTTTGGATGTCTGCTTGGAGAAACTAGCTACCAGGATTTTTTAAATTTTGCAGGATCAAATTTAGAACTTAACTGTTTCCCTCTCAGAATGAGAATGGACTAGTTTTAGGGCTTGTTCTGTGTGTTGTCTGCTGCAATAGAGGTTAAGCTCTAAAAGCTATGAGCATCACATCTGTATTCTGGTCTGGGTTCTTTTTGGTTTGGGCTTATTTGGAGTCCAGGTTGCCCTGGGCCTAACGAAGGGAACTTAGAATTTGGTTTTCACCTCTTTGAAGGGAACTTAGAATTCGGTCTATTTTATGATAGAGTTTAGTTTGCATCATGATTAGGGCTGGGAATCTAGACCAAACCGTATGGGAAATCGCGGTCTAGACCGTATCATATGGTTTGGTCTAGACCGCGAGACCAAAACTATGGTTTGGTCTGGTTTGCGGTCTCCTCTTTTAGTGTGTGGTCTAAACTTTGAAGTGGTTTGGACCGCGGTCTACAGCAGTAAACCGTAACAGACCGCGACACATTACCTACTAACTCAAATAAAAATAACACTAAATTGAACCTCCATTTGTGTATTTGAAAAACAAAGTTAGTTGATTCTTCGTCTAGTTGAGAGCCAACAAATTGCCAAATGATCGCTTATGTGTTATCTCCTTATAAAAGAACAACACAAAAACCAGAAAGACTCATAAATAATATTCACAAACAATGTCTAGACTATGGAGTCGATAAAAATTAAACGATAGAAAAAAATTTGTTCACCTTGATGAGATAAGAAAAATTATTGAGAGATTTGTGACCATCTTAGTGGTTCAAAATTACCGCGACGTCATCACAAAGGTTATCAACCGGGAGAACCTTCGGATCACTCGAGAGAGGAGAGAAGCGGTAGCACAAAGAGGAATAGGGAAACAGGACTATTTGATGTGTGTGTGTTTGAAAATTGAAGAAACCCACTTCTATCCTCATATTTCTTCTCATTTAATTACGATCACAATTTTTTTGTTTCAATAGCATATTGGTCACTAAATTTTTTATTTTTATAGATACCGGCGAAGGGTTGGACGGCGAACAAGAGTTATTTTTTTTAACATGGTTTGTCTGGTCCAGACCATACCAGACTGCACCGCACAGGTGTGGTCTGGACCGTATAGTATATGGTTTGTATTCCAATCTCGGTCTGGACCACAGACCGTATCTATGGTCTGGTCCGGACTGCACCGTTTCCCACCCCTAATCATGACGTCAAATGTACGGGGTCGTTTGGATGAATTGTTTAGTTTTGTGGTGTTTGTAAGGTGAAATAATGCATTTGTTGTTGATGTGGTATTTGTATGGTATTTTTATGAAAGTTGGGATAAATAATCTTGTTTGGCTAAACCAATATTTGCATGTGGTATTTGATGATAAAAGATGCTAAATAACAATATTGCCCTCAATTGAGGGTACCATCTACTCTCCCATAGCTTTCATTCATTCCCAGAAATGTACCTTACCCCCATTTATTCGTTCATTCATAGCAAACCATTAGAACAACGAAAACACTAGAAACCACCGCCCATCCTCCCTTGAATCGAATTCTTCTCATCCTCCACTTCTCTGTTCTTGTTCAATAGAGCCTAGAATAAGGAAAATCAGAACCCACGAATCCAAAGATTCCCACCAGTAAGAATTTAGCCTCTCTATTCTTGTTAAAGACGTGTCCAAAACCACATAATTGACAAATAAATACGGAAAAATCAATTAGGGATGCTTACTATGGACGGAGGTCAAATCCAAATTCGTCAATCTGCCGCTGCCGCCAAACAAAAAGGGCGCCTTCTCTTCTCTTCTCAATTCGTCAATCTGCCCCAAGCTCTGCATGCAATCCCAAATCAAAACCTAGCTTGGACAATAGTACTCGCATCCAGCTCCAAAGATGCTTGATTCTCGCCGCCTACGAACTGTCGCTCGAAACCTCCGTCGCCGCCAATGATTCCAACCACGGCTGTCGCTCGAAACCTCCGTCTACCTCGTCCTCGCTCTCCATCGTACATACAGTAGTCAACAGTGAGGGTTTGGGGTTCTGTTGAATCGTCAACAAGAGAGGGGATTATGGGTGTCGTTGAATCAACAGAAAAGTGGAGAAGATAGTTAGATTATCTATTGGAGAAGGGGAGGTTAATCGTGTGCAAGAGATTATATAACATAGAAGAGAGGAGAAGCAGAGAGAAGATGGAAGTCGTTTGAGAGAGAGGGGAAGAACTGAAAATGAAGAAAGTGAAAGGGGCAAAGTTGGAAGGGAAACGACGCAGAACGCGTTATTGTCAAATAACTGCTGGATAGGTGTTATTTACAATAACTCGTTTTTGAGTCATTCGTAAATAACTCAAGGCCAAATAACCAATTACACTTTTGCATACCCAAACAAGTTATTTTGAATCAAATAACCCAATATGAGTTATTTGGACCCTAATAACTCAAGCAAATAACCTATCCAAACGACCCCTGTGAGTTTAGTTTGCAATTTTGTATCATAAATGAATTTGTACTAAAAGCTCAAAGGATGAATTTGTACAAAAATATCAAAGGTACACGTTAAGTTTGAAAATCATAAATGATTTTGTTTCAAGTTATATATATGTAGAAACAAAATTTGTACAACAAAGTTAAATGTACAAATATCATAATTCATAAAGGGAATTTTTTTATAAACCAAAATACCGAAAGTGACAAGTCTAAGGACTGCAAAACCGTATAAGAGTAGTGATGGTAAACTTGTAATGGGGCGGGGCGGGGCGAGTATCTCAATTTTCATGTCCCGCTCCACTCTATTACGGGTGGGATGGGTAAAACCCGTGTGAGTACGGGGCGGGGCGGGTCGACCCACTCTTAGATGTTATTTGAAATAATACACTCAAATTTTACTTTTTATGATAAAACAAAGGGAAAAACACTTTATGAATGAAAAATGGTGATAATATAATGGGTAATTGAAACTAACAAGTTGAAAGATCGACTCTAATTAGTTAAAGAAAATTCAAAACAGGAGAAATTATATAGATACTGTTAGAATTGAGATAAAATGGGTCTAAATCGGAGCAAGGCGGGTCGGAAGTAGATACTAGATACCCATGTCGCGCCCCACGCTACTGCGGGTTAGGTAATACCCGCCCCATCGCGGGTCAGGTCGGGTAATACCCACAGGACGGGTTCAAATTGCCATCACTAGCTAATAAGAGGTTGTACAAGAAAAATCAACAGTAACCAGTAGGGTATCTTATGATGCTACTGTAGACTGTAGTTTAGCTGTGGTTCAATTGGTTTATACTACTAAATACAAACTACTGATCTGGTATTAGGTTTTTCTGGTAGAATTTTCAATCCTTAAAAAAACATTATAAAATCCTCTATTTGCTACCAGATAGGAGAAAGTAGATGGGTTGACTTGAGACAAGCAAATTGGCATTTCAAAACTGTGACACGTTACCTAACACGTACAAGGTATACAAACACTATCTAATTAGGGACTGGTGAATGTCTCCAAAACCAACAAAACATAAGCCAATATTATTGACATGTGAGTATACTTTTTTTCCTCATTCAACAATTTATCGCGCCCACCCAAAACTAAATATATTTAAGTTTCTAGTTTAGAAAATCATCGAATAAATTAAAAAATATATTTAGACAATTAATTATATATATGGCTTTCTTTTACCATCACATATATATATATATATATATATATATATATATAAGAGTTGTACGGTACTCAGGGTGAAATTCGGGGGTACCGCATACCTTGAGTAAGAAAACGTTATCCAAAACTTGAATTGACTGATCTTTGGGACATGATACTATACTCTAACCCTTAAAGATCAAAATCTAGGTTTTAATTCGCTAAATCTTATACCCCAAGATCAATTTAATTAGAAACAATAATCGACGGTTATGATTCGTCAAAATATAGGCAAAAAAATCAACGCACCATCTTAAGGTTTATAGTTTATGGTTTGGATAATTATGACCTAGAGTTCACTCATTAAGGGTTAGGGTATAGTATCATGCCCAAAAATTCTACTAATTCGAGGTCTAGATAGCGTTTTCATACTCAAGGTATGCGGTACCCCAGATTTCACCCGGGGTACAGTAGAAGGCACCATATATATATTGACACTTTTAGAGATGGGTGCACTGAGTGCACAAAAAAAAGTGAGTGCACCGAAGTTTCAGATACTACTAGTGACTAGTGAGATATCTTTATGTAGACCATAAATTAAACGGAGTTTTGGGTATGATACTATACCCTAACCTCTAATGGATAAACCTCAGACACCGATTTTCTAAACCCCAACCGAAGTTTGATTTAATGAAAAACAAAAATTGATGATTGAGATCGGTCGGAGCTCATCTAAGTACATCTAACGATTAGATCACCTGATGTATACCATACGCCTCAAGTACACAAGTCATTACCATACATACACACATATATATATATATATATATTTCTATTATATTCGATAAATATGAGCGTGCCGCATATCTTTTGTGAAAAAGTACTAATATCATAAAACATATACTCTACGACCAATTTAATTACAAAACAAAGATCGAATGTTCTAATTTATCGAAATGCATCTCTATAAACAAAACGAACTTCTGGTAGGACATGATCTTGGTCGAGTAGAAATAGGGAAAGGTCGATTTTTTCAACATTTATCAACTGCATATATGCAAATTGATCAATAGTTTAGTTTGTCATTTGTTAAGTCTAAAAATAACCTATCCAAGAACGTCAACCAAAACCCAAATTCATCACGTGTCAAATTTAATTAAGTTGGTGCATGTTGCTATCGAAGTAACGAAGGTGTCATTGACTTATTTTTTTCCCTTGGAGTAAATCACCTAATTAACAAGTTTCTAGCCTAACGGTATCATCGTACTAATGTGGTAATTTTCTAACCTATTGAATTTGAATCACATGCACTCTATGTCGATAATTATGTCATTAGCGAAAATACGAAGTGGCGACACCTATCTGTATGACTATCAAAAGACTTGCAAGTTAGTTTAGACGTTGATAAAAGAAAGTTATAACAACAGCGGTGATGGAAACCAACAAACCCATAAACGAGTTGGTAATTAATGTGCGCTGAATTCATTTGAATAAAGATACAATCATACGACTCATGAGATATTAGACTGATTTGGCACATATATCTCCTATTTCAAACGATGTTTTTTTATGTGTAACTAAATGGAGTTAACGAAAGAAGAAGACTACCTTAAGTTTCGAATATGAAATCTCTAGATGAAAATATTAAGAAACCGTTAGACCGAACTCATTTCTTTCTTTTTTTTCCTTCAAACGAATTTAATGCTCAAAATACTTTTATAACAATATTTTCAAACCGCAAGTTTCGCCGTCGGCCGGCCAGCCGTCAAGTTTGACGCATGCGTCTTCCCGGCCGTCGTGTACTAGAACTTTGAACTTTCACTCTATTGAATAAATTAGAAGAGCTCGATCGAGCCAACTTGGTGTTAAAAGCTTTGTTTATGTATATACGGCGCCGTCGCTTAAATTGCGTAATTAAGACAAACATGCATGCATGATTAATTGACTAATTAGCCAATTTGTGAGATCCCTCTGCCGTATTTATAAGCATAAATGCAAGATTCGTGACAAGAAGAGGAATGCACGTAGTTATGTAACTATGTTTAATTAATTGATGCTGCGCTGGGTAATTATATATTACCTATAACCTAGTGTACATGCTCGCATGTAACATAGATTCGATGACAACCATATTTTAGATATAGGAAGGAGAATACGAGTGATGTTGTCGTCAGATAAATTTCGGAGTTAGCCGACTTGATAGCAACACGGTGATGAGAGTCGGGGATGAGCTTACTGAGAGGTTGCCACACGGTTGATTGTCGTGTTCCGATGAAAATATATGGGGATAGCACTAGTGCAATACTGATTGCCATTAATCATGTACTGGCACTGCATGACAGAACCAATCACATTGAGGTTCATGTTCATTATTATCAGACAGTTAGTGGCTGGAGGGGTGATTCAGATTGGTTATCTATCTACAGAGGATCAGACCGCAAAATTACTCACCAAAGCATTGGCGTCGAGTCAACATTGGTACTTGTCTTCCAAATTGATGTTGCGTACCACACATCAATTTGAGTGAGGGTGTTGTTTTGTACTCTTTGGGTACCAATATGTAAATATAGAAGCCAAGTTGTTTACTCTCTAATTAGGTTTAGTGTCTATCCTTATTCCTTATATAGAGTCGAGTTGTATATTGATGTAAGGTTAAGCCGTTTGACGTATAGTGAAATTGTTTGGAAAACACAGCCTCTATCGTGAATTAGTCATGATCTTCAGAGATACCATGTTAAATTCTCGGTGTTATTTCTTTCGAGTTCGTACTAATTTGACAATGGTACCAAGAATGTAATATACTCCTCTCCATGTACAGTAAAAATCCTTGGGAATCGCGCCATTAATTATTGCGGTCAAACACAAATAGTGAGTTTTAAAATTTACGCCAAAATAATTGATGATCATCATTTCCACTAAAAATAATTAATTACAGCATCGCAAAATCATGAATCCTACCATTAACCGATAACTTTACATTTTTGCCAATCAAGCATCATCATCTCTCATTTGTATATTTATTTAGGATAATAATTTGAGAAGGTAAATTGCACTGTGAAAAATAGCTGGATTTCGTTTGGATGTGAAAGTGATAACGGATTAATTTAATTTAATTATCTTGTTTTTAAACAATTATATCATATTGATTGGTTTTGCCAACTATTAAATTTGAATGCATCAATTTGGTTTGGAGAATTTTGAATTGAATGAGGAGTTCCAAATTTCTTGGGCGAAGTCAGGGGTCGTTTGGATGAAAGAATTCTAACAGATCAATTTGACCTAGTTGCTTCATTTTGAGATAATTGAGTCAGACTGACTCGTTTGATAGAACAAAATTTGGACGAAGCAATTTGACATGAAGAATTTGGAATCAAATCGTTTTGAGACAATTACAATTGTTTAGATTGATAACAGGTAATTCGAATGGACTCATTATAAATGACTCGTTTTACAAAACAAGCCAATGGATCAAACTATCTCATTTCTGAACTAATCCATCCAAACTATCCCCATATTAATTGAATCGAAAGGCGACAGACGGATTCACAAATTGAAATCTCACATCATCGAGTTATGGAGAAATAAAATTTTATAGGTGCTATAATATATATATTTTGGTTTAGGTAAGGAAATTATATATAGAAATTTGCATAGAAATAGGCATGGGATGAACCACAAATTGAAAAAGAGCATTATCCTCCCCACAACTGTTCAATGAGATGCATTGGATTCCGGTTGGAGTTGCGTTAATCTGAGAGAGTTCAAAATCAAATGTCAACGGGAAACCATAAGAATGTTATTCATGCAATGAATAATAATCATATTAATTTCTCACCTTTCAGCTTTAATCTTAAGTGTTACAGTTTCCCAACGAAATTAAAACAACTTGACCCCTATGTAATCATCTTCAAATTTGTGATAACACGATACTCAGTTTCAACAGATGAACGCGTAACGGCTCGTTGCTTCTTAGTGCATCAAGAGATGAGAACACCCCGGAGACTGACAAGATACCCCGTAGTAAAGCACCCGTCCCAACCAACTTCTACAATAGGCGGTAAGGGTCAGATCATTCGCAACAGTGAAGAACAAGTCTTGCCCAAGACGGAGACTTGAGATAACGCATGATACCAAAGGCAAATTCCATGTGCATTTGACTGGGCGAACTAACAAACTGGCTTAGGACTTTAACCGCATAAGCGATATCCGGACGTGTGACCGTCAAATACAACAATCGGCCAGCGGATCGCCGATATTGGGAAGGATCGGTAATAGTGATACACACATGCTTATGATTAAAACCATCTATATCTTATGAGCTTACTTTGTTCATATTCATTGGTTTGATAACATTGTATATCTCACATTTACAAATTTGAGTAAGTGGGCAAATACGTCTCGTTTATAATTAACAAGAGAAATTATGTATTATAGATTGCTTCGATACTAATTACTATGAAATTATATGATATGAAATAGTTGTAATTTATCAACTAAATAATATGATACCAGGGTATATAAACACGAGATCAATTAATTGTATTTATCATACATATATGCACATATTATAGTATTTTATTTATCAATTAATAGAATTAGTGATTTCAATTACGAGCCAACATTTTAATGTGTGATTCGATTCAGATTTTACTCGATTTATCTCGTTGATAAACGAGCGAAACACAAACTCGACTCAACTCAGCTCGACCATGTAACTATTCACTCCGAGTGATTCATGAGTCCTCTCTACTTTTCCTCATCTCCTTCCTTCCTAATTCCCCACCGCCATTTTCCTCTCCATAAATACTCTCTTCCATTTCCTCACACCAAATTTCTCCACCCCTTTTCCCTTCCCTCCACCGCCCCTGCCTCAGGGCTACTTCACTAATCAACCAATTCCACCGGCGACCCACGAAAATGGAGGTGGTAAAGCCGGTTCCGGCACCGCCGTCGCCGGAATTCAACTTCGACAGCTCATGCTCTTCCCCTTACATCACCGCCCCTTCCAGCCCTCAGCGCTTCGGGACCAACTTCTTCTTCAGCGCACCCACCAGCCCCTCCGCCACCTCCTCCTTCTTCCTCGACGATTCCATGGCCGCCGCTGCCGCCGATTCCTCCTCCGCCGTTCCTTTCGATTGGGAAGAAAAGCCCGGGACGCCCAAGCGTAACAGTAGTAACAGAGCCAAGAGTGCTGAGTTTTTCGACGACGATTACGATTTCGAATTCGATTTCAGCGGTCAGTTGGGTAGGAGCTCGTTATCCGCCGCCGACGAGCTTTTCGACGGCGGCAAGATCCGGCCGTTGAAACCCCCTCCCGGGTACGATTCGGGCGCCGGATCCTCCGTCGCTTCTCCCCGGTCCCCGCGATCTCGCGCGGCGGAGAAAAACAGAGATTTCGACCCTTTTCGGGCAGCGATTGAAGAGAATCGGAAGCGAGATGCAGAGGAAGAACGGGGAAGAGGACGGAGAGGAGCGATCGGCGGTTATTCGGGGCAGAATTCTGATTCCAGTTTCGACTCTGTTTCCGGCCGTCGGGGGACCAGCAGGTCGCTTTCGCCGATGAGAATCTCCGACGTGATGTTGGAGCAGGAGCAGGACGACTGCAATTCCGAATTCAACCCTGTCGCCGGCGGCGAGAAGCAGTCCTACGCGGCGGCTTTCCTGTCGGCGATTTCGTTTTCGTCGAAAGGGAAGTACAAGAAGTGGAAGCTGAGGGACTTCCTCCTGTTCAGAAGCGCGTCGGAAGGGAGGGCGACGAGGGCGGAGCAGTTGTCGGCGGCGGCGAAATACGCGGTGCTGTCGAGGAGGGGTTCGCCGGCGGCGGCAGTGGAAGCGAGGGACTGCAGCAGCTTCCGGTCGACGGAGAGCTTGGGGAGCTCGCGGCGGGCGGTGTCGGCGCACGAGATGCATTACACGGCGAACAGAGCGGCGGCGGAGGAGATGAAGCGGAAGACGTTTCTGCCGTATAAACAGGGGCTGTTGGGCTGCCTGGGATTCAATCCGACGGCGGTTCCTGACATTTCCAGAGGAATTGGGTCTTTGACACGTGGATAGAATTTTTTTCTTGTTCATTTTTCCTAATTTATTTCTGGTTTTTGGGATCGATAAATATTCAATTATGAACTGTTATACCATTCTTCGGGTTACTCTCTTTGTAAACGATGATCAATGGAAATAGTGTTATAAATTTAAATTCATTCTATTTTGATTTTTGATTGGGTCGGCTAATGGATTTAGATATGAATGCGTTCCACAAGAGGGTTTGTTCATATGAATTGTAAGAGTATCCTAATTAAAAATTGTAGAAGCTGAACATGAACGAGTGATCTCTTAATCTTATGTAGTAATAAAAGTTTGATTTGTCTTCTTGACCTAAGGATCATTAAGGAAGAAAAATTGGGATTGGTTGTCATTTTTTAGTGCAATTTGGACAAAGCGAGTTCATATAAGATAATGTTCAAAAACTATAGACGGGACTTATTAAACCTGGCGAGAGAAGGAAGATCGATGTCCTTGTATGGATTTACGTGCAAGAGATATAGTTAACCTGTACAGATAACATGACGGTGGTTATTAATATAACTAGTATTGACAACAAAACCAATGAGCAGAAAAATCATATTGATATAAGATGGAGTTGCAGAAGTCTTGACGATGAAGCATAGATTAGATCGACTTGGAGAAGAAGAAACAAAATGTTTCGCTTTTCAAATTTTGTATATTACTTTGTATGCCATTTAGGTGGAACAATAACGCTCTGTAATAACCGTTATTAGCTAATAGCATGTAATAACTTGATACATGTAAGACCCAGCTAAAGTAGCAACATACATGGACCGAAAATGTCATGAATTCTTACTAATAATTCACAAGTCGATCAAATCAAGAACTATGAATATGTTTTTTCCGCTATTCGTCATTCTAAATGGTCCATCTTTTCTCGATATTAGTCCTCCAAACAAAAGGATTACAGAAAAAAAAAAACCATTCAACCAAAAGGCATTGAGCAGGGCATAGAGACAGGACACATGGGTTGTAAAGGAAAATTTTCAATATGGCATAATCATTAGGGTTGTGGAAATTAAAGGGAAAAAGGGTTTAGATTCAAGAAAACTAACTAATTAATTAAATAGATACAAATCAAAAGAATTAACATTGCATCATGGAGTTATACAGTGTAAAGCAGAAGAGGACCACACGAATTCATTTTCGCCGTTCTTAAAGAAGTTTTTTATTTATTTAATGTATCTGTATCAGTACTAATCAAAATATCAAATGAACCTCTGTGTTATTTATTATACTTTTTTGTTCATAATTTAGGCTACCAAGAATGACGAAACAATGCTTCCTGCCTTTAATTTGTACCCTCTCTCGTTTTATGCCATAATCAAAGCCCATGATTTGCTTAATCACTACCATTTGTAATGATGGCGCTACAGTTGTGGTTGAGGCTGTGAAAAATAATAAACAGTTTCCCTTCCTAATTTTCTTACATATATTTGATCCTTCAAATCTCCAATTGATATATGTATGCAAACGAGGGCTGGCCCGATTGGTGTGAGTGTTGGTCTGCTGCTCTTCTCGTCGCGATCCAGGGTTTTGAAGTTTGTCTTTGCGCGCTCTCCCTTCTGGTCGATGCGCGTCTTCGTCTCCACCACTGTCAACAAATTCGAGGAAAGAGTACGCAGTTAGTGGTATAGTTACGTGTAAGTTCAATACGAAAACCGTATATGCTATGATGAACATATAAGTACATGAGGCCGTCGGCAAGGGCCTAAGGTGTTTGCTTTTGGAGGGCACATAATCCTCGTGTAGGGAAAAGGGGGGAATCGGCATGCCAATTACCTTTACTAAAAGGCCTCACCTTCTTCCATTTTCTGGTGAATATTTTTTTTTTTTTTTTTGCAGATGAGAAGAAAAGCAAACAAAAGAAAGGATACTTTCACATGAATTACTTCTCCTAATCATGTCCAATCCCTCACTTTCCCCCTTCCACTTTTAAATAGATAATCATATATTAATCGGAAAAGATAGTTACATCCCGGAATTTAGCCAGGCCATAAAATCAAAAGATCGACATGAAGCCGGATACAATGACAGGGCATTTCTAGCCACCACATGGGCTACCCTATTGTTCCTACTGCCAACAGATCGCACACTAAGTCCATCATGGAGATTGAAAGAAGACACCACCTCCTGCAGCAACGCCCCCACCCTTCCATCCCTTGTATCAGATTGGCTGATCTTATCGATCACAACCTTCGCATCACCCTCAAAGCAAATTGTATGGTACCCCAGGCAAAGACACCAAAGGACAGCCTCCCTGAGAACAAGCAGCTCTACCGTCATTGGATCGTCCACATCAAGCAGCTGAATCCCTAGAACCCGGATAACACCCCCATACCGCTGACTGATAACCATCCCACCAGCCGAATGAGAGCCAGCTTTAGTCACCCCATCTCATTGACAAACCACCTCAGACGGGTTAACCAAGGCCATGGCCCGGGGAATCGAACACTGAGGCCGACCATCCTGATCCCTATGCAATGCAATCCATTCGTTGTACTGTTGGGTAAATTGGCGCATTAAAGCCGGAATACCAAATTGTTTACCCTCATAAACTACCAAGTTCCGGGATCGCCAGATACGCCACAAGAGCATTAGAACAGCGAGAAACCGGTCTGGTTGCGTAAGTCGAAGCATTAACTTTTTGAGGAACAGGGGGAACGTGTCACGCGGCAAAGCCCGCCCCAATTGGTCCAACCCCGAATGATCCCACTTTTAAGACATTTCCTTTAATTTTGTGGAAAACGAACACCTTAATTTGGAGATTTGTTAGAACTTAGAAGAGAAGAAAAAGTGTTATCTTTTTATTTTAAAGTGAAAGATTCGATTGTGATGGATTAGAGATAGGGGTGTGTAACATTTTGGTTTGATTCGTTCCGAACTGGACCAAACTCATGAGAACCAAAGACCAGATCATCATTATATTCGATCCATTTGGTCCGCGGAAGCCTACACCAAGATTGAATTCAGATTCTCGATATCATCACACTAATGCTATAGAAAGTCGCTCTAATCCATTATCGTTGGACTTGCTATTGTCAAAAGAAGACAATCAAAGCACGATCATTGCAGCAAACGATGTACAGTTGGAAAGATTCAATTCAAGTGACACAACTCTTCTATTTTTGTACAAGTACAGACTGCAAGATCAGGGAAATGGATGCATTACAAAGAAGAACGCAAGGCAGTAAGACTGAATGCATACCCTAAATGTTCTTGAGAGATGGTATTGTCAGGCAGAGCTCGAATCACCGCTTGCCGCCGTAGAGTCCATGGAATCCTTTCTCTCTATCCTCGACCCTCTTTTTAGCAGCCTCCCTTGCTCTAAGCGCAGCTTTGTCTTCTTGAGATAAAACCTTCGGTTTTTTATCTTCTTCTCGCTTTCTCTTGTTGACAGTGACTGCTGAAGTTTTGCCTTTGACAGATCTCGTGGGGTTTAAGGATGCCGAAACAACTGGACCGGGTGGCGGGCCACTTGTGACTGGACTGGTTTTCGGTTTTGCAGAAATTGGCACCGAGACTGAAGGCTTCTGGTGTTTGCCGTTTGCTGAAGCCTTAACTGCAGCATACGCCTCCTGGTCTGTTACCCACTTGCCTGTGCCATAACTTCAAGTCAAACAAACATTTAAACACATACCCTGGAAAGTGAAATTTCACATTTTTACGACAAGTTTAATTTTCACCACATACCTATAGCATCAGAGTAATAGAAGCCGGAATTTGGATCGTAATGCAAACCGTTATCGTTATTGTAGTAGTAGCCTGAAGTACTGTCGAAGTCCCATTCTGCCATAAAGAGATGTGTCAGTTTGAAACAGCACAATGATAACATCCATGGCTGATCGACAGAGGATTATTTGAAACACGTAAGAAATATAATGCAGTTAGCCAGGGCGTATGTGCATGATTCATTCATAGATGAAAGAGTTGCTAGAAGAGTTCCAATTAAAGGACATAACTCACTTATTTCATGGTTTTAACAGGGTTCAAACATCTGTCTTGGTTTTATCTTCTTCTGCTGGGCCAACTTCCACAAGCATCAGGATTAATTGATCTTACACACGAACCATAACTATGTCAGGAATGCGATAGGGGTTGGAATCAATTGTCCGGATGGTAAGGAAAGGATTCTAGCAATTGAAGGCAACTTCTAATCTATGGAAATGACAAGATTCAATCACACTGCTTGTGAACAGTTCTGGAACTCATGGACTCCTACAATCATTAGGGGAATAAACTCCTAACAAAACTCACTTGCTTTTTTACTTGAAGGGTGCTAAGAGTTATATCTCAGGAACAACTAAAAATGCATAGTTAAAGAGTAACCAGTCTTAAGGACAAATATAGCTAAACAATGTTTAAACGAGCAGTCTAGGGGCAACACCAAAAGAAATGGATGAATGTCAGAAAGGAACAGAATCTGTGTACTTACTTTCCTTACTATCTCCTAGGATATCCAGTGCACGGGCATCACCAGCCTCCTTCAAGGTTTCCACATCCTTTTGATAGCTACGTTTAGCTTTCTGGTAATCAAAACAAAACAACGAGTAGTAAGCAGTATTGACAAACAAAATAAATCAACAAAGCATACATTAAAAGGAGTAAGAGACATGATATTAGCTTCATGTCCGGCATCGTCCCTAGTTGACTACTACCCAGAGAATCATTCCAAGAAAATCACATCTCATCACAGAAACCAGAAAGTGTTAAAAACAGGCAAAACATTGAGCTATAACAAGAGAAAGCAGGGAGTCGAAAAAGAATGATTAACTCAGTATCTCAACTCTGGCTCATGGCTAAAGTTGCTCCACACCAAGTTCAATGGACAATTCTGGTCTGCAGCCATCCTTAAACTCTGATATCTTTTGCTGTAAATATGGATCATAGACTAAACCCAAACACAAGTCAACATTTTTGCTCTAATTCTACCTCTCAATCCACCCAATTCCCCTCTGAAATAATGAACCACTTCAATTCATCCACTATTGCTTTGATGAGATAAAGAATTGGGGAAAAGAACCAACTTACAGCTTCAATTTGCTCGAGAGCGCGAGCCGCTTCATTGACAGCCTTCTCCTTGGCAACCTTCTCCTGCCGCATAGTAGTCAGCCGCTGCGCGACGCTGTCCTTGTGGCGCTGCCCCAGCTCGTGGTTCCTTATGCTGGAAGGGTTGTTGGAGAGGAAGATTTTGCAGAAATCGCACCATTTGTTCCCTTGGCTGACCCAGTACTGAAAGATTCAAAACCAAGTTCGTCAAAATCAAATTCGGCATTGGCAATCAACAGAAATTGAAGGGACGATGAGGAAAATATTTTACATACCTCCGTCATGGCTGGGTTGAGGAGGGGTTTCACCGGCGGCCGACGATTGAAATCTTGTTGGGGCGGAAGATAAAGCAAGCTACCAATCGTCCAACTTTCCGGGTAAAGAATGAATCTTTCTGATAAACCCTAGAAAAAGCTTCGCTCTCTCGATCTCCTTCTCTTGGTTTTCTTCGATTTTTCTCCGGCTCGGTATTTCGGAATTATGATGGATCGATTTCGGATCCGACCGCCGCTTTTCGATTTATTTCTCTCCTCCAAAGCAAGGCCGACTTATTAAACCCAAACTTTCTCCGGTGTCCGTTTTGGTCCCAGAACTTAGAGTCAATTACATAGATGTCCTCTGAATTTCAGATTCAGTTCGTCAAATCAACCAGTTTATACCGTCACGTTTGTCTAGCAAGTGATGTGGTCTGATCGCGATACACCCAGTTTGTATTCCGATTTATCCCATTATTGATATAACATATTAGAAAGTGAGAAATCATTAATACAAAATGAATTATACATTTATACAATCTATTTTAACTAACGCCACTTAACTATAGTTTTCAAGCAAATTTTTGTCCACTATCGGTAGGACCCGACTGTACCGATTAACATACCTGTAATTGAGGACCATGAAAAAAAGTGAGAAAACAAACGTGGCAGAGTGAGAGCGAGAAGTCGAGAACAATCACCTAAAATTCAAAACGTGAATTTATAGTTCTGAGTCATCTCCAAACCCTCTCCAGATCACTCAAATCCATCATTGAATCAACCGCAAATTCCGTACATTTTTCTAAGAGTGGTAAGAAAAAAAACATGATATATTTGTGGACTCATCAAAGAATAATTAACTTTTCACATAACAAAATTGAATAACCAATAATTGAAACGAGATTTAGAGTGAATATCTAATAAAAAAATGTTTTAAAATCCAAATGTAAAGAAATAAAATTGAGGGGCTAAAAGTATAATCTATTTAGTATTTACTGCAACTGGAAGAAAATGGTTTATTTGTAATCTTCTTCGTCGCTGCGAAACTCAGTCGATCGACTGTAAACTAAAACCAGTGGAGTCGATCTCTAGCTAATCCCCCGACTCCGATCGAACCCAACCGCCGGAATCCGACCATCTTCCCTATCTCCGATTTCAGTTCTCCATCCCAAAGCTTCCTCTTCTCCCCCAAAATCCCCAATCCCTAATCTCCTCACTCAAACCCCCAATTTACCCACTCTGCAAAACCCTAGAAAAAAAACCCACCCGCCATGGACGAATCCTTCCTCCTAATGCTCTCAAACCTCCTCCACCTCCACAACTCCTTAGACCCATCAACCTCCCTCCTCTCCTCCGCCTCCTCCACTCCATCTTCCTCCTCCGTCACCTCTTCCTCCCCTTCCTCCTCCCTCCTCACCACCTCCTCCGCCGCGCCGCTCCTCTTCTTCACCCTCGCCTCCCTCCTCTCCTTCCTCGCCTGCTCCAAACCCAACAACAAGAACCGCAAATCCGGCACCTCCCCGCGCCCCGCGCCGCCGGCGAACGGCGCCTACACCGTCGCGGTGTTCCAGTCCCTCAGCAACGACTGGACGTCGGCCCCACTCCGCGACGCGCAGTGGAGGGCTCTCTACGGGCTGTCCTACCCTGTCTTCACCAAAATCGTCGAGAAGCTGAACCCCCACATCGCGGCTTCCAACCTCTCCCTCCCTTCCGATTTTGCAGTCTCGATGGTGCTCTTCAGGCTCGCGCATGGCTACTCAGCCAAGTCGCTTGCTTCCCGGTACAATCTCGAACCGTACTTGATTTCGAAGATCACTAATATGGTTACTCGCTTGCTGGCGACTAAGCTTTACCCTGAGTATGTGAAGATCCCGGCTAGCAAACGTAGGTTGAATGAGGTTACTCTAGCTTTCGAAGAACTGACTTCACTGCCCAACATGTGTGGAGCTATTGATGGAACACCGATCAAGCTTCGTTCTTTCCCGACGAACGAATCGAATCTGTATCGGTGTGAGTACGGGTATCCTGCGCTCCAGCTGCAGGTTGTTTCGGATCACAAGAAGATGTTCTGGGATGTCTGTGTGAAGGCGCCGGGAGCTGTTGATGATGCAACTCATTTCAGGGATAGTTTGCTGTACAATCGGTTGGTTTCGGATGATATTGTGTGGGATAAGGTGATCAATGTTCGAGGTCACCATGTGAGGCCCTATGTAGTTGGAGATTGGTGTTACCCTTTGATGGCGTTCCTGATGACGCCCTTCTCGCCAAATGGGTCGGGGAGTCCTGCGCAGAACCTGTTCGATGGAATGCTGATGAAAGGGAGGTCTGTGGTGGTTGACGCGATCGGGCTGTTGAAGAGCAGGTGGAGGATCTTGCAGGATTTGGATGTGGGTCTGAGCCATGCCCCGCAGACGATTGTTGCGTGCTGTGTGTTGCATAATGTGTGCCAGCAGATGAGGGAGCCGGAGCCTGATGTTTGGAGGGAGCCAGATGAGACTGCTGCTCCTGCGAGGGTGCTCGAGAGCGAGAAATCGTTTCATTATTTCGGCGATAGCTTGCGGCAGGCTCTTGCTGATGATTTGCACCACAGGCTTTCTTCAAGGTAGGAGTGCATCAAGCCCCGATCTCCGATGTGAGCTTCAAGGTAATGTAGTAGCTATAACTTTGTTCAGATGATCGCGGTTCACTTATCGTCCTCTATTTTGGCGAGCTAAATGTAGATCTCTAACTTGGGGTGAAGATATTTGGCAGGAAATCTGTAACAAAAGATGCTTGGTAGCACAAGCACACCCAACTTTGTAATGTTGTTTAGGGTTTTATTGTTGTTTGAACCTTCAATTTTTTTTGTTTTTGTTTTTTTTTTAATCTTCGACGACTGCTTGGAGAGTATTAGTTTCGTTTGTGTGTGAGAATGTGATTGATTAGTGTACTTGGGACAATTCGACTGTAGACTCAGCCCTACTGGCAAGCAATTGTTTATCAAATTACAACTACATAACTGCAGGAAATGGGAGTATTGTGTTCTTGAACCTCTTACATAGCGCACTACAAAGGCGCAGCATAAAGCACAAATGGCTGTCGAAAAGCTAGCGATCTAGATATCTGTTCCTATTTCTTTCTTCCTATTTGCCCTATAGCATGAACAATCTACAATGCCAATGCATAAAGCCCTTCTTGGGTTCATTGGCAAACCACTATGGGTCTAGTTTCGACCACAACGCGGTGCTCACTTTGAACACTTGGGAGCTTCAGGACTTCCCTGTATTTTCTAAAACTGCTGGTAACATAACGGTCAAGCAGTCATAAATTTCCACTCACCAGGACTTCTCCTGAGGGACAGGCATCGCAACTAATGCTTAACAGCCATGACCATTCAAACCTCGTACCGGGTTGATGTAGCAAAAATGAGTAATCATGGTTGTTGCTGAGTTATACCTACTCATCAATGCAATAGAAGGCCCTGTATTCTTAGGATAAAGCTTGACAGGTAGAAGAATTGTCGTCGGATTGACATATACCCGATCACCGACCAGAGGCCCCACTATTTGGAAGAAGACCATCCTTCGCCATCTTGTCAAGCAAACTGAAAACGACATCCATATTCCCTTCATTGTTGTTGATTTGCACAAGTACTTTAGAAGCCTCTGCATCATTAAGCTTGCAGCTCCTCAATATGTGGCCGACGACTAGGTTTAACTGCTCATTCATCCCTTCACTGGAGAGGGCCTTAACCAGACTAATGATGGTCATGGTATGAGGAATGTAATCCAACTGAATCATTTCTGTATATAGTTTATACGCCTTCTTTACATTCCCCCATCTACAATGACCATGTATTATGACGTTAAACACAGCCTCATCTGGCTTGTGGTTTCTTCCAATCATTGATTCAAAAACTCGATCTGCTTCTCCCATCAAGCCCTTTATACAAAACCCCTTTATAAGAGCTGCCACACTCCTGAATTCCATGTTGCTGCAGTTCTCTATGAGAACATCATACATGACATCATCCGGAATGGCTTTATCGTAGCAAAGCTTGAGCAATAGCCTCTTCGCTTCCCTAGTTCGAGCCTGTTTATTTAGTCCGTTAATAAGTACACTATAGGTAACAGCATCAGGCAGAAAACCCTTTCGTGTCATTTCATCATGCAATTCAAGGGCCTTGTTCAACTCTCCTTCTTTACAGAAGGCATCAATCAAGGTTGTATAAGTAACCTGATCAGGAGGTACTCTCATAATCAGCATTTCTTGAAACATATCACATGCCTCGATCAACTTTCTTTGTTCACAAAGACCCTGAATGATTGCTGAGTATGTTATGGCATCTAGAGCAACACCTTTCTGAACCATTTCCATCTTCATATGAAATGCCTTGTCCAACTCTTGAGCTCTGCAAAATCCAGTTATGATAGTACTGTAACTGACTACATCTGGCTCAAAACCTTTCCTTTCCATTTCATGAAACACCATCTTGGCATCCTCCATCTGCCCCAAAACACAATATCCATTTATCAAGGCATTGAACGTCACAATGGAAGGAGAGAACCCATTAGCTTTCATTTCATCCAACAGTTGATGAGCCTCATTCATGTACCCCTGTTGTGAGAACCCATTTACCATTGTTGTGTAGGTCCTCTCGTTGGGAGAAAGTCCTCTAACACGCATCTGATCAAAGAAATCTTTTGCTCGGTTCAGATTCCCAGATTGACACATACTGTTGATCAAAGACGTGTAGGTAATAACATTAGGCGACAACCCATTCCCCATCATCTCCCCATGGAGCATAAGAGCTTGGTGAAAATTACCTTCCTTGCAGTGACCATTCACCAATGTGTTATAAGTAACCTCATCAGCCACAAAGCCCTTCTCTTTCATCTCAAAAAGTACCTCTTCAGTCTCCTTCATCCTTCCCTCTCTACACAAACCATTCACGACCATGTTATAAGTAAACAGATTAGGCTCCAATCCCTTCGAAGCCATCGATCTCATCAATCCAAACGCTTGATCCATTCTCTTCAACTTACAATAAGTATCGATCACCGTATTATACGTAACCACATTAGGCAAGCAGCCATACTTCTCCATCTCCTCAAAAAGTCTCAACCCCATTTCCAAATTCCCCGCCCTGCAAAACCCCCTAATCAAGATATTATAACTATACACATTCAAAGACACCCTGCTAGCTACCATTTCCCTATAAACCTCCTCAACCAACCTAAACGGCTTCCTAGACCTAATCAAGGAATCCAAAATCGCATTGTAAGACAGAACACCCGGCATAAACCCATTCTCCTTGGCTAAATTCACAATGTTGAGAGCCTGATCGATCAAATTCAAATGGGAGTAGGACTTCACCACCAGGTCGATCACCGCCGAGCTGGAATTGCAGATGAAGTAGGTGTCCTTGAGGCACTGGAACACGAATCCGCCGCCGGAGTCGTCCGCGGTGGTAGTGACGGCGATGTCCTGCGCCAGGGTCTGGGCGGTTTTGTAGAGCTTGAACCTGGTGAGGATGTGGACGGCCAGGCACTTGCAGCGGAGGTTGAAGAACTGGTGAGGCCGCGCCCAGTCGAGGAATTTTAGGGTTAGGGATTGGTCGTCCTGAGATTTGAGGAGTAGATGGGAAGCTGCTTCGGGCGTGAATTCGGGAGCGAGGGAGTTCAGGTGGTACGGGTGGCGTTTGAGGAGGAGCAGAGCTCTTTCCGCCAGAAGAGCGGCGGTCGGCGGCGCGAGGGACGAGAAAGAACGGTGCATTTGGGAGCTCCGGTGGGGCATTTTCGGGCAAAACTGGCGGATGGATACTGCGGCGATGGACTGGCCCTAAATGTGACGGAGGAAGACAATTTAGTCGATTCGGTTATAATCGTAACCATTATCTCGGTTATAATTTAATCCTTAATCAATTTGTGCTCGATTAATTTGTACTTAAAATACCTAGTGTAATTTAAGTTTGAGAATTATGATAGACATACCACTTAAACTTGAATAGGGCGTCGGGTATCACTAAACTCTATTATATGTGCACCCGGTACCACTTACATTTTCTGTTTATTATTCTTCTTGATATTTGTTTACTATTTTTACTAATTTATCTATTTTATTGAAAAAATTTGATTAGTCATTCTAGTAATAATATGTTTAGAAGGTTTTCCAATTATTATATAGTTGCGTAATCAGTGCACTCACTATTTTAGGTGCACTGAATGCACCGGTCTCATAATCGTTATTCTAAGGAAACGGTAATTGTCACGTATGATATGATGGACAAGAAAATACAATAATTTGTACAAAAATCATTCAAAATTTACTTTAATTTCAATAATTTAGGGTTTAGGTTTACAATTTGAGGTTTTAGGTTGGATTCAAAATTGAATGTCAAGATGTTAGGGCAATGGATTGATTAGTTTATATATTACATCATCGTATTACACTAATTCTACCAATTAAAGTTCAGATTTTGATGTACTATGACCATTTTTAGAGTTGGGTGCACTGAAGTAGCCACCTTATTATATTAGATAAAACTTGTTGAAATATAGTTTTGGATATTTTTAAAAGTTTTGGGCATCAAAAGTAATTAAAAGTTTGGGTTTGATGGAAAAGTAGACAGATGCACATTTTGACAACTTTAATGATACCCGACGCACTATTCAAACTTAAGTGGTATGTCTACCCCAATTCTCAAAATTAAGTGGCATCCGAGGTATCTTACCCTACTTACAGGCTTATAGCTCACCGAATTGTTTATGTCAGTCGGTTAATTGATAATTGGATAATCGGTTACTGGTTTATTGTTTTGTTAAAATTGACAAGTGATTCAATATGATGAGTCTGAAAATAAATGACTGATTATATGTTATTTTTTTAAAATTCGCACGGATTGGAACCTTTCACTCTACCACCACCACCACCACCACCGTCTCTTGGTGCACAAAAGAAGAGGATGAGCTCGACTTTTGCTCTACACCCTTAAACTTTTCAGAAACGGACGTAAAATTCGTTCATGGTTTCAAACTCAAGCTAATAGAGGACAACGAAAACGAGGACAAATTACCGTGTCAAAGAGTCGTCGTTGTTGTATACGAAGGTGCAGAAAAAACCATGACAAAGCATGCAGTAATATATGCTCTTAGCGAGACGGTGAGTGCACGAGGAAGAATCGGCATGTTCGTTTGCTTCCACAGCGTATCTGTAGTACGAGTAGTATTGTGTTATACCACGAGTACTAGTATGTAATTGGGTAGAGTTATATTCCTTATTAGTGTCGTAGAAGTTAGGTTATTTTCGTATTAAGGTGTTAGGGTTATTATAGAAGTCAGTCTCTGTACTATAGAATAAGGATTCTAATAAGGAATATAACTCTACCCAGTTACATACTAGTACTCGTAGTATAACACAACACTACTCGTATTACACATACTCTAATAAACCGTTCCCTAGCAGATCCGGTGAGTAACCCCATGCATAACCCAATAAGAATCTGCCATATCAGCGCCTCCTTCTCTCTCCTGGAAAAATCATTAATTTTCTTTTCCTTAATCTTTAACGGACGATTTCTCACTCGTTTTAACTCGGAATTTGATTTTTTTGCACAATTAGATCAGATTAATTGTGCTCTTCAAAATGATATCCACTTTGATATTTTTTAGAACAAAAAAATTTGCCAGTTATTACCAGTCAATACCATATGGTATAGTCAATACCATATGGTATATGGTATTGACTGGTATTAAATAACAGCATACCATATGGTATGAAAAATACCACCTCATACCAGGGTGGTATAGTATGGTATGGAGTTGGTAACGATTCAAAATGATATCCACTTTGATATTTTTTGGAACAAAATTTTTTTGCCAGTATGCTATGGAGTTGGTAACGAGAGATATGGAATTTTTTCCCCCAGAAAATTTTGAAATCCAATAGATCATGATTAAATCGTTCCTTTTGTGCAAAAATTTCCGAAAATGACTAAACAACGAAGGAGATATTATATGGTATGGAGTTGGTAACGAGAGGGATGAAAAAAAAATTCTCAAAATTTTTTGAAAACGGATATCACTTTGTAGAACACAACGAACTCGTTCTATCTGTGCAAAAAAATTTGAAATCCGAGTTAGAATGAAGAAGATATGATCCAATTAAGAAAACTAGGGAAAATAAATTCTTTTAATTCTCCACCCTTAGATCTACAGCCACTTAAAAAGGGTCCAGATTTGATTACTCATTGTTACTCACCCTAAATTACTCACATAGTTTACTAGTATTCAATGTGAACTTGACGACTTGCAGAGAGCAGCAAATTAAGGAAACTATCAGCTAACCAACCCATATTAGCTGAATCAATTTTATATAGATGTGGACTCAGGTAGCCAGCATGTTTTGGAACAGAACCCGCGGAGAGAAGGCTCAAGTTTTGGAACAATCCAAAATCGTACTTTGCTGATACGTAAAAGATGTTCGTTTCTTCACTAGGCAAATCAAACATCAGGATTGTAAAATAGGATGTGATACCAGATTCAATCTTGGATCTTCCTAATCACTTAAGAGTTATTGCAAACAACTTGTTCTTGGCATGATCAAAGAAGCTTTTCTGCAACTGCATACATCCTGTGCTTGGAAACATGGTAATTGATAACAGCAGCTAAATTATAAAATGGATGCGTTTAGAGGCCTGCTCAAGAATTGAGAACAGCAGAGCCTGAATTAGCTAGTTGGGTACATGAGCAAAAAAATGGGATATACGAATACTAGTAGTAGTACCATATGGATGTGGGTTGTATGATGACGATGATGATCAGCTTTGCTCCTGTTGTTAGTTGTTTGCGTTAATGATCTCGTCCCAGACTAAATTGCATGGCGCTCAACAATGGTCTTCCATATCATCATCTACCCCAAACTCAGTACCAGCATGTAATCCTCACCATGCCAGTTTTCTTTTTCGTCAAGCTTCTCTTTCTGTTAGGGGAAGAGCTCATCGATATCTTCCAACTACAATTTTGCTGGAAGAAGCTGCTGCATAGTGATGAGATGATCTCCGGCAATACAAAATCAATGCACGCCCAGGCGGCCATGGTGGTGGTCGCCCAGCTGGTTCATCAATTCCCAGCACAAATCCTCCTCTTATGATATGGAAATAAACCAAGCTAGCTTCTTTTTTTTTTTTTTTTTTGGGTAGAAAGCTAGCTTCTTTCTGACCAGCCTGGACAAAGATTATGCAAATGGTAACACTTGAGTTTAGAAACCTAACCAGATCCCACCATGATGTGATACAACAGTGACAGGGGAGTAATTAAATGAACTTGGTACGAGTAACAGAAGCAAGCTTTAAACTTGTTGGTTCGATGCATGGTGAAAACAAGGCACTTCAAAGAAAGTCCTCACGGAACTTACCATTCGAATGTGTAGCCAGGAAGAAGAGGTGTTTTCATGACGCCTTCATCATGGCTCGGCTAGACATGCCATGCAACAGCTTGATGAACCCGTGGAAGCTAAGTTTACCATCGCCATGTCTTATCCAATCGTTTAGAACTGCATGAACTGGGATGGATGGTCCAAGGCCAAGCTCCTGAACCCAACCCATTATCATTTAGTGAGCACAGTTTACTTAGCTAGGCAAATCAAAGATCTCATTCATCATCAAAAAAGGCTGAGTACGAGCTACAACATACTGAGGCAAGTTCCTGAATAACAATAGCCCTGTTTCCATCTTGGTCAAATATTTCATATGCAGATCGAGCATGCTGTTCCCATCTATCAAGTGCCTCCAATTGGTGAACACTTAATGCGGCTGCACAAAACTCTTCAAACTCCATCTTTCTGTGTTGAAGTGTATTTAGCTGTCATGAAGAGCAAACGGTTCGAGCAATCAGCATATTAATATTAAGTCGATATCTTATGCTATAAAGATTTAAACAGTTGTGTCTTTGTAACAAACAAGGGAGATCAACTACCGAGGCTAGGATATCAGGCATGCGAGAATCTTTCATTGCATCAGTTGCATTTTTCATCAATGCCTGCCACATAAGAAAGTGAAATCGAGGCTACACCTGTTACTAAAACGCTATGACCATGTCATCTCCAAGTGAGGTGCAAAGGAAGAAGATTATATTCACCATCCTAATGTTCTCCAATGTTATGCTGCCATTTTTGTTTGGCTGAAATATTGTGAATTGCTCCTTCAGATAAAAGACTTCATCTGCAGTCAATGTCTTGGCCAATGCCTGCAAAATCGTGTCAAAGCAAGAACATAGGAGGTTGATCAAAGGACAAACAAGCATAACTGGAAAATCCATCCTCATATATACTTCAGCTATCCTCCAGCGGATTTATTCAGTCTTTTGATGTAAGTTTTTCACTTGCTAGGACTAGGAAGGTGCATGTGCAGGACCATATGTATACACACCCTTAAAGCAGCCTTACGCAAAGAAGATGATCGAACATAAGCCCTCATTAGTTTCAGTACTGAGATATCAAGGAGTAATTTCACATCATTATAATTTCTGAGCCAAGGATGACCTGCAGGGTGGAAAAAGAAGATCACGAATGTGATTCACAATAAGCACCATGGTGACTGGAAACCCAAACAAAATGAGGGAGGAAAGGAGACATACTTAATGCTTGGGTGGCAGTCATTCTCCTCCTAGGATCTTTGTTCAATAGGCGCTTGACGAAGTCTTTTGCTTCCGGAGATATGGAGGCCCAAGATGCTTCATCAAAATTTGGGTCAGCTTTCAGGACCGATCGAAATATTCCAGACTCCGTTCGGGCCCAAAATGGACGACTTCCACACAGTAGAATATAAGCTATTACACCTATACTCCATACATCAGCCTCAGTGCTATAAGACCTATGTAGAACCTCTGGTGCAACATAGTAGGCACTTCCTACAATGTCATTGAGCCTTTCATCTGAATAAACGAAAACAGCTCATGAAGGTGAAGTAAGAAAAGGTAAAATTTGATAGGACGGCTTCTCAATAGGTATTAGAGCAAAACAAGGCGAACCTGGTCTGACATAATCTGATAAGCCAAAATCGATCACTTTCAGCTCAGATGTCTCTTCCTTTGAAGTATACAGGAAGTTCTGTAGACGAATCATATAGATAACGGTTAGGTTGGCATGAGAAACCCCTCATTACTATAAAGATTCATTTCTCTCTTTTTCTACTATCCTAAAGTGTCCTGCATGTATTATAACTGTTTTTGAACAGAAAAAAAAAACAAGAAATAGAATCGTGTTTCACCTCTGGTTTAAGATCACGGTGCACCACACCTTGTAGATGACAGAAAGATACAACATTCAATATCTGCACCATTACTGCCTTGGCATCATCTTCTGGGTATTTTCCCCCTCTGTACAACAACAAGTATGGTGCCTGAGCTCCCCGGTAGAGAAAGGAAGACTAAACCTAAAATAGCTAAGCTAACAAAGATTCATCCTTAAATATAAACTGTAACTAGAACAAGGGAGAGAAATAAAACCTTGCAAGTATTCTATCCAAGAGCTCACCTCCTACGCACAACCTGGAATGTTCATAGCAACTTATCAGCTTCCCCAGAAGGTCACAGGATTTTACAAAGGTGATAATCAAGCAATTCAAAATCCTGAACTGAACGAGAATGATTCAGGGGGAGCAACTAAGGACCTAAAACACACACACAAAAGTACGGACATTTACAGAAATTAATCGGATTTTTCCATGCTTACTCCATTACTATGTAGACATTATCAGAGTCTTCAAACGCATCATAGAACTGTACTAAGTTGCTATGTCCTGCCAAGGCCTTCAATATTTTCACCTCCCTCCTCACATCTTCAACTGCAATAGATGTAGTCATCTGGCAACGTAACGAAATGAGTAAATAGGGTCACAGCGATTTATTATGAGATGCTGCGACGAAGAAATGGATTTCATTATGACTCATTCACGTCAAATGTTTATACCAATCGCCATTAATAAGCAACAGTTAAGTACTACACCTACTACAAGACACTGTTCATTCTTTATTGTCACTGTGACAACGAACAAACCCAAATTCCAGTTCTCAATTTACAGCCAGAAGTCTACAGCTTCTGCTCAGATAACAACAAAACGCTGCAGAAACCTCAGAAATAGAGCAGAAAAACAACAAAAACCAAACGACAAAATGACACAATGCACTAGAGAATCCACAACTGCGGAAACCAAACGGCAAGCCATAATTTGCACAACGCTGAATAAACAAACAATTTCGCCAAAGAAAAAGAGAACCTTGGATTTGGGAATGACTTTCACGGCGACCTGCTGCCCTTTCCGATCACCCTTCCTGATCTTAGCCGAACAAGTATACCCAAAATGCCCCCGCCCTACTTCTTCCCCAACCTCCAACCTACTCGCGAGCTCTTTCGAGAACCCAAATCGCTTGTCCAGCTCCGCCCCTTCCACCTCATCCTCCTCGTTACCTTCCCCTCCGCCGCCGCCGTCTGCCTTGACCTTCTTCTTGTCCTTCCGCCGCCGGAGAACGGCGCGGATGTGCTTGGCCGGGGAAGGCGGCGGGAAGGGCATCTTCTTGAAGATCCGCATCGGCGTCGGCGTCGATACGGGGCGGGAAGGGCTGGGTGTGTGGGACGGGAAGAAGGGAGACGCATTCGGAAGCGGAGATGGAGCTGATGGAGCTGACGGAGCTTGGAATTGGTCATCTGGAGATTGGAATTGGCGGTCGTTCTTGGGTGCGTAAGGGTTAGACTTGGGAGGCTTTGAAGTGCAGCCACCCATTGCGGCAATGGAGTTTGGAACGGCGGCGCGATGGGAGGTCCGATTAGCTTTGGTGAAGGAATGAGGAAGCAGCGGCGGTGATTGAGGAAGTGGGAACGGCGTAGGCGAAGATGGCGTCGGAAGAGGGTGAGTAGAGTGGAGGATTTGGTGGAGAAAGGAAAGGGGAAATGGGAGCAGCAGGGAAAGAGACGGAGTGAAAGTTTTCACTACTGGACACTGGTGTCCACGTGGCATCCATAAGTTTAGGCTACCAAAAAAATAATCAAGAAATGGACTATTTCTGAAATCGAAATTTTTTTTAGTGGATATGGGTATTAATTTTCTCAATTATCATATTTATTATCGTAATTCCTCCTTCGTACTTCCTCCTTTATGTCAAGTCAGTATATGTGTGAATGTTAATAATTTTTATTTATTTATAAAGAATGTTAATTATTTGGTTAGAGTAATATAGAGGAATTATTTTTCATAGATAGTTGTGTATAAGCGAAACCAGATCATGTACGAGCATGGTTCTAATTTTCTATCTGATTCTTGTATGTGTGTTTATAGATAAAAGGTCGTGAAAGGCTCGGGTCCAGGTCAGGTATATTGTCCTAGGGCGCGGGCTAGATCAACACAGAGGGGTTATGTATTGTTAGCGGGGAAAAACATTTGATACGTTTCTCTTTTTTTTTTTTTCATTAAAATTTTGACAGTACTATATAACATAAGTGTCGCGTTAAAAAAATAAACATTCAAGAAACCGAGAGTCTCATCTATTATAATTTTAGTATAGCTGAAAATTCGATGTAATGAAAGTGAAATTTTAAGTAATTCCTTTAAAATTATAGACAATTTACATAATAAACGGATCGAGAATGGAGCTGAGACTGTTTTGAATTTGGCTAATAGATATGGAGAATAGCCCTATAGGCCCTGATCGATCGGTTTCCATAGGAAAGAAGGGACAGACACGTAGCTCGAGGCCCGATTCCAAGGCCCAATTAATTTATAACTCTCATGGTTCATGAACCATCTCCTTGACAGACAGACAGACAGACAATCAATAATAATCAGTCAATTCGTGGAATCTAATTAAGAGGTGCGGGAATTTTATAATTAGGATATAACAGTGGATTAGGTCAGAATTGTGAGATACAGAGAGATACGTATCTTCATTAATCAAATCCATTTGCCTTGATAATTGCTCTATAATAAGCAACCAAATCACATGGATTAAGCGTCAAAACCCATTCCCCACCTCACATGGCGGATGGATTCTCTCTCTCCAGATTTCTCGCTCAACACAAGACACCAAAGGATTCATTCTTCCCACCTGACTTTCCTTCGAGCTTCTTATTTGTGTGTTACCACTGCCTCCTGCAAGCTGGCCTCAATAAGGGATATGCCATGAAACAGGAAACACAGCCTTCCAAACATCCTGCGCATAACCACACTGGAAGAAAAATATGACCACTCGATTCATCGAAAAAAATCCTAAAATACACATAATTTAAAAAAAAAAAAAATTTCCAAAATACACACGTTATAAAAAAATTCCCCAAAATACACATGTTTGGGCATCACCGCTGTGTCAACCGCAGTGATTGCATTCACCGCGGCAGACCAAAGCGGTGAATGCATCACCGCGGTTGACGGCCGCGGTGAATGCCTGACGTAACACTGAAACTTCAAACAAACGTAACTTTGCGCTCGGTTATCCGATTGTAGCAAATTTCTTTTTGATTCCACATAACTTTTCAAGATCTTTCAATCTTCAACAAGCCTTCATCCCAAAAAAAATTCGTTTGCTACCCCGAACGAGCAATTTTTCGGTTTTGACAAACTTTGGGAGACCATAACTTTGTGCTCCACAATCCGAATGTCATGAAACTTTTTTTGATTTCGCATAACTTTTGAATTACTACAACTTTTATTATAACCATAATTTTGGAAAGTATGTGGATTTGTGAAAAGTAAAGGCAAAGTTATTGCCAAAATCCCGTATACCCAAAAAAATTTCTTTCTTTAAAAATTCTTTCCTAGTAAAAGTTGTAGTTCTTAAAAATTTATACGCAATCAAAAAAAACTTTATGACATTCGGATTGAGGAGCTAAAAGTTATGGTCTTCCAAAGTTTGGCAAAATCGAAAAATTGCTCGTACAAACGACATTTTTTTGAGATTAAGTCTTTCTTCAGATTGAAAGATCTTGAAAAGTTATATGAAATAAAAAAAAATTCGCTACAATCGGATAACCGAGTGCAAAGTTACGTTTGTTTGAAGTTTCAGTGTTACGTCAGACATTCATCGCTTTGGTCTGCCGCGGTGAATGCAATCACTGCGGTTGACAACAGCGGTGATTCCCAAACATGTGTATTTTGGGAAATTTTTTTTATAACGTGTGTATTTTGGGAATTTTTTTTAAAAAATAGATGTATTATGGGATTTCATCCCGATTCATCTTCCCGCCTAAATAAAGGACATGTTACATTCCACCTCTGCATTCCATCGTTGAATTTTATCCAGTGTTGTGATTCTCCCCAATGATATAAGCCATACTAGCAACGAGTTCTTGGGTATACCTCTATTCCAGATCAACTTTGCCCATGCCACTGTCTCTCCTCTTGGTCTAATGCTCTGCCACACCTTACTGGTTTGAAATCTAGCTATTCCTACTCCCTCCCATTCCACACCCCGAGCTGTTCTGCACAGTTTACCTGCAAATAGATTCCGAAGCTTTAGGATTTTGTCCCAAACCCAAGAGCCTCTCGTCTATACTTCCCAGATGCTAAGGTTTCGAAGTCTGTATCTTTTTCGTAAGATGATGGTCGCCTAATTCATATACGAAGTAAACTTCCTGCATTCATAAAAAAAAAAAAAATCATTTGATGCATGAATCTAACAATCATATGCTATCTTTTTTTTAGATGAAAAACCGGGAAAAGGGGGTACCTTGATCCATATTATTATTTATAACCGTTATAACCTTATGAAATGACAAATTATACAATCCAGCCAGTGGCGAACTCAGAATTGTTGGAGAGGTGTGTCGCCGACAAAATAAGATAATAATTAAAAATTAAATAGAAATTACTAGAAAATAATTCATAAAGTTCACAATGTCATGTTTACATATGAACCACGACAAATTTTCATGTCCTGAATTGTCTATAAAATACATTCAACGCTTATGTTGCGAAGCAAATCGTTTTCGATATACACAACTAAACAATCATTCATAAATTGGTCATTCGATCGATTTCGAAGTTCATTATTGATTATCTTCATAGATGAAAATGCTCTTTTGTAGCTTGCAATCGCAATAAGTAAAGTCACAAGTAAAACTGGAAAAAATCCAAAAGTACCATTGTTTAAAAAAAAATTCAAAAAATACCACCCAACCCCAAAAAATTCCAAAAATACACCCTTTTTCAAAAACCGCCACCCCACCCTGCGGTTTACACGAAAACCGTTTGTCGGGGGCGCGATTTTCTATGCAAACCGCGGGCCTAGGGGGCGGTTATAAAAAATTTTTTGGACCAAACTGCTGGGTGGGGTGGCGGTTTGACCCAAAACCGCCACCCCACCCAGCGGTTTCGTCCAAATTTTTTTTTTCCGATCAACTCATAACTTCGGCCGAAACTTCAAACGAACGTAACTTTACACTCGGCTATCCGATCGTAGTGATTGTTTTTTTCATTTCGCATAATTTTCAAGATCTACAACTTTTACTAGGATGAAATTTTCAAAACAAGAACTTTGTGGATATACGGGACCTTGGGAATAATTTTACCTTTACTTTTCACAAATCCATGTACATTTTGAAATTATGATTATATTAAAAGTTGTAGATCTTGAAAAGTTATGTGGAATAAAAAAAAAATTCATGACATTCGGATTTTGGAGCACAAAGTTATGGCCGCCCAAAGTTTGACGAAATAAAAAAAAGGCTCGTTTGGGGTGGCAAATGACGTTTTTTCGAGACGAAGGCGGGACCAGGCGGTTTGCGGCTTGCAAGATCTCAACAAGTTATTCGGATTCAAAAAATGGAGGCCGCAAACTTTTTGAGATCTTGCAAGCCGCATACCGCCGAGTCTCGCATTTCGTCAAACTTTGGGCGGCCATAACTTTGTGCTCCAAAATCCGAATGTTATGTTTTTTTTTATTCCGCATAAAATTTCAAAATCTACAACTTTTAATATAATCATAATTTCAAAATGTACATGGATTTGTGAAAAGTAAAGGTAAAGTTATTCTCAAGGTCCCGTATATCCACAAATAGTTCCTGTTTTAAAAATTTTATCCTAGTAAAAGTTGTAGATCTTGAAAAGTTATGCGAAATGAAAAAAATTCGCTACGATCGGATACCCGAGTGCAAAGTTACGTTCGTTTGAAGTTTCGGCCGAAGTTAGAAGTTGATCGAAAAAAGAAAAAAAAATTTGGACCAAACCGCCACCCCACTCAGCGGTTTGGTCCAATTTTTTTTATAACCGCCCCCTAGGCTCGCGGTTTGCATAGAAAACCGCACCCCCAACAAGCGGTTTTCGTGTAAACCGCAGGGTGGGGTGGCGGTTTTTGAAAAAGGTGGTATTTTTGGAATTTTTTGGGATTGGGTGGTATTTTTGGAATTTTTTTTTAAACAGTGGTATTCCTGGAAAAAGTCCAGTAAAACTAAAGGATAAAAGAAAATGGGATTTGTGAGTGGGTCTTGGTAATTAGAAACTATAAAGGGGTAAGAGTGAGTTTTTTTATTTCATTTTTTATTTTCAATAAAGAAAGGGTGAAGGGGTGGAAACAGTGAGTTTCAAAGAATTGGGTTATGTTTATTTTTATTTATTGTTAGATTGTGGTGAGTTACTTTAAAACGAGTATACTTATTTGATTTTACTTATTATTGTTCATTACTCATTAAGATAAATAACTTTATAACAAGAAAATCATTCTCGAAGATGTGTCGCTTACAATTATTTGAGGTGTGTCGGAAGTTCCGAAATAAAAAAAAAAATTGTAGCAAACAAAAAGTCTCCAACTATGGAGCTTCCTATTGGGATCAATTGCCTAAATGAAAATGCCATGACCATTAACTAAGTAGGGACTGTAGGAGAGGAGACAAGCTGAAAGTTCTTCAGCTCGGGAACACCATTTATCTCCCGGATTTGCACATCACGGTGCTACATCTAGCAACAACTATATTTACATGTCTGCAATCGGGCCAACGACCACCAAGGCCATACTTACTAACTTAAACTTTGCATATAGAAACTCCAAATTACATATAGAAGCTACAGAGGCCAGATTCCACATCTTGACATAGTTTAGTTTGACGTCAAAAGCCAATTCAAGCCTGCCTTTCCTTCCTCCTCTTCACCTGCAGGCCGAGAGAGCAGAGCTTTTCATAAATCATCATCGACCAAGCAGCAGTTCAGGTGTCTTCCGGTTTACACGAAGAATATCTAACACTGCATCCATCATCATCAACGAGAGAGAAGAAGGGGTTAGCAAAACGGCCACACAAACACACAGGCACATACCTGCAGTATCATCATCATCATCATTATCATTTGATTTGTTCAAGTACACGACTACAAGGGTGCAGCAGTGCTTGCGAACACAACAAAAACTCTCTACTGATTCAAAGAAAAAGAATGCAAACTACTTACCCCTCTTGAAGGGAGTTGGTACTTGGCCGCCCCGTTGAACCCAACATTTGTAGCTTCCAGCATACATGCCTTGCAATTCCTTGTACCTTGGAATCGGAGTAGGCCAGCAAGATACCGCGGGCTGGAAGATCCTCAATGTGGACATAGGCTGATAAAAGTGCGCCAGCTCTCCGCTGCTCAAGTCGCAAGTCACGATTTCATCATCTCCCATCTCCCCACCATAGCGAGGGTAATACAATAAGACAATTCCTGGGTTCGCTGGATGCAGACCAATTACTGAACAGCGCTCGAGCTGAAAGTCATTGTCACGCCATGAAACGAAGGCCTTCACCGACACCAGGTAATGGCTCCAACATTCACGACGGTCTTCTTCTTTTTCCAGCCTCCAGACGCGTGCACGCACACAATCGGCCTTGGCGTCGAGCTCGAATATGTGGAAAGCGCCCTGTGAGACCGAGATGTTCCACCGTCTCGGCAGGAGCTGAGAAACGTCGGTGCAGGTGGGAGGAACATCAGGACGGAAAGGGTTGAATCGAACGAGCTGAGGTGCAGCCCCTGCTTCGGCTCTGCGGCACCCCCAAACCAACTCCCCATTCCACGAGATCAAATGCGGATCCCTCAGTCTCAGAAACCCATCAAGGACAAGAGCCCTGCTCGTCCATTCTCTGGACTCGGAGCAGAACACGTCCAGATAGATCGACTGGCGCAACAGATACATACACACCACCCGAAACCTGTACTCTGAATAAACAACTAGATCGAGATCGATAGACTGCCGGGGTTCACAAACCAGCCTCGCCTCCATCTGAAAGTACCCCTCTGGTCTTGTCGGAGCGAGAGGCAGAGCGACCCAGAGCTTCGTAAACGGATTGCAGATGAAGAAGGTTCTGCCGAATTCGCCATTGGGTCCGTCTGCTTCGTCGAACCCGCACAAAACCAGGTCCTCGAAGGAATCGCAGACGCAGAAATCGGTCTCGACTCCTCGAGGCACGGGGAGGAAGGTCAGGAGGATGGAGAGGGAGTAGTCGAACGAGGGGAGAAGCAGAGGTGGTTCGCTGTTCCTGCTCATGTGGCGCGGAACAAAAAGGCGATTGAAGTCGGGGCTGAAGATCAGTGAGCTCCACCGCTTGCACACACATCTGCACCGGGAGGCGGATCTGGGGTCAGGGAGGCGAATCAGGATTTGTACGAGGACATCGTCCCCGAGTTTGCTGATTGGATCTGGACTGTTTCCTTCTTGGGCTTGGCTGATCCTTCGTCTTTTGGAGGAGGCGCAAGGAACAAGGCGTGCGCATAGCGGCGGCGGATCCCAATCGGAGGTGCAGTTCTCGGTGGGCATGGTGGCAGACCAACAAATCGATGGAAGATGAAAACGCCGCACAAGGAGAAGGGATGCCACAAAGCCAAGAGATCGAAATACTCGTTTTATGTTTTTCCTTGTGCGTGCGTGCGAGCAACAATTCCTAATCCTATATTTAACAGAATTCCTAAATCCTAATCCTTTGCGGCTTTTTATCTAAAATACTGTATTGTTGTCTAAAAAAATTAGGATGAATACAATTTTATAGCAAAATCTTTGATTTTAAACTAAATAATAGTTAAATTTTTTCAAAAATCAAATGATAGTCAAACCGTCAATTTTTCGTTCGGTCGGCAGTTAGTTGACTCTCACGTGACAAACTCTTTGCTGAGATGAAATGAATTTAATTATGTGGCAAAAAAATCAAACATGTGACTGTGCCACACATAGATAATTGTAAATTCTGAGTTATTCTTATGGAAACAAATGGTGTGAGGCATCGAGTGCAGGGGGTGAGGTGCCTGCCCCGCGAACGGTGGGCTCGCAGGGTGTGAATTGTGTGTGCTCCTTTGATGGGGCAGTTCGCGGGTCGTCACATTCAGCTGTGGGCTATGTTCTACAGGGGCCTTATGGGGTAGTGTTTCGGGCTTCGGGGTATGCGACGCTTACGGATCCGATGGTAGTGGAGTTAGTGGCGCTTCGCGAGGCAATCCTTCGGTGTCGTATCGATGGGACTTCAGGGAGTCTGCTACCAAGGCGATGCTAAGGTCGTCATAAAGAAGGTGTTGTCAGGTTGTGCTTGGGACAGTCGTGGAGGAGCAGTGTTGCACGAGGTACAAGGACTTCTTGCTGATGTGGTTGGGGATGTAGTCCAGTGTGTAGGTAGGGAGAACAATAGGATAGCCCATAGGGTGGCTAAAAAAACTCTTTCTTTGTTTCCCGCTCTTATTGGTGGATTTGATTTTTGCGATATGCTCCGATTGGAGTTGTCAACGTTCGTGATCTTTGTAATGCAAGCTATCTTTTGTTAAAAAAACACAAAAATTATTTTGTATGTTTCTTCCCCTCTCTCTCTCTCACTCGATAAACTCCTCTGCCGAAGGGAAAGATAACCCTGCCGCCGCCGCCGCCGCCTTCTTCCGACTTGCCAAAGCAGTTGAAGTTCCTGGCGGCGAGCTCCAGATCTATTTTCCTCTCATCTTGATATTTTTAATTCTTCTTCTACTTCTCCTCCCTTATCCGACCAACCTTTAATAGTCCGAAGAAATAAAGGGTTAATACCCTAGTTTGGTCCGAAGTTTGGCATAAGTGTCATTTTTTACCCGAAATTTCAAATAATACAGTTATGGCCAACTTTTGAAAATAATAGACAAATTTATCCCCAACTTTGGGTTGATTGTCAATACTAACGGTCAACCAAGTGGAGGGGCTGAATGTAGTAGCCCTTGGGTGCAAGTCGTAAAACTCAAAAACACATTTTGGAAATTCTCTAATTCTATCGTTCGTCAAAATTTGCACCACCAATCAAATCCCAATCCACTTCCATATCGAAACCCCTCCGCCACAAGAACCTTGTCGCCCAAATCCCCTTTCCAGCCGCCACATGATTTTGTCACTAATTTTTTTTTCTTCTCCTTCCATTTTATCAATAAGCTACTGGTATCAATTACCTTGTTTCCAAGCACACGGAACGTGTGCAGTTATCGATCGAAGCTTCTTTTTATCATGTCAAGAACAAGTTGTTCGCAATAACTCAGGTGATTCGATAGACCCAACATCACATTTTTCTTACAATCCTAACGTTTGATTTGCCTGGGGATTCATACGAACATCTTTTTCATAATATCAGCAAATACGAATTACTGTTCGATATGAACTAAAGCACAGAGTAACAACAATTGAAACCCTAAGGCTTGAGTTTCTCATTGATTCATTTTGGTTTATATATTACAGACATTGCAGAAGACAACAAGAGTGCAAACCAGGTACACATTTGTTGGTTTGCTTGAAAAGGAAACAAAGACTGTCTTGGCAATAAAGCAAACGAAGCTAAAAAGAAGTTGAACAGAACGACAACGTTTCCCATAAACGTTGTGCATTGACAAGTTTGAACTTCATTCTTCTTCCTAGTTGGCGGGTGTAGGATCAATGGTCACATTGAAATCAAAAGGGGATTTGAAACCCCTTGCTGTTACCCCCCCCCCCCCCCGGCAGCAAGTTGGTAGGCAGAGGTTGCGCACACCGAGCTTGGAGAGGAGAAATCGAAAAGCAGCTGGTGATAAAGGCTTTGTGAACAAATAAGCTAACTGGTGGGAGCTGGAAACATGAAGTATCTTGATCGTCCTGTTGAGCAGCTTCTCACGAACAAGGTGGCAATCCAATTCAATATACTTTGTTCTTTCATGGAAGGTAGGATTCTGAGCAATGTAGATAGCACTCTGATTGTCACAGAAAAGTGTTGCACGTTGTTGATGAGGTACCTGAAAATCACGTAGCAAATAAAGAAGCCACTGAATCCCACATGAGGTGAAAGCAAGCGCTTGATACTCTGCCTCACATGAAGAGCGTGAGACCGTCTTCTGTTTCTTGCATTTCCAAGAGAAAAGAGCATCTCCAAGATAGATGGCATAGCCAGATATGGATCGACTGGCGTCGACACAAGCTGCCCAGTTTGAATCGGAGAAGGCTTTCAAGTGGAAAGAGCCTTTGCTGGGAAAGAAAAGTCTTGACGCAGGAGATGATTTGAGGTACCTTATAATCCCCTGAACTGCCTTAAAATGAAGAACACTAGGATAAGCCATATATTGACTAAGTTGCTGAGTAGCGTAACTTATGTCTGGCCTTGTAGTAGTTGGATAAATGAACTTCCCAACAAGTGTTCTGTAGAATTCAGGATCTTCATATGGTGCTAAAGATTCATTGGATAAATGTAGCTTGTAGTCCATTGGAGTGGAAACTGTATTAGAATCAAGAAGCCGTGCTTCTTCAATAATCTCAAGAGTGTACTTCCTTTGTGAAATATGAATCCCAGATGCATTTCTAGCCACTTCAATACCCAAAAAGAACTTCAAATCACCCATGTCTTTGATGCTAAACTCTGTATTCAGTGTGTCGCAACCGTCCCTCTGGGGGTCCGTTGTCGTCCCGTCGACATTTTGGGAGTCACCATCGATCTTACTTGGAGTGGATCGAACACTCTTTGGATCGGCTCTAACCTTAAGGTCGGAACCGAGATATGGTTTGCGATTAAGAGATATGGGTTCGGGAGTACGGTTACGTATGGGGAAGTGAAATCACACCCCACAACGCCCTAAATCGGTACTACCTAAGTCGATAAGTTTTTATACGAGTTGGGTGTATTTTTATAATATTTTTTGTAATTTTAGGGTCCCACTGAACCATTAAAGAAATTAAATCTTATTAATTGTAATTTAATTGTACGCCCACTGACGTAAAAGATAAAGTTAATTGGTTAGTTGGACTCGAACCTTATCGGTTGCCTACGTACCCGTTAGACGGGATCAAAGTCCACGTAGTTCGTTTGACAACTTTGATAGTTAAATTGTATGACTTTTACCACGTTCCATTGAACGTAATTTTTGTATTATATTTCTTGTTAATAAAATTTAAGTTGATATTATGAAATTATAAAAAGGATAATATAATAATTTCAGTTATTAAGAGGAGATTTGATGTATTAGAAAAGAAACGAGATAAACTTAATCCGCAATTCTACATTTCGTATTAAGGATTTTAAAACAAATAAAACTGAATGGGATGATACATTTGTGCATGACGGGCCAGCAGCCCAACTGGACAAAACACCAGTCGTATTACGCGTTTAGTCCTACAAACGCGGGTTTGAAACCTGCTCTTGACTTTTTGTTTTGGGATTTCTCATTTTAATGCAGGGAAGGGGAGGGTATTTTTGTAATAACTCAAAAACACGGTGGCAGAGGTATGTAATTTAAGGAAACCCTAAGGATAATTCAGTCATTTTAATCGATGGGTATAAATACTCTCTAATGAAACCTAATCAATCTAAAGAGAGGCGGCTGCCCTCTCTCTCTCTCTCTCTCTCCCTCTCGATCCTTCCACTTCTCTCTTCCTCTTCCAGAAACAAATCAAACCCTAGCATAAACTAGTGCCGCCCTCATCTTCATCTCCCGCGTCTCTCGCATCTCTCTCTCTCTCGGATCTCTACTCCTTCTACTCCTTCTCCCTCTCACGTTCTTCCTGTAAACCGAGAGAAGGAAACCAACGAGCCCCTCCTCATTCGATCTATCTCTCTCCCATCTCCTTATTTCTGGAAAACGACAAGTAAAAAAGAAGAAAGGGCGTCAGCGGCGGCGACTGGGGATTTTAAAGGTTCGTTTTGTTTTGCATGCAAGATTTTTTACCAATTTCATATTCGATTTTAGCATTTTGGAGTTCTAATCTTTTATTTTGCTTGTTTTGTTTCCGGAAAAACCGGCTCTAACTCGAGGAGGCTTCTCGATCTATCCTTCCTCGCCGAAACGACGACGACGATGGGTGAATCCTACCCTCTGGTAACCCTATTTTGACATGCATGCTCGTTTTCGTTAGATTTAGGTGATTTTATTTGGGATTCGGCTAATATTTTTTCATTTTCTTGCGACTCTTGAGGATTGGGTTTAGACGACCGGAAGAGAAACGAGGAAGAGTCGTTGCTTTTTTAGATCCGCCGGCTAGAAGGCTTTGTTCTTTGCGAAACCAGAAGGCGGGTTCGAGTCGACCCAAACGCAAGCAGCGCCTTTGCCTCCACCTGATTCGTCGTCTTTTCTTCCGATGTCGACGCTGACTGCGTTTCTCGTAGATTGGTCGGTCGGAGAAGGTGGATTTGGGGTTTGTGGTAGGCGATGATTGCTGGGAAAGGCGTTTAGAAATTTGGGTTCGGGACCGAAAAATCAAGCGCTGGCGATGAAAGACACAGATCTGATTGACAAAACTTTTGGATTTTTGTTGGTGAAAAACAGAGTGGCGATTGGCGAAGAGGTTTGGGGGAAATTAATGGTGGAGAAGGTGAGTATAAATGGGTTTGGATTAACGATGGAGAAGGAGAAGTGTTTGTGGGTTTGGATTTGGATTTGGGGAATAGATGAAATGGAGGAGAACAAATTCAAACTAGGTGAATTACAGTAATGAGGTCATCAAAACCAAGTCCATTTCGTCACAAGAAGGGCCAATTACACGTCTACAAGCAAAGAGGTTAAGGGAGGAGTTTGCTGCCTATTTGGATCGTCACTTTGCTCAAATGGACATGGATCATCATCATGGGAAGACCATTATATTGCTACAAATCGTGGGCCAGCATGAAGGAAGAATGGGCTTGGAAGGAGAAGAGGATTCGACTAAGGAAGAGGAGGGGAGTCTCAAGTGTGAAAAGGATCAAGGTGGGAACACAAGGGAAGGCTAGAACCTAGGGAGTTGTTGACCAAGTCTTTTACTTGTCTTTTAAGGACTGTGTTTTCCTTTTACTTGTCTTTTAAGGATTGTGTTTTTTCCTTTTACTTGTAGGATTTGTTTTTCATTTTAAGTTTTGGATTTTTGTTAGCTAGTCTATAAATAAGAGGCCGAGTTCCTCATTGTAACTAATTCAATTATCAATCAACTTTCAAGTTACAAGTTCATACGAACTAGTTCTTTGTGCAAGCTTCTGTTGAGAGTGCTCCAGGAGTTTCACGTGTCTCTTATCAACTAGAGAACGCGTCTAGTTGTGGCGAGCTTCTACCCAATACCGATTGTCCTTATTCACGATTGGGTGATTTTTTGATTGGTTTCATATACCAATTGGCCTTTCACACGAGTTGGAATATGTTTGATCGTGTTCCATCATTATCTTTTGTTCGAGTTCTTGTTCGTTGGAGAAAAGCTTTGAAAACCCATAAAAAGTAGGAATGCTGGGTACTTTGGTCACATCAACTGGTATCAAGAGCCCGGTTCAAACGCAGCGGAGAAGAAGAAGGTTCTTTGGCAATCTTGTCGTGTTCTTGAAGGTTTTGACGTGATCGTGAAGGATCTTGGAGGATTCTTTACGTTCTTGAAGGTTCTTGCGAGCTATCTTGAAGGAGTAATTAGTGCCGCAAATATGGGAGACGAGATCAAGGCATTGACTGATCAAATCCAAGCGTTACTTCAAGCACATACCACCAGCCAAATGGAGATTCAAGCGGCTCTACAAGCTCAAAACGCTAGAATGGAAGCTTGGGAAACACAGATGCAAGCACCACCACACCCTAACCCTAATGTTGCTGCTGAAAGGGCTAGGAGGGAAGAAGAAGATCGTGGAGAGAGAAGGGTGGTACAACGACCCGTGTTCGAACATGCTAGGCGACATCGGCCAATGGGTGGACATGTTTCAAGACGAGGCCAACCTCGTGATGAAGAGGTCGAATATGAGGATGACTAGGGTTACCCTCGAGATGAAGATGATGATTTGAGGAATATTAAGGTCAATATACCATCGTTTAGAGGTTCTACTAATCCCGAAGCTTACCTAGATTGGGAACGAAAGATGCAATTGATCTTCGATTATAACAACTATTCTGAGAGGAAGAAAGTACAAGTGGCAGCACTCGAGTTTACGGATTATGCCATTGTGTGGTGGGATCAAGTAAGCATGAGGAGGAGGAAGAATAGACAGCCGCCTATTGAGACATGGGCAGAGATGAGAACTGTAATGCAGGATCGATTTGTGACTAGTTCTCATTGTAGAGAGATGCATCAAGCCCTACAACTTCTGCACCAAGGTACCAAGAGTGTAGAGGATTATTACCGCGAGATGGAGATGCTAATGATTCGAGCGGATTTGGAGGAAGATCGTGATGCTACCATTGCACGATTCTTATATGGGCTTAATCGAGAAATTAGAAATGTGGTGGAACTTCATCCCTATGTGGATCTATACGATTTGGTTGCAATAGCAGCCAAAGTGGAGAAACAACAACGTAGTAACGTTGGGAGGAGATTCACGCCGCCACAAGCAGCACCAAGGCCAGGAATGCCTTCAAACCCTATTCGAAGAGCTCTAGTCCTACTAGAGAATGGTGAATATGTCTCGGATTCCGAAGAAGAGGAGCACGTGAGGGAGCCATCAGAATCTGAAGTTGACGAATCAATGGAAATGGAGCCCCCTCCTGGAAGTTTGCTTGTCACGAAAAGAATGCTAAGCGTGCAACCCAAAGAAGACCTCGAGCAAAGGGAGAACCTGTTTCATACGAGATCTGCAGTGGATGGGAAGCTGCTCGCCGTGGTGATTGATGGCGGAAGTTGCACTAACGCTATTAGTACCATATCGGTTAGCAAATTGGGATTGAGTACAATCAAGCATCCCAAACCCTACAAGCTTCAATGGCTCAACGAGGATGGTTCAATTAAAGTGGTTAGGCAAACTCTTCTGAAATTTGGCATTGTAGGATATAAGGACGAAGTTCTGTGCGACGTAGTACCTATGCAAGCTACACACGTCCTGCTTGGAAGGCCATGGCAGTTCGATAGAAGCGCGCAACACGATGGAGTCTCGAACAAGTATCAAGTGTTACATAATGGAAAGAAAATCGTGTTAAAGCCCTTGACTCCCAAGGAAGTATATGAGGATCAACGACAACTCCAAAGAAATCGGGGAAAAAAAGCTATTGTCGTGGAACAGAAGCAAGGAGGAGAAGATTGCAAGTCAATGATGATAACACAAAGTGGAGAAGTAAAGCAAGATATGAATCATGTGACTCCATGATCATGATTGTCTACAAGGAAGCCCTACTGAATCAAGAGCTTGTTCAAGATATACCACCTAGGGCACTAGTGGTATTAGAGGAATTTGAGGATGTCTTTCCCGAAGAAGCTCCCAAGGGTTTACCTCCAATTCGAAGGATTGAACATCAAATCGACTTTGTTCCTGGGGATACTATTCCAAACAAGGCAGCCTATAGAACGAACCCAGAGGAAACAAAGGAATTACAAAGGCAGATTGAAGCGCTTATGGAGAAAGGACATGTTCGAGAGAGTATGAGTCCTTGTGCGGTTCCAGTCATTCTTGTGCCAAAGAAAGATCATACATGGAGGATGTGTGTTGATTGCTGAGCAGTCAACCAAATTACTATCAAGTATCATCATCCCATACCACGATTGGATGACATGCTCGATGAACTACATGGATCAAGCTTATTTTCAAAGATCGATTTGAGGTCCGGCTACCACCAGATTCGAATGAAAGAAGGAGATGAATGGAAGACAGCGTTCAAGACGAAACACGGATTATACGAGTGGATGGTGATGCCTTTCGGTCTTACAAATGCTCCAAGTACGTTCATGAGGTTGATGAATCACGTGTTGAGAGCTTTTATTGGGAAGTTCGTGGTCGTCTACTTCGATGATATTCTGATCTATTCAAAGAGTATGGAGGAGCATCTTGATCATTGCGAGAAGTGTTGAAGACTTTGAGGAAGGAGAAGCTCTATGCCAATCTTAAGAAGTGCACGTTCTGTACTTCGAATGTGGTATTTCTGGGATTCGTAGTAAGTGCGAATAGTGTCGAGGTTGATGAAGAGAAGGTGAAAGCAATTCAAGCATGGCCAACCCCCTACCAACATGAATGAAGTGAGGAGTTTTCATGGGATGGCTGGCTTTTATCGATGATTCGTCCCAAATTTCAGCACAATTGCCGCCCCATTGACTTCAATTATCAAGAAGAATGTGACGTTTCATTGGGGTGAGGATCAAGAGAAGGCATTCCAGCAACTCAAGTACAAGCTCACTCATGCTCCTGTTTTAATGCCACCTGATTTCAACAAGAATTTTGAAGTGGAGTGTGACGCATCTGGATTGGGAATTGGGGTTGTATTGATGCAAGAGAAGAAGCCCATCGCTTACTTTAGCAGAAATTGAGTGGAGCTACGCTTAACTATCCTACCTACGATAAGGAGCTCTATGCATTGTTTCGAGCCCTAGAGACATGGCAGCATTATCTATGGCCCAAAGAGTTTGTGATCCATACTGACCATGAGTCTCTCAAGTACTTGAAGGCCCAACACAAGTTAAACAAGAGGCATGCTCGTTGGGTGGAGTTTATTGAGTCGTTTCCCTATGTGATCAAGTACAAACAAGGCAAGGAAAACGTGGTTGCTGATGCATTGTCGAGGAGGTACACGTTGATCACTACTATGGATGCTAAGTACCTTGGATTCAAGCAAATCAAGGCTGCTTATGAAGGGGATTTCGACTTTAGAGGGATTTACAAGGCTTGTGAGAAGCATGGAGAAGGAAAGTTCTACCGAAGTGATGGTTATCTCTTTCATGGTAATCAATTGTGCATACCTAGGACATCACTTCGAGAGCTATTGTTAAGGGAAGCTCATGGAGGAGGATTGATGCCTCACTTTGGTGTAGCCAAAACACTAAGCTATTTACAAGAGCACTTCTATTCGCCTCACATGAAAGGAGACGTGCAAAACTTATGCGCACGATGTGTGGAGTGCCAACATGCTAAATCGAAGATGAAACCTCTGGGTTGTACACGCCACTACCTATTCCTTATGCACCATGGGTCGACATTTCGATGGATTTTGTGCTAGGACTGCCGAGGATAAGGATAGGCAGGGATTCAATTTTCGTCGTGGTGGATCGTTTCTCGAAGATGGCACATTTCATTCCATACCATAAGACAGATGATGCAAACAACGTGGCTGATTTGTTCTTCAAGGAGATCGTGAGGTTGCATGGAATGCCACGTACCATTGTGTCTGATCGAGATGCAAAGTTTCTAAGCTACTTTTGGAAGACATTGTGGAGTAAACTCGACACAAAGCTTCTGTTTTCAACAACTTGTCATCCTAAAACGGATGGACAAACAGAAGTGGTCAATCGTACTCTATCCCAAATGCTACGAGCTGTGATCAAGAGCAACATCAAAAATTGGGAAGACTGTCTACCACAAGTCGAGTTTGCCTACAATCGAGCTATGCATTCAACCACAAAGCATTCACCTTTCGAGCTCGTGTATGGGTTCAATCCACTTACACCATTGGATTTGACACCTCTGCCCTTGAAGGAACAAGTTAACATGGATGGAGCAAAGAAGGCTGAATTTGTGAAAAATCTCCACGAGAAGGCAAGATTGAACATTGATAGGAGGACGGAGCAAATCATGAAGAACGTCAATCGCAATAGGAAGCCTCGATCATTTGAAGCTGGAGATTGGGTGTGGGTGCACATGAGAAAGGAAAGGTTTCCTCATCAAAGGAGATCCAAGCTGTTACCTCGAAGTGAAGGTCCCTTCCAAGTTATTTCGAAGGTTGGAAGCAATGCCTACACAATCGATTTGCCAGGAGAGTATGGGATAAGTGCAACCTTCAACGTTTCTGACCTTTCACCATATTTGGAGGACAATTCGGATTTGAGGTCAAATCCTTTTAAAGAGGGAGGGACTGATGAGGTCATCAAAACCAAGTCCATTTCGTCACAAGAAGGGCCAATTACACGTCTACAAGCAAAGAGGTTAAGGGAGGAGTTTGCTGCCTATTTGGATCGTCACTTTGCTCAAATGGACGTGGATCATCATCATGGGAAGACCATTACATTGCTACAACTCGTGGGCCAACATGAAGGAAGAATGGGCTTGGAAGGAGAAGAGGATTCATCTAAGAAAGAGGAGGGGAGTCTCAAGTGTGAAAAGGATCAAGGTGGGAACACAAGGGAAGGCTAGAACCTAGGGAGTTGTTGACCAAGTCTTTTACTTGTCTTTTAAGGATTGTGTTTTTTCCTTTTACTTGTAGGATTTGTTTTTCATTTTAAGTTTTGGATTTGTGTTAGCTAGTCTATAAATAAGAGGCTGAGTTCCTCATTGTAACTCATTCAATTATCAATCAACTTTCAAGTTACAAGTTCATACGAACTAGTTTTTTGTGCAAGCTTCTGTTGAGAGTGCTCCAGGAGTTTCATATATCTCTTATCAACTAGAGAACGCGTCTAGTTGTGGCGAGCTTCTACCCAATAGCGATTGGCCTTATTCACGAGTGGGTGATTGTTTGATTGATTTCATATACCAATTGGCCTTTCACACGAGTTGGAATCTGTTTGATCGTGTTCCATCATTATCTTTTGTTCGAGTTCTTGTTTGTTGGAGAAAATCTTCGAAAACACACAAAAAGTAGGAAAGCTGCGTACTTTGGTCACATCATACAGGAAGCTATTGAGTTTCCATGAAGAATCAGAAGGTTGCAGCAACGGTGACGAAGGAACAAGGAAATCTTTGGCAGAGGTTGTTGGATAGGAAGATGAGGGGGTTATTTTACCTTTTTATTTATTAACTGACAAATATATAAAATATTAGTAGGAAATGAAAATAAATATATTGTACTCATTTAAAATATTATTGTTGAAGATGTGGCATTTTTCACAAGTGACATGTTGGTGCCACATCATAGTTAGTCAAATTAACTTTGACCGTCGTTTGGTCAACTGTTAAATTTAACGGTCAATAAGATGACTGAGGACATTTTTGACATGGATACTATAAACGTTGGGATATAACTGACGCAAGATAAACATAAGGATACAAGTGATAGAAAGTCTAAATTATAGACCCTTTTCTGGTATTAGGCCTTTTTTTCAATAGAAAGTTAGTCATCCCGATTTTTTTGTATGTGATTAATTTTTTATTTTCTCAAGAATTTTCCATGTGTAATTGGGATTTACCTTTTTATTCTTTAAACGAGATGTACATATTTGGATTAATGACACAAATATTGTGTTTTTTTAATTTGCCATAAATATTGCGGATTAAAAAGAATTGACACAAATATTGTGTTTTGTAGTAAACTTTGGGGCGGGACCACCAGAGACTAAGGCGGGGCCGCGGTTTCTAAATATTTTACCCATTTCTGGGCGTTGGCGCCCAAGTCTCCAGCGCCCCCGCCTCACCCTCTTTTTTTTTTAAAATCGACGAACCCTAGGCCCCTCTTATCTCTTCTTCTTCTTCCCTCCACCCCCCCCCCCCCCCCCCGAACCAGAGCAGCGCCGCCTTCCTCACACATGCCGCCACCGTAGTCTCAGGCCCTGCCGCCGTGGACTCAAGCGCTGCCGCGCAGGACCAAGGCGCCGACGCCGCAGAGACAAGCGCCACTGCTGCCGAGTGAAGCGTTGCCGCCGCTGACATAAGCGCCCCCACCCGACATAGATGTCCTCCGACGAAGAACCAGTCGCCGGCAGAGGCAGGGGGAGAGGCCGGCGAGGTCGTGGTGGAGTCGGCGGCCGTTTACGCGGTGAGACTCTCGCCGGCGGAGGCCGAAATCTCGCCGGTGGCTTGGATTTTTTTTATTTAATGGTAGTGTTTTTTTAATTAATGTTTTGTTGCTTTGTTTTTGCAGTTCCTAGGCTTATGGATCCTTATTCGATGAGATTACCGCCGACGATAATTGATTCAGGTCCAGTCGATCCGACACTTCTTTGGGGACATGGCCAACATCGTATCGACTCTGTTTGGACAAACGAGGTAAGTATTTGATAATTATTCATGTAAAGTTAATTAGCTAATTAGATTATTTTAGTTGGTGAACTGAACTGTACTGAAATTAGAATAGGATTACATATCAAATTTTTTGAAATAGTATAATTTGATATTAGATTAGATAGATTAGAATTTATTAGGTGAAATTAGAATTATTACGAGTGAAAATGAATTAATATAAGTTTTGTGCACTATAGGCTGGTGATCGATCTTACCATGTTTGAGGTACGACCATTTTAGTGACGTACCATGAGCTTTATCGACTATATCTCGAAGCGGCAGGCTTGTTAAGTGTCATGCCCCTAGTCCCTATGAACCCCGATGCGAGTTTGATTACTGCGCTCGTAGAGCGATGGCGACCCGAGACGTCGACCTTCCATATACCGCTTGGTGAGATCACGATCACGTCAGAGGACGTTGTTACACTGTTCGGTCTGGCGATCGACGGTGATGTCGTCGTAGTTGATATACCAGATGAGGAGTGGTCGGCGATCTGTTTGAGACTGTTAGGACGGGTTCCGGCTGATCTTTCAGGCGGTGTCGGTGTCGTTAGGATTGTTGGGCTGAGGGATAATTCAGTCATCTGCCGGGAAATGCATCACATGAGGTTATAGAGCAGTTTGCACGAGCTTATGCTCTATCTCTGATGGGAGGTGTACTTTTCCCGGATCGGTCTAGAGCTACGGTGCACCTACAGTACCTACTTCTGATTGAGGATTGGCAGAGAGCTGGACGGTTCGCCTGGGGAGCTGCTATTTTATCCTACCTGTACCGTGAGATGGGCAGGTCGACTTTGCACATTACTTCTTGTAAGTAACTTGCATATTAAACTTATCTTTCAACTCGGCATGAACAGTTGGAACACTCAGATTTGGTTGGGCACGCACCAAATGTTTGACGGCATCATATATCATGTCGACATCAAGATGGCGATGATACAGTACTTATAAACTTATTTCCCAAAGTACAGCAGTTTCAACATCACTGTCTTCGTCTTTGACAGTGATTATAATCACCGCTTAGTCTAAAACGGGGAATGAATCACCGCTTTCGACAACAACGGGGAAGGTATCACCGCTTTCGACAATAACGGGGAAGGTATCACCGCCGCCGTCCAAAACGGTGATTACATCATCGCCGTCAACCAAAACGATGATATTTGACCACGTTTTAGAGCCCTGGTAGGTGGAAAATTATGTCACAGCGACCTAGCTATCACCGTTTTGGACAAAAGCGGTGATGTGTTCACCGCAATTGTCCACTGCGATGATTAGCTGGCATTTTTTCTTATAAATACCGACCCCCACGTCCCTCCTGTTGCCTTACAACAAAGTAGTACAAAAATTAGTGTTTTTTTGTCGTTTTCTCAGCTATTTTGGAGTTGGTTTACTGCTCAAGAAACTCATCGGGATTCGGTATGTTATAATTATGTATTGTTTACATGTTGATGTATTAGTAATTATATGTCTGTATTTAGTGAATTACGGTTATTGGCAAATATGTTATGAGATATTTAGATTAATTATGATATGATAGATGTTAGTTAGTTAGTTATGAATTTAGATGAATTTGTTTAGTTTTCTCATGATAGATCAATTAGTTGCGTTTGTTTATGAGTTTAGATGATATTGTTTTTGTATCCATAATGTACTAATTATATACTATACTTAATTATTATAATTGCAGACATGGGTAAATTTAAGAAGTTTCGGCTTATTATTCGGTGGAATGTTCGGGTGACAAACTCGAAAATTGGGATCGACTATGAAAATGGTGAATCCACTATGCTAAAAATTGAGTCGAGATTCTCGTGGCAAGAACTCCATGACATTTGTGTAGAAAGGACTTGTACGGGCGGGCAAAGGAGAGTAGGTCAAATTACTTACCGGTATCCAAACATGAGTGCTGACGGAATCATGTACGAAAAAGTTGTCATAAATGATGATGACGCGGTGAACATGATGATACAGTTCATATCTGACAACGGGGTGCGGTTTGCAGAGGTGTATGTCGAGACCGAGCTGGTCGGTGAAACTCATTCTCACCAGTATTCTTGTGATGATGGTTTTGCAGGAGGGTATGGCTGGGGTGGTAGTTCAAGTAACTACGGAGGAGGTACTTCTGCCGGAGGGTATGGCTGGGGTGGTACTTCAAGCAACTACGGAGGAGGTAGTTCTGAAGTAGGTGTTGGGTGGGAAGAATACCCGCAATATGCTGAGACTGTCGTCGATATCGTTCAGCCCGATGGTGATCAATGGCCTGCTTGGGGTGTAACACCCTAACCCGGCCGGGTACTACTTTTACTAAAATGCCCTTGAAAAATAAAATACTCAAATCTTACATTGTAGCGGGAAAATTTTTCATAAATAAAATACTGAAAACACGCACTTGTAGTTCAAAGCAACGCCCTAACACATGGGCAAACTCAATACTTAAAATCCCCAAAATGATCTCCAGTCTATACTCATAATCATAAATGTAAATAACTACTAATCTCTAGTGTTGTTGCTACTGAAACCCTCCACTAAGCATCCTCCGTGACGCTTATACTGCTCTCCTCTAGCTGGCTGCTCTCGAACTCGCTGCTCACTAATTGCTCCTCTAGCTCTTCCTCTAGCTCTTCAAACTGGTGAGTGAGACGGGGTCAGTCTACGCCCTTACGTTTAACCTCTTATGAAAACTTGAGCACTTTACTTAACTGTGTGGAAGTTGTTTTGTACTTTCACTATCGAAAAGCTTAACTCTTAAAACTGTATGGGAGTTACTGTTACTCTATTCTTAAATCTCAAAGCTTGACTTAAATACTTGACTGACACTGGGATCCCTCACTAGCTAGTCCGGTTGCCCACTCATACGTATGAGAAGCCATCAAGGCTTTCCTTAAACTTAAACTTAGTTAGGGAAGTCGTAACGATTCATCCCCCTAACATCTTAAACTTATCGTGGTGGCTCTTCACCACGATTCTCAAGGGCATAACTGCTGCCCATCTTAAAATCTCAAGAGCATAACTGCTGCTCTATCTCAAACTGTCTCAAAAGCAACGGACTGGCGCTAGTGACTAAAAACACTTAAAACGACTTCACCTTCTTGAAGGTGAGTTACATCTTTAAAAGAACTTGCTTCTTACTCTTTAATAGTAACTTATACTCGTAAAAATTTCAAGGTAATTAATAAACATTCACTTCAAGCATCGCTCAAACAAAATCACCTCAAATAGCACAAAATCATCTCAAACCCTAACTCAAGCAAAGCACAAATAATCAATCATACACATAACCAAGCAACGATAACCAATTCGCTAAAATACTTAAAATCATAATGCTTAAAAGAATACGTAAGGCGTAGAATTTACCCCATTTACACTCACCTCAACTAATGGTTCCTCAATTCGTAGAACCTTAATCCAATGGTGTCGCAACCAAAGATCAACGAGTTCCATTTACATGAAATAATTCTGCTTGCAATTGGCAACCACCTAAATAAACCCAACCAATCATTAAGCCACGCTGACCTTGTCTCCCACATGCTACTAATTAAGCATTCTTCACCCAATGAAAACCGAGGGAGGGATCTGAAACTTACCTAGCTAGTTCCATGGAAATTTTGTCCCTACTGCTGGGCGGTTATGGTGTGAAGAAAAAAGAGAAGGCCATGGTGATCCAATACCCTTTCCAACGGCGCCGCCAGGGCTGAGTAGATTCAAATGCAAAAGGGAAACCGAGGCTTTGCTCGAGGGTTCTCCGGATCCGCCCCAACTTCCGTGACACCTCGCCTCGTGTACGCGGTGGAAAAGGAAAAATGGCCGGCTAAAAGGTCTCCTCCCCGGGTTTAGTTTTAGGTTTAATAAATATAGGTTCTAGGTGAGTCCGATTGAGAAGTAGGGTTAGGTTAGGTTTAATTTCTTCGGGGTTAATTTGGGAATTTCACACTAACGGGTGAGTTTAATTCGAAACTCAATTAATGTCCGTAACTTTTTCATTTTATGTCGAAATTCGACACCCCTTGAACCGATAGTTCACATTTTTAATTCTCATCGGTAATCCGGTGGGACTTGACCCAAGGGTATGTTAGTCATTTTGGACTTTTGGGAAGAGCGGGGTGTAACATGGGGTCCAGAGTGGGCTGACATTGAGAACACCCTTCGATCTGGGCGTACTTCGCATGACCAAGAAGACGATGTTGGTTATGCTGGTAACGATGACCATCCTGAGCCGAGCTATCCATTCGCCTCCAGTGATGATGAAAGTGAGGAAGATTTAAGATCAGTCAGTGAGGAGGAAGATACGGACGATATCGACGATATCGATGACAGAGAGGTGGCGTTCCGTCAGGCACCATCGCCTTACTACACAGAGGTTCCTTATCAATTTTTATGGTCAGAACGATGCCCCTGACTTTCGGCTCATTCCTGTGTATAATCCGACTGCTAATTTGGAAGTGTGTTTGGCGTTCACTTCGAAAGCCGATGTGCAAGATGCTTTTAGCGAAGAAGCCATGCGACGTAACTTCGAATGGAAGGTAAAATATTCTGACACCAAACAACTGCATGTCATTTGTAAGAATGCTGGAGAGGGTTGTATGTGGCAACTTCGGGCTGCATATATGAAGAGAAAGGGCGTCTGGGTCATGCGGACAATAGAGAACAACCACAGATGCTCCTCAACCATACTTTCACAGGATCACCGGCAACTTAAAGCAAAAAAAGTGGCAAGAACCATTAAGCACCTAATCGAGACACAACCAGATATCAAGATAAAAGCTATCATGGCCGAGGTGAAGGATCGACATTCCTCCACCATAAGGTATAAGAAGGCGTGGCATGGGAAGCAGAAGGCCATGGCTGAGGTCTACGGTGATTGGGATGACTCGTATGCTTTACTTCCTAGACTAATGTCTGCAATGGAGGAGTCCAACCCTGGGACGGTTTTCTTGTCGTGGTACAACAACGTGCAAACTGAAGATCAAGTTCGAGTACAAAACGAGTTGATGTTTCATCGTCTGTTCTGGACATTCAAGCCATGCATTGACGGGTTTCCCTTCTGCATGCCAGTGATTCAGGTATATTACGGACTCAAGCTATTGTACTAGTTCATTACTTTACTAAGTTAAATTTTTACTAACTAATTATTCATTTTAACAGGTTGATGGAACTTTCCTTACTGGGAAGTATAAAGGAACTCTTCTCATTGCCACTGGGGTTGATGGAAATTTAAGTATTTTCCGCTTATCATTTGCATTAGTTGAAGGGGAGAACAACTTAAGTTGGGCATGGTTCTTTGACCAGCTACATGCCCACGTCACACAAAGAACAGATATTACAATTATATCGGATCGACATGCCGGGATTAAACACGCCGTTGGTGGTTTTCCCGACGAATGGGGATGGACATGGCGCTGGTGTATTCGTCACTTCCTTGCCAATTTCCAACACAAATTTGGCAAGAAGAAAGACATAAGAGATCAATTGTGGAGTGCAGGTAGTAATGTAATTCAGTGCTTGTTCATGGTTTATTGTTCCAATGAAATTTCTTATGCCTTAATTATTTATTCTTCGGTCTTGAAGGGGTTTCACATCAACCAAAAAAGTACGAGCAGAAGATGAAGACGATCCGTCAGATACACCGGGCGGGGGAAATTTGGGCAGAAGGTCAAGATCTGCACATGTGGACATTCCACATGGACAACGGGGCTAGATTCAGAATTGCAACTACCAACCATGGCGAGAGCATAAATGGAGTCTACAAGGGCATTAGGGCAATGCCCGTATCTGTCCTAGTGGAGATGACATACTGGAAGTTAAACGAGTGGTTTGTGAAGAGACAGGAGCTCGCTATAGGGAGGGAGTGTGCTGGTCATTCAATAGCACATCATGTATTTCATGAAATGCAGAAGATCAAAGAGAAATCAAGTAAGCACAGAGTTTTTTTGTTCAACCGCAATGAAGGTATTTTTGCTGTGCAAACAGGTATTTGGGGTGGAGGAAGACGTGGGCATAATCGTCAATCTGTTACTCCACACGTAGAAACTCGCACCGGAGAGTGTACATGCCAAAAGTATCAAAACAGAAGAGTACTGTGTTCACATGCAATGGCATTAGCTAAGTCGATAACCCTCAGCGCTTACAGTTTGGTTAGTCCTTACTACACGGAATAGGCGATCAGGAACTCCTACTCGTCAAGTTTCAGCCCCTGCCGGATGAAGCTTATTGGCCTGTAGACAATGGGAAGTTGATTATCCCACCGTTGCACTTAAAGCGCACCAAAGGTCGTCCTAGGACCAAAAGGATTCACAATGAAATGGATCAATCACAACGTGCCCGACGAGGTCCAAAACGTTGCTCAAAGTGCAGACAACCGGGTCATGGCAAGAGTCGTTGCCCAGGTCCACCTCTAGAGCAAGATTCGGGGGCAAATCCGAACCAACCTTGAGGTGTTGTATTTAATTGTCATTCTTCGTTGTTGTGATGTTTAAGTTGGAATTCTTATTTTAATCTTGTTGAGTGATTGTAATGATGATGGATGTTGTTTATCTTGGTACAACATGGGTGGTAAAATACAAAATAAGACCGAACTAAATTAAGACGACATAGATAGTTCATGGAAAACAACACAAGACCAAACTAAATTAAGACGACATAGATAGTCCATGGAAAACAACACAAGACCAAACTAAATTAAGACGACATAGATAGTTCATGGATAAACATGGATAGTTCACTGGTTGTCTTCATTTCCTTCCACTTCCCCTTCTCTTCCTCTTCCTCTTCCTCCACGACGTCCGCGACCCCTTCTTCCGCCTTCTAGACCTCCTCCTTCTTCGCGAACCCGCTGGACAACTGCTCGCGGATTCCTCTTAACCCGACCCCCCACCGGAGTGTACACAGGTGGTGGTGGTTGAGGTGGCTGAGATGAACCAGAAGCGTGGTAGAAAGTCGATGTTGTATGTTGTTGTTGCAGGGTCTAATACCGAGGAGTTTGTTGCTGATGGTGGAAGTGAGGGGTGCCTTGGGTGAACATGTCATGTTCCTGAGTCGGGGCGTAGCTTGACGACCCTCCGGTGCCCTCAGTACTAGTTGCCCACTCACAATGTGGCCATGGTTCAGGAAGTTGAGTTTGTTGAGTCGGATGAAGCTCTTCAATGTTGGCTCTCACCCTTCTTCTGCTCCTCCACGGGGGCTCTTGTGGGGGCACGATCCTCTCATCATCACGGAATGAAGGTCGGCCGAAGCAGGCATTGGAGGGTATAATACGACATCCCTCCTTTGCTCTCGGGTACAAGAGAGCAGGTTGTTGAAAAGCCTCACCAAAAAAGATGTATTCCGCTCATCCATGGTGGGACAGTGTGCTTGGCATGTTCCAAACCGTCAACCTAATAATTTTTTTGTACAAAATTAACTAAATTAAATCTAATAATGTTAATTAACATTCTAGCTAATATAGGCATGTAATCATACTACAAAAAAATTAGACAAAGAGGGCAAAATGGATTTCACTTACCACTGTGCCCCAAACAACACCTTGCTTTGACACCCATCTTAGCGTGAATTTCCGATACCACCGCATGTACCCATCGTGGTACCCCATTGGCCTCGTCTCCGGCACCCCTTGGACCACCCACTTATCTCTATTCTCCCATATGTTGATGTAGAATTCATGCTTGCGGACCCAATCCTTTTTGATGTAGCGTAGGTCGATGGCGTGGAGCTCCCTGAACCCTTGAGGTGGGGATGCTGGAATTGGTTGCTCCAATCGATATTGCCTCAAAGATCGATCGAGCAGGTGCCATTCCACCATGTGCCAGCAGATTAAGGGCACCTTGCACAATCATGTCTCTTCATCCTCGGGATGTCTAAGACGATGCAACTCAACCACTTCATTTGGATATGGATCCATACCGCCTACAATCATTATAGTCCATGGAATTAGTACAAATTATATCCACTCCACCTAAAAAATTGAAAATAATGAAATTTTATATTTTTACCTGGTTCCACCAAGGCTTGTAAAATTCAGTACGATTAAACAGTAAAGAGTGATCGGGCTGCTGATCGTTTGTATTTGCTCCGATCCACCTAATTAATCAAAAGTACGTATATAAGCAATTTTTAAAGCATAGATGTTTACTTGTTAAGTATGATTTTATGGAAGCATCTAAATTGAACTAAAATTCCTTACTTGGCAATAATCTAAATTCGCTCAATACGATTTGGTTAGAATAAATCTAAATTCGCTTACTTGGAATATCTAAATTCACTAAAATACTATAATTGCAGACTTAAAATGAATCTAAATTCGCTTACTTGGAATCGATCTAAATTCACTAAAATACTATAATTGCATACGTAAAATGAATCTAAATTCGCTTACTTGGAATAGAACTAAATTCACTAAAATACTACCATTGCATATCTAAAATAAATTTAACTTACTTGAAACCATATGGGGGATTTTCTACAAATCGTAGCTCATCATCTGGCAACCAGAATTCCCGTGGGTCTCGAGTTGTGAAAAATGGAAGATGCTCCCATGCCCAGAGCTGGACTATGAACATCGCACCACCAGCTTGTTTCGCTCCCAACCTCGAGCAAGTACACAAATCTCGGTAGATCCCAGCCAAGACGGTCGACCCCCAACTTTTTTTCCCGATCTCGTCCCAGTCACCGAGGAGCATATGTAACCACATGCCTTGTATCACCGGTTTTCCTTGTCGAGGAACAGAAACCCACCAACCAAGCCAATTAGGTAGACACGTGCATACCGCTCCACCTGATCTTCAGGAGTGTCCGAGCCTATATTAACCTCCTCATGGATGTGTTCAACAAGCCACGGGATCGATACTTGCCCCGCATTCAGTGGTGGATGCCCAACCCCTTCGACGGGCGTAGTGGTCGACATGTTGAACTACAGACGCTCTTGAATCAATGGCCCCCAACCATCTTCCGGTTTTCTCGAGTTGTCGATGATGGCATCTCCGGTGATCGGGGGCCCGGTGAGGATGGCAACATCTTTGAGGGTGATCGTCATTTCACCCTGGGGAAAGTGGAAGGTATGCAGCTCGGGGCGCCATCGCTCTGCCATTGCCGTCAGCAGATCGTTGTCAATATCAAGCCTCATGAAGTGCCTCAACATGTGCAATCCCTTCCTCTCTAGATAGGGCGCCAATCGAGCATGCCAACTGGGCAATCGACATGTCCCTCGATGACTGATGGGAATAAGTGATTCCTACAAAACAAAAAACACAATGTTGTCAGTCAATAGAAAGCAAAATAAAAACTTTTAAACTAATGAAATAATTTTAGTGTCTACCGGATTATTGTTCCAAATTGCACGGGAGCGATGCTGATCTTGCCCGGTTAAATACCTTCGATCCCTTGGGCCAGGATCGATATACAATCGAGGGTCGTATATCTCAGCACCCATCTATAAAAAAAATAAGAAATCAAATCAATTTATATTTCAGCACCCATTTAAAAAAATCACAAAAGAAAAAATAAATAAATTTACGTACTCTCAGAGCCTCTCCGTCCATTTTTTGCCGAAAAGCTAGAGAGAGTATCGACAAAACAAAAACTCTAGTAATTCTTTCTGATGCGGAAGATCGGACTTAGCCGCAACCACAGAGCATACTTAGAACGAAACTAGAGTGAAGTAACGGAGAGAGAAAGAAGTATAAATGGTGGTGTGGTTTGGAATGAGGGGGGGGGGGGGGGGGGGGGAGTGGTATTTATAGGGGGAAGGGGCGCTGGAAATTTCAGGGCACCAATCACCGCGTTGCACAAAAGCGGTGAACTCACCGCGTTGAAGAAAAACAGTGATGGCTCGGATCGCTGACGTGGCGACCTGTGAGGCGTCGGATCGTGGAGAAAAACCACAATCCGCGCCTCACCGCATCGGACGGTAGCGGTGAAGGGCGCGGACGACAAGGTTCGGTGACGTGGCGGGCGGGGCTATCACCGCTTTTGTCATTAACGGTGAAGTGCCCGCGCGCGTCCACGTCAGCGATCCGCGCCACTTCACCGTTTTTGACATCAACGGTTAAAATTGCTTCACCGTTTCCCTTATCAACGGTCACACTATCCCCGTTTTTCACGAACGCGTGGGATTGATTCCCCGTTTTCCTCTTTAGCGATGATAGCATCACTATCTTAGTCTAAAGCGGTGATGCTATGACCGTTTTGGACAAAAACGGTGATTATAATCACTGTCTTCATCGTCGACAGTGATGTTGAAACTGCTGTACTTTGGGAAATAATTTTATAAGTACTGTATTTAGGAAAAAAAAATTTAATGATTAGAGTATTCTGGGATTTTTCCCGGTTTTAGTTTACACTTTACAGTCGGTCGACTCAGTTTCGCAGCCACGAAGAACAAGATTACAAATAAACCATTATCTTCCCGTTGCAGTAAATACTAAATAGATTACACTTTTAATCCCTCAATTTTACTTCCTTACATTTGGATCTGAAAATATTTTCTTGTTTATTAGTTTGTTCACTTTAAATCTCATTTCAATTATCGATTATTCAATTTTGTTAAACTCTGTCCTACGTGTGAGAAGTCGATTATACTTTGATGAGTCCACAAATTTATTATGTTTTCTTTTACCCCACTTTTGAAAAATGTACGAAATTGCGATTGATTCAGTGGCTTATTTGAGTGATCTAGAGTAGATGACTCAAAACTAAAAATTCACATCTTAATTTTAGGTGATTTTTCTCGACTTCTCACTCTCACTTTACTACGTTTGTTTTCTCACTTTTTCCATGGTTTGGTCGGTACAATCGGGTACGATCGATAGTCGATAAAAAACTGTTGGAAAACCACAGGTAAGTGGCGACAGTTAAAATCGTTAAAAATTATGCTGACTTCTCTTTGTTTGTAATGTAGTAAATTATTTAACTGGATTCCTATTTAACGCCCTAAATTTTTAAAATATTCACCTTAAATTAACCAAACGGACAAAATTACCCCTAACTTCCCAAAACGTACGCCCTAATCTCCAAATACGCCCTAATATCCAAATCAGGCACCCCAAACCTGCAGTTAGCCCTGGATGACCGTCGCCAACTCCTCCCCCGCCGGCGTTCTCCGAAACCCGCCGTTCGCCCTGGATGACCGTCGCCCCCCTTCGCCCTGGCAGTCCGTCGCATGGGAAGTCAAAGTTCAATCGTCTCTACAGTTGTGGGGGGCGAAGGGAGGAGTGATGGTGAGCCCCAAAGCTGTCGTTCGCCCTGGATCTGAAATGGAAAGAAATCTTGCCTGGACGACCGTCACTACATTCCCCGTCGCCATCGTTGCGCCGTTTACCCTGGAAGTCCGAGTTCAATCCTCTCTGGTGCGTTAATTAGTACCTCTAAAAAACTGGGCGAATTTATGATTTGTATTTTGTAGTACTTAATATCTATTTTACCTGCCAATTATTTCTCCCTCGCTAAACAATTATTTCGTAGTTTTTCTCACAAAAAAAACTTTATTTCGTAGTTTCGTTTAACAAAAAGCAATTTTGTTGGGCTTTGTGAATTGTGATTGCACACTAGGGGTGGTTTAGAAGTTGCGATTGTTAAATAGATGTATTGTTGAGAATGCATGTATAATATTATACATGTATTGTCGAATTTGATGCATTGTAGAATACAACGTTTGGTATGTGTGATTGTGTATGTCGTATCAGCTAAAAGTTGAGACAAAACAATCTCAACAATCACAACTAAAAGTTGAGATATAACAATCAGTCAAAATGAGTGATAGTTTCTGTCACATCATAGAAACAATCCATGTATTGTTTCTGCTAAAAAAACAAAAAACAAAAAACGATGCATTATAAACAATAACAATCGCAACTTCCAAACGACCCCTAAGTCTCAAAGACAATTTTGATCGCGGGGACCGGTGAGATATATAATAGACATTTTTGGCGGGATTTAAGAGGGAAAGGTGGCGAACTGGCGATAGGTGTCCTTCAAGTGGGCCGGATCAACCCTTTAGGCCCGTTAACTGTGCGCACAAAGGCCCAAAGACGATGTTAATTGCTGCGGGTAATTTGATCAGCCAAATCGGTTTGGGCTAGGAAAGAGATGTCTGGCCTATAGTAATTTATATCCTAACTTGTCTGCCTTTCACATCTAATGGGTAATGTTAGGTGGGCTGAAAGTCCATGTAAAATGAGGACCAAAATTTGTCCGTCCGAGTACCATAATGTAAATAGCCGTTGTTAGAGACATTTCCCCGCCTCTTTTTCTCTTTCTTCTTCCTTCCTTCCTTCCTTCCTCTCTGCGACTCTGCGAGAAGCGAGATCAATCCTTCTAGCGACTAAAACTAGAGCCAAGCCAATGAAGATGAAATTCTGACTCACTCTCCCGTTTCTTCGATCAATTTGCAAACAATTTTGCTAGTCAGAGCTAACAGCATTTTGATACAAAGGTTCGCTGTTTTCCTTGTTTCTCTGCCATCAACTGAATTCTTTGTTATCGAAGGATTCCTTCACCTTCTTCCATCTTTTCTTTCCTTTCCAGATCCGCCATTTTGATTCTTGAGAGCTTGAATTCGAGGTAATATCCTGCTCCTCCATGGTTCACGCTCCAGGAAAAATTGACGCTTGCGTTCTACCTTCTGAAAATGTCTTTTCAAATGGATAAAGTTCCATAAACCACACAAAAGTAAAACAATTATGTGAATTTTGAATTTAATTTCTCGAATGATGAAGTCAGGGTCATCCATAAGTTGAAGAAGGAAATGAGTAATACTAAATTCTTAAATTTAAGGCAAAGAAGTACAACTAGAAATAAAAGGATTACTGATATGAATGTGAATCATGAAGAATGAACTGGGGAAGATCGTTTTCAGAAGATGGAAAGTTGGATAATTGATAGGGTTGGGGCTAACGATCAAGTTAAGAAGCTAAGGACATATAGAGAACGAGCGTAATAGAGTTTGGGATTCTGTAGCTAGAGGTTTGAGGGATAGAAAGAGGAGTAATGTATATAAAGGAAACTCATTGGATAAGAAAGACGAGGAGACAAGAAATAAATCATAGAGAACGTGAGTGGAGCATCAAACAGTTAAGTGACGCATGCGTAATGAATAACTAGAAGAAAGAAAGAAAATATCTTGTAGAATCTAATCGATTGAGGGATTGAATAAATTAGCACAATTGCTGTCTGCCGCTATAAATAGATTGTCGGAATTAATTAGAAGTTTGTGACATATCTGGTCAATATAAGAAGGAAATCCTCATGAGTTGCGAAGATACTTGACTCTTATACCTTTATGCAACCTAAATCATGTTAGAAATATGACCCTGAACATAGCATGACAATGGGGATTATCTTGACAAAATTTGGGCCAACATTGTTGTGGCATGAGTTCAATGTTAGCATACAACTTTAAACTGTTTTATTGACTGAAAAGGCTAAGCATGGGATGAAAGTATTCATGAAATTATAATTGTGTTATTGAATATCTTCTAGATGGCGCTATGGAAATGACAAAGAGGAATTAGAGTACTTGAGCATGAAGTTAACAAAAATTCACAATCTTGTGACGTGAGAATTGAAATGGAGTTCCGAATCGATATAGTTTGAGTTTCAGTAGCTATTAATTACTGAACGAAATTAAATTTATAAACAAAATCTTGGGAGTGTAAACCATGATATATATATATATATAGGAACCAAAGTAGCATATTAGATTAATTTTGGGATAAAATACTAAAAAAAAAATGGTGGATATTGATTTGGAAAAGTTATGAATGGAAGTGATGACAGATTAATGTGAATTTATTTATTTTTATAGGGGAAAAAAATTGAATGAAGACTGTGATATGGAATCCATTGAGTAATGAATGGAATACCATTATTGATCGCCTCTTTGAGGAATAATACACCGTTTAAGATTTTGTGAACCTTTACAGTGGAAGAAATATAAAGCTCAGGTGACCGCCTAAAGGGTTTTAAGTTTTAACATTATGTATGTTTAGTGCAAATGTATTCAAGTTTGAGGAGTCTTATAGACACATGTCTCCTAAATTGTAATTTGAGTAAAAGAGATACTTGATTTAGTGTCATGCAGCCTGAGAAATATAGAAGAAATCAAAATGATGAATTGAGAACTGAAATTAATTTGATATGGGTGGCATACTAATGATGGAGGTGATGTTGATGACAAATTAGGTGAGAAAGATATGAACGTTCATCACTCCTACATGTTTCAATTAAATTTCGAGGACGAAATTTTGTTTCAGAGGGGAGGAATTGTCCACCCCTATCTCTGTGGGTTTCATAATACGTTAAATAATGAGTTAAATCTTGAAGGTTGGTATTGAGAGTAAAATTATTTCAGAAGTACGTAGTTAAACTTATAATTGTATGAGACATAACTTGACCCCAGGAGTTTCTACCATTTGGATTAGGTTTACATCCACTTAATATTATTATTAGTAACTTTAAATGGGTAAGTAAGAAGAGAACCCCACTAATTGATTGTTTTCCCATGTACCGAGAATGACCAGGGGGAATTAATTTACCATGTGTTAAGTGTTGTAATTGGGCCTTAGCCACCCATATTTCGGTGCTATGGGTTTCCCAGGGTTAGCCGAGATATGTCTAGGGTTTGTGCCCTAGTTTGTATATATATGGATGTAACGGAACCTATCGAAGCTAAGCTGAATAAGAGATACAATAGCTTCGGCCGTGGACTAGTCTCGTTCATACTGAACGAGGAAGCCACGTAACTCTGTGTGTCAATTTACGTTTCTGTTTCGATATTCCTGTCTCGATTAACATGGTATCAGAGCCTATGTCGTCAGAACAGATCACCGCACGTCTCAATTCCAAGAACTATGTTGTATGGGAGTTTCAGTTTCGAACATTGATTGAAGGGAAGGGCTTGTTAGGATGGCTTGATGGAACGGTGGCTAGGCCGACCTCACCACCGGCGACAGCGCAAGAGGTGCAGCAGTGGGCCATGAACGACACCAAGGTCCGCACTCCCCTACTCAACTCGGTCGACGCTACCATTCTTTTAGGCCTGCGGATGCTTCCTGACTCTGCCGCAATGTGGAAGTACTTGGCGGACACCTATCGCACAGCTACTGCGTCGCGCCAATATGAGATTGAGGTGGAGCTCTCTCGCCTCTTTCAAGGCAACCTGGACGTGACTTCTTATTACAATGCAGCTCGCAACCTTTGGACCGAGCAAGATCTTGTCATGGCGTCCCTCCTCACGTCAGCGGGATCGGCAGAAGTCAAGGAGGCGAGAGAGAAGATGAGACTGATGCAGTTCTTGATGCGCTTAAATCCGGAGTACGAGAACATCCGCGCAACACTGCTGAATCGTGACAATCTGAAGATCGAAGGTGTCTTGGGGTCTCTGATTCAAGAGGAAACCCGGCTACGCACGCAAGCTACGTTGGATGCTCGACCTGGCGCCGGCGACGGGGTCTTCAGCGTCGTCCCTGTTCAGCTCCAACCACCGTCTGTAGCTGCTGCTGGAGCGAGTCCAGGTGCTGGTCAAGGGAAGCCCTCCAGTGCTCGAGAAGATTCAGGTGACTCCGCGTATGCCGCGTACCGTGCGCCCTTTCAGCGTCGAGTCTCCTCAGCCGACGTCGAATGCTTCCACTGCCATGATTGCGGCCATACGAAAAATATTGTCGCAAGAGGAATTATTGCCATTACTGTAAAAAGACGGGGCATATAATTTCGGAGTGCCCCGCCTTGGAAGGAAGGAATCGGGATGCTGGGGATCGGAGTGGAGGGTCGGCAGCTCGCCAGGGCGCACCACCTTCTCTTCCGGCCTACGCAACGCAACCTGCCGGGGAGGCTGCTGGATCGGACGCCATGCTTGTGACACCGGCAACCCTTGAACAACTTGTCAACAAGGCAATCTCCTCTGCCTTTGCAAGTTTACAAGTTTCTGGTAAGATCCCTAAATGGATTCTCGATTCGGCTTGCTTTAATCACATGACAGGGGATATTTCTGATCTTACAAACGTTAAACCTGTTAATAATATGTCACTTCATATTGCTAATGGTGAGAAGTTACATGTTTCGCATATGGGGGAGGTTACTAGTTCGGATATTGAGCTTTCGTCAACATTTCATGTGCCGAGATTGGTTCCTAATTTAGTTTCTGTGGGTCAGCTTACTGACCAAGGCTATCGTGTTACGTTTGCACCCTCTGGCTGTGTTGTACAGGATCCGATGACCGGGAGGGAGATCGGCAGGGGTAGCAAGAAGGGACGGCTATTTTTCTTGGAGCAACTGCGACCACCATCATCTACATCATCATCCACCGTCCAACCTCGTACCTCGTTTCCTACTGTTTTTTCGAGTCTTCCTGATAAAACGTTTCGGTTATGGCATGCTAGATTAGGTCATCCTAATTCTAGTAGACTCACTTCTATGTTCAAGCAACAGTTATTTGGTTTGAATCTTTTGATTTGATCCTGGAGGACCTTTTGATTTGAATCTATGTTCAAGCAACAGTTATTCTAGTAGACTCACTTTTCCATCCAGTCAAACCACTATCTCAGAACCTTTTGATTTGATCCACACCGATCTTTGGGGACCTAGTCCCACCACTTCCCGACTTGGATATAAGTATTTTGCTCTTTTTATTGATCATGCAACTCGATAAACATGGGTTTACTTTCTTCGCCTCAAATCTGACCTCTTGGCTGTTGCTACAGAATTTCTTGCCATGATCAAAACTCAATTTGGCAGAACTGTCCGTGTAGTCCGTTCAGATCCTGGAGGAGAGTTTAGTTCTGGTCCCTTGTTAAATCTATATCGGTCTCTCGGTATTTTATCTCAGAAATCTTGTCCAGGTGTTTCCCAACAAAATGGTCTGGTAGAAAGAAAGAATCGTCATGTTCTCGAGGTTACTCGTGCTCTCTTGCTCTCTTCGTTTGTCCCATCTTCTTTTTGGCCTGAGACTGTTGCTACTGCTATTTGCCTCATCAACTATCAGATTACTCCTGTACTCGAGAATACCAGTCCGTTTTTCCGTCTCTTCTCAAAACCTCCACCATATTCCTGCCTTCGTGTTTTTGGGTGTGTCTGTTTTGTTCTTCTCCCTTGGTCCGAGCGTACTAAGCTTACCTCAAAGACAGCTCGTTGTTGTTTTCTAGGCTATAGTGACATCCATAAGGGCTATCTTTGTTATGATCCTGCTGTTCGTCGTGTTCGTATAGCCTATCATGTAATGATATATTTTATAATGAAGGTAAGGACAACTATATATAAGATAGTACTAGAAAAATAATATGAGAGAGAGATTGAATTTTCTTCTAACCTACTGACGGCCTAGTAATTGATTTTTAATTAGTGTTGTATTAACATTTTCTCCCATGCGGGATGATCTTGACATGTCAACAAGTGAATAGCTTTTTTTTTTGTAAGAGCTTTGAGGTGAAGTATGAACGTACTACCCCCCTTCTGTTTCAAATGTGGCAGGATTGACCACCCCAAAATATACTGCACAGAGAAGTTTGAGGACTTCAGTTCAGAGATCGATATGGTCCTTGGATTAGGGCGAGTCCTCCTCCACCAAAGTCAAGGATTAATAAGATGGAACAAGAGAAAAGTGGAAGTCTATCAAGGAGCAATATGATAGGGGCGAATTTTGCCACCTGACAAATGACAACATGCAAACAAACAAACAAAGCGGTTCAGGGTAGAAGGAAGAAGGATTAGAGGCTTTAGCGGCCATACTGGAGAAGAATGTGACTTTTAATATGGGGACTGGAGATATGAGAAAGATTAGTATGGAGAGAAAAGGGAGATGGACCAGACTCTCATAGGCAAAGCTAAATACCACCAAAGGAAACCTTACACAAGTGACTCCCCAAAAGAGACAAGCTATGGAGGTGAAAATGGATTTAATGGATAGTGAGAGAGCTAAACGAGCACTTGTAGAAAGAGAAGGAGGATCGGAGCTACTAGAGGACCATATTGAGAATGATGATAAAAAAAAACAGGGGATGGACCAAACTAAAATGGTTGGCGATGTCGCAGACTCTGGCGTAGACTAGAGCCGCCCATCCCAATGAACAACTTGAGCTATAATTATCGATGGTCGGGGAATCCCCTGGAAATTAGAAAGGCGGGACAATTGCTCCAACGTCAAAACTCCGATATTGTCTTTTTAATGGAGGCAAAGAAGCAAAATCACGAATGGGAAGCCACTATGAAAGAGTTAGAATGGGAGAAGGGACGTGGTGTTGGACAAATAGGCCGAGCTGGGGGATTATTTATGATGTGGAGACAGGATCTGGATGTAGTAGTGAAATCAAAATCAACAAACCATATTGATGTTTGCATAACATATATGAATTTACAATAGAGGTTTACGGGGATGTATGGGTGGCCTAAGAAGGATAACAAGCAACACACGTGTGTTCTATTAAAGCAGCTGAGAGATATGGTAGACATCCCATGGCTGGTGGGAGGAGACTTTAACCTAATCCATGATTACGAAGAGAAGAATGGGCTGAATCTGCCAGATGTGAACAAAATGGAAATGTTTAATGAAGCCTTAGAGTATTGCAACTTGGAGGACCTAGGATACTATGGAAATCCTTTCACGTGGGACAAAAACCACTCAGATGATACTTTCCTTGAAGAAAGATTGGACAGAATGGTAGCAAATGCTGAGTGGAAGGATCTATTTCCCCATTCTAGAGTCTATCACCTGAAGAGATGTGGGTCTGACCATTCTCCTATTTCACTAAAAACTAAACTGGTAAATGATGAAGTCAGGTGGGGTTGGAGTTTTAGCTTTGAACCATTTTGGCAACGTCACGAGCAATGCAAACAGGTGATATAGGAGAGCTTGAATGAGGGAGGAAATAGCTTTGTGGTGGAAAAGATTGGCCATTTTGGGGAGAAGTTGTTGGGGTGGAGTCGGACGAAGTTTGGAGATTTGAAGTTCAGGTGAATAAAAGCAGAGAAGGCTCTCGAGAAGTTGGAGAAAAGACGTATGGATGTAGCTGTTATTGTTCAAAGGAAGGCTTTCGAGAAAGAGCTTAATGAAATCATGCTTCAAGAAGAACTTATGTGGAAACAACGCTCTAGGGAAGATTGGCTAAAGGGTGGTGATAAGAAAACAAAAATTTTACATAGGAAAGCCTCAGATAGAAGAAACCGAAATACCATCCGGAAACTAAAAGCAGATGATAGGAGCATTAAGGAAGGAAAACAAGAAGCGATCGGTTGTTTATCTAACTATTTTAAGTTTATTTTTACTGTTGGGCAGCATGGTGTTTCGATACAGGTTCTAGATGCAACCCCTTGTAAAGTTACTCCAGAGATGAATGTAGCCTTACTGAAGCCGATTCTAGCTGAGGAGGTATGGGGTGCACTGGAAAAGATGGGTCCCTACAAGGCTCTTGGAACTGATGGAATGCCAGCATCATTTTTTCAGAAGAATTTGAATGTGCTTGGGGAGGATTTGGTGAAGGAATTGTGGGGGTGTATGGAAACTGGGGATTTCCCCTAACTTATCAACCACACAATGATAGTTTTAATTCCCAAGAAGAAAGAGGTCGAAACTCCAGCTGACTTTAGACCTATCAGCCTGCGCAAGGTCCTCTATAAGATTTTATCTAAAGTGCTTACTAATAGGCTAAAAGGTCTATTCAATGAGGTGATTTCTGAGTTTCAGAGTGCGTTTGTACCAGGGAGACTATAACAGATAATGTAGTGGTGTCTTTTGAGTGTTTCCACTCAATGAATGGCATAATTCAAGGGAATAAAGGTTTCATCTCGGCAAAACTGGACATAACGAAAGCCTACGATAAAGTCGAATGGAATTTCCTAGAAGCCATCATGAAGAAGTTGGGATTTGCATAGAGATGGGTTGCCCTGATCATGAAATGCGTCACTACAGTATCCTATTCCATTCTTGTAAATGACCATCAGACCGAGACTTTCTATCCTATGAGAGGCCTTAGATAAGGTGACCTATCTCTCCTTATCCTTTTCTTTTTATTGTTGAAGGCCTCACGGGGTTGATACAACAGGCGAAAAGAGATAAGAAGATAGAAGGGATAAAGGTGGAAGGTGGAACACCCCCAATCACACACCTTCTTTTTGCGGATGATAGTGTGTTATTCATTAGGATAACAAAAAGGACTGTGAGAGCTTGAGAGACATGTTAGCCACCCATGAGCAAGAGTTTGGACAGAAAGTTAATCTCCTGAAGTCTGAAATAGAGTTCAGTCCTAATGTGCAAGAAGAAACTAGAGAGGAGCTGGCTAATATTCTGGGTATGCAGGTTGTGCCCTACCTTCCTACGGTGACTGGACGACAAAAGAAGGTTGTTTTTAGCTACCTTGTGGATCGAGTAAGGAAGAAGGTGAAACTCTGGAAGAACAACCTGTTGTCATATGGAGGAAAGGAAGTTCTAATTAAAGTTGTTGCTCAAGCTCATACAACCTATGCTATGCAAGTGTTCTTGGTCCCACTAAATGTAATACATGAGATTCAGAGTTTGCTTTATAATTTTTGGCGAGGACAGAAAAACAGTGAGAAAAGGACACACTGGATTGGTTGGCAGGAGCTTTGCACTCGAAATTTCAAGGGAGGAATGGGATTTCACTATCTACATGAGTTTAATCTGGCTTTACTGGGAAAACAGGTTTGGAACCTGATTCAAAATCCTAACTCTTTGGTTTTCGGGGTTTTGAAAGTTAAGCACTATCATACAAGATCTGTGCTTGAGGATGAAATGGGGTATAACCTAAGTTGTGTGTAGTCTTATGGCAGCTCAGAGACTAGTTAAGGAAGGTTTGAGATGGAAGATTGGTGATGGATGTAAGGTGGATATTTGGCAGGACAAATGGCTCCGAAAGTATCCTTGTAGCGAGTGTTACGACATGAAATTATACCGAATTCTCAATATTAACTGCATGAGGCACCTTAGCCACCATGATAAATATCGTGGCATTAACTTTCCTCAACATACCAATTTTGGTCCAATGGCACTGTCCTCGCTCATCAGTTTAAACACTTTTTTTTTTTTATTCCTTCTCTTGTTACTTTTCCATTCAACACCTCCAATCTTGCCGGACCAAACTCCTTCTCCGAATAAATCTCGAAAAGCTTCCGGCCAATTTATCCTCCACTCGTGAATTCACTTTCTCGACCAGTGACCAACAAAATTCTACGTGCGATCTGACCTGTTTCCTTCCCATATGTTACCTAAAATTAGATTGAACAATTTTTCTATCATGTATGGAACACTTCCCTTTTACCCCCAAACACAAAGTCACGGATAGTGTGGATGGTAGGAATGGCAATGGGCAGGTCCGGGGCGGGTATCTCGATACCCATACCCGCCCCGTGGTAGGTCGGGTCCGGGTCGGGTAATTTATCACGGGCGCGGGTCGGGGCAGGTCGACCCATTGGGTATATAGTTTATGCGAAAAACATTAGAATTATTCATTATTTTAATTAAAAGACCAAGAAAGAAACCATAATTTGATAAAATGTAGTTAAATTATTGAAGAAATTGAGTTTTTCACTTATTTACAACTTTATTATACCTAAATATGATGTAATAAGAGGAAAATGCTAAGTAATTTGACTAAGATTACATGTAACTTAGACCAGAACGGGTCGAGAATGGGGCGGGTCAGGGAAGGTCGGGTCGATGAGAGGTACCCATTCCCGCCCCGCCCCGCCTACGAGGCAGGTCAGACCCGCCCCAAAACAGGTCAAACAGGTCGGGTAAATCGGGTTAGGTCCAAATTGTCATCCCTAGTGGATGAAAGCGGGATTAAGCACATTATTATTTGATTAGCTGTTGGATTAGCAATGCACTTTGATTACCACAATCAACCCCACCGTTACAAATCCGTAACTCGTAGGTCCCGACACTCAGCTCCACAGTGCAAAGAGGAAAACAATTAATTAGGGGAATCTTCGGTTAACTTGTCTTAATCCAACCTTAATTTTATATTATTACTATAAAACACCCCGTAAAGCTGCTGATTTCTGGATAAATAGATTTTATCAGATAAAGACGCAAATCGGATAAAAGTAGTAAATAGCGGGGAAAAGGGAAATCTGCACCGAAATCCGCGACTTGTCGTCGTGGTGACCGGCGAGTGGCGAATACGGTGGGCTCTGAGGTGGCCCAAAACCACTGGTTTGCGTACTTGGTCAAATCAGGTTCAACCGTATTAGATCAAAATCGGAAGATCATATCTAGTCAAAATAGATAAAGAAAACTTATTAAAATTGAGAAAAAAGTAATAAGATTGAAATTGTTAAAAAAGAAATATGTCGGATTCAAGTATGTATATTTAGATTTTGATGTTGTCTATTGTATTCAGGTACAAACGTGGATGATATAACATTAAAATATCGTATTTAAATATGACAATTTGTCAGTTTGTTTGTAAAGTAGTATTTTATTTAAATATGAACAAAGTTAGTTTATAATTAGATTGTATTAAGATATATTATATAAATGCACGCATTTGGTGTTGATGGTTTTCCAACTTCTCGTACATTTTTTTATTAAAACCGACATAAATCAGAATATAAAACTAAACTTATCCCAATCGGACCATACCAGTTGTCAATGTGAAATTTATTTATATATCAATAAAATTTGTATGTAGATTGTCTTGAAATGGATTATACAAATTGCACACATTTTATGTTAATGATTTTCACTTCTCCGCGTATGCTTTGTTTAAAACCGACATAAATCGGAATATAAACCGAACTCGCATCCTAATCAACCCAAATCACTCGCCAAAATTGTATAAACCGGTTTCACAACCTTGACCGCGTCGCCGCTTCCTGTACCTTCCTTGAATGAACCGCCACCCAACTCGACACTTTTGGTCATAAATTCCATTCTCAAACCGAGCAAGAAGAAAACAATCGGACAGAGCGAGCGAGGTGGAATAAATGTGAGGAAGGAGTAGCTGCAGAAATTCGTGAGTCGGATTTGCTGCTGCTTCACGGAAATGGCGACGGGCTCCGCCCAGGACCAGGCCGATACTGCTCTTCTTCATGGCAATGTTGCCGTTTCGGGCGGCGAGGGAGGCGGTGGCGGTACGAGGATTGCGGTCGAGGCGGGAGGTGGAGGAAGAGAGACGAAAGCAGACGAGCTCGTGAGGAACCCTAGCGATGGTGGTGGTGGTGGTCGCACTGCTGCTTCCGCCGCTGGCCCTCCCGTCGACGATTGCTGCCCGATCTGCTTCGGCGACTTCTCCGTCGCCTGTAAAGCGAACTGCGGCCATTGGTATTGCGGTCCGTTTCCCTCTTTGCTTTTCTTTAATTCTGCTGTCTTTTTCTCTTTCTGCGGTTCATTTCCGATACTAGATCGTGGAAGTGATGCGTGGAATTTCGGGGTTCTCTTGAATTTGAAGTGCTTCTTGTGTCCATTGGAACTTCTATCTTTCATTTCCATGGCTTCCTCGATCACTTGAGACGAAACTAAAGACTGAAAGGTCTAAAGAAAGTAGCATTACGCTTTCTTGGGTCTTTCGGAAGTGCTTGTTAAAAGCTGCTCTGAACGGAAAGTGGAGCTGAATGTTAAAAAAAGCTCTTCTTCTTTAAGTTGCTGGGAGCTTTGAGTTCTGTTGTTTTAACTCACTAATTGCCTTCTATTTGGTGAATGGGGATGTATTTAGTTGCAGAGTTTTCATAGTTAAGTGAGATTGTGGGAATGTCAGATCCATGGTGATATGCTGATTGTTCCTAATGCAGCTACTATCATGGGCATTAAGGTTTTATATGTTACATGGGGCTGTCTTTCTTTGCAGGAGGGTGCATTCTCCAATTCTGGAACTACTCAGCAGCAGCAAGACCATGCAAATGCCCAATGTGCTCGTCCAGCATCACTAAGTTGACGCCAGAGGCATCGTTACTCAATCAACCAGAGCAGGGAGTTAAAGAGGTTTTGCGGGATGTTGAGAGGTACAATCGCCTGTATGTTGGAGGAGCACGTGGCCTCGTTCAGGTAGAACTGGAGCCCCTATCAAGTTTTCAGTTGATTCTGTTCATCTCAGATTAACTGGAAGTTTATTCAAGTGTTCCTTGTTGTATATTTCTTGTTCTGGGAGAGAACTAACTGGCATTGTTATGAACAGAAAGTGCGGGAATCACCGTTATTCTTCAAGCGAATTGTTATGCGGATGATGGATCCTGATAGACCAGAGTACTTCCTTCAGGAAGCTCGCCTCTTAGCTGTAAGTTCCTTAAACATTAGACATTTTTCTTCTGAAATACGCATTATGGATCTCGATGATGGTAGAAATTTGGGAGACATTTGTGCTGACCAATGTAGTTGGTGGGGCTATTCTGTTCAGCTTCTCTGTTCATGTGTTATGATAATGCGAATGCTTGTACATGTCATTTTCACTCATTGCCACATAGGCTATATGAATATATCTGATTTGTTTGCAGCAGTTAACACATCTCCTTCCGAAAAGTGGTTACTTTCAAGGACTTCATGTTCTTAATGGTGCTGCTGCTTATTCTGATCACATCTATGTGACTGCAGTAGAGTGAAGGGTACCTTAAAGTAAAAGTTCGGATGATGAGTTGCTGAAATTGTCTTCCTTTGCCACACTTTTCAGATGATAATGAGCATTGTCTATGCGTTCTCTCCCTTCGACTTCATTCCAACAGGTCAGTGCCTTCTCTAATGAAGCCAACTATCTTCTTCCGCACTTCTCACTTCGACTCAAGATGCTGTACGATTCTTGACATGTTAAGACCGATATCTTTTCACTTGTATTGCAGGTGGGGCAGGAGTGGTGAGGCTGTTTGATCACGCAGCCATCATAATCGTTCTCGGCCTTCGACTGATTGGACTTTACCGCCGACGAAGGCTTCATCAACGTGTTAGGCATATGGCTGCCGCCCAACCTCTAGGTGAATAACAGACATTGTCGGAGTCGCTTAAGAGAGTGTACGCAGCAGTTTGTTCGTGTAAAGAGTTGAGAGTATAGAGGCAGTCATCTGTTTGTTTAAACCACTTGTAATCAGTTGGATCTTTGTGAGGGAGTGAGGGGTTGTTGCTCTTTGGCGTGCGGCTTTCTTTGTAAATACCACATATATGCACATGTATATACATATCCACTAGCAAGAAATTGGTGCAGGGATGTAGTGAGTAGTGATGGAAAGTTTACAAGTCTGCTTTTGCAACTATTAGATTTACTTATGCTTCCCGTAGTATTAACAGGGTTGTCCATTGCACGGTAAAAACGATCCATTGCACGGTAAAAACGATCCTTGCACCGATAGATCAACATTTGGTTGTCCATTGCACTGTAAAAACGATCCTTGCACCGATAGATCAACATTTGGTTGATTATCGCAATTTACTTTTAAACATTTGGTTGATAGATCAACATATGGCACCACAGGATACTGATTTAAAGCTTACACTACAAGCTAATTGAGTGCACTCTATTCGTAGGAAATTTAACAGAGCTGTTCATTTAGCAGCGTAAAATGATTTTTTACGTCAACAAATCAATTAACTATCGTCGCTACATGTGGTTACCTAATGTGCTGTAAACATTCTGCATTACGCTCTGGATTATCTATGGGGAAGATATGTAACCAGTTGGCCTTTCAACCTCACTCGTGTCACATTTCATAAGAGCATAGTTAATGGGTGACTTGTAAGAGTAAATCACCAACGAGTAGCTACATTGTCTTTCTTTAAAACTTTTTGTACAAAGAATGGCAACGTAAGCTCGTCATCTCTCATCTATAAAGAAACTAACTCGTCTCGACAAAATTTCGATTCCAACCGACGTACAATGTTAGAAGATTTCTCCTCTCAAGAATATCCATTCGGCTTTTCTCGAGCTTTTGAAGCTCTCTTCTGCTGCTCGGCATCGTAGTGCTGCATTGCTGCCTCCAGCGCCTGCACCAGACGAACAGAAACGTAGTTCAGTAAAGAGAGGCGACCTGATAATACTTGAAGGCAGTTTTGGAAAGAAGTAATCGTCAACCTGCTGCATCGGACGAATCAGAAGTGTAATTTGATGCCGGATGTCTGGCTGTACAGCTTCCTTCAACTTCTGAAATTTAGTGAAGAGTGGCAGATGCAATCAATACGTCGACCATTTTCACCAAAATTAAAGCTCTACCCTATTGAGAATTCAGAACTAGTACGGTGTATGTTGCAATGTACCTGTAGTTGAGAATCCATTTTCGACATTTCATCCTTTAGTTTGGTTACCTGCAAATAACATTCATTATATTGGCGGCAAGAGGAGGAGAAAACCTGTATGCAATAGATTGCATCGAATAAAATCCAGAAACAGAATTGAACCCTGATAACCGGTGAATGTATACCTTGGTATTGAGATACTTGTTCGTGATTGGATACGAAGACCAAAAATGCTTCATCAACTCTTCAATTGAAATATGATGCTGGAAACAAGATTTAAGATCAGATACCGATATTCTCCCAGAGAATGTAAGTGTCAGGCTCATGGAACTGGCAGCTGCTTGTTCAAAACTTCATAGCACTTACATGTAGAAGCTCGTCTCTAACTGAGGTTGGTAGGCTGTCCAACAGACTTTCTCCAGGTTTCTTACCGAGATTATACTTTGTGCTTGAGATGTTGTGGGTCAACACAGAGAGAACCTACACAATAATGTTTGTAACTAGATTCAGAGACTGACTGGAAGTCTGGAATCATTAATACCACATCCCCGATTTTTATGCAGACAATTAATTACCTTCTGGGCTACTTCTGATGCAACTACGGGGTGATTCAATCCCATGGATTTAATTTGAGAGATGGATTCCCTCAACAAACCATATGATTCGTGGCTGGTCATGGTTCCCTTTGTTGCTTCTATAGAAGTTTTCACTGAGCTGGCTTGACGTGAATCGAAATAATCTCTAGGGTCCTGGTTTGTCATGGTCAAGCCTTAACTCCAACTGAATGGAATAGTTATAAAAAAAAACAGCACATGAACGATAAAAGGTGTTATAGAAAAACGAACCTTAATCCAAAGCGGCGCGAGGTGGTGATCATCTGACCCTCGAAGATCGTCAATTGTCATCGCTTGAGATATTCCCTTTAATCTCTCCTGATCTGCTGATGAGTCGTCATCTTTGCTAGCAGTGCTACGCTCTAGCAAACGAACAGTTATCAGAACCCGCTAAATATAACGAGGAAGCAAAATTAAAAGAAAATCGAAGCAAAACTAATAATGACATCAACCTTGTTTTGATCGTTCAAGTGCCTCTGCTACGGTTTGTGTGTCTTTCAGCTGCTCTTCATCTGCATGATGTAATGGTTAGGAAAACTCAAAAGCCATATGTACATGAACACACAAAAGTAGGCTTAAGCTGTAAACAGAGAAATAAAGAAAATTCTTGAAGACTCCTTACCTATGGGAGTTCCCTGAAGAACAACAGCTGCATGCCTGTTGAGGTCCTGCAGCAAAGTCCTTTGGTAGAGTTCATTCCCTGATTCAGGTACTTCCTTGCTACCATCACGAAAAATTCCGTGATCCTGTGTTTTCCAAAATGAAACAGTATTAGAATAAAAATTAATGAAACAGCATTGATACAAATGATCAAACACACAAAGACAAGTACAAGAAATAAATGAATTTCCACCAAAAAAAAAAAAAAAGAAATCAATGCTAATGCAACAGCTGTGCGTCCTAAATAGTACTGGAAACTTCATCCTGTGCTATCTAAGTGATGCCTACACAGTCTGCGTATACTGCCCATAGCAAAACAATCAAGAACCAATTCCTCAAGCTTCATTCTGCCTATGATATTACCAAGCACGACATTTCACTCGAGTTCTCAATAGATGTGCAGAATTCAATCAATGGATCAAATTCATCCACTAACAGTTTGCACTCCCAAGCCGTGCTCCACATTCCCCACTCGAATATATTATTGAAAAGCCTTAGCAGATATTTTATACTCTTGCATTCCAACTTATGAGTACCATACCCCATTGTAGCAAACACCTTAGTCCTACTCCTCTGTCCTCACCACTAGTTTTATTTATTTTTCCATTAGTTAAAAAAAAAACCTAACTGTGACTTCTCTAATCCAACTTGCCATCAAAGCAAAATTTTCAAAATAAAGGACGGTAATATTCAACTTACAGGAAGATGTGAATAATCATCACCTTGGTCAGTTTCCATGTCTAGAGTTGGATCAACGCGTCTGATCTGGTATAAGAACAATTTTACGTTTGTGATATATCAAACTTAGATGTTGTTTCTCAAGAAGAATGTGGAGCAAGGAATGCATCCCTGAACCAACCTTCCTGCGAGTTTCATTGGCCAAAATATCATCAGGCTTCAAGAAAATGGCAAGCTCCTCATCTTCAGCAGCCTCCGCTATTGCAGCTGCAATATTCTTTGAGCGCTGGAGATACTCTGCTCTGCAATATTTGGTCCAGAAATCCTTATCTGCCATCTTCAGCCACACACAAAATAAAAATAGAAGTCAGAGAAAATAAAGGGAAGAATTCTGGAAAAGTGCAGAGTTATGAATCAATTTTTTTCTTACCCCACTGTTAACGCACTAATATAACTTAATAGAGCAGTTTCCAGAAGTTGTTAATACCTTACTGGGAACAAAATTCAAGTAAGCCCGGTGAACTGCAGGTTTTTCTGAAAAAATCTGAAGGGAAACTTTTCAATATAGAGAGCAGAGATGAATGCACGGAACAATTCACGCACAACAACACTATTACAGATCAAACGGCCATTGAAACTCAGATGTGAGTGACCTCACAAGCATTCTTAAGTCCTATGGGGAAACAGAAGACATGACATTCACAAAGCAAATGCAATACATGTGTCCTAGGAAAATAATGAGTAATACCATTGTATTTTAGTTTCTTGTATAGATGGAAAATCAACTTTAGATTCAAGAGAAGAAAGTCTGCAAAGAGGATGATGTGGGGATTATAAATGTACAAGTGAGCACTTAAATTCAACTAATTGTACTGTTCAATATCGTAACAGACACAGTGAAGCACGGAGAATCAGTATAGTCAACATACCTCACGAACTATCTCTGGGGTCAAGTTAAATGTAACTCTGTTGGTCTGGATTAAAGGAAGCAATAAAAACGTTTCAGCATGAAGTCCTCAACAGAACCACATTTGATCAAATACAACTCATCAACAAAGATAAAAATGAAGTGAGTCACAAGCGCACAGCACCAATAGATTAGCGAGCAAAGAGAGGAAATTATTGTACCCGACCGTCGATAAAAGGCTTTGACTCTGCCAGCACGGAACTTTTAAGACCACCTCGTTGTTTTGCCTTTCTGTTGGCGTCCTTCTCCAGCAATTTCTGCAATACAATGACAGTTTTTAAATTACAGTTACACCAACCTACATTGACTATGTTTGCTACCAACAATGCTCCGATATGAGAAAAGCTGAGAACTTCAAATGCTGAATGAAATTAGGCAGCCAAAGCATCGAAAATAGGCATACACAAGTTAATCATTCTAACCTTCCTTGTAGCCCAGAATTCTGCTTCTGTCAGCACACCACCACCCACAAACTGTTGATGAAGTTTCTGCAATTCACTATGTAGCACAAAGTCTGCGATGTTAGGTAGAGAATGCGCCAGCGGGAAAAGGAATGGCCCCTCTCAGGATTTAGTAAAAAAATATGCAATAACAATAACAGTGTAACCTAGTACTGGGGAGAACAAGATCAATGAAGAAATTATCTAGGTCCCTGTACAAACTGTTAATCTTTTTCCATAAATGCTTATGAAGACGAAATTTTCTAGTATATAGGTGGAGCAAACAAGCCTACCTAACATAGCATGCTTCTGATATTCATTTCAATGAACGGTTCTTTCAGAAATACGAGAATGTGAGATGTGAGTTTCATTTTCAGCAACTAATTACATTGACAAGTCACAAGCAAAGCAGAACTAAATTTCTGTGCATATAAAATTAATCTAAAACATGTTAGATCCAAGATGCTGCAATGCTGTAAAACAAACAAGACACCTCGTCACCACCAACTAGCTGAACTGGAAGTTCAAAATTACCCAAAATATTACAAATAAGAAAGAAACTGGCTTAACCTATTGTTTTGCAGCAGCCTTGCACGGAAGAGCAAATCATCTCTGCTGGGTTGTTCTGAATGAATTTGCGAATTAGCTCCAAGATTTGGAGTTTCTGCTGGCGGTGCAAGAGCTCTGCCTGCCGCAAGGCATAAAAACATTGAATAAGCGGTGAAATAAAGTAAGAGACTGAACCAGAGCCATGAATCTTTTACACATAGATAAAGATACTGACACAAAAAAAATCACCAAAAAGAAAAAATCACAAGTTGCAGGTCCTTGGGCCAGTGAAAGGGGCAAGGAGCATTGGATAACAGGTTCACATTCACAGAAAATTTCATCCAGAAGAGCAAAAGCACACGAAACTTCTACATATTCATCACGTGTGTGCTGAAATATTTCTATACCACACCTTTATGCCCAAACTTCATCAAGTTAGCACAACCTGCCAGTTACATGAAATGTTTCTAGTGATCTGATCACAGCAGCAGTTTATATGTCATGACTAAAGCTTTATCATGATGACATGATTACTAGAGTCTAAACAATTTAACAAGTCTCGTGGAAAGACTGACATATGCAGATAAACATGTATCCAAAGCCATGACTTTGATCTTAGTAACAAGGAATCCTTCACCGGCAACAAATGTCTCGAAGACCATGGGATTTTATCTAAGAATCAGATGTATAGTAGAGACAGGGAACTAAGGAATTACCCACGAAATCCCTGCAGATATGGAGATCTTCATAACTCTCAAACTCGAATATATAACTCGCACCCTGAAAAAAGCACCAAGTAGTTTAAAGCAAACACAGATATAAGGTCAAGCTACCAATGACATTGAGCAAAGAGAGAGCATACCTGATTTGAGGTGAGATTGAGCATCGGTGCTTTATTTGACCCCTCCTTGGTGTACCTGTGATCTACGCATTCCAAGCAACGCAGGGAAACAAAAAAGGAGAAAGCAACATGAGTAAAGTTGACTTCTGCTCCACAAGCAATAGAAATGAAGGAAGGCAGAGAACAAAAGATGTATACTTGTAATGTATTTGAACTGCATGTCAAGCTTTGATGCTGAGTTCGGATTATTTGGCCTGAACACCAACCTTTCTTTCACCTGTAGATTGCACAACGGAATGGAGACGAACAATCAATTTCTAAAAACTCTTTGGTAATCAATCTCATGAAGTTACATTGCCTTATAGATACTGCTGAATTCTGTGAACAAAACCAACAACCCCAAATGCAGCTCAAAATCCAAAGGCCCAAGCTTGAAGTAACTGAGCTAGGATTTCAACTATACCAGTGAAAGACGGCCAGGAGTTCCAGCGTCCTTGACCGAGGTCTTGTACTTCACCCGCTTCGTCACTTGCCCACTCGACATTTTCAAGCAAAACTTCAATTAAAAGAGAAACAAGGCTCTCGAAGCTCCGATTCCACGAATCGCACCTCTAGGAATGGAATTCCAGGGGGGGCAGTTAAAACCCTAAGCTATCGATTCAATCGACGAGGACCAGAATGGCCTTCTGTTTCTAGGAAGTTCGTCGACGAGTCGAATCAAAATAATTGCTACCGAACGACGGCGACTCGATATCGGCGCGCGGGAGAGAATGACAGAATCATGATCGGTGAAGGACAGCAGCGAGGCGGCAGCGAATCATGGCCAGCTGCAACGCCACAGTTATAAATTGAGACGACGGTGGCGGAAAATTGGAATATGTTGGAAAAAGAAGACGACGTGACCGGAGAGCTGCGGAATGGGCGATTAGTAGTTCTCAAATCTGAGATATGAAGCTAACACTACCCCAATTTATATGGCTAATCTCTTAACAGGTTAAGTTGTTAGTAGATACTCACACATGGTGAAGAAGGAGGCTACATGGAGGAGGTGAGATTCAAGAGTTGGGGCTCACTTAAGGAATGAATCATTTAAATGGATTTTGGTGGCTTCTCGATTGCGAACCAAACTAGTAGAGAGATCTCGTATTCGGTTTAGTAAAATAACTATCCAAAATGCACGAACTAGTAGTCAAGTCTGTTGCTTTTATGAAGTAGTACTCAAATATACATGAGTTCAGAGATTGCTATTCAGAGAGTACAGGCTAGTATCCAAACATCACAAATCTAGTATCCAAACTCACAAAACTACTAATCAATCAATTTATTACCGGGACGGGTTAGCATGCTAACCCTTTAAGGGGTTGGTTTTTTGACACCCCCTTTTAATTGGTCAATTTTTCATTAATGATTGACAAGTATTAATGAAAGTAAACATAATAAATGTTCTGTTATTAAATACAAAGTAAGCATTAAATACACCACATTAATTACCACTTTACTGGTATTTGTACCACTGCACTGATACTCAGATATGACATTGCTACCAGTGCACTGATATCGCTACCAGTGCAGTGGTATATCTACCAGTACAGTGGTACAACGTATCAGTGCAGTGGTATATCTACCAGTACAGTGGTACACCGTATCAGTGCAGTGGTATATTTTTTGGAGGTGGTCGGAGGGAGTCTGCCGATGGGATTTTCACCGGAGAAGTGTGGCGGTCAGAGGAAGTCTGGTGGTCAGATACTGCTGAAAAAGAAAAAATCAAATATAGTGAGAGAATTCCTAATGTGTATTTAATGTGTGTATTTAATTCTTAATGTGTATTTAATAGTGAGAGAATTCCTAATTAATATGGTACATTTAATTCCTAATGTGTATTTAATATACTAGGGGGTGTCATTTTTCCAACCCCTAAGGGGGTTAGCATGCTAACCGACCCCATTTATTACCAACTAATATTCACAATCAAACCAACTAGTATCCACCATGAAATCTAATGGTTTTATAACCGTCAAAAAATAAAAGCTTGATGTCTCCGGACGCTCTCTCTTCTTCCTCCTCACCTTCATCGGCACCGCCAGAGCTGTCGGGACGTCCGCCGGATATTCCTATATCCAGCACAAAAGTAGGTAGCACATTCGTCTCCACCGCCAGGACCCAACCTCTCAACTTTAAAGCGGCGCTGGCAGGCGGCATTCAAAACACATCAAGAAAAGCGACGCAATGGACATTCGTTGGGGAAGATGACATCGAAACAGGGCTCTTCCAAGGAGAGCCGGAGCTGAGATTATCAAGCAAATTCAAGGAAAAGCTCTGCCAGCCTTGGAAAAAGACTCTCATTGTCCGACTGCTGGGACGCTCAATCTCATATTCCTACCTCTGTTCTCAGCTGCGATGGAAATGGAAGCCGGTGGGATCCCTCGAAATCATAGACCTGAACAACGACACGTTCTTGGCAACCTTTGGGGAGGATCAAGACTACCTGAAAGCTCTCACAGGGGGGCCTTGGGTCATTCTCGATCACTATCTGTTAGTGCATCAATGGACACCTTCTTTTCGTACATCAGACAAACCACACAAATCAGTTGTTGCTTGGGTACAGTTTCCAGAGCTGCCGGTTCATTTTTATCACAGAGAGTTGATGTTCGCTATTGGTAACCTAGTCGGCAGAACCGTGAAACTCGATTACCACACTGAAAACCTGGAAAGAGGAAAATTTGCGCGCATGGCCATTGAGCTGGACATGACGAATCCCCTACCAACTCGAATCCGGTTAGATGGTGATTGGCAGCAGATCCTCTACGAAAATATACCTACAATATGCTACACATGTGGAAGAATAGGCCATACCGAGGGAGTTTGCCCTGAGCGACAATCAGCGCTCCTTCCTGCCCCTGCGATAGGAGTGGCGCAACTCGTAAGCTCACCGCCGGCGACAGCGATATCAGAAACACCGGCCGGATACGGGCCGTGGATGCAAGTCGTCCGCAAAGCTCGTCGTCAGAACAGGAAAATGGCTGCTAATCAGGCGACAATCTCGGGAACCGCGAAAGGGAAGAAACAGGAATCGCTCCGAGATGGTGGTATCACAAAAGGAAAGCAAAGTTTGGAGCAACTCAACGGTAACGGAGGCACTAAGGGAAAGTCGGATCAACAGGGGAATCAGGGGAGTCATTTGGGGAAAACAGTGGATGGTAAGAAGGCGATCGGCGAGGGTAAAACAACAGCTATAACAAAGGAATGGAGACCTATTGGGCCTCACACCAAGGAGGCCTCCACTAGCAAGGAGCCCAAAAAAGTGGAAATAAACACCACGCTGACATCTTCCCACCAGCCCACGTTACAATTAAGACAAGTTCTTAATGGCCCAAACAACACCAAGATACAAATCGTGGAAGTGCCTGATCTTAATCTCGAGCAGAAGGAAAATGTCAACCCCAACAAGCAGGGAGATTCCACCATTCGAAACCACTACCACAGGAAAAAACCAGAGCATGCCCCTCAATCCAAGGGTGTTAACCTCAAAGCTACTAAGAAGCCTCTCCAAATCCTTAGTCCCAAGATGAAGGAGAGCTTAGCTAAACAAATTCCATCCTCCCTTCCAATCTCGCTCAAATCCATAGAGGATTTCTGTGTGCCAGTTCAGCGACGGAAGAAGGGTACTAATGCCCAGAACGAGGGGAAGGCGGATGACATTCCGATGCAAGAATGCCTCCTCAGTAGGGCAAACGAGATTCAGACTCGGGAAGAGGAAGGGGAACCCCCTGGAAACGCTTCTATTGAGACTCCTTGCTCCAACTGAGCTCTCTTCTCCTTTCCCCCTTTTCTCTCTTCAAATTGTGTTTATGATGTATCAATCTAACTTAAAAATTTTATCCTGGAACGTTTGTGGTGCAGGTGGAAGGAAATTCATTAGAGCTATTCGATTGCTCAAAGACATTCATAAACCCGACTTCTTGATATTGCTGGAACCCCAGATTAGCGGTGATCGAGCTAACACAGTCTGCGGAAAATTGGGGTTCGATGAAGTTATCCGGGTTGATGCTATGGGCAGATCAGGGGGAATTTGGCTGGCTTGGAAATCAAACGATTTTATAGTCACTCCCATTGATGCCAGTCAGCAGCACCTCACCGTCAAGGTCTCGAAGACAAATCACCCTGATTGGCTTTTGACAGGAATTTACGGCAGCCCAAAGTACAAGTATCACTCCCTTCTTTGGCAACAACTCATCCAATCCAGCAAAACTTGGAATCTCCCTTGGGTGGTCACGGGAGACTTCAACGCTATCTACTCGCCAGATGAAAAACATGGGGCTAGCTCGGCTCAAGATCTTAGAAGATGTCAGAGATTTGCGAACTGGCTGAACGAAGCTCTTCTTCTTGATCTCGGGTTTTCAGGTCCTCGTTTCACATGGTACCGGGGGGACTCGGTGGCGACTCGCAAAGCCAGCCGCATTGACAGGACCTTGTGCAATGACGAATGGAACCACATCTTCCCATACACTGTAGTCCAGCACCTTTCAAAGCTTCACTCGGATCACCTCCCCATCCTAACAAGCTATACTGGGCTTCAGGCGAATGCTAATAATTCAAGGGCCTTTCGTTTCGAAGCTGCCTGGCTTCTTCATCCTCAGTTCAGGGACTTCATTGACGAAAGTTGGGTTAAGGAAGCTACGCTGACCAGCTCCCTCAAGGACATGACAGGCAAGCTTCAACAGTGGCAAAGGGATGTTTTTGGGTCAACCTTTCGTCAGAAGAAGCGTTTGATTGCTAGGCTTCAGGGAATCACAGAAAGGCTTGCCAATTCTTTCAATCCTGGGCTGCTTAAACTTCAGGTTAAATTAGAGAAAGAGCTGGACCTGATTTTAGCCCAAGAGGAAGTCTTTTGGTTCCAAAGAGCAAATGAAAAGTGGGTGAAGCTCGGGGAGCAGAATACCTCCTTCTTCCATCAGCAAGCTACTCGAAGAAGAAGAAGGAATAAGATTCTTGCTCTTCGAAATGACAATGGGGATTGGATCGATAATCAAGAAACCCTTCGTGATATGGTGGTCGATTTCTACAGATTGTTATACACTCAAGAAGAAGGCGATTATGAAGATTTAATGCCGCAGGGCAAGTTTCCTCGCATTCAGCAAGAGGAACTGATGAATCTCCTTCGCCCCTTCCACATTTCAGATTTCCATAAGGCCATTTTTGAGATGAAGCCGATGTCTGCTCCAGGTCCAGATGGTTTTCAAGCGGTCTTCTACCAAAAATTTTGGCCACTTGTAGGCAAAAATCTCACTGAAATGGCTATCCACTTTCTCGAAACAGGTAACATTCCTGATGAGCTGGCAGATTCTACTGTTGTGCTCATTCCCAAGGTGGATCATCCTGAAACCCCAGCTCAGTTCAGACCTATCAGTCTTAATAACGTAGCCCTGAAGGCTATCACTAAGGCTATAGCCAACAGACTGAAGCCGGTTATGCCAAAGTTGGTGTCTCCTACTCAGAGCGGTTTCATTAGAGGGAGGCAGACTAATGATAACATTCTCTTGCTGCAAGAGACCCTCCACTTGCTTAGAAGTAGGAAAGGGAAAAAGGGAGGAATGGTGATCAAGATAGATCTTGAAAAAGCTTATGATCGCCTCAGTTGGAACTTTCTTCGGGACACTCTTAGAGAAATTGGACTCCCCAGCTCTTGGATCAGCAGAATCATGACCTGCGTGGAGAAAAACCAAATGAAAATCAACTGGAATGGAGAACTCACCTCTTCCATCAAACCATCTCGAGGAGTTCGCCAGGGAGATCCCTTGTCCTCTTTCTTATTCGTGCTATGTATGGAAAGATTAGCTCATCGTATTGATCAGGAAGTGGAAGCAAAGCTTTGGAAGCCAATTCCTCTTACTAAGGATGGACCAAAACTTTCCCACCTCTTTTTTGCTGATGATTTGATCTTGTTTGCAGAGGCGGAGAGCGGACAGGTTGATATCATCCGCGCATGCTTAGAAGACTTTTGCTCAAGCTCCGGACAGAGAGTCAACCTTCACAAATCGACAATGTTTGTTTCTCCTAACGTTCAAAGAGACAAAGCCCAGAGGTTGAGTGTAAGAGCGGGAATCAACCTCACTAACGACCTGGGTCGATACTTGGGGATCTCAGCCATTAACGGCAGAATTACCAAGGAAAGATACCAGCAGCTTATCCTTCGAATCCAGCGCAAGCTAGCTGCTTGGAAAGCCAACCATCTTTCAGTAGCTGCTCGCATTACTTTGGTTAAGTCGGTAAGCTCTTCCATGGCAATTTACCCAATGTTTACAGAGAAACTACCTGCTTCTATTTGTAAAACTCTGGACAGGATCAATCGCCAATTTATCTGGGGAGAGGAGGAGGGTAAACCAAAATTCCACCCTATTGCGTGGGAACATCTCACTCTACCGAAGGATCAAGGAGGAGTAGGAATCAGACCAACAAGACTGGCTAACCAAGCAATGCTTGCTAAAGGAGCCTGGAAGATAGTTACCGACGTCGAGACTTTATGGGCGAAAGTAATGCGAGGCAAATACGGAGGGAACAGGCAGGGACTCCAACTTCTCAATAAAAGAAAGGGAAGTTCTTGCGCCTGGAACAGTTTTTCACAAACTGTTAATCTTCTGCGCAAAGGGGCAGCACTTAATGTTAAAAATGGAAGGCTAACCAAGTTTTGGACTGATGTCTGGATTTTGCAGGTTCCACTGTTAGAAGTTACCACGCAGGAGGTCCCGATGGAGGAAAGAAACAGAGTTGTAGCAGATTATTGGGAGGCAGATTATGGCTGGAGGTTCGAAGATTTGGAAGATTACCTTCCTCTGGACGTCATTGATAGAATCCGAGCCACCCTGGTGGATCCCTTATCAAACAACAGCGACTCCTTGTTCTGGAAGCTCACCGCCAATGGTCTTTTCAGTGCAAGATCAGCCTTCGAAGCAAACAGCCCAGAACCCAACCAGCCCATCTCAAGCACTTGGCGGCGGATTTGGAAATTGCATTGTCAGGAAAGGGTAAGGTTCTTTGTCTGGTTGGCAGCCAAGGAGAAGCTTTCAACCAACAGCCAGCGCAAGCTTCGTCATCTAACCAACGAAGATAAGTGCCCCATTTGCGACAATGCCATAGAAACAAACATACATTGCCTTCGAGATTGCCCAGCAGCTAGGAAGATCTGGGAGGGTTTGGTTCCTGCTCAGAAGCAGCAATTTTTCTTCGCCAGCAGCCATGGTGAATGGTTTCACAAAAACTTAAAGGGGGTGGATAATGAAGGAGATCAGGATCATTGGCCTAGCCTGTTTTCTCTTGTGTGTTGGTATATTTGGAAGTACAGGAATGACTTTATTTTTCAGGGAAAAAGGCTGGCTGAATCATCGTTCATCAATTACGTCCGAACAAAAGCAAGGGATTGGCTTCAGGCTTGGGAAAGAGCAGACCTACAGATGCAAGTTAACAGCAAACCTGAGAGGGTCGATCAATTGGTTGGGTGGACAGCTCCATCAAATGGCTGGATTAAGGTGAATACAGATGGTGCTGCGCAGGACATCACAGGACTAGCTACAGCAGGGGGTTTACTAAGAGACAGCAATGGGGACTGGCTAGGAGGTTTTGCTTGCAAAATCGGCACTGGTTCTGCGATTCTCGCGGAATTATGGGGTATTCATCAAGGATTGACCATGGCTCGGAATCAGGAAGTCCAATTCCTCATCTTAGAGACAGATTCGAAGATTGCTATAGATTTGATAAGGGCGAGGGACGACCCAGTTCATCCGCACTCAACGATTCTGGCAGCCATTAGACGACTTCTAGCTCAAGATTGGGTGGTGCAACTGGTTCATACGTACAGAGAAGGGAATAGAGCCGCGGACTGGCTCTCGAAGCACAGTCTCGTCTACCCCTTCGGTACGCATGAACTAGTAGAACCGCCAAGCGAGTTAGGAAGGATTCTTGTTGAGGATATCTTGGGAGTGAGCTTTCCCAGGAGGGTTATTCAGAATACGGATTGAGATAGGGTCTTTCAGATGGTTACTTCCTTCTTGTTTGGTCTTGTCTTCCTCCTTGTTAACTCTTGTTGATTGCCCTTTGTAATCCTTGGCTTTCCGCCTCCCTCATTTCAAAAAAAAAAAAAATCCACCATGAAATCAACTATTATTCCACATTCACGAACTAATATCCATAAAACACATAGTAGCATCCAACTCACAGAAATAGTAATCAACTAATCAATTACCAACTAATATCCACAATCAAACCAACCAGCATCCAAGGTTTGCTAACTAATATCCACCATGAAACCAACTATTATTCCACATTCACGAACTAATATCCAGACAATATAGAATAGTATCCACACATCACATAATTAGTATTCAGCCAATTAATTACCAACTAATGTACACATCCAAAACAACTAATATTCAAGGTTTGCTAAATGATATCCAACATGAAAACAATGAGTATTCCACACACAAACCGATATCCATATAACACATAAGAGTATCCATATTGCATAGAACTAATATTCAGACAAAAAAAATTTACGAACTGAATGACATTAAATAACAACAATCTAAAAAAACCCAAGAAAGTCAAGACAAAAAAAAATCCAAAAAGGCAAGATACCCAAAAAAACTCAGAAAAAGCAATATACCAAAAAAAAAATCCAGAAACCCAAAAAAGAAAATAGAACAATTGCGGGAGAGAAAAAGCCTACCACAAGGAACAAAACCCGCAATATCATATCTTCATTAGAGGCACTCCAAACTCCAATGGTCCAAAGATTAGCAAGACCAAATCAAATCTAAATTCCTAGAGAGAAAAGAGAGTATAATTTTCAAAATAAAGAAGAGAGAGAAGATTTCTCAAAGCAAACGGATACTAGTATTTGCATTTTGTGTATTAGTTTTTCTCGATTGACTTGGCTCTCAACTAAAAAGCCGCCAAAATCTACTTAAATGAGCCATTGCCTAAACTATTGAGCCCCTACCCTTGGATCTCAACTCCCTCATGCCTTCATTCTCAACCTGTGAGTATATATTCACAAAAAGAAGAGTTAGCATATTAACTTTTTCGACACTAACCGGTAAGGCTTATTTTCATTTTAACCCTCTATTTCATATTATCGAGTTGAGTGTCGAACGTCATTTCCCCGAGATGAATCAAACAAAACGCTCATTTGTAGTCTTAGTTTCGATCAAAATTTATACAAAAAAAAATGCCTATTATATGAAGTTTCTACCTTTCTAGCAAATTCTTCAAGCTCACTGCCATATTTCTAAATGTTATCTCTCTACATACATAGATTCTTATTTGATTTCTAACTTGATCGTTCGAGTGTAGATCATCGATGTTATCCTCGCTTCGTTACAGAAATTATTAGTGAGATTAATCGAGTGAAACACATGAGGTAATGATTAGTGAGGTCGTGTTCTTGAGCTGTTTGTGTTCATAGTCGTTTACCATGGAGAGTAACAATGGTGGCGATGATTCAACGATTCACTCAACTGTTGAATGCAAATCAAATAGCGAATCGATGCTAAGTTGGCTGAAATAGAGAGAAATGCCGTTGAACGTTGGGGTTGTGGATAACCTCTCACAACCACAACGGCCAACAGCAGCTTGATTATGATATTCAGTGCAACTGTGTAAAATAACAAAGACTGTGCTTTCTTTGGCAAGCTCAATTGAAAACAGTAAGTAAGCAGAGTTCTCAGGATGATGAACAAACAATGAACAAAAGGAAAGCAGCAGAAGAAGAAGAAGTTGCAAAACTACATTGACATATGGTACAGAAACTTATGTAGCAATCAAATGTACTGGTGATCCCACTTTGTCAGAGAGGTTTCTTTCAGTCCAAGTCTAGGATTCCAAAATTGGAGAGAAGGATCTTGACTTGATCGACAAAGTCCGACCCTGTTGCATACTCCGTCAGCATCCCAACAGCGAAACCGAACATCGCCCATCTGCTCGTGACACCACAGAAAGAAAACGCCGAGTCATGCAATGCAGAATGATCCGAAATGCCCCCATTATCATGATATGCTGCTGGTAGGTTACAGCTTGACAGAGTAGTACATGAATGCAGGTTTCAGTGAAGAAGATGGAGGGTTCTTGCAAGAACAATGGCACTTTGATGATTGATAAACTGATTTCATTCCAATAGAAGATTTTTCCTTTTGATAAGGAAATGATAAATGCCCCATTATCATGATATGCTAGCAGGTTACAGCTCTGACAGAGTAGAACATGAATGCAGGTTTCAGTGCAGATGGAAGGTTCTAGCAAGAACAATGGCACTTGGATGATTGAGCAACTGATTTCATTCCAATGTCAGATTAAACTCAATTGTGGCTGCCTACCTGCAACTAAAGTTGGCATTGCCATTCGCCAGGCAGCCGGATTATGTCTTGTGACATACAAAGATGAGCCATTTTAGTGCCAAGACAAATGGGTTTCAGCTTCAATTTCTTACTTGTGAGTTGTAAGAGATGAGATGAAGCACTTGCATCCATGAGAATGGCTGAACTCGGTTCCTCCAGAGGCCGAATTCAGCTCGAATTATATGTTCTACTATCTATCTATAATCCCAGTTCCAATTCAACTCAACATTACTAGTAATCCCCAAGCAAACACAAGCCTAAGCCATTGCTCATTTGCTACCAAAGAAATCCAAGCACCAAATTGAAGCTAATCTTAAATGAAACAAACCCAAGAAAGAAAAGGATTTATAGTTATGGTTACCTTCCATTAGAAATCTCATTCTTGCCAATGAACCCAAAGAAAGGACCCTGATTCGCTTCCTCGAGCTTCTTCTGCTTGAAATACTCCTGAAGCTCCTTAGCCTTCTGCCTCTGGAACTCCAAAGTCACCGCGCCCTTACCCTCCGCAACGCCCAATCGGGGTGCAGAAGCCACCACCGGCGTCGGCGGCGGTGGAGAAGACGGAGGTGAAGGAGGGACGGGGGGCTTCAACGGAGTGGAAGCAGCTGACGGCGGCGACGGCTCCCTGAGCGACGGCGCGATGGGCCTGCGAATCGGGCCTTCGGCTTGTGAGCTTCGAACGGAGACACCCTGGTAGTAACACGACCTGGTGCCAGCGGCGGCGGCGGTGGCGGAGATTCTGAATCGGACGGAAGTTGAAGAAGAACAAGTGGCGGCGGACGTAGAGGGAGACGCGGCGGAGCAAGGCGATGGGAATGGAGACGAAACTGACATGGTTGCCCCGATACGATGCCGAGCAAAAGTCTCCTTCTTTGTTTGTTCTTAAAGGTGGGAATTTGAGGGCAAAATTGTGGGATTGGGGAGTTATCAGGAAGCACAAATGATGTGTGTGGATAATGTGGCGCCAAGTTTCTTGGATTTCATATATCCACATTTTGTCTAATATCAACAGGGGGTTCTTTTTCTTTCTTTTTTCAGGTCAAATAACCCAAAAGCGTTTGACGTCTGCATTATTTCACAGTTTGAGAACTTGATGTAAAGAAGCTGGTTTTGAATCTCGAGGTCTCAAATTCGTAAATTTGTATCTAAGTACGATATGAATCCGTAAACATTGGATGAATAAGAAACCAAAACACATACAATTGACACCACCAGGAATCCGGAACCGAATCGGAGTATCGTCACAAGGACAACAAACTAAGAATAAGTAAGAAGACCAGCAAAATTTAACCACATTCTTTTCTTCTTCTTTCCCCTTCTCTAACCCAGCAAAAAAAAAATTGAATACAAAAGGGAAAAAATGGTTGAAAAATGATCAAATTCCCCCAAAGAGGCTCGAATCGAAAAACAGGAACCGAGTTCTTTTCTTCCGCGCCAAGCATTCATTCCCCATCTAAACGACTCTCACTGCCCTTTCCTTCTTCACGAACAGCAGCAGAGATACACCTCAGTTAGCAGAAAATGTACAGACAAGGTGCCTCCCCTGTCATAAGTTCAGCAAAAAAAGCTTCACACTTCTGCTTTGCCTTTTGTCATCTCCAAAGCAAGCTGTGATCATTTTAGGCCCCAGTTGAATCTCTATCACATAATATTGCATGAACAACGTCTTTCCCGGCCATTGTCGAATTCGTCATCAGATAAGCCCAGTTCACTGCCAGCCAGACATTCATCAATCATCAGGAAAGCATTTCAGTACAGAAGGATTCATTGCAAACAAACTCAATCAAAAGGGATTGTCAATGTAGATGACCCGCAAACAAACTCAACAATTCAAGGAGCACTATAAGGGAAACACAATGATTCAAGAAGGTTCTTGCTCTGAGCCCTAAAAATGGTTATGCTTCAGAAACATGGACTTCTATGTCTATCCAACTCTCGCATACAACGTCTTTATCACTAACTAATGACGTTTCAAGGTCTTGTGATATTGGAATCAGCTACCCATCAGTTAGTAACACCTAAAAGAGTAGATACGGTGCTTCATGACAAATTTCATTACACGAGCTTATTCTAGTCTCCAATCCCGAACACACCACAATTGGACCTAGATGAAGGGTTCGATGTTCCATTACGCATCTTTACATCACATCCCTTAAAACAAGAGTCAGTTTATACCAGTTTGGTTAACACCTCAATGTGCTACGAGTCATAACTATGCCAATCCAGATGCAACTCCATAATGCAACTTTCATCTTTCATGGGATTACTATCAGTCTAAGAGGTCATAAATGATAAAACTCCAAGTGAGGAAGTGAACTCTCAGCTTAAAGTTACACATATTTGTTGATCAGAATCTAGAGCAGTCAGAAAATCAGTACCCAAAAGGAAAGAAGCAACTTAGTTCTCAACCAAACAAATGATGGACTACCATCTAACAGGATATAAACAATGATTCATCAGGAGATAATAAAGTCGCGTACCTCGGCTCAAATTCCCTAATTTCAGCAAGCTCACTACCACAAGCATCTGTCCACTGCACTTTTCTTCTACCATTGTGGCCAGGGCTTTCGCTAACCTGCTCGTTCAACACAGCATGTTCACCCGCATCCTCTACAGGAACAGAAACGTGATTTAACGACGACTTCTTCAAGCTGCTCTTTAGTGAAGCTGCTTTAGATGCATTCTTATCATCTTCAATCTCAGCTATTGTTATATCTTCTTTAAGATCATCTACTGGCAACGCATCCTGGTGCTGGGCAGGACCTACTTTCGGATGCGAAGAAGGGGAGGAGGAATCGACTCCTGCGGAAGCGTGACCAAAGCAGACCAAGGAAGCGGCGCAGCCGCGGGAAACTCGATTCTTGAGGGAAGCCAGCTGGAGATCAGGGTCTGGTTTTCCTTGGTCTACCAACTGGTACTGATTCCACGGCGCTACTCTCATGGGTTTGCTCTCTTCTTGCTTCTGATGACCCAAGAGAAGTAGGGTCAGTCCCTTACTATACCCTGAAGCTGAAGATGAGAAGAATCCTCCTCCTTCCACTGCAAATAACATTTGTCCTAATCATCTGGGGCGCCCAAATTTACATTCTTTTGTACCCACCTCTTTCACCCTCGTGCCTGCAAACATCATTATCTCAGTGTCAGCCAGTTTACCACAGCTCTGTGACAAGAGAATCTACCATATTTAACGTAACAGAGAAAGAAATTTTCCTACTTCCATGAATTGTATAACCTATCAACCAACCAACCCCAGAAGAAGAATTTTATGTTGTAACCCACTGAAGAAAAACGACAGGATGAGCTAACATGAAAAGACAAAGCGGCCAAAGAATTTTCTTCTATAATTCTTACAGTAGCTGTCAGCATTAGCTTTTGATGAGTTGACACTTCCCTTCTTTCCCAATTATAGACACAAAGTTACCTTTTTCCGCCCTTTCAAAGATCATGTGAAGAAGACGTGATCTCTTTCACGAGTTAAACCCAAGAGAAATAGACCCGACAAAAGGATGAGAGGAAGGAAAGTGATCGATCATGCAATGCTGGAAACTACCAAACATCACCATTGAATACTCTTACCAAACAGGTTTCACGAATCCATTTTCCCCCCACTCCCTCCACGGAAAAAGCCATTAACAAACATCACAGCAAAAAGAAAGAAAAGGAAAAAAGACTCCATCAAGCTGATCCACACGCGAACCCAGAAAGCAAGGATAGAAAAACGGGGGAAATCAGATAGAAACAAACAGCAAAGAGTTACAATTTGCTCAAAAAAAAAAAAAAAGAAATTCACCAGTCATCCGCCACTAACAAGCCGGATCTACTCGGCGAGATCTACACTAAACGGATTGGGGGGAAACGAAAAGGTATCATCAATGGCGCCGCTTCTTCTGCACTCGCCGTACTCTAACCATTCAAGAAAACAGCAAAACAAACAAAGAAGCAAATCCAATCAAACAAGCGAAGCCATGGCTTCAACTTCGAATTGAGATGATCGACAATTGGAGACCTTTCCCCACCGAAACAACTACCAATCAAAGCAAATAGAACATCGAGAAACTGCTGCTCAGCGTCTGAGATTCTACTTTTTTGTATTTCACAAAAAAAAAAAAATCTCTGGCTGGTAGTGATTTCGCGGAAGCCAAACAACAAACGGCATACCTGAAAGCGACGCAACGCAGCAGATCTGTGAGAGAGTGATTGTCGGGGACTAAAACGACGGCGCCGGCGTACGACGGATCGAATAAAATCGGCGAGGAATTAGAGGCGACTCAAAGAGAGAGAGAGAAGAGCAAAGAAGGAAGGAAGCTGCTGAACTGCACAAAAAATAAAAATAAAAATAACGGAAGCCAGAAATGGGGTGAACGAGGGAAAATAATATAACAGACAAATGGAAAAGGATATATAATTAATGAATTAATTAATTAATATTTGAAGATGGACCGCACCGGACCGGCCTGAATATATTCATTTTCATGAAAAGGAAGAAAAAGGAATAATTGGTGGGGGGATTTTTTATTATTCTTTCCTTTTTTGTTTCCATGGTGAGTCAAATATTTAGTGAATTTTAATGCCTACTTGAAAAGGTTACATTGACCAGCCTCCCAATTTAGGAATAATTTAGGCTTGTTAATTGTTATATTACTGCTTTTTTACTCTATAATAATCTGAAACACTTGACAATTGCTGGATATAATTTTTTTTAAAATAATACTTGATAATTTTTGTAGAGTACAAAAACATATTCAATGTAAAAAAATATAAAAAATCATATCCAATAAAATTACATGATAATATTATATCTTACTCTTACCTCATTATTTTGAGGGGTCGTTTGGTTTTGGTGATAGTTTTGTACTTTGGTTGGGATAGTTACAATGAATGTATTGTCCACAGTACATTGTTTTTTTGAATTTTCTGCGCAAACAATATATGCATTGTTTGCTTGATTTGACACAAACTATCATTCAAAATGAGTAATAGTTAAATCTCAAGTTTTCGTTGAGACTGTTTGATGGAGATTTGACACAAACTATCACACCAATTTTCTTATATACATATATATTATTATGCATTCACTCATGACCATACATTGATTTAACTATCACCAAAACCAAACGACTCGAGTTCCTCTAATATTTCACTTCCATTAATTAATTATTTTACAGGATTTTATTTGGGGATATTTCTTTTTTTATAAACTTTGAAATTAACACCTTCTTTGAACATAAGGGAAGCTATTTTAATATGAGGAAAGGTCTCACCTTTTTCATGGGAAGTGCGAGGGGGTAAACTGTAAAGGGAAAGTTTGCTTTTGTTTGGTAAGCTTAGCTTTTGAAGTGCTTTCTTTGCTTTGTATGAAGATGGTAAGTAATAATGTGTATAATTACTAATCATTGCTATCCTTAATTGTTTAGTTTAGTTGGTGGTGAATTAGGGACTTAGGGATTGGATCTGAACTTAGGTTAATGAAATCGCACAAACTTAGACTCAACCTAACTTTATAACGATAAACTCAAATTGTCGTAAGAAGGGAGAGAACCGAAGTTGCTCGGTCGATAGGTGCACACTTAGACACATTGTTCATCTTACTTGAAAGGAAGCCACAAAGTACTGTCATGACAAGTTCAAAGTCAAACGCCCTCCTTAACCCTCCTTAAATGCGAGGATTTTTCGGGTACAAGCCACGATATACAATGCAATTTTGTTTCTCCCTAACATATAGACATTTCAATAGAATAACAAAGGAACTGGACTTCAACATGATAGATTGAGGAAATTTCTACTTTAACCATAATAATGTCTCGCTATAGCATATGACTAGACAAAGCTACAATAGTAAAAGGGAAGAGTTACAGCAAACAACAGACCACCTTACACTAACAAAAGAAACATTGAAGAAGAAGAAGAAGAAAACAGCAGAGAAAGAGATTGTCACCAAATTAACAAACAAAGAGCTCTCTTTACATGGTGATCGATCACTCCCACCCCCTCAAACCAATTCAGAATGACCATTTCAAAATGAAAATCAGAATTACAGAAAGGATGACAGAAACCAGATATAACTTTCAACCAAACAACCCCAACTAATGAAAAAGCCTTTCAGCACCGAGCAGAAACGCCCCCAATGGTCGAACTTTTAGCATTCTTCAATCTTCTTCTTCTTCTTCGTCTTCATCAGCATGCACACTTCAACTAGTAGCACCAGTAGCAGCAGCATCTGATTATTGCTTCATCTGATGCTAACCTGTTTGGTTCCACAAGCCTTAAAGAGACCACATGAACCAGCAGGTAGACTAAACAGGGTTTTGCAAATGCAATGCCTTCGTTGTCTATTCGACCAGGCACATGGCACAAAACCCCTTTACCGTCCTTCCTAGATGTCCATAGAGGAATCATTAGAATGCGTATCCCGGTTTTGTTGCTGAAGAAAGGTGCTGTCGTTGTTGCGGGGTCCGTTCCCAGGAGGAGGTGCTGGTGCACCAGCTGGGTAATAGCCGCCACCCTGGGCAATGTGGTAGTTCTGGAGATTTCTTCTGACTGGGCTGGACAAAGCATTGGAGAAGACTGAGTTCTTCGATTGCTGATCGCAGTGCTCGTTGCGGCTGACTTGGCTAACACTTGTTGGTCCAGAAGAACCTGATGAAATTGAGGAACTCAGAAAGCCGGAACTCAATGACTGCATTGGTGGTTGAATATTCTGTGGTTGTGCTCTTGGAGACATTGATGGCTCTTCTCCACAGTAATCCAGCTCATTCTACAGCATGATACAAATTTTATTAGATTAATTGCCGAGGATAACACTAATGAATGTATGATACTATTAGCCACATATATCAAACATACATGAACCAAATCACAGGGTGTGTGTGAGGTTGGGTATTTCATCAATATAATACTAACAGTATTATTAGCCATAAAAGTTGAGACCAACCTGAATGTAATTGAGGACATCAGAAGTTGCCACCCTCGAGCCAGCCTCTTGCTGCCGCCATATCCACTGGTAGAGCTTTTCCTGTATATATGATACAGATAAGCACATAAGGCAGGATAATCATGTATCTAATGTACAAAAACAACCTAATCAAGAAGCTATAGAACACAAAATAAAAGACAACAAAGACCCTGCTAAAAATAAAAGTAAAGCCAGACCAAATTTGGCCTGAAGAGAGCAAGAGAGGCAAACTACAAGCTAAGAACTAAAATCCTACTGGAAGGCAACCTTGAAAACTCCTACGAGGCACTACCCAAGTCAGCAGCAAACACTTAACCTTAATTGATCATATAAAAACTTGTCCACTAAGAAAAAATCACAACTTTCCTCTTCACTATATGACCCTCTCAAACAAAACTTCACTAAGGGTAAACAGAAGCAGCATTTACTTCCCTAATGGCTCGATTATGTATTCAGTCCCTCCCTAATGGCTCGATTATCATTAATTTCTGATCTTCCTTACACTACCTGCGGGTCCAACTAGTAAAACCATCTTCTATTGCAAGTGAAATAGAGGAGTCACAACAGAAATTATCTTCAATTGCCAGCTTCCTTCGACGCCTCCACTGAATGGCTATAAACACTCAAAAGTAAACCTAAGCCACATATGGCCAACAAAAGCATCTTATCTCCACCAGAAACTTCAACATGTGAATAAGATGAAACCAGTAAACTGAACAAATCACGACAACCATCACACATAAGCAAGAATCCAAACAAAAGCCATGCCCATAGATTTCCAACTCCAAAAGTCTATCCACACAGACAGCAATCAACAACAAAATGCAACAATTGCCACCAAACAGGACAAAAATTTCCATCGCCGACACGGATAAAATCAGGGTTAGGAAAAAGAGGGGGAGATCTTACAAGGCCGTGACGCTCCCCAGCTTGGAAAGTGAGCTTCTGGTGATTCATGGCCTGGGTGTAGAGCTGAGTCAGGGAGCTGGCGGCGCTGCAGAACGTCGTGTACATGGTCCGATCCACCTCATCCAGGCTCGTCGCCACGGATTTCCTCTTCTTCCCCATCGCTCGTGAACCCAAAACGAAGAAGACTGTAAAAAAAATCCCTCAGACGAACCCCACCGAACAGGGATTCAGAGAGAACCAAAGAACACACCTTTCAATCTCCCAACACAAATCCCACAACGCAGAATTCCACCAATTCGCAAGACAACCCAAAAAAATCAATCGATAATCCCACCAATTCGACTTTTTTTTTTGTGTTTATTGAACCGTCTAGGGTTCTTCCCTTCCTCCCAACCTACGTTTAAGGTCGAAACGAAATCTCACTGGAAGAGCGAATGGGGGCTGCCCCGTTTTTTCTCCTCTATGCGTTTCCTCTTTTTTGTTCCTTTGGAAAATAAAATTTTGGTTTCTATATATACGCCACTTGAGAAAAATGAAAGGAAAGCAGAGGCTGAAACGGAGAGAAAGGACAAGATGGGTCTATGGTTAAGTGCCGTGAGGGTCACCGCACTTGACCACTGCCTGGCAAGATAGGTAAAGGACAAGAAGGCCCAAAGCCCATTTGTGTTGAACAAAACGCCCCGGTTTAACATAAACGACGTCGTCTCTTAGAAAAGAATGTAAATTACAGCAATAGTCACTGGAGTTTTATGCGAGTTATTAACAGTCCCGGACTTTCCAGTTCAATGCGGATGAACAAGATGAAAAAAACCCCACAGCAGTATCAGAAAACATCATCAGTAAATAATAGAACGAACATTGCCCTAAGGAAAGACAGGCCTTTAAATCTAAGGTTCAAACTTCAAGCTCGGGTTGCAAGAAACCTAAACGATACAGCACAAGTCACTAACCCCATACACCCAAAGGCCAAAAACGATGCTTCCAACGGTTCGCGGTTGGCACAGTTCGTGGATACCCTTAAATCATATCTCCCCAAGGTAAATCTGCTTGTCGCTGCTGCACGACCCAAGTATCGGTTCAGTCGGATGAAAGACACACTCGTTGACCGAGCCAGTATGGCCAGGAAGCTTGTACAGTATCCTTCGAGTGGTAGTATCCCATATGTAGACCATCCGATCAGAACTACCAGCAGTAACCTTGCTTCCATCAGGAGACCACCCACATTTCAGCAGACTCTTCTCAAAGTTGTGCTGGTGCCCTTCCAAAATCTTCACACACCGATTCTGCGGCGCATAAGGCCTCATGTCCCAAATACACAGCTTATTATCCATGCCATTGGTCAAGAGATAAGATCCGTCGGGGCTCAGCTGCATCCCCGTGATCATATCCTGGTGCCCCTCGAGCTTCATCGTCACTTCACCCTTCCTGATGTCCCACACCTTCACCTCGTTGTCGATTCCAGCTGTGAATATCTTGTCCGAAGCATCGGAGAACCCCACTGCCGTGATCTGGTACTTGTCTGGGAACGTCCCGATGGCACCGCGCTGGCGTAGGTCCCAGAGCTTGGCTGTCCCGTCATCAGAACCACTGACGAGGAGTGGCGGGCCACGCCTGGAAGGACAGCACGAGTTTACGAATGACGAGTGCTCGGCCATTTTCTTGATCTGTTTCCCTGTCTCGATGTCCCATGCCCTGACAGTTTTGTCGGGGCTGGCTGATATAATCATTGATCCGTCGGTGGTCCAGTGGAGATCGAGGACTGCATTTTTGTGGCCCTTTAGGACCATGAAGTTTTTGCAGTCACCGTGGACATTCCACAGGAATATCTCCTTGTCGTGTGAACCAGATGCAATGAGGTCTCCGGTGGGGTTGAATTTAAGAGTGTAGATGGCACTTTGATGACCAGTAAGCAGCATTATGGGTGACTCCAAGCTTGAAGTTCGGTTTTTACCGTTGGAAGCAGGTCCTCCAGGACCAGCGTATGGAACAGTCGACCATTCCATGGGCCTGGGACCAGAAACCGAGAGAGGGTTTTCACTAGGAATGACTTGCATCTTTGTGCCTGCCATTTTCAAATGAAGTTGCATCAAGAGAACGAACCAGCTGGTGAAAAAGGAATAGGAAAGCTCGCTTACAGAACTTTGAAAGCAATTACACACAGAGTCGACCAACAGTGAAGCTATCTTGAAGCGCTTGAACTATCAACTTAGACTTCAGAAACATGTGGTAGAAATATCTTTCTTAGTTCTTTATTTGATCAAATAGAAGAAGTTAGCCCTAGGAGTTATATCAAAAGCTAAAATTGCATCATGAAAATGGACATCTTGAGGGAAATGTCACCATTTTAAAAAATGCATACAAAGCCTACCCAAACATCAACGACAAATGCTGACATAAAACTGAGCACTCTCAACATAATTCAACGAGGTCGATACGAAACAGAAGCTAAGTAGAGCTGTCACTGAAGACGGGTTCTATCATCAAAATACCACGCCACAGAAACCTGAGCTAGAAAACCCAACTAGCAAAACAAGCAGGTTTGTTCACTTCTTCTGAGCTAATGAGCTAATCAATCCCCTCTCAGTTTTCAGCCGACACACAAATAAGTTCTTCTAACTCAAAACTGTAACGTAAATCTATTTCAATTTAAGCAGAAGAAGCCACAGCAGGAAAAGCAAATCCTAAAACCCCAAACCCTAGCTCTCAAAAATGTTGGAGCACTTCATGAACCTAAGCTAAATTTTCAGACATCCATCGGCCCAGAAGGCATCCGGATCGCTGAAAATCAAAACGGAGAGGCAGCCAATCTGCATTCACGTCCACTAATTGGGTTCTGATTCAGCAGAAGAAAGAAAATCTCAGCAAACGAAGATAGAGATTCAGTCGAGTTACCTGCTTAGTCCCTGCGTACGACAAATGGACAGTCGAACTTGAAGTAATCCCGTGACGGTAAAGGGGGAAAGGAGAGTGTCGGCGTAGACTTCCGCCCCCGGGTTCTGGGAATCCGACGGAGTAACAGCGGTGGCTGGAATTTGATTGCGAAGAAGGACTGCAAAGCCGGCGACGCCTTGTGCTTGCCGTTGATCAAAGGTTAAGGCCGAAGGTGGAATGGAAGTCTGGAGCGATAGCGAATACAAAGATGAAACGCATCGTATCGACGGCTTATGGGCTAATTTCCATTTTAGTCATTGAAAATTTATGTGGTTGCTAAATTGAACCCCATAGTTAGCGGAGCTGCGCTCTATGTCATATACTCAAGGTTGTCAAACCGGTTTATGACGGTGTGCCGGTTTTGTAAGTGGAATGGTTTGACCGTGGTACAACCAGTATTCATGCCGGTTGTGCCAGTTTTAATAAAATACATGAGGAAAATGGAAATCCTCAATTCCAAATAAATTAGTCATCAAAAAGCAATTAGAAGAATGATTTCACACAAAATAATTTATAACTAAGAATTGGTAACTAATACTAAACAATTAGATGCTTAAAAATTAAATTTATTAAATTGCTTGTAGTCTACTGGTGTATAAGTTAAACTAAAATGAACAAGAGGTCCTTGGTTCAAATCCTATAGAAGATGTTTATTTTTAGATATAGTGTGTCTAACATTAAATTCCGGTTTCTGGTCTAACCGGCCGGAATTTCCGGATTTGACCGGATCTGACCGGCATTGACCACAGTTAAATACTGGCCCCTTTCCAGCCGGTTTGCTGACCGATATCGGTTGAACCCGCCGGCATGAAACCGGTTTCACAACCATGATATACTACACTATAGTTCCCAATACACGAACTCTAATATATCAACATAACATCAATTTCATCCTTTGAATACACAAAGAGAAACTCCAATATATATCAACATAACTCAATTTCTCAGTTCCTTCTCTGTTCTACAACCCATCATTGTCGTCAAATCCTCGAAAAAGCACGCATAAGATACAACACATATGGACTTGTTAACAGAGCAGCAGCTGGAAACAGAAACCAAACAACAGCATGAAGAAGTATTACACCCCATTCTTTGATCATGATTGATTGACCCCTATTCAGCAGCGCTACTCCCTTCAGCCGTCAGCTCCGTGACTATATACTGAGAACGAAAAATCTGTGTGTAGCTTTGATCTGTGGCCTGTAAGTGATGATGATCATGTCAGATAGAGATGGTACAACCTAGTTCCTTTGCTGCCGTGTCGAGAAACTCGATAGGCATCCCTCTCGCAAGTTGGCTGTGAGCTTCCCATGCCAAACACTTGTCGATGTCTGCTTGCCAGTCGATGACGTCGACATTGAAGTACTGGTACGAGGAACGAGTGCCGTTGGCGCCATTCTTCTCGGCATGCTTGTGGAACGTTTTTATCGACGTGTTGTGCAGGATGTCCCGGAGTACCGACATGCTCAGAGCTCGGACGTGAGCACTGGGGTGAGATAGACATCGGACTGTTGCTGGTAGACGACACTGCATTCAATGAAGAAATGTGTCATATTCACAATGCCTTCGTGGACAAGAAATTTTGTAGCTGGACAGTAGCTTGCATGACAAGATTTTTTCGGGGTTTATTTACCTTGAGGAGATTCGAGAGACCATCCGCAACAGCACATCCCGTTTCTCCCCAAGTCACCACTGGCCGAACTGCTCTCGCTGTTGCTTCCAGTAGCTGTAAAGGTTGAAATTTGCAACAGTTTTAGGTCACTGATATAAGGAATACATGAAATGAACACTACCAAATCAATCACCAAGTCCATTTTTTTCATCCGAATTGTTCAGGCTAATGTGCTAATCCTCAAACTACTACCAGAAAAAAGTCTCGATGAACCCTAGCTATAGAAAACCTATTGTAACTCACAATTCGATCCAAACTAGACCCATTAGTCAACCCGATTCCAACTCACATTTACTTGAAACTACCATACTCCTCCCATTTGTTATTCGAGTAGGTGTCTATATTGTGACGTTTTTGCTACACAGATCTTAACGTTGGTGGATAGAGTAATTCTTCTGTTAGTTACTTCAGACCTCTGTGACACATCTATTAAAGATAAAATTGACTGATTCTCAGCGACCTCTGATGTAATTGACCCTGAACAACAGTAGGCCTAATAAGCTGACCAGATTACTGAAACAAACATCTGGTTCACTTGGAAATGTGATGAGCCAGAGAGAGACTGTTTATGGTTGGTTTGTCACCTCTAATTGAGGCAAAGTGCAAGCTTCCCCATCAACAAGCATCCCATCTGTGGCTCTTAGAAGCAGATCTGACGCACTCGCTAATATCACCAATGATTCAGGAGTGTCATGATTTCGCATGAGCTCACCAATTAGCTTGACTATCCGCTGGTTGACTCGCCATATCTTTTGACTGTTCTCGTCATCTTTGGCAATCCAAGGTTGCAATTCCCTATCCGCCTGACAGTAATACACGGTCATGAAAGTGATCTAAATTTCTCACATAAAAACTAGTCTCAATAGCAGATGACTACAAAATTGCCTGTAGTTCTTCACTTCATGGGAAATGTAAAAGCGAAAACAAAATTTAGACCTGAAGAACAACTGCAGTAGCTGCTTTCGCTGGCGAAGCTGACACCACATTGCACATAGCATCAACGACCTGCATATTTAAACTCGTTTAATACCCTTACTATACCACATACTAAACACATTTTTTTCTTCTTCTAATGTCCAGTTTATATGTCGTAAGTTACACATACCTGTCTCCATCCTTGCTGGGCAGAAGTGCTTTCGGCACTAGGCTGGGTTTCGGGTGCTGCTATCAACTTGTGCCACAGCAAAGAGACAACTGAGAAGCACAGTTCTTGTTTCTCAGCAAGAACCGATCTCAGCAGAACTTGCGCACTGCAACTGAATCCAAGGTGCCTATCCTTTGTCAGGAAATTCGCCAAATCCGAAGCATCCAACGAGAACCCTTCAACCCCCTTCCCTGATTTCACCTTCGCCTCTAGATATGATGATTCCCCAGGTTGCTGAACAGATGATTGACCTGTTTCAAACACACCACCAATGCTTCCGTTTCGATTCTTCTTCTTACCTTCATAAGCCAGAAGGGACTTGTTCCAGACAGGTGCTGGAAAACTCGCTTCCAAGGGTTCTGCCTTGTTTACTATGGAAGCCACCGCTTTACTATGGATGTCGATGAGGCTGTACAGCGATGAAGCCCTGCTGTAAATCTCTTCATCCCATTTGCAGCGAATGAAGACAGCGAGAGCATGCATACAAGCTTTCGACCTCCGAAATAGCTCCGATACATGAGCTGCGACCATAGCTGCCGCAACAATCTCGTTTGAGCTGTAACCCCATGATGTCCCAATGGACGACGGCTTCAATGAGAACAGAGCTTCCAGAATTGCCAGCAATCGCCGAGTATGATTGATCGCAGAATCGATGCTGCTCCTCATATCACCAATCGCTGAAGATGATCCATTACTCATCTTTGCAGGTAATTTGGCTTCTCCGCACTGTGAATTGCTGCTGTTGTTCATCCCACCATGAGGAGAAATGAAAGGGAACAGCTGGAGCTCGCAAGCTAGGGCACAAACAGCGGCGAGAACATACGAATCAAAGGCAGCAACAGGCCCTTGCTTCTTTGTCTTCCTAGACCTCAAATCGCCGCCTCTCTGTCTCTTGTTGCCGCCATTTGAAGTCTGAGCTTCATGGCTGACACAGACAGTCAACACTACAAAGAGCAAGCGGGAAGCCAGCTCTGGTGCAGCACAGGATTCGAGGAAGAGCGAGTGCACCATAGTGCGGAGTTCTGCTACAGCGAGGTTTTTGGAAGCAGACTGATGATAATAACTCATTGTTTTACTCGCTTGTTCAGTGACAGAGGAAGAAGATTCCGATGGGAATGTCCGGCAGAGGATAGCTTCAACGGTGGCGACAAATATCTTCATTAGACATGCTTCCGAGGGGCTTCCACGGGGGAGGTACTCAAGGACTTTCAGTAGAGGAATGTAGAGGTTCCATGAAAGTGTTGGAGGTTGAAGTGGAGCTGCAACGATGATTTCGGGGAGATCAACAACCGATGAACCAAGAGGAATTAGGCCGTAGGCAGCTTCCCATATGGTGCAGATTCTCCACTCTACTTCAGGACCATGTGCACATAGCATGGATGCAATTCCCTGGGCAGTAGCTTCGATGGTTGCTTCAGCGGCTGGTACTTCTATCTGGTCATTGATAATCTTTTTCAGGTCATGTTCATGTTCTTGGCTCTACTACAATTAAAATAAACAACAGGCTGAAGCTGATATTTACCTGTCTTCTGTAGCTTGAGATGTATTCACCCAAAGGTTCATGCTGAACTTTGACTCCGTCAACTTGTCTCAGAGGGGGGAAGAGCAATGCAGGCTGCGATAATATACGGAAGAGTAGAGCAGCAGCAGCATCGGCAGCAATTCCGGGTCCCATCGACATTGCAGTCCCTATTGCACGCAAGAAATGCAAATGCATCCAGTTCCTGGGAAGCTGCATTTAAAGATTTGCGAAGAAAAGGAAATATGAGATCGAAAGGTCATTAGCACATTGATAATGAAAGCTAAAGTCAGCAGCACAGTGCATCTTGACATTGAGTAATCCAAAATTTCATCGGGGAAATAAATAGTTTCCTAATGATAAAGCCAACTCACTCGGATGCCATTTGCATAATCTTCTGCCGCTCGGAGGAGTTCCACGAGCTGTACTGCAGCATCGAGTGCATCTGGAGCCCATGATGGAGGTGCTTCTAAGAGTCCAAGAAGCAGTCTTTGTGTTGCACTAGGTGTCGCAATGGCATAATATCTAGACAATAGTAATGCAATAATGAGAAAGTGCAGGAGCATGTAAGATTCCCAAAATTAAATTAACAATGTGATCAGTAGATTCACCTATGAAACAAACGTGCGTACGGCTCCAGAGCTGGCAGCCCGGCAACTAAATGCTCATCCAAAGCTGTAGTTGGAGGAGGGAGTAAGAGAGCAGGGACAGCAACTGCAGTTAACGTTGCAGTCTCATATCGAGCAACTTCCTCATCACACACACTTAGTATGACACCAGCACCATTTGCGACAGCCCATCTTGGAGTTGATGGCATCAGCTGAGGATGCTTCCCAGATCCATGAGAAGAAGCTGAAGGGGTGAAAAGATGAATAATTACTAAATGTTGTATGATAGAGTAAATACTATGATGCTCCTAGATCCAGAGTGGTCTTTCGAAGCCAAATGCATTAGATAAAGTATGAAGGGAACTAAACAAACCAGTTATTGGTGGCTTGAGCTCTCCAGCTGCATATTTACCCATAACACCACTGCACCTGAAGGATAATAGACACAAGGAGTTTCAGTTAATGAAAAAGCAATAGCTTTATGGCCACCACAATTAACCATTTTCAAGCATTGAAGCTAATGACGAATTAATCACTTAATCTAAGTTGTAACTTGAATATCATTCCATTTTTCTGATAAATTGGCAAATAAATTAAGCACTAATTAAGCTATGAAACAAATTGCTTCCTCCCAAACTATCAATCTGGCCGATCCACCTAATCTGCTTAGGATCAATATCCATACATCGCTCCAGGAAAGTTGATATGCATGACAGCACAAAACAGGAGTCCTAAATGATAGGAAGTGCTCAGAAAATCATTTTGACTCACCAGCGGAAGTAGTCACTTCTGATACCAAGAGGTGCAGCAAGTAATATATCAGTAATCCATGGAGACAAAGGCCTTAAAGGTCTCCTTTCCTGCTGTACCGGCGGTGAACTGCAGGATTTCCCGTCTGTTGACTGACTTGTAGTTGCATGACTACCACTACTGCTTCTATCTGATTCAGTATTCTGTTTCTTGTATATTGGGCGGTTATAATGAGTTAAAATCCGTAAGATCTCCCCACATGCAAGAGCCCACTGCTCAGAGTATTCATTCTGTACAAGAAAAGATTAAACTTAAAAATCAACCATATATGTATATACTGTTTTCATGGCAAATTGAGCAACAAGAAAGTTTTATCAATCAAGAAAAGATGATACTTATCAAGCATTTGGTATTTTAATTATTTTAGGAGGCATCTTGCAAACTTTTCCAAGTTATGTACCTCACTCCTCGGGCAGACTAGAGATATGAAAGAAGCAAATGGAGGATTGCTTTTATCGTAAACCAGAGTACCATCGATCAAACATGAGATAATTGGAAGCACCACTGCATGGCCATGCTCTGGATGATGTAGGACAAATGTAGCTGGAGTTCGATAAAATTAAAAAAAAAAAGTGACAATTAGCATGAAGTTGTCTGATCTTTCCTCGACAATAGAACAGTCTAGAGAAGTACATGAGTAAAGAATATCTACCCAGAACTTCATCAAAAAGGCGTTTCTCTGCTGATGGATAACGACTGCGGATCAACTGTCAAAACAAGTCGTTTGGTAAAAGACAATATGATAAGAGAACAAAAAGAAGTATAAGGCATACGACTTTCAGCAGAGAGGCATACCTCAGCTATGTCATCAGGAAATTGCTCAGATGTGAATTGTCCAAAATACTTGACATAAGCAGTAACTTGTGCCTGAGCAAGGGCCACACCAGAAACAAGAATGCATGTCAGTTCCATATAGAATTGAATTGATTGAAATGAAATGAAAAGAAAAAACACAACTGAAAGAAGAAAGAGGGTTCTTTTGAAAACAGAACAGCCACATGTACATCACAAAATCATAGTTCAGCAATAGATATAGCATTGGCTTACGGCTTAGTGAACTCATAAATTGACGAATCAATTCACTGTCAATTGGAAAAAGATGGATTCAAGAACGGACAGGTTAAGGTCAAAACCATACATAAACATAATCATTAGGAAGGCCAAATGATGCCTCTTGTTGTCTTTTTTTCTTAACTCAATTGTATGGCAGCAAGTGTTAGCAAAAACTATTTGTGTATAATCAAGTTAAAAAAGCTTTTCCAGAGGCTTCTTCCCTTGCTAACCTAAGTGATGCAACTCCAAATGTCCTTATAAAGGAAAGCAAGATAGTTTTGAAGACAAGGGTTTCAGAGGATTATAGACAACTAAGTAAACAAATCCCCCCAAAACAAGCCACTTGATGCCACATATTTACGGCCACCACAAATCTCCAGCAGTCTCTTAATCAGTCCCCTTACAAGACCAAGATGATGTGTCCTGTGATGAATTCCTTTTTTTAGAGTACCCCAGGAGTTTAAAACTTGAGACATAAACCTTACAAAGCAAGGTCACTACAACTGCCATCTGTTTCTTAGACCCATCACTCTCCGAATGAAGACATCAGACCCTTCAAAGTATCTTTGGAGGTTCATCAAATGTAAAATCAAGCTAAACTCTGAGGTGTTTCTGCAACATCAACTGCTTTCCTAAAATGCAGGCCAGTTGGCATTGGAGCATCTCCTCATTCCTAACCATCATCCCTCTAGTTATGAAAGCAGCAAGCCCTCTTTACTTTCCATGTGTGGAGATTTCTGCACCCAGAAGCATTAGCATAATAATTCACTGTACAAGACATATAGGGACAGACATGCAACCTAAGGTAACATCTTCCACAACTTCAACAAACTTAATCAGCACCAGCAATTGCATACTCTCCCCCCTCGTTCCCATCTCTGCAGATTGGCTTTCTATCACTATTATCCGAAATGTCAGAGATAAGAAGTTCATTGAGAGCGCCTTAAATGAAGCAGTCTACTTCTGTCACTAGCTTTGCACAACCCAGGAGCTTCAGTACTTGCTTCTTTTCTTACAAACCATCCAATTCCAGCAAACAAAATCATCCCGTGCAGCTATCTGAGCATCCATTAAAGAAACAAAATCCAAGCCATTAACAGAGAATGATTCCGGGGACGATGGCTATCGTCGATAGCAAACACCATGCTTCATACTGCAGTAGCAAAACGAGATGCCCACCAAATGGCATATCAAGCAACCCATCATCAACCCACAATAGCAACCCAGACAAATGGCCCCTCCATGACATGCACATATATCATCCCCCAACAACAGACGAGATGGATCAACCAAAGGACACACTAACTTCCCGATCCCCTCTGATAGAAATTCATGTCTGCAATCCTGCACTTTATTCTTATTCCTCGCTGAAGCATCTCCCTGTGAGACAATATGATGAGCCGGGCTAGGGAGTACTGGATCATGTCTAGGAATCACCGTTAGACATCATTTTCACCATCATAAAGACTGGTTTCCCAACCACTAAGCTAATAGGCAGACATGCAATCACCAGTCCTTCCTAGAAGAAAACATCTCCTTCTAAGACATAACTCATGTGCACTACCCGATTCCACCTAGAAACCTTTTCCAGTTATGAAGAAGTCCAAAGACTCGGCACTTCTTAATTTTCTTTTAAGGGGTTGGATTTAAATGAAGATCTTGTCTTTACAATCATTACCATGCTGTTAAAATTATTCCAAAACAGGCCACTAAATTTCATGTATAAGGAAAAAGCTAGACCAGGAAAGAAGCATGTAATTAACAACTAAAAGATAAGCACACGCAATACTATAACAAGAGAAGGTTATTTATCCAACCTTTCTCTGGTGGATATCTTGTGGGGGAGGCCAGAACAATGAAGAGAGCTGAAGACTATCAATCCATCGCTCAGAAGAAGTCGCAGCAGCAGCCATTGGTGATGAACAAGTGGTTGAAATTGGTAATTGAAGTCTCGATATTACAGCGAAAATAAGGAAAACCCTTTGTTGCTTTCACAAAACGGTGAGGGACTCCAGAAACACCAAAAAGGGAAAGGAGAAAAAACCAAGCTCCACCTCCCTCTTTCAGCTTCCTTCCCCCTCAAACCCGCACTCTCTTACCACCAATCAAGAATCCAAATATTGTAACTCAACATTCGTCCTGAATATTACAAACAGACCCCAGAATAGCAACACTCAATAACCAATGATGAAATACAAATCTAAGCTTCCCATCATCTTCCTTTCTTCTGCTGCAGAAACTTGTGCAGAATTATGTTGCCTCTACTGCTCCGCCGCTACCCATCACCAACTTCTCTGCAGCAAAAGCCAACACAATGAATCTTACCCTTGAAGAGTGGTGGGGAGAAAAGAAAAACAAAAGGATAATTTTTTTCACCACAAATCAGCAACCACCAACAAATTGATTCCAAAAACAAGAGACCCAGAACAGCAGAAGGCCAGATAAGAAGTAAAGCTCGAATCTTTACAAATTGAAGCCCTCAGAAACCGAGTAAAAATGAAATCAACTGGTGATTTCTAGAGAAAAGAAGAGGGGAAGTTCAAGTACAGAAGAGTACCTGTGGTAAGGAAGGAATTGGGGATCTGAGATAATTTTACAGGTGTGGAGTTTTCCGCCTGTGAACTAAGAAATCTGCGAGGAGAAATGGAAGTTTCGGAATCTTTTGGGTTCTTCTGAGTTTTACCAACTCCGTCAATATTTTTGATTGCTTTGTAGGAGAAGAAGAGAGAGGAGATCTTTAGGAGGGCTCTCAGAGCTCCAAATTCCAATGCTTAAGTTTAAAGATTTGGGCTCTGACCACGTGGCGACGATATTTTCCTCTCGCCTTACAGGCCCACGTCACCCACCTATTCTCTCTCTTGGCTCCTTATTATTCCCCAAATTATTATATGTATTTTATTTTATATATGTATGTATGCGCATGGATATATGTTTATCTACATGCATACATGGTCCATAGGCAATATGCTATGTAACATTTTGAGATTATTTTGATTAATGAAGGGGGTCAATTATATCGATGGTCATTTAATTTTGTGGTCACTGGCAAAGTGATCATCAAACTTTCAATTCGGATGTCTCGTTTAAACCCAAGTTCGGATGTCTCGATCGTCTGAATTTTCGACCTCAAGGTGTTAAATTAGGAGAATCTATCGAATCAAGTTAGACGGTTAAGTGTTTTTAGGATGTAACTAAAATGGAGAATGAGTTTGATATTTGTTACTGTTTGTTTTTTTAGTGTGTTGAAGTTACCATTAGTTCGAGTCCAACACCAAATTACAACAATGTCATTCAGTTGTCGTTGTGCTGTTCTCTAAACCTACTTCCTACAATTATCGAATGAGAGAGGATGGATACATGGGCATTGGGGTTTTAAGGAGTTAAGCTTTTAGTAGAAAAGTTTGGTTCTTGGATAAATTTGAAGAGAAGAAGAATAAGGGGAATTGGACATAGAGATGGATCAGCTAGAGAGAGTAGGGTTTAAGTAAATTTTGTAATAATATCAAAACACATCCACAAAAATACTTTAGAGAAATTGTTGGAATATGTAAAATTAAGAGGACTAAAAATGTAAATAGTTTTTGTATGAGGATTGAGGAGGAAATACGTTGGGGTTTGTGGTAAAGCTCCTACGTATTCTGCAACCTACTTAAGCCTCATTTTGGCTTAATGGCTGATCAACTAATCTAAGAACCCTATTTGCCGCCGTGGAGTAAAGCCTTTCTAAAAGGCCGAACCACGTTAAATCCTGTGTCGTTTATGATTATGTTCATTGATTCGAGATAGATTATCATGGTATCAGAGCCTCGCGAAGTTCTTCGTGTTTCACCTTGGTGATTTGAGGTTTCTTCGAGATTTATTGGGATCAAGCTTCCGCCTGTCGTGTTCTTCTTCGAGTATTGCTTCACTGGTTTTTCGGATTACGGAAATTGCTTTGTGACTGCTGCGGTTCTATTTTTGGCTTCTTCTTGGCTGTGGGATTTTCGAAAATTGATTTGTGACTGCTGCGGTTCTATTTTTTGCGTCTTCTTGGCGGTGGGCTTTTCGGGACTTGCTTTGCGGTGGCGGTTCAATTTTTGGCTTCTTTCTTTTGTGCCTCTTTTTCTCGGTGGCCACTTCTTGGTTGGTTGCTACTGCGAACGTCTTCTTGATTTGCAGTTGTTTCTTCTCGTCTGCGTCTTCTAGGCGGGTTGCTTCTTCTTGGCAGCGACCTCTTGGCTGGATTTTCTTTTATCTGAGACGCACAGCATATCTGGTATTCCTATTTTCCTTTCTTTCTTTGCTCTTGCTGCTTCCTGGTTAATTTTGTCTCGTGCGCAATGGATTCCATGAAGGAGGTTGTCTCCGCTCGGATCAATGGCAAAAACTATCTCCTATGGGAATTTCAATTCCGTGTTTTTATCGAGGGAAAGCGTCTGTTTTCTTATTTGGATGGTTCACTTCCTATGTCGGCTGAGATCGCCACGGCCAAAGAGAAGATCGACTGGGCGGCAAATAACGCTCAGGTTACTTCGTGTTTGCTTGGGACTGTGGATCCTAGCATTGCCTTGAGTTTGCGTTCGTTCTCTGCTGCCCACGAGATGTGGCATCATCTATGTTATCTCTACTCACAGACTAGTGCATCTAGGCAATTTGAAGTCTCCACTGCTATTGCGAATCTGTCTCAAGGTGACTATGATGTGCGTGACTATTATCAATCTGCTCTTCATCTTTGGACGGAAGAGGACATGTTGTCTCTTGCTGTCAATAAGGGACAGGTTACTCCAGCTATGCTTTAGGAACGCAAGCGGCTCTGGCTTTTGCAGGTTTTAGCCAAACTTCGTCCTGAATTTGAACTCGTCTGTGCTTTGTTGCTTCACCGCAACATATCTACTATTGATGACGTTGTTGTAGAGCTCATTCGTGAAGAGACACGACTGCGCAGTCAGGCTCAGGTAGATCATGGTTCTTTTAGCTCGGAAACCGCTTTTGTTGTCGGACACCTTGGTAAGCCTCATTTTCAGTGTCCCGTTCCTCCTCATGTTGAGTGCCATTATTGTCAGGAGAAGGGACATTTTAATATTCACTGCCGGAAGAGAAATCATTATAACTACTGCAAGACGGATGTTCATATTGTGCTCGGTTGTCCAAGTCTAGCTCGGCGTGGGAAGTCTAGTGGGTCCCGTCCTTCTGCTCTGGTTCCTGCGTACAGCGTGCAGCTTGCTTCGACGCCGCAATCCGTGCCAACACCCTCCGCTGGTTTGCTAGGTGCTCCTCCTGCTCCTGCCACCTTGTCCTCTGAGACTCTTGAGCAACTGGTTCAGTCTGCCCTTCAGAAGGTTCTCACTTCGGCATTGCAATCTGTTTTCTCGGCTACTCCTCCGACAGGTACTCCGATTTCTTGGCATCTTGATTCAGCAGCTTATAATCACATGTCTAGTTTTCGTGCTCAGTTCTTAAACTTGAAACATGCTCCTTCTCTAGAGCTACAAGTGGCAAATGGTTCTCGTCTTCCTGTTCAGGGGATGGGCACTGTTCGACAGCCTAATCTTATGTTATTTGATACTCTATATGTTCCTGGCCTGGTTCCCAATCTTGATTTTGTTGGTCAGTTAGCCGAAACTAGATGTCGTGTTATATTTGATTTCGATGGCTGTCTGGTACAGGATCGGAGCACGGGGAGGACGCTGGGTAAAGGTTCGCAGTGTGGGCGCACTTACACCTTAGATGGTTTGGAGTCTTTGGAGACATGTTCGCCTTTGGGGAGTGGAGACATGGTGGTTGGCGCGTCCTCTGCTACCAAGAATCTCTCGAGTTTTGCTAGTGATTTGCATTCTTTTTCTGTTTCCTTGGATGATTTGAATTTGTGGCACTGTAGTTTGGGCCACCCTCATAGTCATACTGTACGCTTAAAAACCATGTTTCGGAATAAGCTTTTGCCTGGGGTTTCGGGTTCGCAGTCTACTTATGATACTCCCTGTGTTAGTTGTATTCAGGCAAAAACAACTCAGATTTCTTTTAGATCTAGTGATACGCAGTATGCTGATGCTTTTGATTTGGTTCACGCCGACTTATGGGGTCCTCCTCCTACTACTTCTCGCATGGGTTATCTCTACTTTGCATTATTTATAGACCATGCTACTCGATATTGCTGGATTTATTTCCTGCGTAAGAAATCTAAGCTCTGTGGGATAGCTCTCGAGTTTACCAGATGGTCCATACTCAGTTTGGGAAGACGATTAAGATTGTTCGTTCCGATCCCGGTGGTGAGTTCAACTCGAATCCCTTACTTGCTTTCTATCGGCAGCATGGAATTATCTCTCAACTCTCGCGCACAGGTGTTTTCTAGCAGAATGGATTGGTGGAGAGGAAGCATCGTCACGTCCTTGATCTTACTCGGGCTCTTCTTATCCACTCACATGTTCCAGTTGGCTTTTGGGTGGAGGCAGTTCACATTGTCGTTTATTTAATCAACCGCCAGGTTACCCCTGTTCTAAACCAACAGTCGCCTTATTTCATGCTTTTTGGTAAACACCCTGACTACAGAAGGTTATGTGTGTTTGGTTGCCGTTGTTTTGTCTTAATGACGGCTAAAGAACGTCACAAATTAGACCCAAAGGTTGCTACTTGTGTCTTTATTTGGTACACCGATCGTCAAAAAGGCTACATGTGTTACGATGTGGATTCTCGTCGAGTTCGTATATCTCCTCATGTAGTATTCATGGAACATATTTTCCACTGCAAGATGAACTCTAAAGATCCTCCTGACCTGTCCTTCCTCGATTCTCTACCGCTGGCCACTCTCTTGGAAATGACTACTCCGACTTCGCCTGCTCCGTCTCCTGTACTGCCTGAACCAGGTTTCCCCTCCACTTCTGGGTCATCGTCCCAGTCACACGAGCCAGCTACGCCGCCCACTACGAGCTCGTCCTCCAGATCAACCTCCAGCTCGGCACCGCCAACAACGAGCTCGCCGTCCAGCTCCTCATCTAGCTCGGCTACTTCTAGCGAGTCCGAGTCTAAGTCCTCGCCATCTCTATCTCCTGAAGTTCCAGTTCTACGGCGCTCCAACAACAGCAACTTTGGTCAGCCTCCCCTTCGGTCGACTTCATGGCATTCTCGATAGATGCTCTTGCCATTCCCATCCCTACTTCATATCGTCAAGCTCGTGGAAATGAGAATAGGGAATGTGCTATGGATGAGGAAAAGGATGCCCTTGAAGCTCAAAATACATGGTCTCTTGTTCCTCAGCCTGTAAATAAGAATGTAGTGGGTTCTCGATGGGTTTACACAGTAAAACTTCATCCTGATGGGACATTGGAACAATTCCATGCTCGATTTGTTGCACAGGGGTTTAAGAAAGAATTTGGTATTGATTATGAGGATACGTTTGCGCTAGTGTCTAAGATGCAAACTGTCCGCACTATTTTGGTTGTGGCAGCTATGAAGAACTGGCCTCTTGTGCAGCTTGATGTTAAAAATGTGTTCCTTCATGGTGACTTGAAGGAGACCATTTATATGGAGAGACCTCCCGATTAACTAAAGGTGACAGTTATATGGTTTGTCTTTTGTATCGGTCTCTTTATGGATTGAAACAGGCTCTGCGTGCATGGTTTGAGAAATTTCATAATACGATCCTGCAGGCGGGTTTTGTTCAAAGTGATAATGACCCATCCTTGTTCACGAGATCCACTATTCATGACTTGACTGTTCTTTTGATCTACGTTGATGACATGATCGTGACAGGTGATCTGCAGGCATTCGGGAGTTGATTGATGTTCTGCACAAGGCGTTTCGTCTGAAAGAATTGGGCAATCTTGCTTATTTCCTGGGTTTAGAAGTACAATGTTCCCCTCATGGGTTGTTTGTTTCTCAGCATAAATATATATCGGATCTTCTTGAACAGGCGCGGCTTATTGACTGCAAACCTGCAGTAAACACTAACACCTATGGAACAATATTTGAAGTTATGCAGTACGGGTGGTGATGTTCTCTCTTCTTCCGATGGTTCTCTATATCGCAGCCTTCTTGGAAGTCTACTATACTTGACTTCTACTCGGCCAGATGTCTCTTACGCTGTCCAGATTGTCAGTCAGTTTATTTCTTCTCCTAGGACGTTGCATTTGGATGCTGTCTATCGGATTCTTCGTTACTTGTGGGGCACAGCTGAAGTTGGTCTCTATTTTCCCTCTTATGGTAATCTCTCTCTCGCTGCCTATGCAGATGCTGATTATGCAGGATGTCTTGATACTCGCCGTTCTACGTCTGGTTGGTGTGTTCAGTTTGGTTCTTTGATTATTTCTTGTCGGTGTAAAAAGCAGGATCGTGTTTCCAAATCCTCTGCTGAAGCTGAGTATCGTTCTATGTTTGATGTTAGTTCCGAGTTGGTCTGGTTACATCGTCTTCTTGCCGAGTTGGGTATCACTTGTCATACTGTAACACCCTACCCTATACGTTTTGCCTAATCATATTGTTCATACAATTGCAGCGAAATTAATCTCGGGTGTTACATTAATTATCAAAATTTACCTAAATAAAATTTCGACATGAATTACTCGCGTAATGGGCTAACAGTTCTTCCATATGATCCTGCAAAATAATTCATCTGAATCCATGCATTCATAGACAAACACATATACTCACAACAATATGCATTGGCTTTTCATAGCCATAGTCACAGTTTCATACTACACAACTGCATACCATACTTATACATACCATAATCGTCACAACTTACACAGTTACACAAATATACACATATCATCAACTTTCCACACCTGTGGATATCTCACACTACATCAGAAGCTAGTATGCACATGAAAAACGTTCTGAAAACATTTTTTACAAAAAGGTGTGGATCACTTGCCAAAATCCCGAGTAGTAGTCCAAGCACAGAATAATTGAAGACCATACCTCATCCTGGCTTCAACTCTAGCTCCTCTCCCACCTAACACTTATCTACTGCTGCTGCTGATGATCTGCTTACACATAGCATAAGCAGAGAAGAAGAATAAAAGAGGGTCAGCTCATAGCTCAGTGAGATAATCATAGCATCGTGAGTTAATAACATAGCATACCACTACCATACATCTAGCAAACAAGCCAAAGCACTAGGATCACATCTCAGCCCTCCGACATCCCAATAGGCAAAAGACTCAACCACCTTGACTTATGTATATGCATCTTATCATGTTTTAATCATAGGCGCCTGGCTACTCCCATGCTAATAACTCTCCCGGGAAACATACCCCACATCCCGTCGGATGTAGTCATACATACCCCAACATCCCGTCGGATGTGGTCATACATACCCCACACCACTATGGGTGTAGTCATACCCCGACACCACTCTGGGTGTGGTCATATCTCGTAAGAATTCTTCAGTCACCACCACATGAGAGGTGTGACTATCATACATATCATAATAGAGTAATAGCATAGGGAGCCCTAATTACTATGTAGTTGACCGTGAGACCACAACACTCATATTTGGTATCCTTATACATTATTCATATCTCATCTTGCTTAATCATAATTCATTACTTACGCATGTGCTTGACCTGGCCATAATTGGCTCAACATAGGTAAATCAGGAGTCGTATAATTGCACTTCCTCGGGATAAACCCTTGTGCAAGTCATCCTCCTTAAACATCATAATATCACCCTGGGAAGTTTATTTCTCCCACTTGTGAATCCAAATAGAACCACAATATCACATCATGTCAAAACACCTGATCGAACAACCATGAAGTCATATCAACAGTTAAGCCACAAATGACAACATGTATGCAATCATCAGCATAAACAAGGTCCATATCGATTAGGGCAAGTCAATAATATCATACAACAGTCCAGGGTCAACATATAGCACAAAAGTTCATACACCCCTAATCATGCCATTCTAGTTCACCTAGGTCAATTCTAAGCATCAATATCATTATCGTGATACGACAAACCCGGTATGCCGTGCTAATCCCTCACCAGTTCTGGTTGTTCAAACACCGGTTTAACCTTCCCGTACTAAAACGTCAATTTCTCAAACGAACCCCGAATTAAAATCCGAGACCGTCCTAATATCCCCTGCAGTATCCCCGTCAATATTAGTTCTAGGCTCCAGGTCAAATTCTTGATAAAAACACATCAAACCCTGGCCGGAGCTAAATTCAGCGGTTTGGACCCCGACCTAAATAATAGCCGAAATTCAGGGATTAGAACTAGAGGATTGATAACCTCGCTGCAGGAAGCTCGTATATGAAATTTGGGCTCAATCCGGCTTCCGGATACTCCGAAACCCTAATTTGGCTTATCGGGAATTCAAGAAATTCCTGAACCAAAAACTCGTTTTAAAGCTTTAAATCGATAAATTACTATGTATGGATGAATTAGGCATTACTTACGGGATTTTTGGATCACTAGGGCTCAAGATTGGAGCTTTGGAATTTTTTTCCCAGGAGCTCTCTGCGTGCTCTGCTTCTCGGCTTTCTCTCGTTTCAGAAATTGAGAAAATGATGATGGAGATGAGAATTAAAAGGGACGGGGAAATGCCTGCTTAATGTAATATTATATATATATATATATATATATATATATATTATATAATATAATATATATATAATTAATACGTATACTTATCCGATCGATCGATAATCCGATTTTCGCCGAAATACTGTCAAAATGCTCGATTTTAAATCGCGAACTTTCTAGCGATCGAAATATGAGTTTTGCCGAAACGGGGTGTTACACATACTCCTGTTACTTTGTATGCAAATAATATGAGCGCTATTCGGATTTCCACGAATCCAGTCCTTCATGATCGTACGAAGCACATCGAGATTCATCTGCATTACATTCGTTAGCTTGTCTCAGAAGGATGGATGCAGCTGGAGTATCTTCATACAGAGGATCAGACGACAGGTCTTCTTACTAAGGGAGTTTCTTCTAGTCGTCATTGCCTCATTTGTATTTGTCGCACAAATTGATGCTGCGTCAAGCACCATCAGTTTGAGGGGGGATGTTGGAATATATAAAATTAAGATGACTAAAAATGTAAATAGTTTTTGTATGAGTAATGGTTGTGGTATAGCTCCTACGTATTCCGCAGCCTACTTAAGCCCCATTTTGGCTTAATTGTTGATCAACTAATCTAAGAACCCTATTTGCCACCGTGGAGTAAAGCCTTTCTGAAAGGCCGAACCACGTTAAATCCTGTGTCGTTTATGATTATGTTCATTAATTCGAGATAGATTATCAGAAATATCCTAATTCACAATTAATTTTTGTATCAAGCTGAATAGCAAAATAATGTTGAGAGATCAATATCTTCGTCGATAGCATAACCTCTAAAGTTGGAGCATCAATATGCTTATGAGGCTCACTAGTTATGTCGTTCGTGTCATGTCTTACTCGCTACATGGCATGTCCGATCCCAACTCCGAAAACACTATATATATCACACATGCCATCCGAGGAGATGGTTCCAAGACGCATGGACAAGCATTCTCTCAAATGCCCATTTTCGCCTAGGGTTCTTACAATCATTTATCATATCTAAATGTCTATATTAGATAACATGCGCAACCAGTGGATCAAAACGACACTGTTTAGAGCATTTCGAACTAACTGATCATCTCCAATGTTATGAATGATTGAAACTCGATACCAACATTACATATTGTATTGTGAATACCACAATGATATGGATTGGTGAAGCACATTATTTTCTCACCATGTGGTTGGCCGTTGACCTTACAAAACCCTGTTATGTAGCATCATTTCCTATGTATTCGTTGACATTATGCATCTAGGCTCTCTTGCTTCTGTTCTTTTGTGCCATGGTCAACCCACCTAATTATTAGTGGAAATCGCAAACTGCCGCTGTCTTTTGTAACATGTACCGAAAGTTTGGAGTAGGACAGATTAACGCGGGTGGATGGTGGGTGGGTGGAATTAAAGAGAGCACTTAGACGAATGATAATTGCTTGACTCCTAATTAGACTTGGACACTAGGCAAAGTCAAAGCGCACTAATTCTAAAGAAGAAGGGGACGTCTTAAGTTAATACATTGTTAATACAAATTGATTAGTATGAAATAACTTTGATTATTGGAGTAGTACTTATGATAACTTTTGGGAAGGAAAGAAGTAATTGTGATCGTTCACATAACTTACATTGATAATGTTATGTATGTATTACGTACGTGGTTTGTTATTTTGATTGGTGAAAACGGGATTATTATATATGATACACCCGTTTCCACCTACAACATATGCATTAACTCGCGGTTAGGAATAAATCATGCGGATATTAGTCGCTCGTTAGTAATATCATCCGAGCTCGAGTAGAGCTCTTGAACTCATTAATGAGCCGAGCTCGAGTTAGACACAAGACAAGATTTTGGTAATCAAGTAAAGCTCGAGTTTGGCTCGTTTATTAACGAGTCTAGCTCAAGGTAAGTCAAACTCGACTAGAATCAATTATAGCCCTAATTACAACAACCATGAAACATCAAGATTCATAATGAAACATTTTGGTTTTATTTAGGGTAAATACAATTTAATATCCAAATCTTTCATTTTAAACAATATAATAGCCAAACCTTTTCGAAAACAATTTAATAACCAAATCGTCAACTTTTCGTTCGTTTGACCGTTAGTTGACACTTCAAAAAAGCTTTGTTTAGGGGAAATTGTCACAATACAACTTTATTTCTTGTTTTGGCATTGCAGATGACTGAATATTTAGATATTCTATACCATCATGGTGGAGTTATGGATTTCTCGGGTTTGGAACTACGATATGTTGGTGGTTTTTCAGAGAAGATATCGATGGATATTGATGAAGTGTCGTACTTCAAACTTTTTTGAAGTGTCAACTAACGGGCAAACAGACAGAAAGTTGACGATTTGGATATTAGATTGTTTTCGAAAAGGTTTGGCTATTATATTGTTTAAAATAAAAGGTTTGGATATTAAATTGTATTTACCCTTTAATTTATATATATATATATATTTTTTAAGAATGGTTTTATTTCTATTTTTTATGAAACGAAATTGGCCTTGTTGTATTAGAAGAATATACTTATCGATACAAAAAAAGGTTTTGTGTCTTTCTCAATCTCACGTGGATGCCAATATATAAAGCAGGCCAGGCAGCACTACTGCCCGAACCCCTGCCCGAGAAGCATCAAAACCACCATAAAACGAGCACGTCGCCGGCTTCAGTGGCTGAGGATATCCGGGCAGGAACCACAAAACCACCGCGGGCAGCATTCCTGGCCGCCGTAAATATCTAGAAAAAAACCAGGTGCCAGCCTGGCCCCGCGATTTAGATATTTTCTCCAGCCAATCAGCTGCCAGGTATAGATCCGGGAAGCGTTTCGGCCGGCGACCCGACCCGACTCGGTACGCCCGCGGGTCGTTGGCTTTAACGCCCGCCGTTAGATATCTCTTTGCTTCCTCCGCCGCACGATTGATGATGGGATACATAATTCAATTGTCATGCATGGTTTTCACACCCCCCAAATATGCTCATGATTAAAGCTTAATCATCTTTAATCATAATACAAATTTCTTCCCAATATGATCCCAAAATTAGCTAATAATTTGAAGTTAAATTCTTTTTCTGATTTATTATGGACATCATATAGTGATGACAATGAGACGGGTGATACCTCAATATTCATATTTGTCACACATACCTAGTGCGGATCAGGTCGGATAATATTCGTGTGGGTATGAGTCGGGGGCAAGTCAGAAACTCATTCTTATATATATAATTTGAAGAAACTATTTATTTATTTATTTATTTATTTTCTTAACGATGAATACAAAAGGAACGTAGTTCATAAATGAAAACATAGATAATATGTAGATTAATTGAGAAAATTAGTTGAAAGATGAAGTCTTTCACTTATCTAAAGTATTGTTGAGTGAAATATGAATTTAAGTCAAGTAAATATACAAGAACTGCAATCGAATATTTGATACAGATCAAGATATAATAACAGGTCAAATAGCGAGACGAGATGAGTCAGAACATGACAAAAGTAGTACTCATGTCCTGTCCCACGCTATTACAGCTCCGATATTATCCACTTTAATACATATAAGAGGTCAGGTTATACCCGACGAGGCGGGTTCAAATTGCCATCACTACCGTCATGATTAGCTGGTTAGCGTTGTTAGAATATGATTGGAGGAAGGATAGTTGGTGTCGTGGAAGAGAAGAAGAAGTAAATTAAAGAAGAATCTAGAACGACAAAAACCCAACCCCCAAAGGCCAAAAAGCTAGGTAATTAGAAAAAGTCTGGAAGTTTTCATAAGTGGGAGGTGAATGTCGGTCGCCCCCACCTCTCCATTAAACCCTATTAATTAAGCCCTAAACATTAATTAATTAGCTGAATCACCACTACTAAGTGGACTGGAAACTATTGGCTAGGGGACAGGATACGGTGACAACCCCCTTGAGGGTTGTCAGATTCACAACCACCTTTGTGGCCATCGGATACGTTCTCTCTCCTGTCTTTTTCTTCTTTTTTTAAATTAATGGTTAAGATTAAACCAAGGGCAAATTCGGAATGGAAAACTTACCACATGAGATCCTTTCCATTTTCCATATAAATACTTTTTATTACCAAAAAAAAAAAAAAAACAGACCCTCTCACATTCTCCTGCGTCTCCCTCCTCTTCCCCTCTTACATATCTCTAACAAAAAAACCCTAGCCGTCAAGAGCTCCACCACCGTCGCCGCCTCTGCCTCCCCTGCCGCCGCGCCGCTGTCCTCCCCTCGCGCCCCGCCCCGCCGCTGTCCTCCCCTCCCTCTTCCTCTCCCGTGCCCACCGTTCACAGCCTGCTGTCCCCGCCATCATGATCGAGATCTACGCCGCCGCCTGGCTCCGCGACGTCCAGATCGGCTCCGTCCGCGTTCTCATCAGCAACGTCCAGATCGACGTCCAGATCGTCTCTACACCAAGCTCTCTGCCTCCGGCGTCGGCTTCAACGACCTCCTCGACGCCAAGGCCACCGCCGGGGGTGCGAAGAATCTCGATGAGAAGACCGCCAATGCTAGTGGTACTAATTCCTATTGGTACGATACCACTACTCACTGGTACGTACCAGTGGCTCCCCTACCACTACTCACTGGTACCACTATCATCTGGTACCACTATCATCTAATACCACTATTATCTGTTTTTTTGTGTTATTCTCTACTGGTACCGCTACCAATGCTAGTGGTAGCGCTACCAGTGCTAGTAGCGTTGTGTTATTCTCTACTGGTAGCGTTGTACTGGTAGCGTACCACTAGTATTGGTACATTTTTTACTGGTACCGCTAGTACTGGTACATTTTTTAACGTACTGGTAGCGTACCACTAGCACTGGTATATTAATTACCAGTAGACTAATATATTGGTACACTTTTTAACGCATTGGTACATTTTTTCAGGTTGCCGGAGGGAGTCTGCCGGAGAGAATTCGCCGGAGAAAAAGTTTGTCAGTCGATGCGGAGTGGCTGCTGGAGAAAGGAAAAGAGAGAGAGATAGATAGAGATATTAATGTATAAGATTTAAATTTCAGAAAAAATTGTATTTAATATGGGTATTAAATTCCCAATATAATTAATACAAAAAAGGTAATTAATATATTCATTTTTTTCATACCCAAAATATCCTTGGTTGTGAATCTGACAACCCCAAGGGGGTTGTCACCGTATCCTGTCCCATTGGCTAGCTATAATTATTAATTAGCCTCGACTTAATTATTATTACGCTTAAAGTTTAGACTAATGCTCTTTGCCTCTTTCCTTTCACTACTTACATTTGATAAGGTTTTCTCTCCTGTTATAAAATTGTGCTAAAGAGACATGCATGAGTATGAACGGTTAACCATAATTAAGCTAACTGACAGCACGAGGACGATGACACACATAAATCGAGAAATCACGGAGAATTCCTGGTCAATACTTCAGCATAGGGTGCTCATCAACACTTCAACAGCACGGTGAATGTGTCAAATCAACAAGAAACTTAGTACTTCCCGGTTTTCCGTCTCCGATCGTTTTGTATTTTGACGGTTTCGATTGTGGGTTTAAAACCGGGAAACTTATATAAGAAATCGAAACTCATTCTTTGTTAAGGGGTGATGCATGGCTTGTAAGGTTGAATTGTTTGGCGCACACTCTCTCTCAGTTCGGTGTTAATCGATTTCTTTATATCCAAACCAAACCGTTAAGATCTCTGTTTTAGAGGAACGAACATTTTCGATTTTTTCGTCTTAATTACGGGGTTGTTTGGAAGTTGCGATTGTTAAATAGATGTATTGTTGAGAATGCATGTATAATATTATACATGTATTGTCGAATTTGATGCATTGTAGAATACAACGTTTGGTATGTGTGATTGTGTATGTCGCATCAGCTAAAAACTAAGACAAAACAATCTCAACTCAACTATCTCAACAATCACAACTAAAAGTAGAGATATAACAATAACTCAAAATGAGTGGTAGTTTCTGTCACATCACAGAAACAATCCATGTATTGTTTCTACTAAAAAAACAAAAAAACCGATGCATTGTAAACAATACATGCATAATGACAATCTCAACAAAACAATCGCAACTTCCAAAATCACCCCAACGTTTCGATTAACCGAACCGTGTCGGATATATATGTCGCAATCTCTGGTCTCATAATCAAAATGTCACTGCTTGCTGAGGCGGCTAGCTGCACCCGTGTCCAATCATTCCACAAACCCTAACTTCCATGGACGGCCGCTGGATTGCTATCTGTAGGTCCCTTGTTACGTCGTTTATATAGCGATCGTAACATAATATAATCATGTTTCGCTTGCATTATTATTAGTTAATTACGTTGATGGGCTGATTAAGCCCTCTGTCGTCGTCTTTAGAGCTAGTTAATTAGTTGGCGAATGAAAAATATCATCGCAATATAGTAATAGTATAGAGATGCAAATGGTCGGTTTGATCGATTAGTTGAACATATTTGTTTATTAATGGTGTGTTCTTTAATTCATAAATAGGTGGTAGATGTGTATATATGATTCAATGGTAGGCATCATTGATCCGATATGAAGTAAAAAAAAAAAAAAAACAAGAGTCAGTAATTTTTGTGAGAAAGTAGTGGGATAAGATTTATAATTGCACTTTTCTTAATATCTTGAGTCAGTAGAATCATTTTGTTTTTGACATATGACATCGGAGTGTGATTTGATCAAGAGTTCTCTCGTGTTTAATTAAGTCACCACAGTTCGATATCCGTAAAACACATGATACAGTGAATGTATGCAAATTTCAAGTCCGTGACTTGGATTTCATTTGAGGGGGAGGAAGAGGAAGAAAAAAAAATGATGTAAAAATACATATTTGGACCTCTCTCGGAACTTTCTTCAACAACCTTCGTGCCCTGTTTTGATGAATTCTTTGACATCCCCTCAGGGGGCCATATGCTCCATTGAGTTGCTTGATCAATGATAGGTTCTTCCCATGCTGCTAGAGTGTACTATATATCTCTATTGTTTAACGTGGTCCTTATAGACGACACTTTTGGTCGTCGTGCAAACACGAGCCTGTAGGTTGTCTGGTAAGAGTGTTCTTTTATGTTTTTTTCTTCTTAATTTTACAGGTTTGAATGAAGATTCAAGAAGGCGCAAGGAGGGTGTTGGAACCTTACCTAGTGTCTAGTTCATCTAGGCATCGCTTAAACCTAGCTAGATTCTAAGAATGTGCGAGGAAGGTATTGGAATCATGACACGCGTATCGAGTTCGCTTAGGCGTGGGCTAAGTCTGGATAGATTCTAAGAAGAAAAAAAAAGCAACTTGAACAACATGATGAAATAACAACTTAATTAAAACACTTCCCCATTGAAGTAAAAATAACTCACTAAGTTTACAAAGTAATAATAGCTATACCATGGCCAGGGATGTTTGGATACGAAAGCTTAAAAAAGGAGTGGTCGAAAGGAAGAGATGCTACTGAGTGAAAAGAGCCACAGATATCCATGTCAGTCTCGTGGAGCAAGGAACAGCCCTTTACTTCTTATCTTTATATTTGCCAATTGCTCTTGAACGTACGTAACTGCATGTATACAGGGCCAACGGCCCATGCAGTTACGAATTTCGTACAACCGTGTATGATCGAGATGTCTTATGTTCGAATTGGCACAATACCTGATATTTCAACCGTTGATTTAAGCCCATGGATGGGCCAGAAAATAAAAATGGTATGTTAACATCTATTTTTCACCTTGGGGACGTCGGCCCACGGAGCTGAGAATTTGTTGTGCCGGGGCGAGGAACACATATGGGCTTCAAATCATCCAAGCCCAATTCATCGGAGCCCACGCCTCACTTCTCTCAACTCGCACGTGCAACAGCTCCCTCCACGTGCGGGTAAGAAGCATCCAGTCGTTCGACGATCAATGAATCCGAAGAAAAAAGAAAGACGCAAAAGGAAAGGGAAAGTCAGAAAGCAGTAACCTGGGGGAGATCGGAAGAGACTGTGATCGACCGTTTCTCAGATTGCCGGGGAAAAACCTCCAAAATGGTGTAACCTACCTGTTGAAGCTCAGCTCCTCAATGAAGCTCCTCGTCGGTGTTCTCTTTTCCTTCTTCCTCGCTCTTCCTTCCGCCGTCGCCAGAGGCGGCGAACGCGGTGGCACTCTCTCAGGTCCGCCTCTCTCTCTCTCTCTCTCTCTCCGTCTGCGTTTCGTTTGTATTGAGTCTGAATCGAATTGTGGGCATATGGTTGTCGATGGACAATTATGCATTTCTGATGATGAATTAGTCGGTTAATTGTGGAGCTTAAGCAGCAAATGATGAAGTTTGTAGTTTGCGTCATTTTCCTATTTGGAGCATAAATCCGGGAGGATTGAATAACAGATGTAGTTTCGATATATGTAGGAAAGATAGTAACAGGTATCCTTTTCTTTCTCTGTTTCCCGTTGAAAATGACTTGGATCTAGAGCTTGGTCATCACTGTATTTTCTTCTGTGGTGTTTATTCGTTTGTTTGAAGAGTATGAGAATGATAGGAGCAATGTGGCTACTACTAAAGCGCGGGTTTTGCTTGAAGATGAGAAGTCACCGAACAAGTAATGCCGATTTGGCTTCCTAACACTGAAATTTAGTTAATTCTGCGGTATTTACCTTGTTTCTAGAGGATTGAAAATTTTGGGGGGGTTCTAAAAAATGCTTCCAGGATTGCTAGAGCTCGTGGGTACATGACGAACTCGGATCTCGAGAAGGCGGTGAAGGATTTTGGGCGAAGATGTAGCAACATTTCTAGGATATACAGGTAGTCCCTGATAAGATCCTGTAGTCTTTTTTTTTTTTTTAATAAATTGGGTAATAATACTTGGTTAGATGTTAACAAGTTGTTAGCTTTGAGGTGATGCAACTGATTTTTTATTATGGTTTGTTTCTTTGAGGGGTTCTCTGGATTCAGCATTGGAGAGAGTGTGAATGGAGTTCCACTGGTAATACTTTTGCTGAAGTTAGTTCCACACTTCATCTTCCCTAGTTACATCTCCTTTTCCTCTTTAAGCCATGTGGTCTTATTGAGAAAGTAATTTTCACACAATTTGAATTCTCTCAAATTTCTAAATGATCTTTTGTTTCTCCATTTTCTTTAGTGGGTAATAGAAATTTCTGATAAGCCTGGGGAAGAAGAGGGCGAGCCTGCGTTCAAGGTAATTGATGTAGTATCATCTAACTGGATGCTGAAGTTCTAGCTTATGTGTTCCTCTGATAAGCTTCAATGTCTACTAAAAGTTTCATTATACATTTATATAAATATCTCAATTCCTATGGTGCATATTTTCCTTGTCATCATTTGTCAAGCTTGGCTTGTGTTTTATTTTATTTCCATAGTTGTTCTCACTTTCTGCAGTATATTGGAAATGTTCATGGGGATGAACCTGTTGGGCGTGAACTTCTTATTCGGTTAGCTAATTGGATATGCGACAACCATTTGAAGGATCCTCTGGTATTCTCATTTCTACTCTGATATGTACTTTTGGATCTCCTTTACCACATAGCCTGCTAGATTTGATCCCAGTTTTTATCTTTACAGGTCAGATCAATTGTGGAAAATAGTCACCTTCATATTCTTCCATCAATTAACCCTGATGGGTTTGCATTACAGAGGCGCGGTAATGCAAAAAATATTGATCTGAATCGTGATTTTCCTGACCAGGTAAGACATCCTTTTCAGGAAAATATCTTGCAATTAGCTGAATAAGTTAAATTGAAACAGCTCACATATGTGTGCTTTAATAGCTAATAAGTTTTGAGTCCTTCTATATACCCCAAAAGAACTTCTTAAGTCACAGTTGAGACTATTTCAAAATTGGTGCATTAGGTATCAATTATCATAGAGAAGAAGCAAGACAGTGCAATTTGCTCTGACACATTCCTATTTTATCTTGATTGTTTGGCACTGAGCAAATCTTTTTCAACTTCATGTAACATGTCTTCAAAAGATGCCAGGCCATTAATCACGCTTATAGTCCATACTGAAACTTGTGGTCAAGTAAAGATACAACATTGTGTTACTTCAAACTCAACTAGAAATATATATTGAAGTTTTGGTCAGGATGGTTCAGCCCAGCTTTTCATCTTCCATACTGTAGACTTATGTCAAAATACTCTTGATCACATTAAATGCAGTTCTTTCCTCTGAATGACGATATACATACGCGTCAACCTGAAACAGCAGCAGTTATGAAATGGCTGAGTGAGATACGTTTTACAGGTTCTGCAACTTTGCACGGGGTAAGATTTCATTATCATTTATGATTTTTCCGTTCGTTATAATTTAGGAGTTATTTATTACTCAATCATATCATGCACACCAGTTAAAGAATTAGACTTATTAAGGGCCTTTGTCTTGGCTAAAGCAAGTTTGTTATCATGTGACTGGACTTCGTCTTGCTCACTGTAGAGTGTAGACATTCTCAGCTTGTCTTGTCATTTTCAGGGTGCACTTGTTGCTAATTATCCATGGGATGGTACCAGTGATGGAAGGTAAATTTCTTTTATTTGAATGCATCTTCAGACTTATTTTTCAGTTAGGATAAATTTGGATTTTTCACCAAGAAGAGTTGAATTCTATACTGATGAACCTTTTCTTGCTCACACCCTGCTTTTGTGCTGGTGCTTTGTCTTTAGTTTTTGCCCCTCTGGTTCTTAGACTTTTTTCTCAAGTGGCTTTTTGCCCTGTACTCTTTTGTTGCCTTTCTTTCTTGCTCAATCTTTTTTGTTGTTGTTGTTGCATTCTTGTGTAGCTAGTAAATTTATAGCTTTCCGCATGATACCTGATGTGACTCTTTGAGTAAATGTTTTCTTTGCCATAAAATAGAACTCCAGGGCTACTTCTATTATCATTGAAATGATCTCTTTGTCTCGCTTAATTTACCATGTTTGTGCAATCATATACTTACACTTTATGAAGTGATTAATAAAGTTACCTTATGAGTATCATCTGGTTGGCAGAGGGTTTATGTTTGACTTATTGATGTGCTCTTGTTTCTCTGATTTCCAAATTCAGGAAACATTATTATTCATGCCCGGATGATGATACTTTCCGGTTCCTGGCGAGCACTTATAGTCAATCTCACCGTAACATGTCTTTGAGCACGGAGTTCCCAGGGGGCATAACAAATGGAGCATTTTGGTTGGTAGTTTCAGAACCTGCTATTTTTGTCACATTTCTTCAATGTTTCTAAGCAGAAGACTACATGAAAGGCAACTTGTTTACTAATTCAAGGAAATTTGAATTATTTTTTATTGACATTTCTTTTTTACCGCGCCATTTATTCTTTTCAACTTGTTTCTGAATTATACTCCAGGTATCCAATATATGGAGCAATGCAAGATTGGAACTATATACATGCTGGATGTTTTGAGTTGACCTTGGAAGTCAGTGATGATAAATGGCCAATGATTGATGAGGTTGATTCTCGTTCCCTAATCTGTTAGTTTATCCAAATGCTAACACATCAAGGTTCAGCTTGCCCCCTTCTTTCCATATGCTGTAACCAACGTTGCTTTATCTTTTGTCCTTTGTATTTGGACAGATTCCTACACTCTGGGAGCACAACAAAATGAGTTTGCTGAACCTTGCAGCTTCAGTTTTGAAGGTATGCTTGTGGTATTCATTTGTACGCAACAGAAGAAAAGAACTTAACCGAGTCATGTTTAGCTTCTAGAAGTAACCATATTTAAAAGTTAATACACAGAATGGTGGCTTACCAATCTTGTTATGGTTTTTGGTATTAGTAATTTCATGGGACATTAATAAGATCGGAATTGATGAAATTCTTTTTACATACTTATGGTGTTACCGTATTTATGTACCAATGTGTATGTCTCTCTTATAGACAGGAGTACATGGAAGGATCTTTGCCTCGGATTCTGGAACTCCTTTGCCTGGATTTATCACCATCAAGGGAATAAACTACACGGTATAAGCCTATCATCTGTTCCACTTTCCTTCTTCTTCTTTCAGTTATTCCCGGTGGTTCGATTGAAGGTCTTTGTGTTATTGTCTGTGCTGAAACTGTTGTGGAGTAGGTTTTCCCAAGCACATGTAGCTCCCATTTTGCTCCAAGACCTTGCTTTTATGTATTGTTGTTAATATGTTCAAGCCTCTTGCCAAATTGCCTTTCCTTTATGACTTTCTTCTGTGCTTTTGGTCAGCTTTGACAGGCAAATGACTAATGCAAATGCTAAGTAGATCGATGGATCATCAACTCTTTGTAGTTTAGGGGCTTATTTTAGTTGGGACAGTGGTAGCATGCTTTAAACAGCAATAGGTAAACCATTACTCATACAACGTGTGTTGAATGTGAGTGTCAAGAGTCTGGCTTTTCAACTCATTTTCTCCAGCTTTCCTTTTCTTTTTGCCGTCATTCCATCTTATGCATGACCATTCATGTACATTGAAGCTATCTTGACTTAAGAACTGTCTATCTGTCTTGTTGCACTGTGAGTTTAAACAAGTGTTTTGTCCCTAATCTTCCTTTTGCAGCTTTTAAACTTTATTCATTCATAGGAACTTTGTTTGATAGGTTAATGCTGGAAGAGCATTTGGGGATTATCATCGGCTGCTTGTCCCCGGAGAGAGATATGAAGGTATCTTCAGTTTCATACATTCAGTTTGGCTGAACCACAGTCCTACTAGGTCTAGGTTAAATATAGACAGAACTTGACCCAATTTCAGATTTCACCAAAGGTCTTTTTGAGTGGTAAAGTTTCACCAAAATCTTTCAAGTTTGAACCTTAACATGAACACACAACGCAAACAAGGATACATTGACTAACTCTTTAGTACCCTAAACTTGTACTCCGGTAAGTGCATGATTATCTTTGTGTATTTGTGCTTGTAGTTATGGCCACTATGCCTGGGTATAAATCCAAGATGACAACCATATCATTAGGAGAGACAGCCATGACAGTGGATTTCATTCTCGATCCAGAGACCACAACCAAGCGGTATCTATGGAGAACTTCTGGTTGCAATTGTGGCGGCAGCAGCAGCAGCAGCAAGTTTGGCTTCGAAATGTTCTGGACGCTTCACTTCGAAGTTTATGTTGTTATCATCATATTGTTATTTTGGTTTCTGATAAGGAGGAGATTGAAATCCAATCTCTCAAACGATAAACAGCATGCAGCACGAAGTTCCTTACTTCCTGCATAAGCAACTTGTAGTCAACTTGTACAAGTTACCTCTGTGACATAGCAAAATAGTCAAAATACACTCTTACCTGTTCTTCACTGATCAATGTTTAGCCTTCAAAACAGTCTCGATATAGAATTTACCAATCTTAGACATACTGTGTAACAGATATTTTTGCGAACAATTTCCAAGTGTATCACTTAACCAGTAAACCTGGATTGTTAATTTAATTATTCTCATTTTATGGTTGAATTGTATGATTTCGATTTTACGCAATCTTCTACTAACTACATCTACAATGAGGACCTCCAATAATAAAGCATTTGAAGTTTGAACATTAACTAGAAAGCTTATCATAACATGCAATGCTATAATTAAGAATGTAACAATTAACCGAAAGAAAAGGAGTCAATAGCCTGGGAGTCTGGAGTGTTGTAAGATCCAAGACTCTTTGTCAGTTTATATAAAGTTTAAGGCGGTTTCTAGAGCCGCCAACACTACTGCTCATAGAATGGCACGTAAAGCATCTCTTTTGTCTCTCCTCGAATTAGAGTCTTTCAGACTTTATTGAGTGGCGTCACTAGGATGTCATTTGTAGGGGTTTCCCGGGTAGTTTTGTTTGTATAACTCTTGTCATCTCTTGATACACGTGGAAATAATAAAAAATTATCAAGCCAAAAACTACAAAGTTAATTAGAAAGAAGAAGATCTATACTATTTTCATAAGCTTATGGCTCTCAATTATTATTTTTTATTTGAAAAATTGAAAATAAATAAAGACTACTTAATTTTCCATGACCTATTCTGATTTGAGCTAATTGTTTGAAAGATAATAATTTTTTTTATTAAAAAATTTTTCGTAAACAATTGTTTTATATAGATTTACTCTGGTGCCTTCTCTGGGTACAACCGCCGTCACGGTGAGCAGGTAGTCGTTGCCGCCGGTCACATTTTCGAATTCGCCTCTCTCCACCTTCAAGAGTTCCAGTGGGGGACGGTCGGAAACTTGTTCATTGTAAGCCTGCACGGCAAATCGAGCAATCTCCTTGATGTGCTCGTCGTTCAAGTTTCTGATCCGTTGCCAGTGCGGAGCTAGGATTTCGAGACCGGGGGAATAATTAAACAAAAAATATGTTGCCTAAGTGGATCGAACCCGTGTGCATTAAAACATCCAACTTGACTACCATAAGGTCACATTACTATTACATGATAGAACTAACAGAACAAGTTAAACTTATAAAATTTGTACTAAATATATTTAAGATCATAGGGGGGCGCGGGGCCCACCCTATATTGAACGTAGCTCCGCCCCTGGTTGCCACCAACCCCATGTCAAAGTAGTGCCGGACAAGATGGCTAGAAAGGTAGTCATGGTAACGAGAAATGTAACATTCTTCTTCTTCTTCTTCTTCTTCTTCGTAGAGTGGTTATTATTTTTTTCTCAAGATTTTTTTTTTATTTGTGTGTTTGGATGTGAGGGGAAGTGTAATTGTGGTGTGTGCATTTATAGGCTACAAGACATGATTATGATGATAATTTATTTTTGAATTAGGTAACAAATTCATTGCTATTAATGGTTGGCATCTTTTTATTCGCTCGTATGTTTACTTAGACCATTGACTATCCTTTTCTATCGTTGTTCGTTACATTCTTTGTTACAAACATTACATATACAATGTGATAAGGTTTCTAGTTAACAGCTTCACATTAATATGTTTCAATATCTAAGTTCCCAATTACATATGTGATTAATCAAAGATTGCGTAATATCGAAATCATATTACGCGGTAGCCTCGTTCGGTGTGAATGAGACTTATCCACGAAAGGCTCACTCAAGGAGCCTTCGATGCTGTTGTTATTAGGTTTCTTGAAACAACTAACACACTTACACACACAGCCAAACTCGGCCACAACAACACCTATATATCCCTTCACGTCTATCTCCTAGGGTTATATGGTTAATTACCAAACACTAGCCATACTTCTATAACATGGACACTATCGAGTATAACACTGCACTCGATACACAACAGTGTCCTACAACACTCCCCCTAAAGAGAAGGAGTGAATGTCGTGAAGTCCGAGCTTGCCACTAAGAACTGCGAACTGCTCCGCTCCTAACCCCTTTGTGAATATGTCGGCAACCTGATTGGTTGTGTGAATCTTCTTTGGCGCAACTTCTCCCGAGTCACACACTCATTAACGAAATGACAATCCATTTCCACGTGCTTCGTTCTTTCATGGAAGAGGAGTGGCGCTAGGAGTGGACACGCCGAGTTCACGAAGTAACCACCGTAACCATATAACTTCACTAACTATAACTGTCATTTCACGATATTCAGTCTCTGCTGAATATCGAGCCACAACCTGCAGTTTCTTGGTCCTCCAGAAGATCGGACTATCACCCAGGCGAACGAAGTAACCAGTAGTAAAATGTCTAGTCTGCAAATAACCTCCCCAGTCCGCATCACAGTATGCATTCAGACGGAGATCTCCATCAGATTGCACGAACAAACCCTTCCCTGGCGCTTCTTTTACGGTCATCTCTAAAAAGCAAGTCTCCAAATCTCGTAGTGGTTTGAGATTAATTTGTCAATACGAGGCCTTTTGATAAGATACCTAGTAGCAAATTTGTGCGGGTTAAGTCAGAAGAGAACAATATTGTACTAATGTGGAGCTATCTGGTTCCGACAAGTGGTATAAGAGTTTGGTTAGGTTTCAGGTAAACATTTATCTGGAAGAGCAAGTGGAGATATGTTTCACCAACACGGTTGATCCCATCAGTAGTAGTATGCAGTGGTATTTTGTGTATCTTGTAAGGATCGACCTCAATTGAAAATGCATATATCAATAAATTCCGTAGTTGTGTTTCTATATGACGATAAAGATGTCAAGGTTGACAAGTTAGTCTGTAGGTTGAACTTTCCTAGAGAACATAAGGTGATCAACGGTCTAAATTCATTGGTTAACTCCAAATAACAGTTACTTGCAGTTAACACCAAGTCATCGTAGCAAAGTCTTATTAATTATTATGTAGACATTAAAATCTTTTGATTTTATAATTAGGTTCTATTATCCCATTTTTATCGTGAATTCAATTTTACTCGTTCCTACATATATACATAATTAAAAATCTCGGGGAAGAAAAATAGGAGTATTAGTTGAAGAATCTTATTATAACACAAAATATAACAAATAACCGAAAGGAAAGGAGAGTAAAAAAACTAAGTAAACAAAAAAAAACAAAAACAAAAAAGAGATACAAACCAAGGATAATTGCAAAAGTTTACCTATTTTGCATATAAATATTATTATTACAATCATATTACAAAGCCTATAAATTCACACCACAAATAGTCTTGCCTCACATCCAAACAGAGCAACAACACAAATCTTGAAGATAATTAAGAATCAATTACTAAAAGGATGAGGCCAATTACCTTTCTCGTCGCTATGACCACTGTTGCTGTCATCTTGTCTACCACCAATGCGACATTTGGTGGATGGGAATGGGAGCCGATAAAGAACTTGAAGGATGAGCATGTCAAAGAGATTGCCGAGTACGCAGTGGAGGCTTACAATATGATATCTAATTCTTTCCCGATACAACTCGTGAAAGTCGAGAAAGGAAAAATCCGATATGCCGGTGGCACGAACTACAAGCTCGTCGTGGCGGCGGTTGTACCGGAAACGGGGAACATGGTAAAACTATACGAAACCGTTGTCCATGAGAATATTTTTTATGGAAAGAAAGTTGTATATTTCAGACAGTTGATCAAATCAGCACCGACCCCTAAAACTTAGTAGCTTTTATTTTGAAGTTTGTTAAATAAAATTATGAATAATAGATAGCCAAAAGCTTATGGAAGTATACATTTGCCTCCCTTGCAGTTACATTCGTAGTTTTTATTCTAGTGATTGGTATAGTACAACTATTGACTTCTTTCTCCTTTTGCATTCATTTGATCATTGATATTTAGGACATGCAAAATGGTAATGACAGTGAAATCCCTTTCATCGTCGAATCATGTGTTCCAATGTTTAAAACTCTCAATATTAACTGTTGATTAACCCACATGTTATAATGGACCTATGCAAACTTCAAATATGTGAATCCATTTCGTTTGAAAGGACATATAAGAAAGTGATATCTAATTCATAATTAACCTTCTTCATACCACTCAAATAATTGGGACGAACGAATTTATCACTCTTCTTTCCTCACTCGTTGGCTAGAAATAATCTTTGGTCAGAAAAGCAAAGATCACAATGGAAGGCTGTTATGAAGTTCATCGACTACCCTTAAATTCTGCCCATTCCAGTTATATATTCTATACGAAAGAGAGAAATCTTCAAAATAATAAAGGACCTTTATTATTATGGGTCATATATATGACCTATTATTTGGGCATATTTGACAATTCAAAATCTATCTGCCGTTTTTAAGATTTGAATAATCCATAAAATGGAAATAGTCTACCTATTAGAGAAGGTTCTTTTGACCTTGTAACCAATATTGTTTGGTCCTTGCTCATCTCTGAAAATAAGTCTCCAAATTTCGTAGTGGTTTGACAATAATGTATAAATACAAGGCCTTTTGAGAAGATACATAGAAACAAATTCGTGCGAGTTTAGTCAAAATCGGACAATATCGTACTAAAGTGGAGCCATCTGGTTTAAACAAGTGGTATAAGAGTTTGGTTCGGTTCGGTTTCAGGTATGCATTTGTCTGGCAGAGCAAGTGGAGATATGTTTCACTAGAATGGTTGACTGCATCAGTATTAGTATGTAGTGGTATTTTGTGTGTCCAGTAACGATCGACCTCAATTGAAAATGCATATATCAATAAATTTCTTGGTTGTTTTTCTGTATGACGATAAAGATGTCGAGGTTGACAACGTTAGTCTGTAGGTCGAACTTTCCTATAGAACATAAGGTGATGAACGGTCTAAATTCATTTGTTAACTCCGAAAACCAGTTACTTGCAGTTAACACCAAGTCACCGTAACAAAGTCTTATATAAACCCAAGTAAGTGAATAAAATCTTAGGTAAGCACAAAAAATCAATAGAGGATGACAACCGTTAATAGTAAATAAAATCTTACATATTTTATTGATAAAACATCATTGTAATATAATTGTTAAATCCAACCCCTTAAGCAATCTTGAATATGAACCCACAGAAGTGAACATTATATGACAAGAAATTGCTTCCATTGTGGTCACAAATTCGCCATACTTATCAATAATCACACAAGTGATAGTGGGAGGGTGATTTCGAGGTGATCGTCATCCATATTCGGCAAGGTGTCCTTAAAAATTTATTTGGTAAGTCTGGTGCTCCGGGAGCATCGTCAAATCCTAACCACTTTGTCAGTTTGTATAGAGTGTATGGTCGTTCTTGCCCATGAAATGGCGCGTAAAGCATTGCTTTTGTCTCTCCCAGAATTAGAGTCTCTCGACTTTATTGGGTGGTTTCACTAGTAGGGGGTTCTTGGGTAGTTTTGTTTGTATAACTCTTGTCCTCCTGATATCACTCGAAGAAAAAAAAATTTACCAAGCCAAAAGACTACAGAGTTAACTAGAAGAAGAAAAAAAAATCTATATTATTTTCATAAACTTATGGCTCTCAATTTTTTTTATTGACAAATGGAAAATAAAAAGACTACTAAATTTTCCATGAACCTAATATGATTAGAGCAACTTCTTGAAAGATAATAGTTTCTTTTGATTACCAACATTCTCGTAAACAATTGTCTCATATAGATTTACTCTGCTGCCTTCTCTGGGCACAACCGCCGTCAATGTGAGCAGGTAGTCCTTGCCGCCGGCCACACCTTCGAATTGGCCGCTCTCCACCTTCAAGAGTTTCAGTGGTGGACGGCGGCCGGAAGCCTGTTCGTCGTAAGCCTGCACGGCGAATCCAGCAATCTCCTTGACGTTCTCGTCGTTCAAGTTCTTGATCGGTTGCCACGAACCCCATGAAGCTGTAGTGGTAGACAAGATGGCTAGAAAGGTAGTCATGGTGACGAGAAAGGTAATATTCTTCATCTTCTTAGTAGAGTGAATGCTTAATCAAATTTTTTTTCCTTCAAGATTTTGTTTTTGGTGTGTTTCGATGTGAGGGGAAGTGTAATTGTGGTGTGTGCATTTATAGGCTATAAGACATGATTATGATAATAATTTTAGTCTTTAAATTAGGTAACAAATTCATTGCTATTAATGGTTAACATCTTTTTATTCGTTTGTATGTTTACTTAGACTATTGACTCTCCTTTTCTATCGCGATTATTCACTACATTCTTCGTTACAACATCGCACATACAACGTGATAACGACTAATAAGGTTTCTAGTTAACAGCTTCACATTAATATGTTTCAATATCTGAGTTCCTAATTACAAATGTGATTAATCGAAGATTGCATAAAATAGAAATCATACAATTCGGCGAGAATATTTAATTTACAATGTAATAATTAACTCTATATTATTATTTATTAATATATCGATACCAAGGGACAACTAACATTGTTCATTATGAGATTGTTGCTATTCTAATAGACTTAGTTTGAGAAAAACAAATAGTAAACAACAACGAGACAAAGATTTACGTGGTAGTCTCGTTCGATGTGAACGAGACTAATCCACGGAAGGCTCACTCAAGGAGCCTTCGATACTACTGTTTGTGAAACAACCAACACACTTACACACACAGCCGAACTCGGCCACCACCCATACTTCTATAACACTGACACTATCGACTAGGGTTATATGGTTAATTACCAAACACTACCCATACTTCTATAACATTGACACTATCGAGTATAACACTGCACTCGATACACAACAATGTCCCACAATACTCCCCCTAAAGTGAAGGAGTGAAAGTCGTGAAGTCCGAGCTTGCCAATGAGAACTGCGAACTGCTCCGCTCCTAACCCCTTTGTGAATATGTCGGTAACCTGATAATTAGTTGTGTGAATCTTCTGTGGCGCAACTTCTCTCGAAGTCACACACTCACGAACGAAGTGACAATCCATTTCCACGTGCTTTGTTCTTTCATGGAAGACGAGTGGCTCTAGGATTGGGCACGCCAAGTTCACGAAGTAACCACCATAACCATATAACTTCACTAATTGTAATTGCCATTGCACGATATTCAGCCTCTGCTGAAGATCGAGCCACAACATGATGTTTTTTTGGTCCTCCAGGAGATCAGACTATCACCCAGGCGAACGAAGTAACCAGTAGTAGAACGTCTAGTCTGCAAACAATCTCCCCAATCCGCATCATAGTATGCATTCAGACGGAGATCTCCATCAGATCGCACGAACAAACCCTTCCCCGATGCTCCTTTTTAATATCATCTCTAAAAATAAGTCTCCAAAATTTCGTAGTGGTTTGAGATTAATGTATCAATACGAGGCCTTTTGAGAAGATAACTAGAAGCAAATTTCTGCGAGTTTAGTCAAAAGCGGATAATATCATACTAATATGGAGCCATCTACTTTCGGCAAGTGGTATAAGAGTTTGGTTTGGTTCGGTTCCAGGTAAACATTTCTCTGATCGCATTAGTAGTAGTATGTAGTAGTAGTTTGTGTGTCTTGTAACGATCGAACTCAATTGAAAATGCATATATCAATAAATTTCGTAGTTGCACGTATTTCTGTATGACGATAAAGATGTCAAGGTTGACAACATTATATTAGTCTGTAGGTCGAACTTTCCTAGAGAACGCACATAAGGTGATCAACTGTCTAAATTCATTGGTTAACTCCAAATAACAGTTACTTGCAGTTAACACCAAGTCATCGTAACAAAGTCTTATTAATTATTATGTAGATAATAAAATCTTTTGATTTTATAATTAGGTTCTGTGATCCAATTTTTATCGTGTATTCAATTTTAGTCGTTCCTACATATATACATAATTAAAAATTTTGGGAAGAAAAAATAGGAAAATTAGTTAAAGAGTCTTATTATAACACAAAATATAACAAATAGCCGAAAGGAAAGGAGAGTCAAAAGGCTAAGTAAACAACAAAACAGAAAAAAGATATACAAACCAAGGATATCTATTTTGCATGTAAATATTATTATTACAATCATATTACAAAGCCTATAAATTCACACCACAAATAGTCTTGCCTCACATCCAAACAGAGCAACAACACAAAATCTTGAAGATAATTAAGAATCAATTACTAAAAAGATGAGGCCAATTACCTTTCTTGTCGCTATGACTACTGTTGTTGTCATCTTGTCTTCCGCCAATGCGACCATTGGTGGATGGGAGTGGGAGCCGATAAAGAACTTGAAGGATGAGCACGTCAAAGAGATTGCCAAGTATGCAGTGGAGGCTTACAATATGATATCTAATTCTTTCCCGATACAACTCGTGAAAGTCGAGAAAGGAAAAATCCGATATGCAGGTGGCACGAACTACAAGCTCGTCGTGGCGGCGGTTGTACCGGAAACGGGAAACATGGTAAAACTATACGAAACCATTGTTCGCGAGAATATTTTTAATGCAAAGAAAGTTGTATATTTTAGACCGTTGTTCAAATCAGCACCGATCATTAAAAATTAGTAGCTTTTAGTTTTAAGTCTGTCAAATAAAATTATTAATAATGGATAGCCATAAGCTTATGGAAGTATACATTTGCCCTCCTTGCAATTAAATTAGTAGTTTTATTTCGGTGATTGATATAGCCCAATTATTGACTTATTCTCCTTTTGCATTTATTTGATAATTGATATCTAGGACAAAATGGTAATTACAGTGCAATCCCTTATATCATCGAATCATGTTTGTTCGTCTTTAGATTGTGATTCAATTCACAGACTTGAAGTTAACTAAGGAAACCTTGACCAACAAAAGGGTGGAATCTGATCCCTTTGATAAATCAAAAGATAAAGTAATAGTGTCGAGTCATTGGGATTAATTGCTTTATAACATGCTATCAGTGTTTGTATGACTAAGTAATCGTGTGTTCAAATCTCGACAACTAAATGTTGATTAAACCACGATTTAGGATGGATCTGTGTAAATTTCAAGTCCGTTAATTATCTTTCGTTTTAAGGAGATATAAGAAAATGGTATATAATCTATAATTAAACTTCTTCCTACAACTAGAATTATCGAGACAGTTTATCACTCTTCTTCCTGACTTGTTGGCTATCTTTGGTCAGAAGCAAAGAACAAAATGTAGGGTTGTTATGTGGTTCATCGACTACCCTTAATTCTGTACTCGTCAACATTTCTTTCGTGAGAATAAAGTTCCATTATTATTATGGGTCATATATATGACCATTCAATACGATATAGCAAGAAAATTTCCACTTCGAACGGTTCTAACCATCTGAGACCCTAAGGTAAGCTTTTCTGAGTTGATAAACTATTCAAGTTATGGGAAGACATATATGACCTATATGTATCAATACGTAGTCTTTTGAGAAAATACTCAACATCAAATTCATGCGAGTTCAACATCATACTAACCTGGAATTATCTGGTTTCGTTAAGTGGTATCATAGTTTGGTTCGGACCTAGGGCGGTAAACTTCAGAGTGGACATTCATTCAGTGATCTCGCGACTAGAGAGATGCATTTGTCTGAGAAATAAAGTGGAGATCTGCCCTTGGTAAATCATTGTATTGAAAAGTCTATTGATACAAGGTATCTGACGGATCAAAATAATTATTGGGGAGATGACACGAAATTTGTGATCAAAGATGTCAAGAGAGGATTGTATTAGTAGAATCAAGGTACAACATAAAAAAATATATAATAAAAATTAAATAGAAGTCCACACAACTTTGTGCATAGTGCAAAAAAAGTCGTCATTTGTCTTGCTTGTGTATTTTCCTGAAATTAATCCATAACCAAGTCATTCCAGGCTTTGCTTCTTCTGCTTATGAATTGGGGACAGTCAAAACCTTATCCTGAACTCTTCTTCTTGTTCAATTCTTATCCTTATAAGTTTCTTTCATCACTCAGATTCCTTCCAATCCTCATTTTCTTCATCAGTTATTAAGCTGGCCCAAAGAGATGTGGAAATATAGAATTGAATATTGATGATGTTGCAAGTTACCATTATTAAATTCCTTTGAAATGCAATCAACGATGTCACGCTCAGGACATGGGTAATCGATTATAACAAACAAAGATAACGATCAACAAGAAAGTAAAGAATATGGAGCTTTACGTGGTACAGCAACACAATGTGTGTTGGTTAGTCCACGGGCACGGGGAGAGTCAGTTTCACTATGCTAAAGGAGATTGATCCTTCGATACAGGATTACAGAGGAGTATGAGAAGTATTTATCGTACTTCCAGTCCACGACAGATCATTCGATTCAAGTCACATTAACAAACCAATTCATAACGGACTTTTGGATTGATTCGTTGAACGATTCATTGATTCTGAAACATGCATAATAAATTCGAGGAAATGTATGTAGCACTCGATTTCTGAGTAGGGTTATAAGATCGTTCAAGGATTCGAACTCACTTGGAAAGCATGATTCAGACAATGTAAGAAAGTGGTTAAGATCCATATATGATATTAGAGTTGGTTTCATCGCAACATCACGTTGTACCGGAATCTAATTTCCTTATGCCTGTCATTTCATTTGTCACAAAAAAGGAAGGAAGAAGAAAACGATATTTTATTCGGTGCCGACTCGATTTGTGGTCGGTCTATAATCAGTTAATCACACAGAGCCCAGCCCACCACTTGGCGCCGTTGACAGTTAATTTTCTCGCCACAATTTCCCCCATTTTCTCGAGAAAATCCAACCTCCTCGCAGCTTTCCCGTCACAACGGTTGCCCAGTCCGCGTCGCCAAACAAAAGCAAATGAGATTCTCCCCTACGTGGCTTTCCATGATTGGTAAGTCGTTATCCCCGTGCGTCACCGTCTCACAGTTGTACCGGACACGCAATCCGAGAGGATGGAATTACGCGGGCAGTTCGCTGATCTACTTATTAAGCAAACCCAGCCGAGCGTCGAGGTAGTAAATTTTTCTCCCTTTCGCCTTCAAAAGATTGAAGCTTTACTTCGTCAAATTGAAAGATTCCCCTGTTTCTCCACTACCCAGATTCCCAATTTTAATTTTGTAAAAAAGATCCAATTTGGGGGGGGTTTTTTAGTGCTATAAATTCGGAACAATCTGCCGGCAGATCTTTACTGGGTCAATCTCCATTTCACTTCTTCGTTTCTTGTTTCTGTTCTTGGGGTTTTTTTCTGTCTAGAAATCTCTGTAGCTGTGAGTTACTCGATCAAATGGCAATCAAGACAAATGGGTTCATCGATGGGATCTTCCCCGAGGAGCTGAGGAGAGTGCTGCAGTCTCTGGCCATGGAATGGGGAGATGTGGTGGAAGACATGAAAGCCTTGCAGGTGATACCAATGAAAGGTGCGATGACGAATGAGGTTTACCAGGTGAACTGGCCGACGAAGGGAGGAGGGGAAGGAATCAACAGGAAGCTGTTGATTCGAATCTATGGCGAAGGTGTTGATCTGTTCTTCAATAGGGATGATGAAGTCAGGACGTTTGAGTGTATGTCGAACCATGGTCAAGGCCCTAGGCTTCTTGGCCGGTTCCCTGAAGGCAGGGTTGAAGAGTTTATCCATGCTAGGGTAAGATTAATCATGATCAAAATTGAACACTGTTCTTTTCACCCTTCAATAGTTCAAATCCCTAACTGAATCACTCAGTTGACTTTTTTTTGCTGATTCCCCCAATTTGGTATTTTGCAGACACTTTCAGCTGCTGATTTAAGGGACCCTGAGATTTCTGCTCTGATAGCAGCAAAGATGAGGGAGTTTCACAATCTTGAGATGCCTGGCTCAAAGACTGTGTCAGTTTGGAACAAAATGAGGTACTGAAGTGTTAAGAAAAAGCAGCAGTTTGTGGGGATCAGGACTGTTTCCTTTTTTTTTTTGTTTTGTTTTGTCTAAATTGTGGTTCTGTTGGACTCTTTCTTTTCAAGGGATTTGTTGGGTGAGGCTAGAAGCTTGTGCACTGTGAGAGATGCTAAAGAGTTTCGCTTGGATGTTTTGGAAGATGAGATCAATATGCTGGAGAAGGAGATCTCGAAAGGGCGCCATGAGACTGGGTTCTGTCACAATGATCTGCAATATGGCAATGTAATGATCGATGAAGAAACCAAGGCTATCACTTTGATTGTAAGTTCATTTCAGTACCTTTCTTTCTCTCGTCACTTGTTCATCACTTTACGTTGCTGTTGTGTTTTAAGCTGTGATTTATCTTCGTTTCATAACACCATATATAGACCATATCTGTGTAATTGATCTCTAACTTTAAGAAGTAAGAGATTTGTACTTTAGCTGAATTTGCTGCTTATAGCCATATTTAACAGTCGCAAGTCTGCCATGTGCATAAATGTTTTGCTTGGTTACTGAACAAATCCCACTAAGAACTGTGTTAAGTATGTTATAATTCTGATTAGTCAACTCTTATTAAAGTGGCCTGTGTGCATATGCATGTTTGTGACTGGTGACGATTGTTTATCTTTTGTTAAAACTGTTGCAGCTCTGAAACTAATTTCCCACCCAAAACAATGAGAACCAAATGAAAAGGTCCTTCCTTTTCTGAGGTATTTCTCCTTCTAGGAAAGGTTCGGTTTGGCTTAAAACTAAAGAGATGGATTTCAGTATATATGCTTGTTTCTTATTATCTCTTCACTCCAACCCTTTACAGGATTACGAGTATGCAAGCTACAATCACATTGCTTATGACCTGGCAAATCACTTCTGCGAAATGGCTGCGAATTACCATTCTGATACTCCACACATCCTGGATTTTGACACATACCCAGGTAACTTACCTACCTTACTTCGATCCCTTTCCTTCTCGTTACCATGTCCCATCTGCTGTTGGTTGTTCTTCAATCCCAGCCCAGCTCATCATTTCTTGTATCAGGACACGAAGAGCGCTGCAGATTCGTCCGTGCTTACCTTAGCTCGTCTGGCGAGAAGCCAACCGAAGATGAAGTGTTGCTGCTAGTTCAGGCTGTAGAAAACTATAAGCTAGCAAACCATCTCTTCTGGGGCCTATGGGGCATAATTTCGGTACACACTATATTACCCTTCCAACTTGTTCAGCAAAGTCCAGTCCTTTGGATCGAGTAGTGACATTTGCTTTCCATGTTATCTGTTTGCAGAGATACGTGAATCAAATCGATTTCGACTATCTGGAGTACGCGAGGCAGAGATTGCAGCAGTATTGGAAGATCAAGCCAATGCTTCTTCTGGGTTCATCTGGGGTGGTGGTTAATTCATGTGATAGTAATGGATATGCAGGAGTTGGAACAAGGGAAGGGGCTTAAGTATTAGGATTCTGTTTTTACTGGAAATTTGTATAAAAAGATGTGCGTTATTAAGAGAGAGAGATAAGAGTTGGGATTCAATAGTTTTTGAACTCAATTATAGAGACAATCTACTTAACAGTGTAATATATAGTTGATAATCCTTGATAATAATACGTTTGATGTTTCCAGAGACAATCTATTAGAGTAAATTGAAGAACACTAATTTGAGAAATTTGCAAAATACGGTAAACTTTTTTATTAGTTTTTTTTTTAAATAGGCCAAAATGTGTTATGCATAGGCTTCAAAATCGGTGACTAATATCATTGGAATAAATCCGTCAATAGATAGCCTTCAAAATTAATAATAATATCATTGGAAAAAACTGGCTAAAATTTGTTATGGATGATAGTATTCAAAATCGATAAATAATAGCATTCCAAATAATCAGCCAAAATATGTGTGGAAAGCCTTAAAATCGATGAATAATTGCATTTCAAAATATCGACCAAAATATGTGATAGATAGCTTTCAAAATTGGTGACTAATATCAGTGGAAGAAACTGACCAGGATCTATGATGGATAGCCTTAAAAATGGATGTATAATAGCATTACAAAAAACATGCCAAAATCTATGATGGATAGACATTAAAATTGATGAATATTGTCATTCCAAAAACTGGTTAAAATTGTGATGGATAGCCTTCAAAATTGTTGACTAATATCAAACTGGCCTGTGATTGATAGCTTTCAAAATCAATGAATACTTGATTTTGACCTATTTTTTACAATGCTATTATTCATCGATTTTGAAGGTTATCCATCACATATTTTGGCCGATTTCTTTCAATGATATTAGTCTCTGATTTTGAAGCTATCCATAACAAATTTTAGTTGATATTTTATAATGAAATTATTCATCAATTTTGCAGGCTATCCATACAGATTTAGGACTTTTTTGGAATGCATTCATTGATTTTAAAGGTTATCCATCACATATTTGACATGCTTCTTCCAATGCAATTATTCCTTGATTTTGAATGTTAGATACTATCACAAATTTTGGATGATTTTTTCGAATGCTAATATTCGTGATTTTGAAGGTTATTAATCACAGATTTAAGTCCGATTTTTTGGAATGTTATTAATCATCGATTTTGAAGGCTATCCATCACAGATTTTGGCAGTTTCTTCCAATATATTAGTCACTGATTTTGAAGTCTGTCCATCACAAATTTTGGTGAATTTTTATGAATGCAATTATTCACATATTTTGAAGGCTATTCAGCACAAATTTTGACATTTTTTTGGAATGCTATTATACATTGATTTTGAAGGCTAGCAATCACATATTTTAGTCTCTTTTTTGGAATGTTTAATTTCATTAATTTTGTATGCTATCCATCATATATTTTGGCCGGTTTCTTCCAATTATATTAGTCTCCGATTTTGAAGACTATTCATAACATATTTTGGCCGATATTTTATAATACAAATATTCATCGTTTTGTAGGTTGTCTATCATAAATTTTGGAGGGTTTTTCAGAATGTTATCATTCATTGATTTTGAAGGCTATCCATCAAATATTTTGACATGTTTCTTCCAATGCGATTATTCATTGATTTTGAATGCTATCCGTCACAGATTTTGGCCTATTATTTTGAATGCTAGTTCATCAATTTTGAAGGCTATCCATCACATATTTTGGCCGGCTTTTTGGCATATAATTATACATCAATTTTGAAAGCTATCCATAATTATTTTGGGTGTTCATCCAATGATATTAGTCACCGATTTTGAAGGCTATAAATCACAAATTTTGGTCAATTTTTTTTAAATGTTAGTCATTGATTTTTAAGTCTATTCGTCATAAATATTAGCATATTATTTTAATGTTATTATTAAGTAATTTTGAGGCTATCCATCACAGATTTTAGCTAATATTTTAGAATGCAATTACTCATCGATGTTGAAGTATATTCATCACATATTTTGGCTAGTTTTTTGGAATTCTATTATTCATTGATTTTGAAGGATATCCATCGAGGATTTTGGCCTGATGCTATTCTTCACCGATGATTAAGTCCATTAAGCACCGATTAGGGCGTTTATCTTGTGGGTTCATTTTTGGCATATTTCAAAGGGGTACATACTGATCTCGTGTTATTTTTCCGAAATGTCATATCTTTCCATTTTAAAGGCTATAGATCAAGGATTCAACTCGAGACTATTCTCCACCGATGATGAAATATATTGATCTTATCACCATCAATGATTAAGTTCATTAAGCACTGATTTTGACAGATATATTCTAGGATGGCATTTTAATAAATTTTTGGGCAATTTTTTTCGGAATGCCATTTTCCTAGGATTTTGAAGGCTTCATATCCCAGATTCATCCTGAGTTTATTTTTCACCAATGATTAAGGCCATTAGGTATCGAGTTAGACGGATTTCTTCCGGACCCATTTTGGCATATTCGAAAGGGGCATCATCACATATTTTAGGTGATTTTTTCCGAAATGTCATTTTCTTTCAATTTTGAAGACTACAGATCACAGATTCGGCCCGAGAAAATTCTCCACAGATGGTGAAGTCTATTGATTCTATTCTCCATAGATGATTAAGTCCATTAAGCACTGATTTGGACGAATTTATTTTCGATGACATTTTCGTAACTTTTTGAGCGATTTGTTTCGAAAGGTCATTTTCTTTGGATTTTCAAGGCTACAGATCACGGATTCGGCCGAATGATATTCTTCACCGATGCTTGAGTCCATCATCGAATTGGGCGGATTTCTTCTGGGTCGATTTTAGGCAGATTCCAAATGGGTACCATCACATATTTCGGGCGATTTATTCGAAATGTCATTTTCTTTTGATTTTGAAGGCTATAGATCACAGATTCAGTCTGAGGTTATTCTCTACCGATAATTAAGTCCATTATGCACTGATTTGGGCGGATTTATTTTGGGATGATATTTTCGTAATCTTTTGGCGATTTTTTTTAAATGCTATTTTCCTTGAGTTTTGAAGACTACAGATCGTAGATTCGGCCTGAGACTATTCTTCACCGTTGATTAAGTTTATTAAGCATCGACTTGTGCAAAATTATTATCGAATGACAATAATCGTAACTTTTTTAGCTCTTTTTTTTCCGAAAGGCTATTTTCTTTGGATTTTGAATGATACATATCATGGATTCGACCGGAGGCTATTCTTCACTGATGAATTAGTCCATTAAGCACCGATTTGGGTGGATTTCTTCCGGGTCCATTTTTTGCAGATTCCAAAGAGATATCATCACAGATTTTAGGCATTTTTTTTGAAATGCCATTTTCTTTCGATTTTGAAGGCTATAGATCAAGAATTTGGCCAAAGACTATTATTGTCGATGATGAAGTCTATTGATCCTATTTTTATCGATGACTAAGTCCATTAAGCACTGATTCAGGGGGTGTATTTTTGGATGATATTTTCGTAAATTTTTTGGGTGATTTATTTCGAAAACCCATTTTCTTTGGACTATGAAGGCTACAGATCACAGATTCGACATTAGGCTATACTTCACCGATGATTAAGTTCATTAAGCACTAATTTGGGCATATTTCTTCGGTTCCTTTTTGGCATTTCAAAGGGATTGTGTCACAGATTTCATGCAATTTCTGCGAATTGCAGTTTTCTTTCGATTTTGAAGGCTTCTTATAACGGATTTGGCACGAGGTTATTCTCCACAGATTATGAAGTCTCTTGATCTTATTCTCCATCGTTGATTAAGTCCATTAAGCACTAATTTGGGCTTATTTATTTTCGCATGACGTTTTCACAATTTTTTGGGCAATTTTTTCCGAAATACCATTTTTCTTTGGTTTTGAAGGCTACAGATCACAAATTTGAACTACGGATATTCTTCACTGATGATTAAGTCCATTAAGCACTTATTTGGGTACCATCACTGATTTCATGCGATTATTTCGAAAGACCATTTTCCTCAGATTTTGAAAGCTACAGATTACATATTCGGCATGAGACTATTCTCCACCGATTATTAAGCCCATTAAGTACCAATTTGTGTGAATTTATTCTCGAATGACCAGTTTCGTAACTTTTTAGCGCTTTTTTCCGAAAGGCCATTTTCTTTGGATTTTGAATGCTACAGATCACGTATTCGACCGGAGACTATTCTTCACCGATGATTTAGTCCATTAAGCACCGAATTGGGCGGATTTCTTCCGGGGCCAATTTTGGTAAATTACAGATCACGAATTTGGCTCGAGGCTATTCTCCACCGATGATTACGTCCATTAAGCACCAATTTAGGCGTATTTAATTTTGGATGACTGTTTTGTTAATGTTTTAGTGATTTTTTCCGAAAAGCCATTTTGAAGTCTACATATCACGGATTCGATCCGAGGCCATTCTTCACCGATGATTAAGTTCATTAAGCATCGACTTGGGAAAATTTCTTCCGAGTCAATTTTTGGCATATTCTAAAGGGTTACCATGAAGATTTCGGGTGATCTTTTCGAAATGCCATTTTCTTTTTATTTTGAAAGCTATAGATCACGAATTTGGCCCGAGCCTATTCACCACCGATTATAAGTTTATTGATCATATTATCCATTTGATGATTAGGAATGGCAATGGGGCAGGTCCGGGGCGGGTATCTCGATACCCATACCCGCCCCATGGCAGGTCGGGTCCAGGTCGGGTAATTTATTACGGGGCGCGGGTCGGGGCAGGTCGACCCAATGGGTATGTAATTTATGTCAAAAAATATTAGAAATATTAGTTATTTTCATTAAAATACCAAGAAAGAAACCATAATATGATAAAATCTAGTTAAATTATTGAAGAAATTGAGGTTTACACTTAATTACAACTTTATTATAGCTAAAATATAATGTAATAAGAGGAGAATATTAAGTAATTTGACTAAGATTATATGTAACTTAGGCAAGAACGGGTCGAGAATGGGGCGGGTCAGGGCAAGTCGGTTCGATGAGAGATACCCATTCCCGCCCCGCCCCGCCTAGAGGGCGGGTCTAACCCGCCCCAAAACAGGCCAAACAGGTCGGGTAAATCGGGTTAGGTCGAAATTGCCATCCCTACCGATGATTGCGTCTATTAAGCACCAATTTTGGCGGATTTATTTTGCATTGCATTTTTGTAATATTTTGGGCGAATCATTTTGAAAGGTCGTTTTTCTTTGATTTTGAAGGTTATAGATCATGTATTCTACGTGTGGCTATTTTTGAAAGGTCGTTTTATTAAAAAAAAAATGTGTGGCTGTTCTTCATCGATGATTAAATCCATTAAGCATCTATTTAGGTGGATTTCTTCTCGATCAATTTTTGGCAAAGGGGTACCATCAAAGATTTTGTGCAATTTTTCAGAAACAATGTTTGCTTTCCTTTTTGAAGGTTACAGATCATGGATTACTCCCGAAGCTATTCTCCCTTATATGAAGTCTATTGATTTTATTCTCCACCGACGATTAAGTTCGTTAAGCACCGATTTGGCGGATCTATTTCCGGATGACATTTTCGTAATATTTTTGGCGATTGTTTTATAAAGGTCATTCTCCTTGGATTTTGAAGGCTACAGATCACTGATTCGGCCTGAAGATATTCTTCACCGATGATTAAGTACATTAAGCATCGATTTGGGCGAATTTCTTCGGAGTCCATTTTTGGCAGATTCTAAAGGGGTACTTTCACAGATTTCGAGCGATTTTTCTGGAATGCCATTTTCTTTCAATTTTGAATGCTATAGATCACGAATTTGCCCCAAAACTATTCTCCACCGATGATGAAGTCTATTGATCATATTATCCTCCAATGGTGAAGTCCATTAAGCACTTATTTGAGCGGATTCATTTTTGGATGGCATTTTTGTAAATTTTGTGGGCAATTTATTTTGAAAGGCCATTTTCCTTGTATTTTGAAGGCTACAGATCCCGAATTCGGCCTGAGGCTATTCTTCACCGATGATTAAGTCCATTAAGCACCGATTTGAGTATATTTTTTCGAGTCCATTTTTGGCAGAATCGAAAGGAGTTTGTCACAGATTTCGGGCGATTTTGCCGAAACGCCATTGTATTTCAATTTTGAAGTTACAGGTCAAGGATCCAGCTCGAGGCTATTCTCCATCGGTGAAGAAGTCTATTGATTTTATTCTCCACCGGTTATTAATTCCATTATGCACCGATTTGGGCAGATATATTTTAGGATGGCATCTTCGTAGTTTTTTGGGCAATTTTATTCAAAAGGCAATTTTTCTATGATTTTGAAGACTGCAGATCACGAATTTGGCATGAGTCTATTCTTCACCAATGATTAAGTTCATTAAGTACCGATTTGGGCGGATTTATTTCTAGTCCTTTTTTGCCATAATAAAAAGGGGTACCATCACAAATTTCTGGTGATTTTGCTGAAATGCCATTTTCTTTCGATTTTGTAGGTTACATGTCAAAAATTCAACTCGAGGCTATTCTCCACCGATTAAGAACTCTATTGATCATATTCTCACCGATGATTAAGTCCATTAAACACCATTTTGGAGGATATATTTTAGGATCGTATTTTCATAATTTTTTAGCGTCCTTTTTTTGAAAGACCATTTTTCTAGGATCGTATTCTTCACCGATGACTAAATCCATTAAGTCTCGATTTGGACAGTCTTGGTCCATTTTTGGCAGAATCCAAAGGGGTACCATCACAGTTTCAAACGATTTTGTCGAAAAGCCATTTTCTTTCAATTTTGAAGGCTGCATGTAAAGGATTCAGCTCGAGACTATTATCCACCGATGAAAAATTCTATTAATCACATTCTCCGTCGATGATTAAGTTTATTAAACACCGATTTGGGTGGATATATTTCAGGATGGCATTTTCGTAAATATTTGGGGGATTTTTTTTTTGAAAGTTTTGCTAGGATTTTGAAGGCTACAGAACACAGATTCAGCCGGAGTCTATTCTTCACCGATGATTAAGTCTATAAGCATCGATTTGGGCCGATTATTTCCATGTCCATTTTTGACAGAATCCAAAGACCATGACAAATTTCAGCGATTTTTCCGAAATTCCATTTTCCTTCGATTTTGAAGACTACAAATCATGGATTCGGCTCGAGGCTATTCTCCACTAATGATGAAGTCTATTGATCCTCTTATCCACCGATGATTAAGTCTACTAAGCACCGATTTGGGCGGATTTATTTTTGGATGATTTTTTGGATGACATTTTCCTTGAATTTTGAAGGCTATAGATCACCAATTCGGCCTAAGGCTATTCTTAACCGATGATTAAGTCCATTAAGCATTGACTTGGGAAAATTTCTTACGGGTCCATTTTTTGTGGATTCTAAAGGGTATCATCATAGATTTCAGGCGGTTTTTCCGAAATGTCATCTTCTTTCGATTTAGAACTATAAATCAAGTATTTGGCCCGAGCCTATTCTCCACCGGTTATGAAGTCTAATGATCAAATTATCCACCGATTGTGACGTCCATTAAGCACCAATTTGGGCGGATTTATATTAGAATGACATTTTCATAATTTCTTAAGCAATTTTTTCCGGAAAAACAATTTTACTTGAATGTTGGAGGCTACAGATCACGGATTCGGTGTGAGGCTATTCTTCACTGATGATTTAGTTCATTAAGCACTGATTTGGGTGAGTTTCTTCCGGATCCAGTTTTTGCAGATTCCAAAGGGGTACCATCACAGATTTCGGGCGATTTTTCCGAAATATCATTTTCTTTCAATTTTGAAGGCTACAAATCACGAATTTGGCCAAAGGTTATTCTCCACCGCTGATGAAGTCTATTGATCCTATTATTTACTGATGGCTAAGTCCATTAAACACCGATTCGAGATGGATGTTTTCTGATGGCATTTTCGTAATTTTTTGGGTGATTTATTTTGAAAGGCCATTTTCCTTGAACTATGAAGGCTACAGATCACAGATTTGGCCTTAGACTATTCTTCACCGATGATTAAGTTCATTAAGCACCGATTAACACAGATTTCTTCAGTGTCCTTTTTGGCAGATTCCAAAGGTAACTATCACATATTTCGCCCGGGGGGGGGGCTAATGCCACTATAACACCCGAACTATCACAAAAAAATGTCACTTGTATCCTATTCTTTTCAATATTCCATTTGTATCCTAAACTATTATTCTGTTAGTGTTGACCGGTGTTAACCGTTAGTTTTTAACAGAAAATCCAGTCAACATCTACGTGGCATTTGACATGGAATTCTTAATTATTTTTTTCATAGAAAATTTATAAAAAACAAAACCCCTGTCTACCAGAAACCTCGCCGATGATTATTCCCCTGCTGCCTCCCCATCTCTGCATCGCCATTCCTTCTCGATATCTCTCCACCGCTATCGAAATCGGTCATCACTTCTCTGCTCTTTCCAGACCAGGCGACCATCCCAGTTCATCCCCGATGCTGGATTTTCCCCCCAGTTGTCACAATAAAACTACCCTGCGTGGCGGCCGCCGGAATAGTGAGCCTCGGAGTTTCGTTGCCGTCGAGAGACAGGTGACTCTATCAGCTCCAATCTCATCCAGAAAATTCTTCCCAAACTGTATTACCTCCCACATGGAAATCCGCTCCACAAACGAAACCACTAAGGCCATCCCATCACCGCCATTAGATAAAATTCAACCCACAACCCTAATAATCCAAATCCTCCACCCAACTTGTACCGCTCGCCTTGTTGGGAACTTCCCCTCTCCGCTGGCCTCCTGTTTCTCATCGCAGGCACCGCTGTCCCAACCTTGCTTGCTTCCATGGCTTCCATAGCCAATCACAATGCGGTGTCGATACAGATCTGGAAGAGAGAGGTGCCTGCATAGAAGAGATCGATCTATAGCAGTCGGAGCCGGATATGCTTCCCCGCCCTTCTCTCTCCCTCCCTCGCGCGCGACGGATCACCTCGCTAGCGTTGTTTTAGGTTTCTCGTTCTTGTTCGAATACGAGCAGGGGAATGGGCTTGTTGATTTCTGGGTTAAATTTATTGAGGTCGAATACGAGCAGGGGGGATCGGATTGGAGATTTTTTAGAGAAAGAGAGGGCTAATCGGTAGGAAATAAGAATTATGAGATTTTTTTTTTAATTTTGGCTTGATAATATAATTGAATTTAAAGTTTTTTTATTTTAACTCAATTTTTATTTAATTTGAATTCAAACAATATGAGGTTAGTGACGTGGCATCTATGTGGCAGCCACATTCTTTGCCACGTCAATAAAAGCCAATTTTGCGTTGACCACCGTTTGGTCAGCTGTTATCTTTAACGGTCAACTAAATTGACAGGATACAAATGATACAAAGTATCATAGTTGAGGACATGAATGGAATATTGAAAATAATAGGACACAAGTGGCATTTTTGCGATAGTTCAGGTGTTGTAGTGGTATTAGCCCTATTTCAGGCAATTTTTACGAATTGCAATTTTCTTTCGATTTTGAAGGCTACTGATCACGAATTTGACACGAGGCTATTCTCCACCGATGATTAAGTCTATTGATCTTATTCTCCATCGATGATTAAGTCCATTAATCATCAATATGGGCTGATTTATATTCGAATGACATTTTCGCTATTTTATCCGAAATGTCATTTTCCTTTGATTTTGAAGGCTACAGATCACGAATTCTGGCTGAGGATATTCTTCACAAATGATTAAGTCCATTAAGCACAATTTTGTGCGGATTTCTTTTGGGTCCATTTTTGGTAGATTCGAAAGGGGTACCACCACATATGTCGGGTTATTTTTTCGAAATGTCATTTTCTTTCGATTTTGAAAGTTACAGATCATGGACTCGGCCTGAATCTATCCTCCACTGATGACGAAGTCTATTGATCCTGTTCTCCACCGAGGAATAAGTCCATTAAGCATAGATTTGGGCAGATTTATTTTTCAAATGAAATTTTTGTTTTGTTTATTTTATTTTATTTTTTTCGAAATACCATTTTTGTTGGATTTTGAAGGCTATAGATCATGCATTCGGCGTGAGGCTATTTTCATTGATGATTAAGTCCATTAAGCACCGATTTGGGATGATTCCTTCCTTGTCCATTTTGGCATATTCCAAAGGTGTACCAACATAAATTTCAAGCAATTTTTCCGAAATGCCATTTTCTTACAATTTTGAAGTCTAAATATCACGAATTCGACCTGAGTTTATTCTCCACCAATGATGAAAGCTATTGATCCTATTCTCCACCGATCATTAAGTCCATTAAACACCAATTTGGGCGGATCTATTTTCGATTCCATTTTCGTAATTTTTTGGGAGATTTTTTTCGAAAGGCCACTTTCCTTGCATTTGGAATGCTTGAGATCACGGATTCAGTCTGAAACTATTTTTCACCGATGATTGAGTTCATTAAACACTGATTTGGGCTGATTTCTTTCTGGTCTATTTTTGGTAGATTCCAAAGGGTACCATCACAGATTTCGGGGGATTTTACTGAAATGTCATTTTCTTTCGATTTTGAAAACTACAATCACAAATTCGGCGAGATGATATTGTTCACCAATGAGGAAGTCTATTGATTCTATTCTCCATCAACGATTAAGTCCATCAAGTACCAATTTGTGCAGATTTATTTTCCGGTGACATGTCATAATTTTTTGGACCATTTTTTTTCGAAAGATCATTTTCTTTGATTTTGATAGCTACAAATCACATATTAGGCCTGAGAATATTTTTCACCCATGACTAAGTCCATTACCCTCCAATTTTGGTGGATTATTTTTCAGATCCATTTTTGGTATATTCTAAAGGGGTGCCATCACAGATTTCAGACGATTTTTCAGAAATGTCATTTTCTTTTGATTTTGAAAGCTCTGTATCACGGATTAGGCGTGAGGCTATTCTCCGGTGGGTTAGGGTGATTACTTGTTTTTTAGTAATCACGATGGCAACCCCTTTATATACCATTAGATTTCATATTTTCCCTTCTTTTTTAATCGTACGGTCAAGATTCTTTTAGGGTAATTATGAAAATGAAAAAGTGACCAAACCCGATTATTCTATATAATCTACCCAAACTCTAGTTCTACCATCTCTCCAGCCAAACCCGTCGCAGCCACCTCCACCACTCTGTCGCACTAATCCCGCCGGTCGCCTACACAGCCCCTTCCCTCGGCCACCCCCGACGACCACCCTCAACGACGACGAAGCCTACAGCCGTCCACCCCCGACGACGACACCTACAACCAGACCCTCCTCTCCGGCTACCCCTGACCACCGCGGCTCGACGACAACGACGCCTACAGTCCGCCACCCTCCCCTCGGCCACCCCCGACGACGTCGCCGCCTATAGCCAGACCCTCCTCTCCAGCTACCCCGGACCACCTCTCTCTCTCTCTCTCTCTGAGACGCTTGTGGTGGAGGGGTGAGATGGAGGGGTAGAAGGCGCCATTGATTATATATATACATACATGGAAGGTAACAAAAGCGAGAAGCAAAGCAGGGGTGGAAGGCAAAACCAAGTAGCAAAGAAATTAATCTTTGTATGTAATGGTAGGGATCTACCATTTTTGTAGTTATCTGCACACATTGGCAGTGATCTTTCAATGGTAGTGATCTTTTGGTGGATTGGTATGTTATTTGATCTTGTAATGGTAGTGATCAAGATGAGTTGCGCTGTTTTTTTTTATCTTGCAATGGTATGTGTGTACGATTTTGTTAAGACTGGCATGCATTGGTAGTGATCTACCGCATGGAATGGTAGTGTTCATTGTTATACGTGCAATGGTATTGTTCGATTTAATTTTTTGGAATGGTATTGGTTGCAGTTCTTCATTGGCGGGAACTAGAAGTGTGTAAGTTGTTTAATTCTGTTTTATTGCTTCTGGTTTTCTTTGCTGAACCTATTGATTATATTGGCAAGATAATTGTTTTATGATTTGGGAGGAAGAAGATTGATTGAAGATTTGACGTGAAGAGAGTAGAAGGATTGGTTTGTATTTTTTGAAATGGTAGTGATTTTTTTCGTAGTGGTAGTGTTTTTCGCATTGGTATTATTTTTTCTATATTGGTATTGATTATCATGTAACGGTATTTGCATGTATTGGTATTGATTAAATATGCAATGATATTGGTGTTTTGTGAAATTGTAGTGTTTTTATTTCTCGAATGCTATAGGTGTTTTGTGCAATGGTAGTGTTTTTCTAATGGATTGGTATTGATTTATTATTTATTGTTGTAACTGTATTAGTTCGGCTGAACAACGTATGACCACACTAATACCTATCAAACCAAACATATATACCGATAAAGATATGTATAAATCATACTCCTATGACGTCTGATTAAGACCGACATCAACAATATGTCTACCAACACATAACTACAGACAATAATACTATTAAAACACAAGGACAAGCAAAACAATTCATTTTAATGGTACTGATACTCAACCAATATCAAACCATGCACATCCTATAACCATTATGTTGACACTCTGCATCCAACTCAATTTCAATATTGAATACCAATCCATCAAAACATATATACACCAATACCAATGTACACACTACCAATAAAACGTAGTATCACTACCAAAACAATAAGCACCAGAATACCATTCTTACCCTTAGTAGCCACGGTGATTACTGATTACTACCATTCTTACCCTTTGTAGTAATCACCGTAACCGTTCCCGCTATTCTCCACCTATTATTACGTCCATTAAGCACCGATTTGGATCGATTTATTTTCGGATGACATTTTCTTAATTCTTTGGGCAATTTTTCCCTAAAGGCCATTTTCTCATGATTCTACCTTAGGCTCCTTAGAGTGTTCTTCATCAATTATTAAGTTCGTTAATCACCGATTTAGACGACTTTATTTCAAGAACATTATTGGCATATTTCAAAATGGGTTACCACTTACCATCACAAATTTCGGGCTATTTTCTGAACACTACAAATCACGCATTTTGAGAAAAAAGAATATAGTCCAATAAAGGAAACACTAGTTAAAAGAAAACACATATACACGTCCCGTGGAAGAACAGCACAAAGGCCTTCCTTCCTCTTCTTTTCACCAAAATTTACTATATACCCACATTCTGTACATACTTTCATCTAGATGTAAGGAGAAAAAACCATAACTAGGGGGGGTCAAAATGTAAAAAGAAGCCTTTCACAGAACTGCAACAAATAACCCAATATACAACTGTGAAGAAACAAATGAACCAGTGACGCATTACTCGTGGTACGGCTGTTGAATCAGTAGGCTGAAGCATGTGTTTATGCTTCCTCAATCGTTTGATCAATGCGAAACAGAACTTGAGTCAATCGTCGCTGCTCGCTTTTTGTTGCATCTCAGGTGCATCATGATCATTCGATCGCAAACCAAACAACTCAGGAGGCATAAGCACTGTAATTCCACCTCCATCATTCAGTAGGATAGCTGGATTGTACTTGTGTGGCTTAACATGTGTGTATGAACTGCCAAGCGGCAAGCTTTCTTCTCCCCAGCTACTCAGCTATTGCTGCCTAATTGGATAGTTGTATGTATATGTTTTCGGTCTCTCAATCTCCCAAACTGACGTTTCCTGCATCAAATTGTTTCATTCTCTGACAACTCAGGCAGACTGCGGGAAATGGAAGTACATTTAGAGATGGAGCAAGAGACGGAAGTTCAGAGCTTTACCTCATCGAGTTGCAAGTAGCTCATTCCAATATCGAGTCCAATCTCTGCTTCCTCGTCCTCAATCTCTGCATCGGTGATGGTGAGCGCACGTTGTAGCTTCTTGGGACAGAACACCTCGACCTCAACCATGAATGTGGCAGTCACTGGTCGATGGTCGGAGAACTTTAGCTCGGTTCTCCTGTAGTTCAAGAGCCTGAATCCTTTCCCATGCGAAAGAATGCGGTCACACCTGAGAAATCAAGCAACCCTCAGCATTTTTGGTTTTGTACTACAAACAAATGTGCGACGAAAAAAGTTCAAGGAGCTATGTATTACCATGCAGGAGTACGCCTCCCAGCCTTTGGATCCTCTCCATAGTATCTATCCGAGTTGAGTTCGTACTTGTATGTTGGCGGAAAGGCTAGTTTACCTTCTCGCCATCCATCAAATGCACGGCCTTTTCTAAGTTCTTTTGTGAGCTGCCATGAAAAATCGACTGAGTATGAGAACGAAGTAACTTAGAATCCTATACCTTTTTTTTTTTCATACAATGAAATGATTGTTACCTGGTCGTATTCAGCTAGTTTTGACCACTCCTTTCTGGCAATAAGTTCCCGCGTTCTATCATATGACAAATTGATACGGTAATTGAGATCCCCCAGCCATATAACTCTTCTGCACAAGATACAAGATATTCAAATCAGAGATGTTAAAACGAACAACATCGTGCTTCTTTCATTACTCCCAAGTTAAGTGGTATGGAAGTAGACCAAGAAAGAGATATTTGATCAACCATAAAGGTGCTTCAGCATAAGGATATGGTGTATTCTAATTATGCATTGAGCAAACATAATTTGCATTATCATAATTAGATGTAGGTATACTCACTCGTGATCCTTGATGCTTTTAGGAAGCCCAATCCCTGAAACAGAATGGAAATGTGTTCTTCTGTGTATTTCATACACATCAGCATTTCTTTTGAGCTCATCTCCATCCTTTTCGCCAGAGGTCAGGTGGGAACAGACGAAGCAGAAAGGCGTCTGGTATACAGACATGCTCACTGATACTGATCCCTGCATGATTGAATAAGAACAGTCAAGATTTCCGAGGGAAAAAAGATCATAAAGCACAATGCATAAAAAATAATAAGTTCATCAATAAACAATTACTATACCGGAGAAGAAATTCTGGGAAGTTTTAAAGGCAAGAGAGGAACTGACCTTGTTGCCAATATAGCCCATAACACCAACACCGACTGTCGAAACCCTGACATTCTGAATATGCTTGCGCAAGCTCCTACGAACCCAAATGGTGACGAACACTCCAACCATTTTCTTACTAACTATCCTCACATATGAAGATCTTCTCTTACGTTTCAAGAGAGATTCCAGGTCAATCTCGGTGAGCAAAGCCAACTCTGATTTCATATCATTTTCCACAGACTTGAAAGAGTTGTATCTTCCAAAGGACTTGGTCGCAGTAAACGATTTTATTGATTTGAAGGAGCCTGGTCTCTGTAAACCATGTTGAGACAGCAGGTTCAGTGGTTGCTCGGGCCAACTCAAACCAATCCTTTCAGAACCACTTAGCACTCTAGTCAATATTCTACATTGTTGTTGCTGGTGTACCCCAGATTCCTCTAAATTTTCTGGTGATTCATCCTCGTCGCGAATGCAATTCATTAGATCTAATCTCCTTTGAGAAGTTTGCCTTTCCAGGTCCACTTCTTCATCTATGGTACCCATGTGCCCATCGCAAAAGCGTAACTTATCTTTCGTTTCATCAATGTCATAGGAATCATCATCCAAAGGATGAACTTCCTCTCCAAAATCACTATTGCTTTCGAGTATAAGCTCTTCTTCAACACCTGGAACCTCATCAGATGGATTAAATTTTGATGGAGATGCTGGATCACTATAGCATTTAACCTTTGTCTTCATCGGTCTAATTCTGTTTAGAGTGTCCCGTATAATATTTTCCCACTTAGTGACTGGCCTATTATCTTCAGCGCCAAAGATATTCCCAGCATTCAATGGTACAATTTCCTGAAGCCTGAGAGAGGGAGAGAGAGAGGTAAAGCAACACCTTACATGATGACATATAAAGAATGGAATGTTATGTTTAAGAAGGTAAAAACACAATAGATCTAGTAGATATGCCTCGAGAGACGAGCCTTTGGTAGCTTGAGTAAAAAGTATCATTCAATGAAACAGATTCCAACACTTATCTATGCACAAGCTAAAAGATCAGAAGAAATACAAATACAAATCCAGGAAAAAAGAAGCAACTAACCCGAGTACATATATATCTGCAGGGTCATGAGTATTAACCCAATCATCAATATCCAGATCATCTGGTGGTAATTTGCCTCCAACATTCCATGTAGCAACTCGTACTCTGCCAAGGAAAAGATACAACATCAAGCACTAAACTTGGAAACAGAAAGCCCTAAAAACAATTTTCAGATTTTAAAGTGATTCAATCTTTGTAGTTTGTATTGCCATGTTTAAAAGGAAAGAGAAATTGAACCTGAGCTCCTTCGTATTTATGTACTGTGCCCTAAAAGTCTCTGACTTTCGTCTCCTTGACCTCGGAAGTGCATCTGAAAATCAAAATACAATGATTTTTAGAACAAACTCTTTCAAGTAAACCCCAGAACAAGGGAGGCAGAAACTGAAACGAAAACCTTGGTTCTAATGTTAAAATATTGACATCCCAGAAGTAGATGAAGTAAGAGACTTTCTGATTCTCACAGTGGTTTGCAGTGCACCCAACAAAAACTTGATCACTAAGTCCAGAAACAATGCATTAACTGACCAATCCAAGGCATTCTAAATTGGGAGAGTAAATGACTTTAAGCCTTTAACTTTTTACACTAGTATATCATCAAAACAAGAACTAGCCACAATGATAGTCCCAAATCCCTGCAAGTACTATGTTCTCAGTAAACAAATGAGAAAAAGAAATAGGAAGTCGGGCCGGTCACACCAGCTAATACAAGTTCTTCAATCTCCTGAAAGTGCCTCCCACGTCTCCAACTGTACATATGATCATTAAATTAATGATACAGGTCCGTTAACTACACCATCTTTACATAATTCCACGTGCTAGTCAAGACCCAAAACATTCTCTGGTTATGGAACTCGGTCTAACTCCTAATTCATCATGGCAGATCCAGTTCTTGAACTGATCATCCATTTCTACAGAAAAGTTCTACCTAGTTGACCCTTTACAGTTTCAACCCTAAATCCTATTGGATTGCGGATTGATAACTACAATAAGCTTGCAGTAATTGTTGACTGAAACAGAACCATGATGCACCAATAGGTTGAAAGATAGAGTAAACAATTACCAGATGACGTTCTAGCTTAATTAGCAGCCAACGGAACCCAAAAAAAAAAAACAACAACTAGGAAACGAGTGAAAGAAACAAAATGGGAAGGTAAAAAAGCAAAAAAAAAAAAAAACGCTAAAATTGGAATTGTGGAAGCATACCAATGGGATCGATATGGGCGTCGTCTGCTCTATTGTCGCGCCCAAACCTCAACGCGGCTCTGCTTCTTCCTCGACCAATCTCTGCAAATCGAAAACCAGTGATGAAACAAGCTCTCGAAGCGGGGAAGACGGCGATTGATTCACATGCCGGGGGGAAATGGAGGGTTTACCTTCGCAATCGGAAGGAGGATCGGAATCGGAGCCGGAGCCGGAGCAGGAGTCGGAGTCGGCGCTGTAATCGGAGTCCTTGGCGGTGATGTTGAGAAGCTTGCGAACGACGACTCGCGGCCAGAAGAGCTGTAGGCACCAACAAGCGAAACAACTAGACGGTTCAGCTCTACTTCTCTGCCGCCGTCCCCCCCGGAATTCCAGTCTCAGTTCCAAATCGAAAACAGGAAGAGCCAGAGAAAGACGAAGGGAGAAGAGTGCGAGTGGTGAATTTACCTCCGGGGTTTGTTTGGAGCGGGGCTTCATGACTTCAGCAGCTGCATCAACTGATGATGAAGAGAGCTTTCGCTTAGTTCTCATTTCGGAAGGAATGTGATAATGGAAGCGTGGATTACTATTTTGGCTACGTAGCAGTCTAGCAGAGGTTGGAACTTGGAAGAGAGCGGAGAGTTGCAGAGAAAATGGAGGGAAGAAGAAGAGAAGAGAAGGAAATAAATGGGGGAAGCTGGAATAAGAAATTTTTGGTACCAACAGTTTAAAGAATGCTGACTTACACGCTTACTTGGTTCTTTGGCAATCAAATTAATTCTTACCAAATTAAACCAAATAAATTATCCTGAATCCTGATTAGTTGTTTCATGCATTCACAAAAAATGGATAGGATAACTCAAATTGTTGAGAAAATATGAATTTTAATCACTCAATTTGAAAAAAATATGAATTTTAATCACTCAACTTGAAAAAATATTAATTTTAATCACTTTTTTACACGCTTTTTGGATGAATTAGTTTGACTACTTTCTAAAGGGTCGGAAAAATGATGCCCTATTCATTATAGTTATTTTGGGTATTAAATTTATGTTGCATATAATCATCTTTGAAAATTAAAAATTTATATTAATTACATCCATTTTTTTCAACTATTATTGCACTAATACAACTACCTTAATATGAATTTTTAATTCCCACGATCTCTCAAACAAAAGCTACCTCATGTGTTTGAAATTTGCAAAGGCTGGTCATACCATATGTTTTAAGATAATGGTTAATGTTAGAGACTGTATTAGGTTGAGTACGTGAACTCAAGAAAAAAAACAGCTATGATATTATGTCAAGAATAAGTCGTATCGGACAATCGCGCCAATCTGATTGTTCTTCGAATTCGAATAATCTAACTTGATGAATTCGACCTATATTATCAAACTCGACTGTAACTTTTTTTATCTCTTGCTCGTCCAACAAGCCGCAACATGACAGCCAAATTTCTCACTAGTCACTACTCAAGTGTTTCATCGAATATTGTAAAACCATATCGGAAGTTGTACCCAAAAAAAAGTCAACGACATGGTACTTTATGTTGAACTCGTGATTTACCCATTGTCCAACCGTTTGATACTGCTAAAAACCATCTATCAATTTAGAATCCAGTAAAGAGTTTTTTTCCGATCAAATTACCGATACGGTACGATTTTATCACATATACCTAATGCATCCAAACGAACTCTTTTGTGAACGAACAACTCATAAATACTGAAAAACGAGGACCATATAGTACACATTCAAGATATTGTAGGACCGTATAGTGTACTTGTCCAGATCGCAACCGCTAACAGTTATTCTTAACCCACCCAACCGTCAAAACAGATAAAACTCTGCGGCGGCGGCGGAGGAGGAAGAGCCACCGCGGCGACCGCCGCCGGCTGTGGCAGCCAAAGGGGACGTGACGACAACCACACGTTTTCTCATCATATTTTTTAAAGAAATTTTCCAAACGAACTGACGAAGGAAGCACTCTCACGTTAAAAATGATAAATGCTTTCACCTGAGTGGTGCCTCGTTAATCACGAGATTATGTCAAATCATAATTAACAATTATTAACGATGATGTTAAGTGATAACCACGACTTTGCAATGGTGAGACCAAGAAAAGGAGCCTAAAAACTAGTGCTTGGCGGCCTTGTGGCGATAGAGTTTTGCCAAAAAAGTTTGATTGTGAAAACTGAAAAACTTTTGATCCGATGTGTAAATATATCTAAATAGGCGAGATCGGTGACCATAGAGATTTTGAATTATGTGTAAAACAAGCATCGTTTTGAATTTAGTTATTTGGATTTCACTCTAATGGTCAAGTTAGACATGTTCTAAAGGTAATTTGAGTACGATTTGATTGCGTGTGGGTCATGATTTGAGGTAAGGATGGCAACTTTGCCCATACCCATTGGTTTTTTACTATCCAACCCAATTGAGTTGGGTTTGAAATCCAAATAGACGCATATGGGTAGAGTTTGATGGGTTTGTACCCATACCCATTTACTTTGGGTTGAGTTGGGTTTATATCAAATGGATTTGGGTTTGTACCCATGCCCAAATACAAATTACAGTTTGGTACCCAAACTTAATAGACACGCATATTTAGTACCTAAATTTAATTTTTTTTGCATATAAGTTCTCAAAATATCGATGGAAAATTACGTTTTGGTACCTAAATTTTTTTGGTCTTACATTTTGGTACCTAAACTTTTCAAGTTTTGCAAATAGGTCCAATTTTTGCATGTGTAGTTAAAACACCATCAAGTAAATGGATATCCATATCCAACCCATACCCATTTAGATTATGGAAGCCCCAAACCCAAACCCATCTATAAACCCCTAAATCCATATGCACTTCACCCATACCCAACCCATTATCAATGGGTCTATTTGGATTTGGGTATAATTACCCATAGGTGGGTAATTTGCCATCCCTAATTTGAGGAAGGGAGTTTTCTTACATGTGGATGAAGGATATCTACGACTAACTTCTAATGTGTAACAGATGATGGGGGATTCTTAGGTCCTTCAAAGCTCATTACGTCTTTTTAATTGTTGTTAAGGATTGATTGTGCCAAAATGCATTACATGTTCTAAGCATATCAGCATAAATTCGCAAAATTAATTGCCTCGAGTTACCATCTCTTCTAACACTTACCGTCTTCACATCGGAAAACACCGCACATGTCTCTAGACAATCCGACCTGGGGCCTTTCTAGGTAATGTCTCTTATCTTATGATTGAGTTCCTGGGCATTTGCCCCCTGAAACCTGATTTAGTTCATCGTCTAAGACGCTTATACAGGTCACATGGACCACCAAACTGTGAGGAAACCCTAGATCCACTAAACGATTCTAGGGGGATCATTTGGGCATCGAGTCTAGTGTTGATAGTGATTCTCCTTCAATGTAAATCTTTGAATATGAATTTCAAGAACGCGATCTCGATGTGCAAAGCTATAATAGTTACAAAACCTCACGAATTTCTTACTTCAAAAAGGAAATTTTAGCCACATATAGTTATAAAAAATAACTGAAATGTTAATTTGTAAATCCAATAAAGTACATAATTTGTATCCTAATTTTTTTCTATTTTAATTTTGTAGTGCCATTGCCTATCCTCAATTATATTTTGTAGTTGGAGTATAGATACCGTTTGTCGACCATTCAATGGACACGCCATTTTCTTCCGACCGCTAGTTTCTCAGCCCAAAATTTAAGAAGCTTGGCACATGCTCGCTTTCTCAATGCATGAACCCTAGAACCTAATATAGAACTCCTTTATTCCTTAAATTTTCTCTTTGTAATTACTAATTATTATCAATTTGTTTGAATGATTGTAGTCATTATCAATTTATCAGCGAATATTCGCTATTTTCATGTGGCAAGTCATATTCTAATAGGTCGATTGAATTTTTTTTGGTGGGAACATAGGTTGATTGAATTGACAAATACTCAAAAAAATATAGTCCACTAATCTACCAATCGATTTGAAATATTAATACTTTATCAACATATTTAATTCCAAAATTATTGAGAAGAGAATATTTCCCGCGCAAACATTCCTATAATCTTAATGCTGAAATTGCTCACCAAATATCAAAATTAATTAATTAAAAAAACCTGAGCTAATTATGTTTGTATCTCAATGATTGGAAATAATTTTTTTTTTTGTTGAACAATTAGTAGAAAACAAAAAAAACCCCTCCACAAGTAGATTCTTTTAGTGGTTAAGTTTCACTTGCAAATCCTAATGTAAGATAGTGATGATTTACCTCGACTAAAACAAACAAACAAAATCAAATCAAAGTCTTAGAAACAGATTGTATACGGGCTACCGTTCTTTAATATTATGTATTTTGTATCTCCCTTTTATAAAAAAAAAAAGTATTTTGTATCTTGTTGTCGGGCCATGTCCTATGGGCTTATCTTGGTTAAAAAAAAATCAAATCAATGTCTTAGAAACCGTATTCTACAGTCTGAATTGACCGAAAATGCTAACATTAGACCCCAAATTAGTAGGAAGTTGTAGCGGGATGAAGCGTTTAAACCATGATTAAATCAAGATCTTAGTACAAAATATCTTCTAAGTACGAGTAAGTATAACGTCTAGTACAGTTTCCCAATCCTTGAACTAGACTGTGTAGTTGTGCTTCAAATTTCAAACACTCACATTACACATGGAAGTGGGTACGGCCCGCACTAGATACTCAATCCAGGCCCAGATTTATACATGAGCTTAGCCCATCGTCTAAATGGGTCGGCAAGCTGGTCTAGCTGAACCAAAAAGCCCAATAAAAGCTGAAAAGAAAATTTGAGAAATTTTTGAATCGGATAAACTAAAAAAAGAAAAAGAGGAAATATCTCCGCGGCCAACAATGAACAAAAATGGCGCTCGAGATAGGATGACGACTCGCAGTGGATAAACAAAAGCCATGCCAGTATGCCACCATTCCTTCAGCTTCACCATTTCCAGCTCCAACCCTGTAACTCTCTCTCCCTCCCGCCGTTAGAATGCTCCGCATGTTTTCTCCAGAGATTCCCTCGCTCGACTCATGCCAACAAGAGGTTCGAATCGCCACCACCACCACCTTCCTTCCACTTCTTCTCCCTCTCGAGACACACCCACATCCGCTTCTGTTCTCGAAACGAATTTCTCGAGAAAATTTCGGGTACCCAGTTGCCCGAATCGCCTCAAACCGACGAATTGGAAGACAACGAGGAGCTCGAATTGCACGATAAGCCGTCCCCTGTCACCACCACCACCGCCGACGACAACGGGGCGCCATCGGAAGAAGTGGATGACGAAGAGGTAAGGAAAAGGGATGAAGTCCTAGCTCCGTTTTTGAAGTTCTTTAAACCTAGGGATGGTTCTGGGGAAGTGATTGGAGATGAAATTAGTGATTTAGGCGATGGTGTGGAGAAGAAGGAAGGGGAGATTGGTAATAAGAAATTGGTGACTGTGGAGTATTATGAGCCGAAGGCAGGAGAATTTGTGGTGGGAGTTGTGGTTTCAGGCAATGAGAATAAGCTGGATGTGAATATTGGGGCGGATTTGTTGGGCACAATGTTGACTAAAGAAGTGATGCCTTTGTGTGGGAAGGAGATGGAGGGTTTGTTGTGTGATTTGGAAGACGAGGAGGATTGTGAGGAGTTTCTGAGGAAAGGGAAGATTGGTATTGTTAAAGATGAGATTGCTTTGAGTGGTGGGACTGGGATAGGGAGGCCTGTCGTGGAGACTGGGACTGTTCTGTTTGCTGAGGTTCTTGGGAGGACATTGAGTGGTCGGCCATTGCTTTCGACGCGACGACTGTTCAGAAGGATCGCTTGGCACCGAGCGAGGCAGGTTACTTTTCTTGCTTGCTTATTTTGACTTCAGTGATTGTTTGATTCGAATGTGTTGTGAGCTTGCTTATAATGTTGAGAACTATTAGAGATCTACTATTGAAGCTTGTCCTCCACGGCTTGTCTTGAACATTTGTCTGCGAATGTGAATGTCTTATGGGGGATGTCAAAGTATTTCATGAATGAAGGAAGCTTAGTTAGTTACTTGCTTTATGATTTCGTACTTCTTGTTGACATTTTCGAATGTGTTTCCCCAGCAGATAAAAGAACTCAATGCGCCAATTGAGGTCAAGATTACCGAGTGGAATACTGGTGGTCTTCTTACAAGAATTGAGGTTTGCTTGGTGTATTATGCATCTGGTTTTCGAGTTTGTGCATTGAGTGTCTTCTGACTGTTGTCTCTGTTCTGCAGGGACTACGAGCTTTCCTTCCAAAGATTGAGCTTGTGAGAAGAGTGAACAACTTCAAGGAGTTAAAAGAAAATGTAAAGGAAAAACCACTGAGTCACTGAATCATTTCCTTATTTTGCTTGAACACTCGCAATGCTTTATGATTCCTTCTCTCCAATTTTCCTTCTCTTTGCTTTTGTACCCTGGTAGAATGTTTCTCATGGATTCTTGTTTCTTCATGGTGTAGGTGGGTCGTCGAATGAATGTACTGATAACCCGGATAAACGAGAGTAATAACGACTTAATACTGAGTGAAAAAGAAGCTTGGGTAAGTTTTCATGTGATGGCATGTATTGCTTGCATCTTTTCAGTGTTTGAGGCTTTGCTTCTTTCCCCTGTTAAAATATGTATTCACCGAGATTGAATGAGAAATTGTAGGAAATGTTGAACCTTCAGGAGGGAACACTTCTTGAAGGAACAATTAAGACCATTTTCCCTTATGGTGCGCAAGTGAGAATAGGGGAAAGTAACAGAAGGTGAGAGTGACTAATTACTTACTAGACACTAATATTAGTCAATATTGTTATTCATCTGTAAGTAGCTATCACCTATTTGCATGCATACCACCAATGGAATGTTCACACCAGCCTCTGTTAGTATATAGTTTTCTTGACTGTGCTTGTGGAGAAGCTTTCTGAAAGTTCTGTTGTGAAATTCCAGTGGGCTTTTGCATATCTCAAAGATCAGCGCAGCACGAGTTACTGCTGTCGAGGATGTACTCAAAACCGACGAGAAGGTCAAAGTGTTGGTGGCAAAATCAATGTTTCCTGGCAAAATATCTCTCAGGTAATTAAGTTCTAGCTAAGTTTTCTTTTCTCTCTCTTTTTTACATGAATGTAACTAACTCTTATGTGGCATGCAGTACTGCTGACCTGGAAAGTGAGCCTGGACTATTCTTATCCGACAGAGAGGTGCTTTCTTGTGATATTATGGTTCCTTCCATCTTGACCTCTACATAACCTCCATCCTACGTTCCATTGACAAGTTAATCTTCTTCCCCGCAGAGAGTATTTGCCGAGGCAGAAGACATGGCTAGAAAGTACAGGCAAAAGTTACCTGCTTCTCCGAAATCCCAGAAATCAGCGACACCTCCAACCAACTCTAGCTCGTTTGATAACGAACCGATTCTTTACGCAAATTGGAAGTGGTTGAAGTTTGAAAGGGAATTCGAAGAAGAATGATCTTCAAACGTCGTGATCCTTCGCCCCGAAAAACCTCGAACTGATGGAATCCTGCTACCAGGCCATTGTTTTCCTCCATGTAGAAAAAGCAGGTGACTTTGTCTTGATCAAATGCTATGTATGTGTTTTTTGGATTCATGATCCACTCAAACGGTCTACCCTGGCTTTCAATGATCACTCCCTGAACTAATCATCTGATCTGTTGTTGTACACTAGCTTGCTTGTATCACACACATGAGATTCTTTTTTTTTTTTTCCGGCAACTGCTGATTTTGTATGCTGTCTTATTCTTTCAGTAGCAATACAAAGCTGTGTTCTCATTTCCTCCGATGATTCCATGGATGTGAATTTTCATCTCAGATCCCATTACTGACTCAGGATGTTAAATTTGTGACGTAGAAAGGAAACTACTCAGAGCAAGTTGCCAGAGAGTTACTTAGTAGGGCTGCTATGGCTGCTTCAGTAGTTAACTTGTTGCTGGTTTCAAGCTGTGCTCTCGTTTATTTATTAATGAACTCTGGTTCGGGGCTCCATGTAAATGTTGATTAGAGAGTAAAGATAAAGTGTGAAGCACAATCACTTTTTCTTGTTAGGCCATCTGGCCGTCTTTCGAACCATGTCTTTCTTGGTCAATTGCTTTGCTACTACCCTAATGGTCACTAAATTTTGAGATTACTGACAAATTGGTAGCTTTGATGTCTAGCAAACTTGTTTATCAAGGTTGGAATAACTATCCATTTTAGTGAATATTTATGTGAAAATTGTCTAGATTAGCTTCTCAACTTAATCAAATTGATGAAAGGTCACAGTGATCCAAATTAGGACTTCTTCACTTGGATTCGGTAAGTGCACTTCGATCATCACCTTGCATGTTGTGTTATCGATGTTGCAGATATTTGATGTTTATTTTCTACCATGAGATTCAAATCTTATTATCTTTTAGAGATCAATTGTGTGACAGATGTATACCTACAAAGCTTTTGTTTTTGGCCTCCATGTTATGGACTTTCGACGTGCAACCTTACCCTAACTAACGTATGATTGGACTCTTTCGAGAATTGTCGCTTGTCGTCTTATCGTTAATTAGTAACATAAGTTAGGCAAACACTTTTTTACATCCCGAAATCAAAGATAAAAGCACATACTTCTATATAACTAGATGGAGGTAGGAAGTCAATATTAAATGAGAAAATCAACGTCACAACAAAATGAATTTTCTGTATCAATATTTTCAATAGCTCATAAACTATGTGAGCTACTGAGCTATGATTTTATAGATTCGTGAGTTATTTTTTTGTCATTAAGTGTTGACTAAGTTATTAATCATTTTAGTTGAAGCGAGAAAGTGTTGTAGATTATTATTTCATTCATCATGTAGTGCGAATATCTATTTTTCTTCCAAGGACTAAGCACGCTTAGTCTATGCCTATGCGAGCTAGGTGCTAGGCAAAGTCTCAACGCCCACCTTACGCTTAGTCTATGCCTATGCGAGCTAGGTGCTTCGTGGATTTGAAAAATGAAGGTTTTGGTTAAAACTTGGGTTTTACAAGGATATATGATGGAATTGCCCCATTTGGTTTTTGGTACAAACCATCGTTTGCTTGTTAGATTTCATGATGGATTTGACATTGTTATATTTGTGGTTGTATTAGGAATTTACGTTAATGCCCTTATTGAGTATTATTTATTTTTACATTATAATTTTTGTTACAAAACAATTTCCATCCAATAGCTTCGTCCTACTACCACAATCAGAACAAATGAACATGACTAATCAATAACAACTTCATATTATACACATAATTAGACAATTCCTTAAGATTTTCAATGTTGCAAAGTATGCTTTGAGATTAATCATGTAGTGTTTGCGTGCAATGAATTATATCGAATATTGAATGCAAAATTAATATGCACTACAAGTTGGTCATTAGTAAATGAAAGAGGTTAAGTTGGTGATTAGTTTAATAAGTAGGGTTAAAATTGTAAAAAGTCATCATGGACTTTGTACCCCAACACAAATCCCGCCTCTTTGGGTGGAATTCTCAAGTCCGTGGGGTCCACGGATTTGGACCATCCGACCATAAAAGTATGTGGGCCCCACGGATTTATTCATACTAAATCCATCATGCAAACGACGGATTGTGTACAAAGTCCATAATGCTTGGTTTGTACGTACCAAATCTATGATGAATTCCATGGAACAAAAGGCGTAACTAAAAATCAGCAGAGAGTGAAACATCAATTTAATAAAATGTGTCTTTAATCGATAATGAGTTTAATCCAAACAAGATCGATGGATTTTAGGGAGTTAAATGTGTCACATAATAAAGTTGAATAAGAGTCCATTCAGATTACCTGCCCCCACCCCAGACAATTGTAATTGGCTCAAAATGAGTTAATTCAGAATTCCCCAACCCAAATTGTTTCATCCAAATTTTCTGCTGCCAAACGGATCAATCTAGCACAATTGACTCAAAACGAGACAATTGTGTCAGATTGATCCATTAGAATTCCTCATCCAAACGACCCCTTAGAGTAGAACTCAAAGTACTTACTCTTAAAAAAAAAGTTTAATATCTAAACTATTACTATATAATCAACTTTGATATGTGGTTTCAGAAATGAACATTCTGGCCTCAACTATGCAACATATAGATTCAATTGGCCCGACACATGGTTTGTGCTGAAAATGATAAATAATAGAAATTAGCAAAATAAGTGAATTTGAATTTTTTTAATAATTTTTAGGCTGATGAGGCAATGGCACGACGTGTTGACTAACGGTCAAACCACGTGTCGTGCCAATTGAGTCTATATGTTGCATAGTTGAGGCCATGATGTCAATTTCTGAAACCATAGACTAAAGTTGATTGTATAATAATAATTCGAACCAAAATAAGGTATTAACCCTAAAAAAACCATGGTTCATCCTAATCCCAATGAATCATTTCACTTGATTAATTAGTACTCGATTGGAATTGGTAGCATTACTTCAACATAACTTCATCAAATACATGGATACATATAGTTTGGCTTGTTTGTGAAGCAATTTATCAATCAATTATTCGTACAAGATAGATGCATTAAATTAAAATTGTTAGCGAAGCAAGGCATATTTTGGGCACTTCACGTAAATAATGGTTGGGAGAAAATGAAAATCAGAAGGAATCAACTATCAAGTGTACTATTAGAAATGTAGAATAAAAATTTACGTGTTTTATTTCGATATAGTTTAGTCCCAAATTCTTAGTGTTTAATCATTAACAATAAGAACTCCAAGGGTGTAGGATAATTACGACACGAACAAAATTGAATTTTGTTCTTAATCGCTAAAGATTAAGGAAAATTATATGTGTCTGTAATATTTTCAACAGATAGGTCTTCCGCTCGACGGTTGGTAAGAGGAAGGGTAAAAAAAATGGGAAGTTTGTAACTTTCAAGTACAAAATTACGGTACGTCGACGACACATCAATTCCATTTTCATCATGTAACCAATTTCGATTGCTTTGGTAATAGGATTGGTGAAATACGAGTTAAGACGTAAGATCAAGATTATGTTGATTTGATTTATTTTCAATAGAAAATTTTCTTGTTGGAATTCATTCTGAAAACGAATATGAACAAAAAAAAAATCCTATTGTTGCCAACCAGTTTGTAACGGCTAGAGGTGAATCTGATTCGATATCAAGTTATTTCAGAAGTCAAAACCGGTTAGTCCCCTTGATAGGGTATCCTGCAGCAACTAATTTTCATTGTGCAAATTAGGGTTTCTCTGTTCTCTTTCTTTCTTGTAAGATGACGAATTCTTGATTGAACTTGATGAATGGAAACATGAAGTGCAAAATCCAAAGCTCTCCAAATGAGGCACATAAATTTCTGACTCAATGTTTATAGCTAGAGTACAGATTCTGTTGTATTTTAACCAGTTAATCCTATATATTTAAGTACACATGGTAATAGTAAATTGTAGGGGAAACAGTAACAGTAATTAATACTAATTACTAATTGTCAGGTAACAAAACACTTACACAACAAGTTCCAATGAGAAAGGTTCAAGAAACTAGACAATTTATGAATGATATATATATATATATATGAGCATCTGTTTTGCTACAATGTTATTCAAAACGTCTAGTTGGGTGCTTAAGTGCAGAACATTTTTTTTATGATGGTGTTGATTTAAGAGAGCTAATTACGTTACTAAAGATTTCAAATGGAATTTTTATTAGTAAGTAAGTAATTAACACAAATTACGGCCAGAGTCTTGCTCATTTCTGATCATCAAGATGTTATTGTTAGCCTTCCATTTCGTTTATCATTGTTACTATTGTGATTTTGACCACTTTCATGTATGGCGAGTGTTAAAAGCTTGGAATGAAATCAATGGTGAACTTATTGGGGGCATTGATGAGGGAGAGTCTCTTGCCTTGTGGGATAGAGGGTAAAAAAGAATAAGAAAGAGAGGTAAATAGTCAAACCCTAAAACCCTTAAATGTGCAACTTCTTCTCCCAAAGAAAAAAAACCCCTAATTCGAGAGTTGTGCACAACAAAGATTGATCGAATTAGAAAATTAAAAAGATTCTGGAAAATCTTTACCCCCTTCACCTCCCCTCCTCTTTCTCGTGTGCGGTGTTGTCAAGCAGTCGTCGTGTCGGTCGGTTGGACCAGATCCGACCACGATCCATATTGAAAATGATCGTCATAAAGTCGTTTTCTCTTCCAATCAGTAGTCGTAAAAACCACACACAAAAAACAACAAAATCGAAAACCAATTTCTTACAGTATTGATTAGTTTTAGACTCTTAGACATAATGCAACAATTTGGTCCTATCCCAAACCTTATTCTGTAATACAAAGCAAATATACACAATTTTAGTGTAAGATTATATATTATGTATGTTACCTGTGAAATTACTATCCGTACGCATATATTTCTATATCATGTATAAAATGGTTTGAACTGATCCCGTTTCAGTTCAATCAATAAACCTCAAATGATTTACTTCGCCGACTCAACCGCTTAAATCGGTTTAACAACCTTCCTCATGTGACTTGTCTTCTTTCTTTTCTTTTAATTTTCATATTTTTATCTTTTGAACTTTGAAGCCCTGGTCCCAAAACAAACCCACTATCCCCACCCTCCTCTTCTCGATTAACCCCCACAATAATTAATCCACACACACCTAAACCCTGCCTCCCTTTCTAGGTTTACTTTTACCACGCAGTAAAATTAAAATTTTCCAAGATAATCCCATGAAATCATAGATTTTTTTTTTCCCCAACCAAAGGATCTTATTCATTTACAATTAATAAATTGATAATCAATCAAATTATGGATATATTAAGCTAAAATCCAGTCAGGATAAAGGGAGCTAAGAGCAGCCACCACATGAGCAACTCGAGTAACTTGATTGCGGCAAAATAAGTGAAAAAGTTATACAATTTACCGAATCAAAAGCTTTTGCGACTAAAATTTTCAAGAAGTTATACAAAAGGCAATATATTGTAGATTAAGTTATTTAGATGTTAAGACTCATCAAGAGAAGGTGTTAAGTTGAATCTATCCTGCCATCAAGACCCCATTTTAGGTGGCCTTTCGTACGTATTAAAAATAAATTGTAATGTGTCTGTTAATTCTATTATTGATAAGCTTAGTGGAACTATGTAGTATAATTTGTTAAAATATTTGGATATTATAATCTTTATAGCATTCACAAAATTTGCTCTCATTTTATTTTGTAGATAGACGTGAATGTTACATATGCAAATGCAGGGATGACTTTCTCGACCACTTGTATGAACTAGAACGATAAATCAAAGAGAATGGCAATAAAAGGAAGAAAATAACAAACTATTTGAGTTCCAATAGTCTCTAATATTAACCGACGAGTACATACTTATACGTAGGGGTGAAATTGGAGTGGGTGTGGTTATCCGTCACACGTTTTGTGGGTAACCACACCCGCAAATATAGAATTATACTACCCACAACCCGCCCCACAGTGGGTAGTGATTAACCACTATCCACTGCGGGTTGGTGCGGGTTGGATGTGGATATCCACACAAAAAATTCCTTCTTTTACCCTTTGGACTTGTATATGATAAACCTATCAGTCGAGTGACGACAAAAAAAAAAACATTAAAATTAAAACTAAGTAAAGAAGCCCAAGACATGGAGTGAGCGAGGATCCGGTATTCGGAACCTCCTAAGTATCTAACCTCCCTCTCCTTGGTTCACTTCACTCGCTTACATGTCACTTCACTTTCTTTAGGAAATGCATATTGATAACGAGTATGAGTTGGAGGGAATCTAATATTAATATACAAAGCATTTTTATCAGCGGCATGACTACTTTATTTTTTAATTCGAATTTTTTTAGGGATAAATGGAATTCTCTCTCGAGTTGCGAAATTAGCGTCTTCTTACACACACAAAAAAACCTACATACAAGAAAGTTAATTAAGTGTTAAATAAACTATAAACCACATTTATTGGGCTTGTTTTGTTATAAAATAAACATATATCACGCGGACATTGCTTATTTAATAAAAATATCTCATACGAACACAGTGTATTGATTTGGTTTTGTTTTATAAAATAAGTATATATTTGCTTTTTGAGCCTACTTTAGTTTGTAGCATTCTACTTTTCACATACTTTAATATTACAAAGTATTATTAATAAATAAATAAACTTAGTGTGGTTATTGTGGGTTAATCGCAGTGGATAATGGTTAACCACTAACCACGAAAATCAATATTTTGCTACCCACATCCAACCCAATATCCACAAATTGTGAGTAATGGTTACCACAATATATGCGGTTAGCGTATATTTACCAAAAATAAGATTAAATAAATAGCACCACAAAGTTCCCTCGTTTTTCTGAAACCGAAATGCAGGAGAACTGGAGAAGGAAGAACAACGCAAGAGAGAGACAGAGTGAGAGACAGCTTTCACCAAAATCAAACTCAAAGCACTTTCTTTCCCACTCAGTCTCACACCATCGCCCGCCGCCGTCACCGGAACCCTTGAAAGTCGAAAACCATCTTCTTCATACCCTTTCTTTCTTCACCGCCGCCGCATCCAGTCGTCGGCGTTCAGCTACAGTCCACACAGAGAAAACCTACCGGTTATCTCTGTCATTGAACGCCAATCTGCAGCAATACTCTTCTGCATCCGCATGAAATAGTGTTGCCTTCCTTCAGAAACCCAAAAAAGAAAAAGAAAAAACAGAGTAACATGCCTCTTTCTTCCACTTCCATTCCCCATTGCTACGAGCTGTCGACCACATGAACCACCGACGACTGCTGCACAAAAACAATCCCAAAAGATCTCTTCTTTACTCTTCTTTCTAGTGTAGAACTCAAGTTATCCTTCCTTTCCCACATGATTCTTTTTCAAATCATGTATTCTGTCCCCTAGAAAGAAAGAAAGAAAAAACTTCCCTTTTCCTCCTCCGCCGGCCGTCGTCCACCGTCGCCGGAGCCTCCCCACGAGTTTTCGTTGCCCACCCACAAAAGAAGAGCAGAAACCCCATAAATGGAGATACCCAAAACGACCCACTCTGTTTTCCTCTGTTTTTCATCTCTGCTTTTATTCTTACTTACCGCCATGGATAAACCCCTCTCAGTCTCCTCTCTCTCTCCCGACGGTGAAGCCCTCCTCCCACTCCTCTCCGCCGGAGAGTCATCACCATCATCACCACTCCTCTCTTCATGGAACCCATCTCACCAAACCCCATGTTCATGGCCAGGGATAACATGCTCATCACAGAACAGAGTAATCTCTCTGTCTCTCCCAAACACATTCCTAAACCTCACTTCAATACCGCCAAGCCTCTCTTCCTTGACATTTCTCCAGCTCCTAAATCTCTCCTCCACAAACATCTCCGGTGAAATCCCTCCTTCATTAGGCCAGCTATCCAATCTCCGGCTACTCGACCTATCGTCCAACTCCCTCTTCGGCTCCATCCCTCGGGACCTCGGTCGCCTCTCTTCGCTCCAATTCCTCTACCTAAACTCCAACAGACTCACCGGCAAAATCCCACCGGAGCTCGCCAATCTCACTTCTCTGGAAGTCCTCTGCCTCCAGGACAACCAGCTCAACAGTTCAATCCCGGCTCAACTCGGCTCGTTGGTTTCACTACAGCAGTTTAGAGTTGGGGGAAACCCTTATTTGACCGGAGAAATCCCGCCGCAGCTCGGGATGCTGACGAATTTGACCACATTCGGCGGTGCAGCCACTGCACTCTCCGGCGGGATTCCTTCCACATTTGGGAACCTGGTCAACCTCCAGACTCTGGCTCTTTACGACACTGAGATAGCTGGCTCGATACCAGGTGAGCTTGGCTCCTGCTTGGAGCTCAGGAACTTGTATCTCCACATGAACAAGCTGACAGGTTCAATCCCGAGTCAGTTGGGTCAATTGCAGAAGCTAACCAGCTTGCTGCTGTGGGGAAATGGCTTAACCGGTTCAATCCCTGCTGCGCTTTCGAATTGCTCTTCGCTCGTGGTGCTTGATGCTTCCGAAAATGATCTCTCCGGCAGTATTCCTGGAGATTTAGGGAAATTGGCAGTGTTGGAGCAGCTGCATTTGTCAGATAATGCGTTAACCGGTTTGATTCCAAGCCAGTTGAGCAACTGTACGAGCTTAACCGCACTCCAGCTAGATAAAAACCAGGTTTCCGGCTCGATTCCTGATGAAATCGGGAACATGAAGCTCCTGCAGAGCTTGTTTCTATGGGGGAACTCAGTTTCAGGCACGATACCATCATCCTTTGCAAACTGCACTGAGCTCTACGCCCTTGATTTGTCGCGAAACAAGCTGACCGGTTCGATCCCGGATGAGCTCTTCAGTTTGAGGAAGCTGAGCAAGCTGCTACTACTGGGGAACTCACTATCAGGAGAGCTTTCTGAATCAGTGGGCAACTGTGAGTCCTTAATGAGACTAAGGCTCGGAGAAAATCAGCTCTCGGGGCGAATTCCTAAGGAAATTGGTCAGTTACAGAATCTTGTCTTCCTAGACTTGTACATGAATCATTTCTCAGGCCAAATCCCTCCGGAACTCGCCAACATTACAGCTCTGGAGCTGCTAGACTTGCACAACAACTACATTACTGGTTCCATACCTTCTCAATTGGGCAAGCTGGTGAACTTGGAGCAGCTCGATCTTAGTCGAAACAGATTCATTGGAGAAATCCCTTGGAGCTTTGGTAACTTCACTTACCTGAACAAGCTGATCCTGAACAACAATCTGATCACCGGTTCCATCCCTCGGTCGATTCAAAGCTTGCAGAAGCTCACATTGCTCGACCTCAGCTACAACTCTCTCTCGGGGGAACTCCCTTGGGAGCTAGGCCACGTCACTAGTTTGACCATAAGCCTCGACCTGAGCAACAATGCGTTTTCAGGAGAACTCCCCGAGTCAATGTCTGGTTTGACTCAACTGCAATCTCTTGATCTTTCCCACAACATGCTCTATGGGAAGATTAAGGTTCTTGAGTTGTTGACTAGTCTTGCTTCATTGAACATTTCCTGCAACAACTTCTCAGGTCCTATTCCTGTAACAGCATTCTTCAGAACTTTGAATTCAAACTCTTATTTACAAAATCCAAATCTTTGTGAGTCAGTAGATGGGATGATTTGCTCGTCGAGGGTAGCTCAAGCGAGGGGATTGAAATCAGGGAATGCAATTGCCTTGGTATCAGTCATTCTGGCATCAGTAACACTAGCATTGTTGTCCTCATGGATTATAGTTACAAGAAACCATAAGTACATTGCTGAGAAAGCTTTAGGAGGCTCTTCCTTGGAGGGCGAGGATTTTTCATACCCTTGGACCTTCATTCCATTTCAGAAGTTGAATTTCTCGATAGACAACATCCTAGAGTGCTTGAAAGATGAGAACATAATCGGGAAAGGCTGCTCGGGAGTTGTGTACAAGGCCGAGATGCCTGGAGGCGAGTTGATTGCAGTAAAGAAACTATGGAAGACTAAGGGTAATGAAGTTAACATCATTGACTCATTCGCTGCAGAGATTCAGATTCTGGGCCACATTCGACATAGGAACATTGTGAAGCTATTGGGGTACTGCTCGAACAAGAGTGTGAAGCTGTTGTTGTATAACTACGTACCGAATGGCAATCTACAGCAGTTGTTGCAGGAGAATAGAGGGTTGGATTGGGAGACACGGTACAAGATTGCTGTGGGTTCAGCTCAGGGTTTGGCTTATCTTCATCATGATTGTGTCCCTGCTATACTCCATCGAGACGTGAAGTGTAATAACATACTGCTTGATTCAAGGTTCGAGGCGTATCTGGCTGATTTCGGGCTTGCTAAGCTGATGATGAGCACCCCGACAAATTATCACCATGCCATGTCTCGTGTTGCTGGTTCTTATGGATACATAGCTCCAGGTAAACTTGTCTGTTTTAAACTTTTTTCTTCATATCAGGTTTGATTTAAAGTTGGTCAGTGTTAAAGTTCATAGCTTTGGACTTTAGGTGGACTTGTTGTGATGCCTCATGAACAATCTGCGAAGTTGTCTTAACAATTTAGCCTTCTTTATTGTCAAAGATTCAAACTTCGACTTCGGTTGACTTGTGGTGATGATGATGATGAATGAATGTGGGAAGGTGCCTTAACCGATTACCTTTCCACATTCCATCACTTTTAGCCTTCATCAATGTCAAAGATTCAAACTTTGGCTTCAGTTACCTTGTCAATAACAATGTGGGAAGCTATCTTCCTAACCATTTCATTACTCTTAACCTTAATTAGAGTTAAAAGTTAAACTTCAACTTCAGTTTCTTTGTCGTCCCGATGATTAACAATGTGGGAAGCTGTGTTAAGTTTTAACCATTTGCATTTCGACATTCATTTACGTTTGAGCTCTTCATCAATGTTAAAGATTCAAACTTTGACTCACTTTGCAGAGTATGGCTACACCATGAACATCACCGAGAAGAGCGATGTCTACAGCTACGGAGTCGTGTTGTTGGAGATCCTGAGCGGGAGGAGTGCTGTGGAACCACAGATTGGCGACGGGCTCCACATAGTCGAGTGGGTGAGGAAGAAGATGGGGAGCTTCGAGCCAGCCACGTCGATACTCGACTCGAAGCTCCAAGGAATGCCGGACCAGATCGTGCAGGAGATGCTTCAGACGCTTGGCATCGCCATATTCTGCGTGAACTCTTCGCCCGCAGAGAGGCCGACGATGAAGGAAGTGGTGGCATTGCTGAATGAGGTGAAGTGTCCACCCGAGGAGTGGGGGAAGAGCACTTCTCAGCCCTTGATGAAACAGTCTGCAACACAGAGCTGAGAGAATAGGCTTTTTGGTGGCTTAGTTAGAACATTTTAGGGAATTGTTTTGCAGGTGATCTTTAGAAGGATTTGGGATCTGTTGTTTAGGTTGGGGCTTCATGGTGTACAGTTTTAGAGATATAGATTGTGTTCTGTTCCTCTCTTGTTTCAACAGGTTATGGAAATAATGGAAGTAAGAACATTTCAGATTGGAATTCCTCATTGCAGTGCTATTTCATCTCATTTCTAGTTGTTTGAAATTTAGGGGGTACTATCTAACAACCATAACGTAGTATAGGTACTAACTTGTCAACTTATCACATTGGTTCCATAGTTTGGGAGGTAGAAGCCATATTGAATCCTTCATTTCATGAACTCTTCATGGATAGATGTCTTCTAAGTAGTAATCTAATGTTTGTAAACTCATTGCATTCGTTATATATCTAGCTTAATCCCTTGAAAACGATACACCATCAATCATTAACGTTCGGGTTTATTAACAAGTTGCGTCATTATTAACTATCATATTGATGATTTCATCTATCTTCATCTATTTACCATTCAAATTAATCACCTCGTCTTCTTCATCTTATTAATATGATATACTTTCAGAAACGCTAGTCTAAAATGTTTCCCATGCAAACTAAGACGAAATGAAACATAAGAAGCTTGAGAAACATGTGGGATGCTTCATGTTTGCCCTATTGTTTGGTAGCTATAATTAAAGGCCACTGACAACAAACTTGTATTGTATATTTGTATATGAGATCTTCACTCCAATCCACCTAGTCTTCTACTCTTCTTCAATGTTGTCCAATCCATAAAGAAAAAACCACAAACTTTCGAGAGAGTGGAAAACAAGAGAGGAGTCAAACTTTGTTCAAGTAGTGGAAAGTATAGAAGAGAATGGGTGGTGATGGTGATGATGGGTTTCTTGAGTTTTGGATATAAAGCAAGAAAAACCCATACTACATAGGTGATGACATAGGGTTTCATGTGATTTTGCTTGGAAGCTACTTCATTAACAAGGCAAGAAGCCACATCTTCATTGGACGATTCCAAAAGGTGCAAATTGACCCTTTTTTACTTTCAATAGACACCACAATCGAGTTCCATTTGCTCAAGTTCCTGTCTCTTCCTACTCCATCTGTGGCTTCCCCATCTCCACATTGCACCACTAGTTGATCCCTATCAGATGCGTAGCTCGATCGGATTCGAAAAGACCATCTGTATAGGGTATATCAAAACAAGATACATTCATTTCTCGAGTGAAGCAAGAAAACTGCCTCTGTTTTCAATAGATACAAATGGGAATACTTCTTCACGTGGTTACAGAACTTGCCATTCTCTATCAAAACATCACAGCAGTAACAACATAAAACATAAAACAGTGATCTTTGTAACTCTAAAAGCTACTTAATCTGATATTCGAGGAAACCATCAACCGAGACTTGATGATTCCCTCTTGTTAGACGAAGACGACCTGCCTCTCAAGGCTGCAACACTAAGTTTTGGACCTCCTGGTTGAATCGCAGTTGGACTTCGTTTCTTTCCCATTTGTTTCTTGGGACTTGAAGAAGACTTGAATGCCTTTGAAGAATTCGCGGTCTTTGAAGGCTTCTCGTTCTTTGAAGGCTTCTCGATCTTCGAGAACTTCAATGTTTTTCCAACCTTCACAACTCTCCTAGATGGTGTTGCGGGAGAGGGCTTTCGTCCAGAGCTTCTTGTAGAACCCTGGACCTTGGTCGAGCTGTTAGATTTAACGCCAAGAGGTTTAGTCTTGCTACTCTGGCTGGATGATTTCGACAGTCTTACATTCTTCCCTTTCTGTTCAGTAATACGAGCCCGGGCTTTGTCTCTTCGAACGCCATCCATAGTGAGGGACTCCAAGCTCTCGTTCTTTCTTATAGCCTCCTCGATCTTTGTGGCTAGTGGTACGTCCTTTTTAGTGATCAAGCTCGTTACTTTACCTGAAGAGAGAGTATATGAAAGGCACAATCTGAATATTAGAGTGGAGCAAGAGTGATGTTATAGAAGTGTAAGATATTGTATAATCAATCATTACCTTTTGCACCCATTCGAGCAGTTCTTCCAGTCCTATGAAGGTAATCAACCTACAACATCAAAAGCAAGAAGGAAAAGGTCAAGAGATAGCCCTTTTTATCTCTAGTGCTCATCCCTCTCCCTCTTTCCCTCTTATGTCATTCATTTCCTTCCCTCCTCTGCTATTGATTCAGTGCTTTACAGACACAACGCATTTCTTGACGCCACTAAAGAAACTCTTTCAGTTGTGAGCAGATCTTACACCAAATTAATGGTTGAGGGACCAAGAAGAATTACCACAATATTTGATAGTTGCCAACAAGGACTAGATACTCAAATTTCAACGAGGACTGTAGTTGATTTTTTACAATTTGTTACTAATGTTTGAAATAACTAACATAATAGTCACCCAGATAATCACTGTTAGGTTTATTTTAAAAATTAGCCCAACTCATACAAATTAACAATGGAGGGGCCACATAGCTAAGTAGCTTAGATGAGCGGCCATACTTGATCCAAACCAAAACCATTGCTCAATCCAATTCCAATTCAGTTAACGTTACACAACCCTAATCCAAGTCATTGATGTGTAATTGACACAGAAAACACTGTAGAATACTACTAGAATAACAATGAAAAAAGAGAAGTCACCTACAGAGTTCGAGGGAAAATCAAACATTATCACATGGTCTACATCCAAGTCTAGCCCTCTAGCAGCCAAGTCCGTACAAACCAATGTGGGGCAATCTCCATCGTCGCTTTTGAATTTGTTCAGATTCTGAACCCTGTGTTTAAAGAATAACAGGGATTACGCATCAGTTTGATGCTACGAATTCTTAGCAATTATCAAATTATCATTGCTATGAATAGTGTCACCTCTCCTCTGCCGGGACCTCTCCATGGTAATTAACAGTAGCCATCTGATTCTCAGAAAGAAAATGGTCCACAGCACGGCTAGAATTCAGGGTATTACAGAAGACCATCACCCTGTTCCCCTTGGCCAAACTTGGCTCAAGAACCTGCATTTCATACCGGTTCTTTCAGTGACTTTCACTTACATTTTAAAAAATAAGCATAACTAGTTAATTTCCCCCCGTTACCTGTAGCAATGCTTCGAGCTTATTTTCAGAGCCAGAGAGTTTTATGAAATCATGGCGAGCAGATGCAACCTTTCGATGCAGTGTCGATGTGCGTAAATGCACTATGCCCTGGAACTCCTCATCGACTAGCATTTGAACTCCCTGTGAAATCTCTATACGGTCAATACTGCGAATTACCTCATATGCGAACGCAGTTCCATTATATCCCACCAAACAGACAAGAGAACCACAATCAATAACACTGCCAGTCCCAATAAAGTTCAACTCATGAAAATGTAATTTGGACAAACTATTAGCATGAATCCATCTCATGTTCAAGCTTGATAAAGGCGCAACCTTTGGCAAATTTACATGGAGATGTGAAAAGAATTGTTTCAGTCACCTACAAGAGCTGGGGTAAAATTTATCCCAAATGAGCTACCTATCCGGCTATCCCTTTGTTTTGGGTTGGGAAAGCAGTTGCGGAGAGCACAGAAACATTCAGACTTCAAAGGTAACAAACATGAAGGTGTAGGTGGAGACATGTCCAACTAAGAACCAAGAGAACAGAGAAGAAATTTCTAACTTCTACTTAGTAACTTGAGAAGCATTCTTGAACTCCTCAACATAACCAAATGATTATCTCAGATAAAAAAGAAAACTTTGAACTCCAACACAATGTACCTTTGTCATTGTTGCAGCAACCAAAACAGTTTGAAACCCTTGCCCGTCAGCCTTTGATGCACGATTTTTCAGCGGAGCAAGAAACTTACGAATATCAGGACCAAACCCACGATCAAACATAGTATCTGCCTCATCCAAAACCTACTAGAGAACAGGAAAATCACTACAGGCTCTCGCAGATAGTTGTATGAAGATGAAGCCAATCAAAAGTTTCTAGACACTCACCACATACTTCACATCTCCATACACAATATTGCCTTCCTCAATGTGTTGAAGAATCCTACCGGGAGTCCCAACTACCATATCAACAGCGTTATTAAGTGAGTCTTCCTGCGGTCTCAACCTTCCACCACCACTAACCATGATAGACCGGAACCGAGCGTGATGGCTAATCGACTTGGCAACATGGAAGACCTATGGATGGTAGTATGTATGATCATCAAAATGAACAAGGCCACAGGAAAAACTAACCAATTCAGTCGAAGAAAGAAAGATCAAAACCTGCTCAGAAAGCTCCCTAGTGGGGCATAGAACAACAGCTCGAGGACGCTTTGGCTTCATCATTCTACCTGATAATGCCTCATCCTGTCTTATCAACTGTATAACACCAACAGAAATTGAACTCAATCCACTAGGCAGAAATCCATCGTACAAAATAACTCGAATTTCCCTATAAAAAACTGACCTGGACAATGGGCAGTAGATAAGAGAGAGTCTTTCCAGAACCAGTATGAGAACCCAAAACCACACTCTGGCCTTCCAAGACAGCAGGAATCCCAAGGCACTGAATCTCGGTGGGAACTTCAATTGACATCTCTTTGAGGGCGGCCATCACCTCTTCGCTCAAACCTAGCTCCTCAAAACTCCCCACCATAAACGTCTTCCCTTTCTTCTTCCTATCAGACCCATTCCATTCCTCGCCCTCGACAGCAGCTGCGGCAGCGGAAGAAGAATGTCGGGAATTGGATTTGGAGGGTTCCTTGAGGTGTCTAGACCTAAGCCTCTCCAAGAGAATAGCGTGCTTTGCCTGTTCCGGGTCGGTGATTTCGGTGGCGGGCGCTGCTTCTGTGGCGGTGGTGGCTGATGCTGTGCAGATGGGTTTGAAGTTAAACCCTAGCAAAACCCTGCTGGGTTTAGGCAACCGAAGAAATGGGCGGTGGCGGGGGAAGTGGGTGAGTTTGGCTGCGGTGGAGTGGGAGAGTGAAAGGAGTAGAGTTCTAGAGGCGGCTGCCGCCATTGTCATTGTTGAATGCTCGTTTGGGCGCGGGGCTTTCTGGCTTTTTGCCGGGGAAGATTTTATTTGCTCGTTGCAGTGGGAAGGAAGGGAAAATAAACGGATTGGGAATGAGCACCAAGCGAGGCAGCAGCGAGCGGCTTCACCTTCGGTTAAATTACCAATTGGTCACCGAACTAACTTATATCAATCACATTGAGCACTGAGCGTAGTAGTGACTAGGGTTGTCAACCTATTCGTGAGTTGCTCGGTTTTTAATTCGGTAAGAGCTCGTTTGATTGAAATAAAGTTCGGCTCGTTAACAAAAAAGGTTCGGCTCGTGAGGCTTGTGAACTAGTTTGATTAGGCGTCTTGTTGAGTACAACTCAAGAACTGTCTCCTTTTGAGCTTATGAGATGTCTCAACATTGTGACTAGCAAGCAAATCGACTAGAACTTATGAAAAAATCGATCTATATTTTATGAGTTGGTTTGTTAATGATGCATAGAATTATTACATTGTATATATCACCTCATGTCGCGGTTAATAAATGAGTATATGTGAGCAAATACGTCTCATACATGAAATATCAGGTTATTACAGCCAAACTTTCGATCTTAATGATGAGTAAAGATTTGATAAATGAGTTGGCTCGTGTTCGACTCGACTCAACTAGGTTATAAACGAGCCAAACTCGAGTTCGACTCATTTATAAACGAACCAAACATGAACAAGGCAAAACTCAGTTCGACTCGACTCATTAACAACCCTATTAGCGACTACTGAGACCACAAGAGCACATAACTCTCTCTAGCCTCTAGGAAGTAGCTTGGCACTCCATAGTCAAATTAGACATGACAAATTGAGAATTTCCACCTGATCCGTCCGAAATTATTTGTGAGCTGGAAGGGACGAGTATTAATCTTAGTTTCGACTTGATTTGTGCCGATCCACTTTATTTTCAATCTGTGTTGTTTAAGTTACTGAACTTCTATTTAACGTCCTATATTGAGGATATACAAGTATTACGGAAACCAATCAATAAATCCACTCATCCAATTAGATTTGAATTTAAAATGATTTGGATTAGTTGAAGGTTTTGGTGAATGGAATGAATAGGTGGATTGGACTCAAATTGCCACCTCTACTCCTAAGAGATTTTCTATTTAATATTGTCATATATTGTAGATCATAACTAGGGATGTGTAGTGGTTTGGTCCATTCCACGCAGCTCAAACCAAATATAATGTGATCTTGTCATTGATCTCATGAATTTTATAAATACTAAATAAATGGACCAAAGTGAAATTTAAACCAAACTAAATCATACCAAACATAATGATGGTTTAATCCTTCACTATAAAATATATTTTACTATCAGATCACGATTCTCATGAGTATGATCCTGACATACCCTATTCGCGATTCTCATTAGTTTGATCCGAACATACCCCTAATTGTCCCGATGAAAATGTTAACACACAAAGCGATGCAACAATTTCTAACAGCATAATCACACCAAGGGTCTTGGGGCAATGTGGAAGTAGAGCTAGCATTTGAAGTTTAGGTCAAGATACAAGCGAAGCAGCCAAATTGTTCACATGAATACTTCTCACAGCCAAATCAATGGTCTCAAATCTCTCCAAGTAGCAAAAATCATCATAACTGATCATAATTATATCTCCACAGAATTTCTGAAGGCAGATTGTGTCCATCAATCAAATTTTGCTCAATAACTAGGAGCTGCTTGTTGCTTTGAGAGCAAACTAAGAATCTAAAAGCTACCACCCCTGAGAGCAAGCACAAGATGAAGCACTGAGCCACCTTCAATGTTGTACTCTTTGGCTGTCTTGTCATCTGCAAGCTGCTTCCCCGCATAGATGAGCCTGAAATACGCAGAGCACGAAAAAAACCACGTTAAGTTTGCCCTAAGAAGACACGATCATAAGGAATGAATGGAAACAATGGTGGTGGTGCTGCTGCTAGTGAGCAAGAGTGTCATTTCAGGCATGGAAAGTAAAGAGAACTGCAGACTAGTGATTGATTTTTTACCTCTGCTGAATTGGGGGAATTCCTTCCTTCTCTTCAACCCTTTCCTTGATCCTATCAATAGTATCGGTAGGTTCGATGTCGATCTCGATCTCTTTCCCTGTCAGGGTTTTCACCTTGATCATAGTTCCTCCCCTGAGCCTGAGCACCAGGTGAAGAGTTGACTCCTTCTGAATGTTGTAGTCTGCAAGGGTTCTTCCATCCTCCAATTGCTTCCCAGCAAAAATCAGCCTCTGCTGATCTGGTGGAATCCCTTCCTTGTCCTGACAATTCAGTACCCACAACAAAAAGAATGGAGCTTTTCAGCTTGGGCAACACAAACTAAACAGTCCAAAAGCAGGAAAAACAAACAATGAAAGCGCCAAACAGCTCGTTAACCCAGGCAGAGACCAGGCAAAAAAAACACTATTCACGGCCAGGAAAGCCAAACCCTAACTTTCCAATCAATTAACAAAGCAAAGGCGCAAGCTTTCATCAAGTTCAATCAGAGAAGACACAATATCTACCAGAGATTCGACAACAATTCAAGATAAGAAACAAAACCCACGAAGCAATCGCCGGAGAAGGGCGGAATAACGAAGAACAGACAGCGTAATCAGTAAAAAAAAAAAAAAAAAACTAAGGGGAGACCTGAATCTTAGCCTTGACATTGTCGATGGTGTCGCTGCTCTCGACTTCGAGAGTGATGGTCTTGCCGGTCAAGGTCTTGACGAAGATCTGCATCTTCTCTCTTCTCCTTCTCCTTCTCCTAGCTAGCTACTGGGGTTGTTTCGACTTTCGAGAGAGCAGAGACAGAGAGAGCTTCGATCACTGATCGGGGAATTTCGATTTTGTGTGAGTGGATCGAAATATATATAGAGAGAGTCAGTGAGACGCGAAAGGCAGCTCCACGGCGGGGAGCTGAGTGAGGGAGGCGGTGGGATTTTTGTTCGCGTAACACTTAAGAGAATCTTTGTTTATGAATTTCTATTTTTTTTTTATCGTGAAACCAATAATCAGAGCATAGTATACTCGTTTGATGCGGTCCAGTCCAAGTATCGATTTGGTCCGGTACGATCCTGTACGGACTAAATCGTTGCACACTTCTAAAATTCCCAGTCTATAAAATGAAGAAAAAGAAGAGCTAGTCACAAAGACTTAACCATGAAGAGATGCGGATGAATTAGCTCCAGGGGCGTAGCTAGAGCATACTAAGGGAGTTCCATAACACCTCCTTAGATTTGAAAATGTCAAAATATTAGTAGTATTAGGAAGTGAATAATGATATTTAAATGCTAAATTTCTATGTCAATCGTCAAAGCTAGTGAACTAATATTGCGAATAGTTATTTGGTGGGATACATTAAGTGTGAAATCTTGATAGTTTGGATGATTCATATAGTTATACAATAATTTCACAATACCAAATATGAGACCGCATATGTAATTTTTTTACGGCACCCCTTAAATAAAATTCTGGCTACGCCACTGATTAGCTCTGACGCCTAGCCCACCTGACACGGTCATCCGAGGTGAATAAGAATTGGGGATCGGATGCGGACGAAATTCCCACCAATGGCCGAGTCCCTAAGGATGCATCAACTTTAATCTTCACGCATCCTCTTCTTGACGTGGTGACCAAGAAGCACTCCTATTATTAATTTGTGTATAATTCGTGTGCAAAGATTTGTCCATATTTGATTTTTTTTTATAAATGGATGCATTTAATCAATTTATGTATTTTAATTAGATGCGTGTTTTAATATATGAATTTTAAAAATTATATTGTTTGGAATTTGAATAATTTTGGTGATCTCTTAAAAAAAAGAAAGAAAAAAAAATGAATTTCCAATCCCTCAAAACAAACCCAGCTTTTAGCTGAAATTGACAATCATCCATAATTACTAATTTTAATAGTCTCATCTACTACTCAAATACAAATATTGTGTTTTATTTTAAACCAAAAAACGGTAAATTCTCATTATCACATGTACTATAATGCCTAATGGATAATTATCATTTTGGGGAGTATACTGATAAAATTAGTAATGCAATATGTTACTACAATATCTTACTTGTTTTTAAGTTTCGTATAGTGTGATATATGTAATATTCGTTGTATTATATTATCGAAGAAAACATTTTGTTCTCGTGTAGTAGATTGTATTTTCATTCATCCGATCCAAATCGTGACAAAAAAATGTAGGATCTTGAAATTTATGAATGGGTTTGGGTTTACCATCATTCAACCCATCGACGGATTCAGCATAGGGTAGAGCACTGGGCCACATTTGAAAAAAAAGCGGGGAGGGCCACGTTTTTTGGCTCCTTCCTAGTCGGGAAGTTCGGGCCATATCCCGAGAAACACTGAAACTAACACCTAAAATCGAATTTTCACAAGTGTCTATACTAGCTCTCGATGCAGAAGAGGGCTTGGCCGTGGCCCGGATGCGGCCCCCTGAATCCGCTGCTGAGTCAACTCGAGACTCATGAGTTGGGTGGTTAAACGATTAAAACCGACCAAATCGACCCATGTACACCCCAGTTTTGGCCAGTAATTTGGGTCGGGTCGCTATTTCATTTGTACCGGACGTAGCATACCGAGAGAGGAACTGAAATAAACTCCACCGACCAGGCGACCACCGCCATTTTCTCAATGCGAAACCCTCTCCGACGATTGGAAATCCTCGCCGTTCTGATTGGGGGAAGAGTAGCTGGAGTAGAATCCGCCGTTTCCGAACGAATCTTCACCTTTGGATATTGGTGGAATAGTCAACTCCGGCGGCAGTGAAAAGTAAGCCTGGACGGTGTGGCGAAACCGAGAATGTGCAGCTTGATTGCTTGCTCTGTGTTTGGTGATTGTTGTTTAGGGTTTAATAGTTTCGAGTGGAGGTGAGAAGCAGGAGAGGCCTCAACGATCCATACTGTGGCGTTAGCTGCGTCCCCACCACCAGTCTCATTGTCGTCGTCACCTCCGTGTCTAGTTGGAGGACCCATCACCTCCATAACGAAGTAGAAGTGAAGGAATTGTCAGAATTGCTTGCTGGGTTGCGTTGTTTCTGCGAGAATCCGCTTTGCTTAAGGTGGGGGTTCTCATTTCAGTCATTTGGTCTTCAGGGATTGCCGAATGCTTTCAGGGTAGAGAGCTTTGATAAGGAATTGATTTGTAACAAGTTAAGGAAAGACATCAATCATTTAACAGATCAGTTCAAAGTATCTCTTCCGTGGCAGCAAAATCTGGATTGCTTGTTTCTCTGTTTGATTGCCGCTGCCCAACTAGTGAGCTAGGGGATAAGGAATGTTTATTAATTTTGTTTGCTGTACCAAGTGGGTTTGGACTTTGGAGTATACGGATACGCTGGAGACAGGAGAAGATAGGACTCATGGAGCCTGGAGGTTAGAAAATTTTAGTGCTTAGGTGCCAAGAAGAAGATGATAGGTTGAAACGGCAGATTCCTGCTTTGCCGTTCTCTGTCTTTCTGTTTTGTCGTAGTTAGTTGATACTATGTTTAGATGCTAGATGTTTTCCTTTACTAGCCGGTCAGTTTACTAGTTTAGTTAACTTGCCTTCTCATGTGTTGCTTTTTCCCGGCTCTTGATTCGTTTTGGTGGAAATATAGGAATCTTATTAGCGTAGTTGTTTAGTCATATTTGAGCATGCTCAACTGTTTAGTGCTGCTTGCTTTTCCTATGCACATCATCATCTTACCTAACAGTAGGAGATGCATCATCTAATCTAAATGCTCGCTAGGAAGGAGCATTAGTATACTGTAAAGTACTAATTTAGTATAATATATTATAAGGATGCCAGCTCTATTCTTTGAGTCTTTTGTAGGGATGACTGCTGAAGGTGGGGAAGAATCGCGGCACAACCGGACACGCAGAGAGTTGGTATGTCATGCCGGCGCTGGTGCTGCCGCTGGTTAGATTCAATCATGCTTTGCCTTGATTGGAATTCGGTTTCTTGTTTCGCTTAAGTTTCCAAGTTCTTGGAAGCTGAGCAGTCTGGAAAATTTACTTGTTTATGATGACTAGTTCTTTGATAGTATTTGTTTAGTTGATTGGCTGCTTTTAATGGGGAGGGAAGTATTTGAAAAGGCTATGTGCAACTTTGCAGGTGCTATTGCGGCCACGTTTATGTGCCCATTGGATGTGATCAAGACAAGGTTGCAGGTCCATGGGCTGCCTGTATCAGCACATTCTAGTGGCCGAGGTAATGTATAGTGATGGCTGTTTGAACAAAAATAAAGACATAGGACAGCCTAGCACTTTGTATCCTTTCCTTTTTCTTTATGGTGACACTTTTTGTCCTTTCTGGTGGTACCATCGGGCTATCTGTTTGGACAAAGGGATATTATTCTTAACTTATAGTTCTGGCTGGACAAGTCTCTGAAATCAAATAAATTGCACTCTTTACAGTCCTTGGTGTCCTGATCCAACTGTTTCTGATTATATCTGCCTTATATAATGGTGTATGATCAACATCTTTGAACTTGCTTTGATTTCTTTAATTTTCTTTTTTTAAATAGTTGGACGCTGGCTACAACTTTTGAATTTTGGCTGAGTTGGATATTTTTATCCATGATTACCATTTAGCACCTCTTATTTGGCATATCGATGGTTATTCTTAATGCTCTTCATCATCATTCATCCTTAGGTAGTGCTATTGTCACAATCTTACAGAGCATAGTCAAGACTGAAGGTTTTCGGGGGATATATCGTGGACTCTCCCCTACTATATTGGCGATACTTCCTAATTGGGCTGTGAGTATTGTTCCTTTTGTAATATTTGCTGGGTATACCTTTCTTGTTTCTTAGTCTAAGAAATATAACCTAATAAATAAAGTTGAACGCTCCTGGGGCATATTGTCCCTTTTCTTTGCCTTCAGTTGATCTATATTGGGGAGAAAGGATATTTAGTCGACGGATTATGATGTAGTGGGATTCAAATTTAACTCTATGATTCACTAAGCTGTTTCACTACGGGGCTGTTCGTGTAAATATCTTTACTAGCTGGTACTGGTACTTATTTAAATCTAAGTGAACTATGATCGGATGGGATTCACTTTTGACTCTGTTGGCTTTTGCAAGAGAAACCATAAAAAATATGTTGCTAAAGCTGGTTCATATCCTGATTTCTTCAAACATACTTAATGTCTTTTGTTGACACACTTGGTGGTAGCTGTTACAGGGTATGTACAGATATGCAATTTAAGCTTTCTTTTAGTCACGGTTGCTGTTTGTTTTGTAGGTGTATTTCACAGTATATGAAAAATTGAAAGGCTTGCTTCTTACAAATGGTTGGTTTTGGTGCCTCTTGATTGAGTCTTTTAACTTTCTAATCAAACCATTTTATGGTCTTGAGTCTTGACATTTCCTGAATCCTGATTACTCTGGCTCTCTTTTGATTTTGTTCTTATGGCAGGGGATGAAAGTGGCCAATTAACGGTTGGTCGAAACATGATTGCTGCTGCTGGGGCTGGTGCTGCCACATCCATCGCAACAAATCCATTGTGGGTTGTCAAAACTAGGCTCCAAGTAAGTTTCCGCATGGTTATGCATCTTTCTAGCTTTTAATAGCTGAAGCAGACTCTGTTATTGGCGTTTATTCCAACTTTCATTTATGAGCAACATCTTCCACTGAGAGAAATTTGCACTCAAGTTTATCTGCACATTTAGAATGTCATTATCACTATATGCTGACAAGTTCACGTTGCTTTATTCTTCTTGTCTTGAAATAATCTCTTCCAAGTCAGAAAATTTTGAGGGTAACTCTTGCAGTGCCAATCTAGCATAGAGTTTGAACCTTGAGAACAAGTTTGCTGCCAATGGCAGAAGCAGAACCGTATCTTCAGTTGATCTCATCCCTTTTCCCATTCCCTGTGTCCCCAATATGAACCCCTTTGGCTAGAGATGCTCAAGTACCTTTTATAGTCCAGGCTTTCTTCTAAGTTGCTGGGAAATGAAAGCAAAGTGATAGTGGAAGCATGCTGATAGTCAAACTTTTGCATTGTGCTTAAGCTAAAGATCCAAGTCCTGCAATGTTTTGAACATCTTCAACTAGTGCAGTCGTGACGTTGGGGATTTCTTGCTCTTAATTAATTTGCCTCAGTGGCTAACATAGAAAGCAAAAGGCTTAATACATGACACTTGATAACATGATGCTGCCCCGTAAGATTACTTCAATTGGAGGGCTTAAGCTAAAGATGTAAGCCTTGCCAATTTTGTGGATTATTGAGAACATCTTCAATTAATAGTGTGGATTTCATGTGTGCCATTTTAGTCCTTTCCGATGTTGCTTGTAAGCTAGCTGGAAAATGAATCATGTACTACCCTCTGCCTTGCTTGGACTCCACTTCATCTTGAAATGACAGTTGTTTGTGTTATCTTTGCAGACACAGGGAATGAGGCCAGGTGTTGTTCCATACACGAGCATATTTTCGGCTTTAAGGAGAATAACTTGCGAGGAAGGTCTGCGGGGGCTGTATAGGTTAGTTTTGCTGAAACCAATTAGGAACATATCATGCGGTGATGCTAATTTTTTCTTCGCTTGAAACAGTGGTATTCTGCCCTCTTTGGCTGGGATAAGTCACGTTGCAATCCAGTTTCCTGCGTATGAAAAGATCAAGTCGTATATGGCAGCAAGGGGTAATTCATGTTTTCATGATTTCTGCTCAATACTTGCACTTGAATTTGTCTCCTACAAGAACATTATGGCTTTGACTGTACCACTAATCCTACTCACTTACATGTTTGCAGATAATACAACTGTCGACAAGCTAGGCCCGGGGAAAGTAGCAATTGCCTCCTCGATAGCCAAAGTTGTAGCTTCTGTAACAACTTACCCACATGAGGTATGTACTAGTATGCTTCAGTTTGCTCTCAGCAGATATACAAAATGGTAAAACAGTAACAACGAACAAATAAAATACCACAGGTAATCCGTTCACGGCTTCAAGAGCAAGGGCAGGTCCGAGGTTCCGAGGCTAGGTATGCCGGCGTCGTTGATTGTGTCAGGAAGGTGTTCCTCAAGGAAGGTCTTCCAGGGTTCTACCGTGGTTGTGCTACTAATTTAATGAGGACAACCCCGTCAGCTGTCATTACATTTACCAGCTACGAGATGATACATAGGTTGTTGGAGCGCCTTATACTCCCTGACAAGAGGCATCCGAAGCCTCAACGTGAACACAACAAAGGAAAGGGTGGAATAGAAATAGATGATGACTAAAAGGTGGTATTGAACAAGGCGCAAGCAAACTCACAAGAGAGCTTCCTCCATACATCTGTGATGCAAATGAAGAGTGGAAATGGCATTGCAAGTTCTTATGTGTCCCACCCCTCACTGTTGCATAATTTTGATTCGAACAATTGTTGTTATTCATCTGGCAAACTCTCTATAGTACCATGAAGGTGAGAGAGTGAATGATCTTCCACTGCTGGAAGTGAGAGGAAGGTGATGGATATGCAGGGTGATTGCATTTATCTCTGCAGATTAGCATAAGAAGACTAGTGGATGGAATGGTACTGGTTGTCCACTTGTTTAGTTGAAGTGGATGCACTAGCTGCCGCCATTTTCATCCTGGAAGAGAACGTTTTACGGGACAACCGATAATGTTCAGCATTGCAGGTCAAGGGATCTCGCTGCAGCAGCCGTTCGAAATCCAAGGGCAAGAACTGCAGGCAATGCTTTTGTTGTTCTATGATGTTTCATGGCATATGTTGCAAAGATTTTGGCTTGCTTGTAGGTTTAATAGTAGAATTTTGGAAGGAGATTGTAACACCTTGAGTTTAGGTCTGGATTCATCCCATGAATAGTTTGTTTCAACGATTAATTAATAATTACAAGAACTAAAATGAAATCGAGATTCAGCTAGATTGAAAACCCAGATTCCTCAAACATGTGGCAATGGCATTGATAATCAAATTGTAAGGAAACCACCGCAGTTTGATAAACGAACATGAACCAAATCTTTTCTCTAAATCATATAAAAGGGTTTCTCCACTAACTCTTGCCGGCAAATTTCTGTTTTTTCCCCTCCTTCCTTTCAATGCAACCGTTTTTGTTGTTGTTGTGAGAAATGGAGCGCAAAGGGGCGCTCTACCCTTATTAACAATAAGACGGATAATTGAAACCCCTACAAGATCGTACATTAACGAGCAATAAAGCATCGAGTGAGAACCATCAATAAAGTGAAACCCCACCGGTTGGCTGTGCCCAACGTAGGCCAGAAAATCTGCGACCGCATTCCCTTCACGATAGACATGGGTGACTTTGATTTGACACTCCAACTCCAGCAGATGTCGCGCTGCCATCATCAAGGTGAAATGAGAATGTCCCACTGGTGTCACAATTCACAAGCCTTAGAAAGGACCTTACAATCTCACCACACTACAAATTCATGAAGCAAACCACAAATTCCATATAGCACTACACAAGTAAGCATACCACAATTTTCAAAGTGCACACCTCAAGTTTATTAAAATATACTAGCTTATTACCCGGCCCCTTGGCCGGAGATAGCCCAAAAGAATTGGTCGCAGAACTGTTGCGAATATCTACACATAAGCTTGCGTCTTGAATGCGTCTTTGCTCGGCCCGTTGGTCTGTTGTGAAGTAATCATTATGAATAGATTTTGGTAATAATTAAGTAATGGTCAGTCATTTTGCATTTAAAAAATATTAGTATCGATACCCACAGTTACATCACGAAAGATTTAGAAGTATTTCATACATTTAAAAGCACTATAATGTTGATGAAAATACATATAAATTATATGAAGTAAGGAAGTACCATATTTTTTTTGGCAAATAATATTTACACTTTACACAACCCGGTCCATCAATTCATATTTCTTCATGAATTTACTTGCCCGACATCAACTGCAATCCTGATACTATGTGCTTCCCAAGATTAAAAAAAAACAAATATTAATATTTAATAGGATGACAACTGACAAATGCTAGACGAATCCTTTTTCTAGAGGGGCATCTTAAATCGAGATCCAGAAGACCATTGAATCCGCACCGCAACTGTAAGTTCATAAGCTCTAACACAAAACCCAGGAGAATCAGTTAACCTCTATTAACATTTCCGAAGCTGCAGTTTGACCCTTTATAAAACAAATAATGCATCTGAAACTTAGTTGTCAACACTTCCCGGTTCTTGCTTTACAGCCTACATGTCGCAAATAGATAATTTGGACATGAACATATGGGTTGGGAAAATGGCAAGTCTGTTGGTGTATACAGAAAAGAGCACATCAATTTTTAAAACAAAGGAAGCATAATATATCCTACCAACATATATAAAACAAAAGTACTTCCACACTGCAACATACTGCATATATCCTACCAACATACTGCGGAAGCCCATTGAATCCGCATCACCTGTAAGTTCATAAGCTCTAACACAAAACTCAGGAGAATCAGTTGACTATATTAACATTTCCAAAGCTGTAATCCTGATACAAAATTGTTTAATTCACGCCCAACAATTGAGCTATTGTGCAATTTTGGGTTTGGAACAGTCATTAGTAAATTGGAGGGGGCTCAAACTATTTGCCACACATCCTACATATAAATTCCTAATTATCATAATCCCTCGTCCGGATGGCCCAAAAGAGTTTGCAACTCAACCATCCGAAAGTTCTAGCAATATATGGGTCATCCAACAACTACGTATAATTGCCTACTATATATGTACATTAATTAAGAAAGGAACGCATAATTGCCTACTATATATCTACATTAAGAAAGGAAGGTATATTTGCCTCACAAAACCTTCAGAAACTCCATAAATAAATAAAGCCACGACCTTTGACCAACTACTTTCAGTAACCCATTGGCAAGAATAACTTGAGAACAACCAAATCACAGTAATCTTCCACATCGTTCCACGGCCCGATCAAATCACAGCTGGTATTTTTTTCTCAGTTACCACTTACCATCTTGTCGTAGTTATACCACTACAATTTCTACTTCACAAAACAGTTATAAAATATTAAAGTATGATGCACCGACAAAGAAAGAAGACTCATTCACCAGTAAAGAGCATCGGTCAAGATAACGAACAATGTAGCATACATGAGTTATCTTTGGTTTCTGTAATAGGTTCGAAAAACCCCAACAAAGCTCCAATTATTTGGTAAAGGTTAAAACCAAAATGGGAATGGAAGAACGAAGTAAAAGGATAAACTTTGGTACCTAAAGCTGGGTTTGCCAGCTGCAAGTCTTCCGCATGCAAGACTACTGTATGTTACCCACTTGTGGAATGGGAGAGAAAGCAAGTGAGAATGAAGGGATTGGGATTCCACTTTATTAGGACCAACCCACTAATCTGATTCTTCCCGACCCGTCCTAACCTAAAGGGTCAGAAAGAGTCAATAAGAAAATACGAACGGAGAGGATTAGTCATATATCTTGACTCTTCAGAAGTGGGTCAAACAAGATCAAGGTTGGGCGAGGGAAATTTTTAGTGCTAAGCAGAGTTCTGGGTTGAATAACTTTACTTAGGCCTAGAAATGGGTGTTGATGCAGACTGCAGTTTTTATTATACCATCATCAATCATCATTAAATTAGTCCTGGGCATTCCTCCCCGTTGTCGGTCTGAATTCTAATGATGGCTTTCGTTCCTTGCACCAGCCATATTAGCGAGTTGTCATCTCGAGCATGATTTGCCTATGTACAAATGATACAATTAGAGTATGAAACTGAATTCAAAGAAAAGGAAAAGAGATTTCTATCACATGCCAATAAATACACACATAATAGTTGAAGCTAAGTGAAAGTCATTACTCGCACATCAATTCTAAAAAATTACAGACTAAACAATGGCTAGAATGGCACTGAAACTACCAAGAATCATGGACGAAACAACTTGTCAAATTAAATAATCCTTATACTGAAACTACCTTCTAACTTGAAATAAGACATGATCACAGTTCATAGCTCTCTTCTCACTATGAATTGGTTGCAGCTCGTCTTTAACACTGCCTCCCAAGCTCATTTCAAACAGAATAGAGACCGTTATGTAAGATAACCATATTCTTACTGATCATAATTCCTTTCTTCACTCCATTTTTGTCGGAGAAAAGAGTTACCCCCCTCTCCTGCATTTCCCTTTCCCCCTCTCTTCTCCCTCTTCTTCACAAACCGATCCCTAAACCAGCAACAACAACACAAAAATAGCCTTCGCCTCTGCCATCTCCATCTACTGAACGCGTTGGTGGCAAGACAGGACTACAGAAGCAAAATTTTCTAAAATCAAACTAAAATTTTTGAAGGAGACTCAACCACGAAAAAAGAGTAAAGCAACAATGCTAATAGTTCATATGGTTGGTTTTGATGTGATAAATTGCTTTTGTTCTGGTCTCCAGTATATCAACTGCAACAGAAATGTTTCCTCCAATCATCTTTAGTGCACGATTTAGAAGCAATTCCTCCTGTTTGTGTCAAACGGAAACATTCATGGGTTCTTAACTCCCCTGTTAGTATTTAAAGCAGCAGCAATAGCAAAGAAGTTTGACAACACAGCAAGCACCCAGGGAAAATGATACAATGCAGTAGGTGATATGTGTCTCGAAGGTTTTGAGTTACTAAAGGTCATGTTAAAAATAAACATGAATTAAAATATATTATTCTATTAAGCAAACATCCCCTCTAATCATACAAAGAGCAGATATCCAATTCACAAACAATTAAGCCATAAAAAATCATCACACATCCAGCACCTTTGATTGCCTAAATTTGGTTTTTCGCAAAGTTATGGACCCTTAAGGGTAACGTTCATGGGTAGTCTATTTCATAACTCTAGAGAGCACAGTAAGCAGCCACCAGCCAGACACAGTGCGGTAGGCGAATATGATTCTCAATTCACAATTTCTCACCACCGGAAGTAAGAACAGACCATAATAAGCGTCGCGTTCATGGGTGGTCTGTTTCATAGAACTACTACACAATTTGTTAAAAAAGAAAGAAAGGTATTTAGCATCACGATTGAACAACTTTTACAGGCCAACAACGACAACATGCTGCAACCACCAGAACTGGTATCACAACTCATAGGGAAAATCAAAAGATTTACTCTCAAATTAAGCAGTTACAACATCGAGCAATCGTCAAGCACATACACCATCATAAAAGTCACGAAAACTGATTCACAATGCATTCAAACATTTGAGGACATTTCTGCAAAGGTACAACTTATGTCTTTTTTCCAAGCCATTTCCATCAACATGCTAATAAATTTGCAATGCATAAAACAAACGGGCCAAAACTTGAAATTCAGCCTGTTTGACCGACCCATGCCAAATTCTAATTATTCTTTACTTTTAAACTTTCTATTTGAAAATAAAAAATAGTGAAAGAAAAGAGACGACTACAATTCGCCATTTGCACATCACTTATTCGGGAATAAAACCATAGAAATTCAAAAGGAACTGAAAATATTTAGGATCGTTTAATGTTTAAAATAACTAAATAGATCTTTTATGTTTAGTTTTTTACTAACAAATACCAAACGACTCCCTATAAAATACACTATAATTTGATCATTATGATATCAAATAATTATAAAATATATATTTGAAATGATAAAAATTAGACTAATTGGGTTGGTCGAGGTTGAACAATGGAATAACTCTAAAATACATTATATTTTAGCCAATAAGATATAGAATAATAGCATAATATATATTATGCCAGAGAAAATAGCTTGTTTTAGAATGACAAACCAATGATGTTCATTTGTTTCACTTGATGGCCAAATCCCATGTATGTCAGGCCCATTCAACTCTTTTATTTTATGGTTAGCGATTAGCTCATTAGATACCATGCATTCAACTCCTTTTCATATATATTTTATCACAACAGAGAAATAAAAGGGCTTAAAGAAAAAAATTGACACTCCTGGGCCCGTTTAAATTCGCATGTGTACTGTAAGTTGGCCCGTTCCACAGAGGAAAGAGAAAAAAATTGACACTCCCTATTTTACCTTTCCTACAAACGCTCCTCGAGCAGAGAATTTGAAATGGGGAAAGGGTTTTTTCCTCCCTGCTATTATATGTTTTTAATTTAGAAAGATACAACAAATGTACTTAGTGTGATTGGTTGTGATCTTAGCTTTTCTTTAAAATGGTCATGGTTCGAATCCCAGTACGTGTCTTTTTAATAAATAAAAAAAAGTAATTGTGAAGACTAAAATGTCCTTCCTACTTTCACTCTCGTTGCAGGAAATTTGATATGGAGCTCCCGTTTTTACCTTCGGCGTATTATATTATGTGTAGACCACAAGTCCTATAAAGCACACCACAAGGTTCTTAAACATACCATAATAATGGACATATTCGTAAACTTTTAAAAGTTCATGTTTCAAATTGTAAGAAAAAAAGTTAAGATCTATTAAATGTAGGTACTAAACTGTAATTTGTATATGAACATTCATGAAATCAACGTAGAATATGAAGGAGGAAGGAGAAGCATACCACAAGTTCATTAAAACGTATCACAAGTGGAGAGGAGATAAGCATACCACAAGTTTATTAAAGCATAACACAAGTTTAACAAAGTATACCACAAGTAGGAAGGGGCGAAGGGGAAGAAGAAATATACACAACTTTCGAAAAGCATATCACAAGTTTCTTGAAACATACCATAACATTGGATCTATTTGTAAATTATTAAAAGTTTGGATATCAAAATGTAAAAACAAGTTTTAAAAACTAAAACTTAATTTTTCATCAATATTTATTAGGGTTATTTGTTAAAAAAATTAATTTTAGAGACTAAATATTTAGATCTATTAATTTCATGTACCAAGACCGTAACTTTTATATAAAACCATAATAAAGCTATGTGGAGAAGAGGAAGAGAAAATGAAAGAAATAGTAGTTACTATAAGGGTAATGTCTATTTTTTATCTTAACTTTTTCAGATTCTTTTATATTATTCAAATTTATTAAAATTCTATTAATTAGCCAAATCTTTCATAATGCATCAAAATATTAGCCATCTTTACATTATCGTTAATAATTTTGTAACTCTTTTCTGAGTTAAAATACTAAAGTTTTGAAATGTTGACCTTCATGTGTCTCTTCTAGGGATGGCAAAAATATCCGTAACCGTGGATATCCACCCGAATCCGACCTAATCGGGTAGGGTAAAATCCGAACCCGAAGCATTTTTCGTGGGTACGGGTAAAACCCAAACCCGAATGTTGCGGGTAATGGGTGGGCATGGTTATCTCACTATCCAACCCGAACCCGCCCGATTATACATATGCATATCTATTTTGTCTAGAAATAATCATTATTTTTCTCTATAATATTTTATATTTAGCATATAAATATAATATATTCATGAAATTACGTTGTTTTAATTAATTTTCGTCATTCTAGTGAATTATTGTCGTACTTTTCCTCTTACGTAATGTGAGTATACGTGTGAATGTTAACATATTGGTTGGAATTATAAGGAGAAATTATTACCCATGGATAACCGTGAATACCCGAAACCCGAACTGGTATGGGCATGGTTTTGATTTTCTACCCGTTTCTGGTATGGGTACGGGTATGGGTAAAACCCGAACTACATTGGGTAGGGTAACGGATATGCGCTATCCGCCCCCGACCCGACCCATTGCCATCCCTAGTCTCTTCCAAGTCAGTATCATGTTGCCAAGTCAATATTACTAACAAAATTGCTCATTGGAAGTTAACATTTGACTAATTCTTAGTATTTCGATAAATTTAGATAATATGAAAGAATCTGAAAAAGAATTGGATAAAAAATAGACATTACTCTTACTATATAATAATACCATTAAAAGTGTTAATAGGGTGGCAAGAGGTACCATGACCTAGAAACCCTAAATAACATAACTGACCTTCCACTAAACAGCAGGACAATACCCCCTACAGCAGTACAGCTGTGAATGCTAATACTAAGCAAAATATAGCAAAAATTATAACAAGTAAACACAGGGTTCCATCAATCCCGCCGCCGTTGATGTTGTTGGCGATGTTGCAGGTGAATGGAACTCCAACGGTGGAGGGGTTGGGGAGAGGAGGGGCTTGCCTCACCAATGGCAATGCAGCTTCGACAACTCGTTCCATCCCCTTGATGACTTGGTACGGTGTGCAGGAAGATGCACCGCGAAACACACCTGAGAGCATTGAAACGAATGTTCAACATCGACTCGAAAGTGAGCAATGTAGATGAAATGAAGAAGACTCTCTGCTTATGATATGCAACTGAAGACAGGCACAAAACATACCCCGAAGGATGCCAGTTCCGACTTGAAGTGGTGTAGGGATGTCCTCTTCCGACTTGTTTACAGTGATGTCCTCTTCTAACTTCATCACCCTCCTATTTATCCAAAACACAACAAAATCATTCACAATATCAAGATCGGAGAAGGCTACTGAAGCATGAGCTAGCTAACCCACAGCTTTCTGCTGTAATGAAGCTACACAACAGTAGAAAGGTATGTGTGAGAGAGTAAAAATACCGCTTGATATTCATGATCGTATTTGCAATGCCCTGACCAAGTAATCCGCACCCAAATGCAACTGAACCATACAACGAACCCTGAACCGAGAAACAACAATATACGCTTGTATCAGCAGAATCGAGTCCAAACTTCTTTCCTAAGATCGAGTTAATGCCGTGGATAAGGCAAAGGAATGTTCAGTCCACACAAATGTAGCAGGATTCAATCATCAAATACCTTATAGAAGTAAGTAGCCAGTTGCTGCATCAATGAGGATCTATGTCCCGGCCTTCCAGCCTCAACAACACTGCAAGTGATGTAAACATATCGTTTAGCAAATCAAGACTTCAGCATGAAGTGTAGAATATCAAAAGAAACAAACAGCAGTGGAGTAGTAGTAACCTGCTGGGAAGAGCAGCACAAGCTTCCTCTGTACTGGGAGGGACTAAGCAAGCTGTGTAAGGCTTCCCAATTCGAGCTAGCATATTAACTACAGAAACATTTACTGTAATTGCAGCAAAAGCTTTCCACATCTCAAGCTTTGACCATAAATCTTTCCCCCATTTCACAAATTCAGCAACTGCTGCACTACATGAACCAATTACTACCTGCACTCCATCCCCACGAATTGGCCCAAAAAAGGTTAGTGAAAACCTCACACCCAGTTATGTAAACATGATGTATTCATTCTCAAAAACCACCAATGACACAAACCTTTGTTCCAACATGGAAGAGGAAACCCGGATCGGCCATCATCTGATTAAGGAGAAATTGGGTTCGGATTCCGGCGGCCTCGGCAGCTTCCGGCATATAAGCTGGAAGTTCTAGGCCCCGCACCTCATCCGCCATTTTAATCACATCCTCATCCGCGAGTAACATTATGGGCCAAACCTCCTTCTCCGCGGCGTCATCGCCACCGCGACCTCCGCCGCCGCCGCCGCCGTGAAACCCTCCATTTTCTCCGGAACCATCGTCGGCGCCGCCGCCCCCGTCATCCAATTGTCGGAGACCCTCGACGGTTATCGAGGAGTCCTTTATCGGATCAGCCACAGCCAGGAACTCCGATAACACACACTTGATTGCACGGGAGGCGGATGCTGATAGCTTGATTCCTGGTCTGAGATTAATGATAGGAAAGGCGGGCATTTTGATGCGCCCGCCGGCGCTGGCTTGGCGGAGGGAAATGGCGGGGCTTTTGAAGCGGCCGGCGGAACAAGATTTAATCGCCGCCATTAGCGTGGAGAGTTACGAATTTGCCGATCGAATTAGGGCTTGGGCCAGTGGAAATACTGCTGGGCTTGAACCCGCGAGCGATCCAGCAAGCTTTTGAGAGGAAGTAATATTGCCGTACTACCTGTGGCGGCATCCGAATTCGTGGCATAAAAAGGTCAAAACTGTCAATGGCGCAGAACCCACAACTCTTTTTTGATTGGTCCACCTGGCTGTCTACGTGACTTTCTTTCTTTTTCTTCAAAATCCAGTACAAGCCTGTCAAACGACGACGTGGAGCAACAGAAACTGGAGAAGAAGAAGGAAAGTTGGTTGAAAAGGAGAGAGGATAGAGTGACTGGAGGGTGTTTAGTCACTCGACTAAGTCCCTCCCAGCCCTTAAATTTGGATATAGCAATTTGATGGTTAAAAAGTGGGAAGAGTTATTTAATTAATGATAGGGGTAGTTTGGGTATTATGGAAAATTACGAAGTATACAAATCAGACTTACAATCAGTACAAACCATACAAACATACGAACAATACAAACTAGAGCGACAAAACATACAAACATTACAAACATATGAACTGTACAAAAAATACAAACTAGACCGACAAACAATACAAACCATACAAAAAGAAAAAACAACCAGGTTGACTTTGGAGGCTCCATCCCTATATAGAGGGGCGTCTTCCCAAAGTCAATCCGGGTGTTTTTTAGACATACAAACATAGAGGACAAAAATGACAAACTAGACCAAAAAATCATACAAACTAGAAAAACACCCGGGTTGACTTTGGAGGCTTCATCCCTATATAGAGGGCTCCGTCTCAAAGTCAACTCGGTTGTTTTTTAGACATACAAACATTACGAACATGGTGGACAAAAATGACAAACTAGACCAACAATCCATACGAAGTGGAAAAAACACCCGGGTTGACTTTGGAGGCTCCATCCCTATATAGAGGAGTTCCATCCAAAAGTCAACCAGGTTGTTTTTTAGACATAAGAACCATTACAAACATGGTTAACAAAAATGATAAACATGGTGCACAAAAATAACAAAGTTTACAAACATTACAAAAAACCCTGACAAACATTACATAATAATAAAGCGTACAAACATTACAAACTAAACCGAAAAACAGTACAAAGCATACTAACCGTACAAAATGTCACTAAAAATGACAAACAATATAAACGAATCTATACAAACATTACAAAATAGGTCAACAAACATCACAAAATCCCGCCGAGAAATTTCCTCTCTCTCTCTTACATAATTCCCATCAGCTCTATCTCTCTCTCCCACAATAGCCGGGAATAATGATTCCCTCCTCTCTCTCTTCGTAAAAAAGCCACCGTAAGAAAAGGCTAGCTGTGGGCCCAACATATTTTTATTTTAATGATTAAATAAATAACTTGTATAATTACTACAATGTCCTTTATTAAAATGTATTAATCTGAACCATTGAATTTTAATAAGGTGGAAGGATTGAGATTGACTTGGTCATGTGACCCCCTCTTAGTCACCTAATCCTAACCCTTCTTTTTTCATTGGTCCAACGGGAACTGAAGAAGAAGAAGGAACGTTGGTTGAAAAATGAAAAGCCAATGGGAAAGTGACAATCTATCTTTAGAGACCGAAATGGGGTTAAGAAAGAAACTAGGTAGTAAAAGTGTAAATAGTCAGGAGTTGGGGGAAATGCAGATCGAAATTGGCGCTCCTTTCTTTTCTTTTCTTTTCTTGTCGTCTCCTCCGTCCGTCTTCTTCCCTCTCTCCTTTATTTTTTTTCTTGCTGGTTAGTGGTTTCGGTCGGTTTTCCTTAATTGATAGAAAATTAGCAATCCTCGTAAAAAAATTTGAAAAATCTTTTGCCCCACTTCCTCCCTCTCGCCGTCGAACGGTTGCAACTCGCAAGTACGCCGTTTAATTCGTTCCGGTTCCGGCCTCATGTCAGGACGTCGCCGTACTTTGCTCAAGGTCATCGTCCTCGGCGACAGTGGGTACGGCTTCTTTGGATTTCTCTCTCTCTCTAGGGTTTTCAATCTTCGAGCGATTTCGCTTCTCTCTCTTTCTGTTACGACCATGACTAATTCATTTCCATCCTTTTCTTCTCCCGGGAATGTTAGGGTTGGCAAGACGTCGTTGATGAATCAGTATCCTTTTCCTTTTTATTTAATTCTCCTCTTCTTTTTGCTTATTCGGTCAACACGTGAGATCAGGTCCTTTTGAAATCCATAGTTGCAAGGTTTGTTTGGTTTCAGCTTAATTCTTGATGGAGTGAGTCGTAATTGTTTGAATCCTCAATTTTTTGCTGTGTAAATTGTCCACGGTGCTGGAAATGGCGATTTGTGGAGAGCTGAAAATTTTGGTTGAATCGAATATTGGCAGCTAGCTCGAAAAATACTAGCTCGTAGGGAATTGATAACATTTCAGGAGTTTGTGAAAAATGGAGTTTCCTGAGCTTCTAATCTAGATACGTGCACAATAAATTCAGCCAGCAGTATAAAGCTACAATCGGTGCAGATTTCGTGACCAAAGAACTCCAAATTGATGATAAGCTTGTCACGCTTCAAGTGGGTTTATCCTTCCTGACTCTAGTTCTGTGGTCTATCTCGATTTTTGGAGCAGGTTTGGATTGGTTGCTTTTGGTTTGATTGCGATGCTGAATTCTTGTGTGTGGATAGATATGGGACACGGCAGGGCAAGAGCGGTTTCAGAGTCTTGGAGTTGCATTCTACAGAGGCGCAGATTGCTGTGTTCTTGTTTACGATGTTAATGTCATGCGTTCTTTCGATAGTCTCGAGAATTGGCACGACGAGTTTCTGAAACAGGTTTGTTCATCTCCTCCCTTCCCCCTATTATTCTTCTTCCTCGGTTGCTGCTGTGGTTTATGTTAGCTTAGTCCTAATATACTACCTGTTATCGTTGATTCAAACCGTTATAAGATTTCTGTGAACCAGTCACTTAGTCAATGATAGGGTTTGAGTAGCACAATCCTCCCATCACTAGCATTGGAGAAATATCATTTCGTGGAAGCGGCAACCGGACTGTACTAATCCCAAATGTTGGATTCAATGCTGAGTCAAACTAGAATAATCATGATTCTTTCAAGTTCAAGGGCAGATGGTTGACGCTCTTTTAATGGATCAGAATCAATATCAGATACAGTGATATGCACATGGAAAACACTCAAGTTCTGAAGCTTTTATGAGTCTTGACATAATTTGGCCAGTTTGAAAATCCCACTTTCCAAGTCATATGACAGCTTTATGATAAGGCTCTTGTCAAACACATTGCATTCATGAGATGCCATTTACTTGCCAAGCATTAAGATAGTAGGATTGTGGAAATAAAAGTGTAAATGTTGATGTTTATCTTTGCTGTATCAGATCCTGCTACTGTTGCGCCTTTAGCTAGGATGCTCTCTTTTATTTCTAAAGGTTTTGCTCCAGTGCTGCAAAGTGATGTTTTTCCCCCTCCTAATAAGTGGCATGATCATCATCATTTGTACCAGGCAAATCCGGCTGATCCAAAGTCATTTCCATTTATTTTGCTCGGAAACAAGATTGATGTAGATGGTGGAAACAGCCGAGTGGTAAGGACAACATGTAGTTCTTTCTGCTGGTTAAATTTGTCTCTCGGATATTTGTCTAATTGCTGGCAAATGTAGGTTTCTGAAAAGAAAGCAAAGGAATGGTGTGCTGCAAAAGGAAACATACCTTACTTTGAGACATCAGCAAAAGAGGACTACAATGTCGACCCAGCATTTTTTTGCATCGCTAAAGCTGCTTTGGCCAATGAGCATGAACAGGACATGTAAGTTTCAGTGCTATTCTTATTACCTGTCTGCATCACATAGTCATAATGTGTTTTCCATTTTTAGTATAATCCTAGCTAACAAAGAAGGATTTAAGGTTAACTAGTTATGTTGTTGTTTGTCGAGTTTCATGAACAAACTATAGACTAAGGCTCTGACAGAACCACATAAAAGAACGAAGAACTTTCAGATTGGGTATTTGGGCAACTAAAGTTCTTAGATTCACTCAGATATCTATGATGACAAGAACAAAATTTCTACTGATGGCTAGCTCTCTGCACCATCTCTGCTTTGGTTTTGTAAAATTACATTTGCCCCAGGTACCAGGTCCCTTTTGTGTGGGCGTAGGATCCATTTTTATCTCCGTGGGGACTAATCCGGTAGACCAAGAGTAAGAAATATTTAGAAGTTCATTGTCGATAGATAAAAGTTAGGTGGGAACTGATACTTTTCCTTGATCTCTAATAACTCGTGAAGATGGATATATCTTCTGCTAGGTAGCCAGCTAGCTTTTGGTCTAAGAGTTGCTAGAAACTTCCTGGCTGCTTCAGATACTATGGGGCCAGCTGCTTTTGCCATTCACCATGTTCTTCAGACTTCTACATAGTCATGCAAACAAATCAAGTGTTCCAAGAACACCGACTTTAGTTCTTTAGACGTTGCTTCAAGAACGGCTTGAGCTCACTTGTGAAAATGCAGTGGTGCTGCACAAATTAATATGCTGAGTTAGTGATGCTGAACCTGGAACTGTGTCGGCTCGTTGGTCAGCAGTTTCTAGGTTCTACCACCCCATATGCAAAATTCATTAGTAACTATTTTTCTGAAAATTTGAATCTTCTGAATTGTACATCTTTGATTGACGAGAACTATCATTAAGTTCAACCCTTTCCCTGCATTTGATTTAGCAACTGAATTTGAATCTTCTTAATCCTCGTTTCGTGTCTCGTTTTTTTTTTTTTTTCTTTTTTCTCCAGATACTTCCAGAGCATCCCAGACGCTGTCCCCGAAAACGAGCAACGTGGTGGTTGTGCCTGTTGATGCCATTTCTCTCTTACTCCGTTGATGCCCCCTCTGACCCAAGTTTCATCTGTAGTGCTTATACTTGTATTTATGTTTGATCAAACCAGTTTGCTGTACCCCCAATAGCTAAAGATAGGAAGAACATCTAGTGATTTTGTAACAGCTTACTTCGTACGAGTAAACATCCCACTCAGAACTCTCGACGGATGGATTTGGCATCTGAATTCTGATGAGAAGCCCTAGTCTTTTCCTTTGCTCTTCCTCCTCTTCCCCCTTCATTTTTCGAGGGTTAAGATGAGGCTTTATTGAGGCCACTACTGTAAAATTTCAACTTCGATAGGATTTTGTTCCAGTGTTCCTAGTTCTCGACATTTTGTTGGATTTCATGGCTCCAAGATCTTGCCATTGTAAGTCTCTTTGTGACATTGTAGTGTTGGCTATTTTCAACCTTTGGTTCATGTGTTGAAGTGCGCGAATCGCACTTGTAGTATCGTTTCTCCCAAATAAAAAAATTTGGCAAGAAGAGTGCTTTCAATCTGATTTAGTCCGATCCTGTTGCCATTCGGTTCGATCCAAAAGACGATTCCAATCTAAATGAACCGAATCTTGCCATAGAGTAGGATAACAATCCAAAATAGGCTACTCCGCTATAGGCATCACATGGAAATATTTAAGAAATGCTCAATCAACTGCTAAACAAGCTTACACAGTCATCTAGTGTGATCTAATCCAGGTACAAGAAGTTGTAGCCTCGGAGATGCAGAAGATTTTTAACATTAACAGAGAAATTCCTCCTTCCAGCATAAAAAAAACACAGGGGAAAAAGAGGATATTATAAGTGTATAAACAGCCAGGGAGGGGCAAGCAAGGATGTTTACTCATCATCCTTGTATGGGTACTCTTCTGGAACTTGCTTTATAAGTTTAACCTGCAATTCAAACACATCGTCGCCCCGGAGCACATCGCGAAGCCATGTGACTTCTGTTTTCATGGATACCTGAAGATAAACAGAACACTACGTATCAATACAACGAACCAAAACAAAATGCACGAGATAGGTTGGTAAATAACCCTTTAACTCTTAAGTTGACCATCGTTTTCACTTAACATATGAGATGTGCTGTAAAATGTACTGGAACAAAAAATAAAGATAGTAGCAAGCAAATATAGATATATATCCACAAGAAGAAAATATCAATTCAGTCTCGTGGTAATCAGTAATGCATTTCGGTAAGAGTTTGAAGGGTACTCCGAGGCCAACTATAAAAATTCTGCACATAAGCTGGTTCACTCTTCTTGCTAATGGGGCCTCTAATCAATACGCTCTGGCCAAGGTGCTAAACCCTTCAAGTCATAAGGTCCTAAGTACCAAAAGGATAACTCTAAAGAACATGAACATATACAAACATTATACGGAAAGGGAGAGAGGTAAACAGACTAAGAGGATGATGAAAAGACCAGGGAGAGAGAGGCACGGGAGGGTACGCTAACCATTTCTAGGGCTCCTCTGATGACTCCACTCAAAACGTTGCAGTAGTAAAGGCCTTGACAAGTATCAGGAAGTTCGACAAAGTCCACCAGAGGATTATCTTCCAAAACGATGCTGCAGCATGTCCCTTCAGCATCCCAGTTGGTTACAGAAGCACCAACTCCAAGGAACATCTTAAAACCCACCTGTAAAAAAAGCTTTATTAGCCAATGTTTCTTATATGCGACTTCTGGGCAGTCATAGATATTGGGATGCCTTTGACAGTTCCTATCACAAAGAAAGTATCAATCTCCTAAAAGAACTTTCGCTATGCACTTGAAATTGAAAAATAAAAGGAAAACAAGAAGGGGAGATATGAAAAGGGCACCTAGCCAGACTATAGGAAGTCAAGAAATAACAACTCAGAACTGTAAACATACGAAGTTAAGCTTATGGAATTCAGTATGCTGAGAGACAGAATTTTTAGGTGGTAAAGATGGTTCCTTGACAAAGAAAAACAAGCAGTAAGGCAATGCTTTAACTGGAATAAGGAATTACAAGAGCAAAAGTTATGGAATAACGAACGGGAAGCTTTTTTCATTACTGAATCAATACCAAGCGGCTTACAGATGTAGGTACATCTTAAATTTCCTTATTGAATAGAAGCAGTAAGGTTTTACAAAGTTCAGTCAGAAGAAACAACCACAATGAAGAGGTGGTTTTGGTCAATCCAAAATAAATTTACTGATAGTTCTCTTGGCATCATGGTTCTATACAACATTTTTTTAAGTCACTAAGCACGAGTAACACAATCTACATAGAACAAACATTACTGAGACTAGTGCCCCTAACCTTTGCAATTACTTCAGCAGTCTCCTTGAAGTCCACACATCTAGAGACATTAGATTTCGCCAGGAACTCATCAACAAGCCGAATCCCAATGTTATAGCCCCTAACAGCATATCAAGCATACACAAATAAATTAGTGTCAGAATTCTCAAACAAATAATCACTTCCATCTTCCCACTTTCTGTATAAAAGGCCATTTGTCGAAGACACAAGTAAGCTTCCATTAAGAGGAGCTTCTACAATCGTTGGCGACAACAATAACCACAAGTAACTAGAGAATTAGACCTACAGAAAACGCCACCAGAGAGACTCATTTCCAAATTCATCTTTAGCTCACTTCTCCAAGTCGCGCAAAATCAAAGGTCTTAAAGCCACTCTCGTGATAAGGAGTTTCTTTAACAAAGCATCCTTACTTAACCCTTACATTTGATCCAGCTGCTTGTTGACCTCATCAACCTCCTCCAAATCTGTCAGCAACTGCCTCACAATCGCGCCATACGTAAGCGTGAACAGCTCTGCATTCTGCATCAGAATTCACATTTGAACACATCAGTCTCACGTCTAAATGACAATTGAGCGACGAAACAGTGAGGAGCTAACATTTCCTCAGTTCCGATCCCAATTCCCACAGAAAATTACGAGGAAACACTAAGCCCTCAGGATACAATCATCAACCAGAAACATGAAGCAAACAGATAAAAACTCAGAGAAATGAAACCCTCCGGAACCGAGAAACCCACTGGATCGATCACATACAACCTACAGTACAAATCCCCCGTTTTGGCATCTAAAAAAACGAGGGAGAAAAGAAGGAAATATTAATATTACCACGCGCTCGACGCTAGCGAAGATTGCGTCGCCGGATCGGGGCCCAGCCGGAGCCATTAGGTGATGGAGAGATCGCCGCCGGCGAGAGAACTACGAGACCGAAGCCTGAAGACCAGAGCAGAGTTTCGAGCTTTCGCTGTACCGTTCCAAGGACTGTGAGAGACGAAAAAGAACCGGTGGAGCTCTTCCTGTTAGATCCTTTTCTACCAATTTGGGCTTTCAAAGCCCAATATCATTTATGTGCTCTGTTTACATTTATTATAGGGGTGGATTCGGTTCGGTTATAACCGATAACCGATTGGTCGGTTACCGGTTAACCGAACTACCATCTCCCCCTACCGAACACCGACCGACGCTAATGCCTTGGTTAACCAATAACCGACCGGTCAGTTATCGGTTAGTTGGTCGGTTAACCGAGATAACCGAAAAAATGATGGTGGTTCGATTTTAACCGGGTAAAATTATTAGAATTGCCTAAAATGAAAGGTTCTAACTTACATTTGTACATCTAAATCACCAAATTAATGTGTCAAATTCAACAACATAAAATTATAAACTTCATACCGGGTATTTTCACATCGTTTTGTTGAGGGGGGTGGTCGGTCGGTTATTTTCGGTTATTGTCGGTTAACCAAATAACCAATTTTCGGTTACTCGGTTAACCGAATTACCTATCATGAGCTCCGACCACCGACCGAAGCATATAATTTTTGGTTATCGGTTAACCAGTAACCGTCGGTTATCGATTTAACCGTCCGGTTAACCGGTAACCGATAACCGAACCTCCAGCCCTTTACATCCGTCCAGTGAGCCCATAAAATTCCCTACCTTCGCCTTTTCCCACTCTCTCGTTCACCCTTCGCCGCCGCGTTCTGCTTTCGATAGCTCGTCAGGAACCGCCGGCCGTTCCATCTCCGTTCATCTATCGCCGCCGTCCCAACCCTTATGGCTGCCGACCACCTACTTCACACCCGCCTCTTTGTTCGCTTCAGTGGCAGTGGAAGCGCCTCCACGAGAAGAAGGCCTCGGAGAATGAGAAACGCCTCCTCGACCAAGAGAAGCAGCTCTACCAGGCCAGAATCCGATCCTCAATCCGCGCCAAACTAGCCGCCGGCGATTACCCGCCACCGCCACAGCAACGATTCTCCTTCCAATTACAATCCCATGGCTCCGAGAGACCAAATCAAAGCGCTCGCCGATCGGTTCATGAAGGAAGGAGCTGAGGATTTCTGGAACGAGGGTGATGGCCCTTTGAACCGAGGTCGTCTGCCAATCATGAACAGGGTTCCTTGAATTCGCCCTGTTAGATTTGAGAAAATTGATGACGGAGTTGCGAGAGGAGTTTTAACTTTTAACCCTCCGGTCGGCCGTTCTCCGGTTATTTACCGGTGGTGGTGATAAATTGTTGGAAATTTGGTTGAACCGGATAAAACCGGTTTGTGGTTGGATCGACCAAATTGATTTTGGGTTAGACTAACCAAATCAAATATTCTAAATCTATGAAAGGAAAAGACCCTTTGTTTTAGTGATGGTTGCATTTTCGTGGATAAGAACGATCTTATGAATAAGAATAACCTTATGGATAAGAACGAACTTAAAGATTGATAGTTGAAATTTTACACCGTTTGTACTCAAATAATCAAGTGGCAAGACTGCCGCTATATAATTAATTATTTGAAACGGTTGCATGAAGCACTATCATTTTGAATTTGAACCCCATGGGTACAGGTGCAATACGTGATGATTATTTACCATGCATGGACTCATTATTCATCTTAAAAGTGATGCAATACAATGATTCATGAATGGTGGTAGTTATATATTGATAATAGCAACGCTTTGGATTGGCAATTAGCCGCCAAAATCACAAATGAAGCGAAGCAATGCATTGCTTCAGTGTAGTGTTTCAATCACTATAAATATGATGCGTATGATCAATGGCAAAGTAGACCAAAAACTTGATTCCCTTCTTCCTATTAACTTCTGAGTATACTTTAGGTACTTAAACCTGGAACCTAAAGTGGTGATAGTTTTATCCTACGAAGAAATTTCCTGTAACCTTAGGCTTGTTGAGGGTGGAAATAATCTTTACGAAAAGTGAACGTAGTTCACGACTCCATCATAATCCTAGTCACCCTGTCTCGAACTATCGTACGTTTACCCTCGTTCATAAAAGTCCCAACATAAAAGCCCCGGGAGGAAAGATTTCTCAGAGATTAAGGTGGCAATCTGAGGTGTATTTGGATTTAAGCACCAATCTCCGACGCGAAACTCCAAATTCCCATGGACAGCGGGCTCTATGCGGACTGTGGTGTTAGAGAAATTCCCACTGACGATTGTGTGTTCTTGATCACGTTCATGTGCGCTCTACGTTACAGGGTCTGATCTTCCAACCTTGAGATTATGTAATTATTTATCTTTGGTTCAAACTTCCACTGACTTATCTATTGATTTTTCATCTGATTGTGAGGACCGATTTCTTCTTGTAAAGAGAGTTTAAGAAGGTGTGCTTGTCATATTGCTTTGTGCCTACAACTTAAAGCATAGTAGATCAAGCTTTAAACAATATTGTAGGGAGAAAACCTTCAACGTGAATCGGATTCTTATGCTTGATTTAGTCTCGTCATTATACATTTGTTGAACTTCGGTTGCACTCCAAATCCACCCCAGCAAACACTCCACATGATAATAGCCCGACCTAACAAGAACGTTGTAACATCATTCAATCTTGGTCTAGAGCAATACGATTTTTGTCTTTAGGTGGATCAAAGATAACTTTACATAAGGCTATCCATCCATGCATTGTTTCACTATGAGCACATTTAGCTTTAAAGTTCTTACCATAACTCATCTACTTCATCGGAAACACATCTTATCAGTTAATATCGGTTTCTTACTTATCAATTATTGATCACTCTCATAGTTTGTCGATGTAAAATTTGTCTAAAGTGTTATGTACACCTCCCTTCAGGGACTCAACGTACTCATTGAAGTTTGCCCCACTAATATCCAAGAAAGACACATAGAAATTTTGAGATTCTTATGTCACTTGTAACATCTCGACATTTTTTCCGACCAACATATTGTCTTTTTTTTTGGATTTAGACCGTAAGTTTTTTGCCTTGGAGAGCATATCAATATAATTTTCCGAAAGATCGCCCATCGTTTCATTGCTCCATAGTTAGCGTGTTTAATTTCATAGTTTTAACTAAAGTTCCTTTGTTTCACAACAAAAACGCATGTTGTCAGTAGTAGTTTCTTATTTATAAATCATAAATCTCTTTCATTTCTTTATCGATATGAGATTTTGTCTAAACGTATTAGCAAATCTTAGCGTTAGTAAAAGGGGAAAAAATATATTAGTACAAAAAATACTAAAAGATAGGATATCTTCGAAAAAAACAAAAAAAGGAATAAAAAAGAAGTTATTTATTAGAATTTTCGCCTCTCGGTCATTCCTGAAACCCTAGCTCAAGTTGCGTGACCCTCCTTTTCTCTCTTCCATCTCGCCCCCTCTCTCTGCGCCAAACGCTCGCCGTCGCGGAGAAGGATCCTCTTACTCTCAGAGAATCTACGGTAATTCCTTCTTCCATGTCTCGAATCTGTCAATTCTATGTTTGGATTCGGTTTTTCCATGTTAGATTGTGTTGATATGATGTGAATCGGGTAATTCCGGTGGATTTCTCGAGCTGTTCAGTTTGTGAGAAACTGAAGCATGGCAACGTTCATCGATCTAGAAATCGGAAGCAGAAGGATTAGGATTGGAAGCGTTTTTTTGCATAGCTGAAATCGAGTAGGGTTTGTTGATGAATCCGTAGCTTTATCGTCATTGGATTTGCCGATATGCTTGTCTTGCGTCTGATTTGTACTCTTAGATTCTGAATTTCTGGCCTATGCATTGAAAATGTCATCGTAAACCATGGATTCAATTTGCTTTTTCTTGGTTTTATCGAGTTTAACTGATCCTATACCTTGTTGTTTTAATGGAATGAATATTAGTGATCTTCTTGGACGCTCATAGCTTCTCTGTATGCAATTGTGTATCTATTCATTCTGTGGCTCTGTTGCAGCATACTTGGTTTCCTACTTTTAATTCTTTGTCAAGAATTCTCTGGGTTTCTTATTTATTACTGTTTGACACGTCAAGGGTTTGTTTCAGATCTCTCACGATGGCTGACAGTGATGACAAGAACATTGAGATCTGGAAGATCAAGAAGCTCATCAAGTCTCTGGAAGCTGCCAGAGGCAATGGGACAAGCATGATTTCCCTCGTCATACCTCCCCGTGACCAAATTTCTCGTATTGCTAAGATGCTTGGTGATGAGTACGGAACTGCTTCCAACATCAAGAGCAGGGTCAACCGTCAATCTGTTCTGGGCGCCATCACGTCTGCTCAGCAAAGGCTGAAACTCTACAACAAGGTCCCACCTAACGGTCTCGTGCTCTACACCGGAACAATTGTCACTGATGATGGGAAGGAGAAGAAGGTGACTATGGACTTTGAGCCTTTCAGGCCAATCAATGCATCTCTCTACCTCTGTGACAACAAGTTCCACACTGAAGCCCTGAACGAACTTCTAGAGTCTGATGACAAGTTTGGCTTCATTGTCATGGATGGTAATGGTACCCTGTTTGGAACACTGAGTGGAAACACCCGAGAAATCCTCCATAAGTTCTCAGTCGACCTGCCCAAGAAGCACGGAAGAGGAGGGCAGTCTGCCCTTCGATTTGCTAGGCTCCGGATGGAGAAGCGCCACAATTATGTAAGGAAGACTGCTGAGCTGGCGACACAGTTCTTCATTGATCCTTCAACAAGTCAGCCTAATGTTTCGGGTCTTATACTGGCTGGTTCTGCTGACTTCAAGACTGAGTTGAGTCAGTCTGACATGTTTGACGCTCGACTTCAGGTCAAGATTCTGAATGTGGTGGATGTGTCCTACGGAGGGGAGAATGGATTCAATCAGGCAATCGAGCTGTCATCAGAGATTCTCTCCAATGTGAAGTTTATTCAGGAGAAGAGGCTGATTGGGAAGTACTTTGAGGAGATCAGTCAAGATACTGGGAAATATGTGTTTGGTGTCGATGACACTTTGGCAGCTTTGGATATGGGTGCTGTTGAGATTCTCATTGTTTGGGAGAACCTGGATGTTAACAGGTATGAGCTGAAGAACATTGCAACTGGCGAGATTGTAATCAAACATTTTACCAAGGAGCAAGAGACGAACGAAAGCAGCTTTAGGGAAGCTGTTAACCCCGCTGAGCTCGAGGTTCAGGAGAAGATGCCTCTGCTGGAATGGTTTGCTAATGAGTACAAGCGATTCGGCTGCACACTCGAGTTTGTCACCAACAAGTCCCAGGAAGGGTCCCAGTTCTGCAGAGGGTTTGGTGGCATTGGAGGCATTTTGCGCTACCAGGTTGACATGAGGTCGTTTGACGAGGTTTCTGATGACGGGGACGTGTACGATTCCGAATAGCAATCAGCCAAATCTACTGTCCTGCTGGTGCAGGAGAGCAGGGACGAACAAGAGCCTGCACCAGCAGAAGGCGAGCCGGTGGCGGGGGGCCACCTTCGGCTCGGGATGCGGAGCTCCCTGCTGCTAAGTGCTTAGAAGAAGAAATTCGCTACTTCATTTCAGGTGCGGCCAATTTCTCCTCCATTGCTGTTCATCCTTTCTCTATCCCGAGCCCTTTTCTCCAAAAAGAAAGGCAAATAGATTTGTGGTATAGGCCAATAAATTTGTAGTGCTAAATCATACCGACTCCAGAGGTTGATTTGATTGTTGATGTTCGTCGCTGCAAGTTTTACTTGCATTCGATCTTGCTTCTAACCGGTCTCGATTTCCCTTTTCCAGGAAGGGAGGTTTATAGTACACAAAGCTTCAAGGACGAAAACATTTTTGAATCTCGTTATGCATCTGCGGAAGAAGGGTTGTGTTTGGGTGGAGGAAGTCTGATTGAACTTTGTATTGAAGCACTAGACGCATTTTTATGGATGAAGGGAACGTTTTCATCATATAGCTGGGATGTCTACGTTTAAAGAACTAAGAACTGGACTTGCTGTCCTTTTTTATATATGTTAGGCTATGGTTTGGTTGTGCTTTTTGCATTTTAAATGTTTCTGCAACTGGAATAAGAGTTCCCCTCTGCAGACTGGGCTATGATATGATGTGGTTCTGTGTCTTGATTGTTGTGTAAATGTTGTTCGAGGATGGTTTTATTCAAGGTTGTTGAGCCGCGGGTAACAGGCCACACGTACATGTCGGGTCGATTGTTACAAAGTATCGGGTTGAAGATCTAATTACGTATTTTTTTTATGTGAAATGCGCCTATTTTTATTTTTTAGTCTAACTCCATCTTTAGAATCGTAAGTTGAACATTTAAATATATATGTTATATAAGTGTGTGAATTTTCATTATATGTTGGATTTAAGCATGATATATTATTTTGGTGGAATATTATATATTATAATTCATATATTATATGAGATTTAATATAATTTATCAGAATAAGTACAGTATAATGACTCTTTCTATATTTTTAGGCTAAATCGGGGTAAAATGGGTGACTCATTAATCCTTGACCAATTAGTTCGATCTGGTTCGGGTTAATCTTATGAGAATTTGTGGATAATGGGTTGGGGGCGGATAGTACATATCCGTAACCGTATCCAATGTAGTTCGAATTTCACCCATACCTACACGAGAAACGGATAAAAAATTAAAACTATGCTAATACTCGTTCGGGTTTTGAGTATTCACAATTATTCATGAGTAATAATTTATTCTTATAATTCCAACCAATATATTAACATTTCTAACATTATGTAAGAGAAATTCACTAAAAAGTAAAAACGTGATAACTACGGAGCAAATCATCAACCGACTAGAAAACGGGTTCGGTCAGCCCATAAAAATAAAAATAAAAATAAAATCTTTTGTCGTTTTGCGCTCGGTCGCTGGGAGAAGTGTGGAGGGAAAGTCGGATAAAAAAAAATCACAGAGACGCTCTCTTCTTTCTTCCAATTCCATCATCTCCTTCTCTCTCGTACTCCCATTTCTTCCCTCTCATTTTTTTTGCCGAAAAGAAAGCGAAAGAAAGATCTGAAGAATTCAAAATCAAGAGCGTCGGAGTAAGAGAGAGAAAGAATCGTCGGTTTGCCTGCCAGTCGATTCTCGCAGTTATCTGGACGCGTTTCTCGTTCGCCGGCAGTTTCTCTCATTCGTCTATTGAACGGACGGCAGTGGCATAAGAAGAATGGAGGCGGCGCTAGGATTGATGAGAAGGATACCTCCGAAGCATTCCGTCACCGCGCTCTCTGCTCTCGTCAGCCTCTTGCCTGACCACTCCTCCGATCTCCTCTCCCAAGTCGATCAGCCTCTTCAGGTCCATCTCTCTCTCTCTCTCTCTCTCTCTCTCTCTCTCTCTCTCTGCTATGGCAGTTTCCATGATTTTCGATTCTGTTATCTATCGCTAGGGTTTTGTGTGCACGAATGATGTTTGAGTTTGCTGTTTCTCCTCCTGGACTCCACCGTATGTTTTCCTGAGAAAACGACGGTGAGGAAATGGAGCGGAAATCCGGAATGAGTCGTTGTGTGCTGTTCATATATGAAGGAAGAAGAGTTAAATCAGTGTTCGTTAGGGGAGATCTTGCGGCGTTTGCTGTGAATTTTACCAGTATGTAGATGTTTGTGCCCGACTGCAGCTATAGGTTGTTTCTTTTCCAGTTCTTGCTTGAGATGAGCTTTGTGAACACTGCGGTGTTCCTCCAGCTTTGCCGCTCTTTGTTTCATCTTGCATTCGGTGATCGTTCGCTCGCGGCTATTCCGAGTGGATGATTGGTGAAAGCATATTGAGTTCTTGTGTACGGAATAATTGCCTAGCTTGTTATTACTTCCAGCTCGTCTTTCTTTTTTTATGTGATGTGGAAACAGCGTTTCAATTTGCAAAGGTGGCTAACTGAAGAAGGGGAAATTACAGGTTCTATGTGATTCCGAGAGCGGGAAGGAGTTCATATTGTGTGAGTACAACAGAGATGCTGATTCCTACAGGTACCCTTGCTAGTTCTTTTATGGTTGTCGGTATTATGTAGCTCTTCATTTATTAGAACTGTAGGTGTTGGATGTCTGAAGTGAGCTGTTGTTAGTGTACGGACTGTAATGTTGGCAGCTTTTTGGAGACTTGTTTTTGTTTTTGGTTTGTGCGAGCGTGATTCAATGCTGTGGATCCTATGAGGACCACAACTTGTGTTAGTTGCATACATTTGTGATTGGCCTTTATGGATGGTAGTTAGGCTTATTGAATAAGCCACCAGGATAGTTTTCTCTCAGTAAAGCTATGTCAATCCTGACTCAAGTCTCTTTGGTTACCGAAATGATGTTATTCCGGCACATCAAAGATCTTAGTTGTGCTTGACCTTTCGAGAATCTGATAATGAAAGGCTTAATATGTTACTATGGTTCCTGCAGGACTTAAACTTTCTGTTTATGAACATTATTTGTATCTATAGGGAAGAAACATTTTTGGTATGTTTGTATTTATCTGCCTTCAGTGATGTTCGGTCATTGAAGCTAAATGGTTACCCTTAGAATCTGTTGTTCTTTCTCTATATCTAGGGATGGCAATTTCGACCTGACCCGTGTTACCCGACCTGTTTGACCTGTTTTGGGGCGGGTCCGACCCGCCCCGTAGGCGGGGCGGGCATGGGTAGTCTCATCGACCCTATCTGTCCTGACCCGCCCCATTCTCGACCCGTTCTTGTCTAATTTACATGTAATCTTAGTCAAATTACTTAGTATTTTCCTTTTATTGCATCATATTTTAGCTAGAAGAAAGTTGTAAATTAGTAAAAACCTCAATTTCTCCAATAATTTAACTGCAATTTTCATAATATTGTTTGTTTTCTTAGTCTTATAATAAAAATAACGAATATTTTTAATATTTTTAATATAAATTGCATACCCATTGGGTCGACCTGCCCCGACTCGCGACCCGTGGTCAATTACCCGACCTGGACCCGACCTGCCACGGGGCGGGTCTGGGTACCAAGAAACCCGCCCCGGACCTGCCCCATTGCCATTCCTGTCTATATCGTCTTTCACCCCTTTCTGCTCTCGTACATGTACTTGGAAATTTTTAGGTGAATGATTTTTGGGATCATATGTTGTCTTGTAGGTCACCATGGTCAAACAAATACCATCCCCCATTGGGAGATGCACTCCTTCCTTCTGACGAGCTGAGGAAACTGGAGGTTGAAGCAAATGAAGTCTTCGCCATTTATCGTGACCAGTGAGGTCCTTTACTCACCTCGTCTTTGATTCAACTGTTTTTTTTTTCATGATCTCTTCCATACCCTTTCAAGTTTCAACTTATTTTCAGTGTCAAATGAATGTAGACTCCTCCCTTTTCCTCCTTCAGTTATGTCAACTTATTTTTCCATATTGAAGAATCTAGTTATTAAATCGCCATGCCATTCTGTTTTCTATTACTTTTGTGAAATTGTTTAGCAGTTTGATCAACCGCGTAAGTTTTGGTAGGTATTACGAAGGCGGAATCTCATCTGTTTACTTGTGGGAGGATAACAACGAAGGTTTTGTGGCTTGCTTTCTGATAAAAAAAGGTTAGGTGCAACCACCCCTTTATAAATGAAGTAGTATTAAGTATTAACCCAGTTCTCCTCATCTAACTTGTTTTATCTATTCTATTGTGAGTATTAAGATGGTGCTAGGACAGCACATGGAAGAAGGGGATACCTGCAGGAAGGGCTGTGGGAAGCCATTCATGTCATTGAGGTAGAGACTTCCATGGGTTCTGTGGTGGTGTGATTTTGATACTTACGACATTGTCCTTATTTATCCGTCCTGTTACAACTATGGTTTGGTTATTTAGGTTGGACCAGAAGATGAAACTACCCGCTATTGTTTAACCAGCACCGTGATGCTGTCCCTGACAACTGACAAGGAGTCTTCCGGCACGTTTAATTTATCCGGATCAATTAGGCGGCAGGTAGGAGTTTTGTTCTGGGGTCCTCCTGTTCCGCAAGTCTTGGAATGAGAGATATACATTTGTTTAATTGTTTCACAAACTTTATCTTTGCTTTCTGACTAGATGAGGATGGATCTCCCGTTGGCTGATGGCCACCTTTGTAACATGGGGAAGATGATTGAGGAGATGGAGGGCAAGCTCAGAAACTCTCTGGATCAGGTATGTTCGGCGCAGGCATTTACTTATTTCTTGTTTTTCTGGCCATAGCTCATTACCCATATATGAAAATATCGTCTCATTTTCGGTTTCTAGAATAAATGTTGACTAACCTTTTCAGTTTCGTGATTCTGGAGAGATGAACTTTATTGGATCTTGTTATGGAATCAGTTGTCCTCCAAAGTCTTGGGTTTTTATGATCTCAGTTTACAATTTTATGTGATTTTGGATCTTCGTAAATTTGCCCTAGTGACAGACTATCATGCACATTAACGTCTTAAAACTATTATAAGGGAACAGCTGTTTATTAATTGACTAATATCCTTGATCAAATGCTTTTGCCACTGCAGGTATATTTTGGGAAGACGAAAGAAATGGTTTGCACCCTGCGACCTCCATCAGAGGTTGTGATGAGACTGCCAACCAGCTGAATCGGCGAGAGAGACCACACTGAAAAAGGCATTGCCGATTCACTGTTGCAACCCATTTACTACATCACCTGTTAGTCTGTGGGAAGTGGGAACCTTAGACTGCAGGTATCGCATTCGAACCTCAAATTGCCTATGAGTGGAGTGTTCTCTTTTGGCTTCCATAACTGTTTGTGCGACGCCAATTGTTCCATACAAAGGTGGTTTGCTTCAGAGTGAGTGAAAGGTGCCATTTCTGTATTTTTTTACATGATGAAACTTTCTGGCTTTGTGTTCTCTGTATAGTCTGCCCTGCTGGCTGCAGCTAACTCGCATTGAAGTGTTTTTTTTATCACTGTCTAAATCACAGTCTTGAGAGTGTGATATTAGGAGTTTGCTCTAATGGTCGCTTAGATGCGACGAGCTCTTTGCAATTAAATTTCTTATAGAACTGAGTAGGATTATGATAAGCGAGAGTTGATGACGACGTTGTATTGTGTGGCTTTGCATGATCTCAGCCATCGAAGTGTGCAATTTTGATGGCAGAGTTCTAGTTTCACAGTGATTCAACAACACCACCAACATGAACACACCGTCCATTTTGGTTCCTTGTATTGTTGATTTGTTTCATTTGTTTCAGTGATTCAACGACAACACATACAACATGAATACCCTGTATTGTTTCTAGCACCCTGATAATCCTGGCTCTACATTCTTTCCTGCTACACATTTCTCTATCTGCACCAATGTTGTATTACAAGTTGTACACACGAATCCATCCCAATTCGATGCTGGAATCTACGAAACCAAATCCACAAATTTAGTCCATTTGCCACCTCTAGTTATACGCATATAAGAGAGGGTCACTCCAACGACTTGGTTGCGCCTTCAAAAAACGGTGCAATCATGAAAGGAAGGCATTTACCAAAACCTCGGTCTTTTATACCCAAATACTCGAACTGCCTCAGCGTCATCATCATCGTCGTATATCAGAGGAGAGCTCCGCTTCTTCATGATGGTAAAACGCCTTGTCATCAACGGAATTAACGACGACATCGCCAAGTCAACATCAGGCATACCCACATCCCCATGTAGGTCGTGGGTGTAGACGTTCTTGTTGACACAACTCTGGATTTCCAAGTGCGGGCACGTTCCATGAACGCGCACCTCGAAATCCTCTTCCATTCCATCTCCGATGTACAACCGGACAGCGTCCCTTGGAATGTAGGTCAACCAAATACTGTCAGTTACTCGTCCAGAATGTGGTAGCTCTGGTAGAGCCACTGCTCCCAAATTGGTAACAAAAGAGCAGACATTGCAGTTCCGGATGGTGCTGGTGGTCGGTTCGTGGTTGATGTCACTACCACGGAAACTAATAACCGCTACAGTGCCAATCCAATATGTAGCATCGTCATTATCACCAACAGGGCGCTGCATCATCGTCCCCATCACGATCGAAGATAAGCACCGCTGGACTCGATGGTACGACCACGCATTTTTGTCAGTTCCAGCTGGAATCAGAACTGAAAACTTTTGTTGCGGATGAGGAATGCCCTGAATGTATATGAGCATGGTTGGTCAGTATCGAGATTTTACATAGAATCGAGACAGTGCAACTGTCGGAGAAATAGAGAAAAGAGAATGTGTACCTGGAGGTATCTTTTGAGTATCCTCCAAGCTGACTTCTGAGGTTGATCCAACATGAGGCAACCATAGCACTGTATATTCAGTCCATTTCGAAAGTTTAATGTATCAGGAAGCCACTCCAAGGACTTGCAACCATTCGCATACACCCTCTCAATCTGTTGCGGAAGCTCGGGCAAAGATCGAAGCTTCACACAACCTTGCACTGACAGTTCCTGCAGGCGAACACAACATCGTAGCGAAGGTGGCAACTCTTTCAAGCTACCACAACCATCCAGAGATAGCACTTCCAGTGAAGTTAAGCAGACCACCGTGTCGGGAAGTCTTTCGAGATTCTGACAATTGTCAAGAATCAACCTCTTAAGCCCGGCCAAACATTGGATCGTCGAATCTAGTTGTTGGATCCCAATACCTTCGAGTTGGAGCTCAGCCAAATAGTCCATATCGCCATGAATGCTTGGGAACGTCTTCAACTTGGTGCATCCCTTCAGGCTCAGAATTTTCAGAGAGGTTGTTTCAATGCTCGTAGGGAAGAGCTTCAGGCTCTTGCAACCATTCAGATTTGCCATCTCAAGTCTTTTGAGATGTCCAAATGATGAGGGAACCTCGAGCAATGATCCACACCCTTGAAGATTCAGAACCTCGAGGTTAGGCATTTCGGCAAAATCTGGGATCTCAACCAAATTATTGCAATTGTCAAGCCACAACTCTCTTAGATGCAACATGGTCTTCACAGCAATCAACCCGAAAAAACAAATAGTATTGGTTAGTTCATGTAAAGCAACAGAAAACATAAGACTACAATGATTAATCATATAGGCAAGTACATAAACTCTCTCTCACCTTGCTTCCATGCCAGAGTTGCTTCAGGTGATCGCTGTCTAACAAATTCAGCACAAAAAGGTTGCATGGGTTGAAACTAGGCGGCAGCGATTCAGAAGGGTACGACTTCCAAACCAGAACTCGTAGCTCATTAGATAGGCAGCTTGGTCCTTGCTTGATTTGTGCACCTGACAAAGCCAGCAATCTTAGACTGGACATCTTCGTAAAGGCTTCCCCGCCACAGTCTATTACACTCTGGCCATTTTGACTTGGAAGCAAAGATATAACTTTCACATTTTCAGTTCCCTGCAAGAAAGCTCGGACCAGCGCAGAACCATGTTAGTCAAGGCCAAAACTTTTGGCATGATGAAACAAAGCACAAAGGCTCACCGTTTCTGTTGTAAGCACATGACAAACATCTTCATACCCCTGCAATCTACTGCGCATTCCCAGGTGATTTGGACTTTTTGAGTAGACAATTGATTTCCCCATCTCTTTTAACAAATCGTGCGTGGAGAATCTTTTCAGTCTAGTTTCTATCAGTGCCTTATCAGTCAGGTTCCTTATCCCGATCTCAGCACCTAGGTAGAGGCTCTCAAGTATAGGGATCACAGTTTCTTTTCGACGCCAACCATGAAAGAAGAACACAACATCTAGGAATATCTCTTGTTCTTCTTCATCTAGTGCATCATAACTCACTTGAAGTACCTCTAGAATTCCTCCCGGTGGGATTTTCTTCAGTTTTTTAATTGTACTTCTCCATTCACTAGAACTTCTCCCACTTAGCAAAGAACCCAACACCTCCAGTGCCAAGGGAAGCCCGCCGGCATAACTGATAATATGCTCACACAACTCCTTGAAACCTTCAGTCGGTTCATCTTGCTCAAAAGCCTCCCGGCTTATCAACACACGAGCTTCATTTGCATCCAGCAATCGAGTCTGGTATACAGAATCCACCTTCTGAGCCTTCAGCAGGTGTTGGTCTCTGGAGGTTATAACGATACGACTTCCTAAACCGAAAAAAGAACGCTCCACAGCCAAGTGCTGCAGCTGTTTTTGGTGGGTGACATCGTCCACGATAAGAAGCAGCTTCTTCCCTCTAAATGCCCTCTTTAGCCTTTCCTTTCCTCCAACCTTCGGCCAAGCCACTTCTTCCCTACTTAACATCATAGCATTACCAGCAATTTCGCCGAACAGCTGCTTCTGCAGTTGAAGAATCCCCGAGTGAGTGTCAGATGCTTCTCCCACACATGGAAGATAAGTGCTGGACTGGAATTGAGAGCGAACTGTGTCATAAATGGCCATGGCGAGGGTGGTTTTGCCACTGCCTCCCATTCCACTGATTCCAATGATACGAACATCATTATCTTCATCATCCCGCTCAGCATTTGCATCCAAATGTAACAAGCGGATTACTTCTTCCACACGTTGATCCATACCAACCAAAGCTTTGCTGATACTCGCGAATGTGGAACTCAGTTCCTCCCATATCTTCCCTACAATTTGCTTGATCATTTCCGAGTCATTTCTGCAATTTATTTATACATGCAATTCAATTCATATAAGCTCATCAGCAATTTGATACAAGAAAAGGGAACCAACAAGATCTTGACTATAAAAGATGGGTAGGAAGGACCAAAAATAAAGGAAATAGCAAGTAAGATCACAAGTTGAAAACCCCAGTATCATACCCAAATGGAAGGGAAACCTAAACCAATTCGATCCAAATATCAATTCAATAAGATTTTGCCAAGCCGAACCATTGCCTATCCAAGCCGAACTGTAATCAAGCAGAGAAATTAAAAGAAATGAATCGAGTTTCTTGTATGGAGATGAAGCATCTCTCCAGCTCAATAGTGAATAGAGAGCTTTACCTGTAGGCAGTAGTAGTGAAACCAGAGATATTAGCGACTTCAGCCAAAGCATCTCTCCATCTCCCCACCTTCTCGCCAAGAAGTTCGTCGTCTCCGCCAACAGCTTCCACGAAGCCGTTGTTGGCCCCGATCCTCCTCTGTTTCCCGACGTCCGACGGATCCACCTCGTAGAAAATCGGGATCACCCGGTGACCTTTGAGCTTCCGGCAGCGGAGGATGTGAACCAGCTCGTCGAGACACCAGCTGGAATCGGCGTAGTTCTTGGACAAGACGACGACCGCGATTCTGGAATCCTCGATCCCTCTCTGGATCTCGGGCTCAATGGACGCGCCTCTCTCGAGGCTGAAGTCGTCCTTGTAGACCAGCGCAACACCTAATTTCGAGGAGAGCGCGTCGCAGAGATGGCTGGTGAAGCTCCGGCGGGTGTCTTCCCCTCTGAAGCTCACGAACACCTCGTACTTCCGAGCATCGTCAGCTGCCGCAGATGGCGATGAGGAGGAAGAAGAAGAAGAACTCGGAGATTCAGGGCGAGATACTGTCATAGGCGAAGTAGATAAATGAATGATCGGCGGACAGGAACTAGAAAGGAAATGGAGGGGGTCGATTGCTCTGCTGGCCCTCGGAGCGAAAATATATAGCAATTCAGGGAAGCTGGCTGCCGCCTTCCGCGGCTTCTTTTAATATGATTTAAATCCCATAAGCCGCCGCGGCGCGATTTACCTCACTTTTGTCGGAACTACGGGTGGTGGTCAAGGTTGTCAAACCGGTTTATGACAGTGTGCCGGTTTAGCAAGTGGAATGGTTCAATCGGTGGCACATACCGGTTTGTGCCGGTTCATGCCGGTCAATATTACAAATAAAATTATAAATCCTCATATTTAAACATGACATTTAACGGTCAATACCTAAGCATTTATACTTGAATCCAACAAATAATATCAATATTTAACTTTTATACTCATAAAATAAATAATAAAATAAATTTTATTAATTAAATTCTCTAAAATAAAGTCATTTTACTTAGAGATTCGTATATCGATCATGCCGGTCATACCGGTGGTGTCACACCGATTTTATGACCGGTACCAGTTGAACCCAGTACAACCGGTGGCACGCCGGCCTGCGTGACAACCATGGTGGTGGAGTCAAAACCAGGTCTCCTGCCATGAGTGACGTTATTTTACCTCCACCAACCATTGACTGACGTTATTCATGTGCGTAAACGTGTTTATAATAATTTATTCATACGGCAATAAAAACTAAAATGTGCAGTATACTACTTAGTGTTTGTGATTTAGGTTGAATTAAGAAAGGCTTGGAGATTGGGAAGGAAGATTAAGAATGACTGAATGAGGAAGAAGAAGAGGGATTTATGGAGAAATTAAAATATACAAATGATAAGTACAACTATATTTTCAGATTCGGACCGGATGATGCTAAACCAAAAATGTTAATGGTTATAATTCAGCAGTTAACTATAACAAACCTGTTGGTTAACCGTTGATAACCATTCACGCGCGAAAGACATGTATAATACACTAATTGAGAACCTAACCATAAAACAATTTCAAATTTATATCATCCATCACTGAATGTTCTAACATATCATTCAAACTATCTCACAAAAGAAATAATATTTTTTTTTACTAAATTCAAGTTAGTAATAAGGGTGGCAGACTGGCAGTTCATATTGGACAACATAAAGAATTCTTTTGCATTAAAGAATTCTTTTGTATGGATAAAATATTGAACCAGCGGACTAGTCAAACCGGAGTGGTGCATCTACTTTTATATCAAACCGTTAAAAAACCGTTTGTTCCGTCTCTAATCGTCCAAACGAATAAACTGAACCGCCGCTGTAACTAGGTTGGTAGTTCTACTGAATCAGCCGCTAATCTGGTTCGATTAGAGAAAATTATGAGATTTTAGCTAATGATCTTCCTAACCAAATCACAATAGTTATAAAGCAAAAGACTTCCCTCTAATCCCAATTATTCTCCAAACTATCACTAATCGACAACTGATCAACTAATTGCGTAAATAGGGGGAAAAGACGCAACTAGTGATATTGATGCGGTACACACCTGTTCCGGAAGAGAAACAGAGTTAGCTCTCCATGTTGAGGGGGATGAGGCTCTTAAACGTGGAGGACCAAAAGAAATTCATGATGCAGCCGGAGATCGCATTGTTAACACTTCAAGCTCTCGCCGGAGCCGTACACCTTGCAAGCCGGAGCAAGCAGCAGGTTGATTTGGAACTATAGGTGCTGAGAGTGGACAGAGTACTGTACTCCTTCAGGACCTTCACCATCAATTTCGTAGGCCAGCTGCTTCTCTGCAATCGAAACAGCCTTATCCGTGTTGTGGAGGCTTTCCCCGAGGCTGGCAATGTAAGTGCTGGACGAGAGAATTGCGTTGTAAACGGCCATGGCGACGGTGGCTTTCCCGCTGCCGGATGGGCCATAGATTCCAATCATACGAACATCATTGCCATTGATGGAATCCGGAGTAGCATATAGACACAGAAAGCTGATCACTGCAATTGCACGTCCCTCCATTCCAACTAGAGGATTAATGTTGCTGGTGATGCTTGGATATGTAGTAGTAGCAGAGTCTCTCAATTCGTTCCATGGAGTCGTTTCTATGGAGTCGTCAATTCACAAACAGAGCTCAAATCAGCAAGCAATCCAACAGGCGGAGAAAAAGTACTAGAGCAGTATAACTCAATTTTTGCAAATCGAGCTTCAGGATAATAGGGAAATTAGGTCATTGAGCGCAGTTAATCAACATCGAATTACCCGTAGTGAACGGTGGCGAATCCGGGAGATTAGCGACTTCCGTCAAAAGTATCATCTCTCCGATCTCCTCCGCACCTTATCGTCGCAGACGAAGACTTCGGCGGAGCTTATGACTTCTTCCTCTCTTCTGTTTCCTGAAATCAGATTGGATCCACATCGAAGAAAATCGGAATGACTCGTAAGGCTTCTCGATTTCCCGCGACGGAGGATGTGAAGCAGGCTCGTCGAGACACCAGGTGGAATCGGCGTAGATCACGAAGACCGCGATTCTGAAACCCTAGATTCTGATTTCGTCCTTGTAGAAGGACAGAAATCCCCTGCGATTGTCTTTCTCCGCTGAAGCTCACAAACACCTCGTGCTTATTCTTGAAACTCTGACGCCGCCAGAGTAGACTAGAGGATAGCATGAAGCTCTTGTGTTCGAGCGATGTTCAGCGCGAGAGACTGGCGGAAGAAGAGTCGTCGATCGGTCAGGATTCGAGGGGACTAGTGGTAGAGGAGATTCGCCATCCATGGAAGCAAGGAAACTGATTGTGGGGAGAAAGAGAGAACACGAAAGTTAGGGATCGGATTTTGAGAGATGGGGGAAACAGCCAGAGTTGCTGCGGGGAAAGTAAAGTCAAGCAGATTGGAAATTGCTGGGGGAAAAATGGATCAGGTTGAAGAAGCACAGCACGACTTTTGCTACTTTTCCCGCCTTTTTTCTTCTTCGGGAGAAATGGATAAACGGGGGAGTTTCGTGTTGTATTTTGGGCCCACTCACTGACTTTGGGCCTCGGCTCATCTTTAGAGACTCTTTAACGAATTTGGGCTCGACAGTAGGAGCTTCGTGAATCTCTACCCGAAAGATTGAATGAAAAATCTCATACCATGTGTATGTTGACGGGGAATTAATTGCATGAACATATGAAATAGTAAAAATTTATATCTTGTTTAGCATTTAGCATTGTAAATGATAAGTTTGTATTGTGTATAATAAAAAATTTGTACACAATAAATTGTAACTATACATTATCAACATATATTTTTTTTGGTCGGAAATGGAGCGCTAAGGGGCGCTCCAACCCTTAATTATTGACTAAACGAGGGGTTTGAACCCCAATAATATCGTAATACAATCAATACCCCAACCACAGGTCTGGCGTGTCAAAAATATGTAAGCCCACCGGTTGGGAATGACCCATAGAAGTCAAGTAGTCAGCCACAAAGTTGCCCTCCCGAAAGACATGTTTGATGGTAATCTCCCAATCCAACGTCAAGAAGCGTCGGATAGACTGCAGAAGCATTCGATGCGTGTGGATTGAAGGGTTCGCCTATATCAACGTGCTCGATGCCTGCCAGCTCGGCATGGGTAATCGATCCTCCCCCTAGATTCGACATGAAGGCCTAGATCATCTGTCCGTCACTCCGCCTGATCACTCCCCCTGCCGCAGCACTATCTTGAGTGAGTATCACCGATCCATCCATATTTAAGCTCACCCACCCATCCGGCAGGTCGTTCCAGCTCACCTGCATCATAGATTGTAACATCCCGAAGCTTTTCCCGACAAGATAATGTCCGCTTTGGGCCTCTACACCCGCATGAATTTCGACTTGGGGTGCAATTCAAGGTGACTTCCCATAAGGTCACCCATCCTTGTTGTACTCCACACTGAGCACGTTTAACTTCGGAGTTCTCACAATAACTCTTCTATTACACCCCAAAACGCGTCTTGTCAGTTAAGCTCGGTTTCCTACTTATGAACCATGGATCTCTCTCGTGCTTTGTCGATGTGGGATTTGCCTAAGGTGTTACATATTCCCAAGAGGTCACCCATCTTAGTACTACTCTCGCCCAAGCACGTTTAACTTCGGAGTTCTGATGGGATCCGGTGCATTAGTGCATTAGGTTCGGGATGTTACAAGTGGTATCAGAGCCTCCCCGCGTCCCTCTTGAACGATGGTGGGGCAAACCTCAACGAGGGCGTTGAGTCCCAAGGGGGAGTGTATGTAACACCTTAGGCAAATCCCACATCGACAAAGCACGGGAGAGATCCATGGTTCATAAGTAGGAAACCGAGCTTAACTGACAAGACGCGTTTTGAGGTGTAATGGAAGAGTTCTTGTGAGAACTCCGAAGTTAAACATGCTCAGTGTGGAGTACAACAAGGATGGGTGACCTTATGGGAAGTCACCTTGAATTGCACCCCAAGTTGAAATCCGTGCGGGTGTAGAGGCTCAAAGCGGACAGTATCTTGTCGGGAAAAGGTTTGGGATGTTACAACTGCCGCCGAAATCAGATGGCCTAACCTTTCCATACACAGGGTGAAAAGGTATGGCGAGATGGGGCAGCCCTGACGGAGCCCTCTTGAAGGTGTAAATGCCTCCGTGACTCCGCCATTCCACGGTATCTGCATAGTTGCCGAGGAGATACAGTTCATCGTAACGTCGATAAACTGTTGGGGAATCCCTGTTGCAACCAGCGTGTCGTTAACGAAGCTTCATTTGATGCGGTCATAAGCCTTGGCCAGGTCGATCTTTAGAACCATCAACCCACCCTGCCTGACTTTGCGCGCATCGAATGGCACTTCCTGCAAAATGAAAATATTATCAGTAATCTGCCTCCCAGGAACGAAGCTTGTCTGTGTCTCGTGCACCAGGCTTGGCATCAGAGGTTTGGGTCTCTCAGCTAGGCACTTAGTGACCATTTTGTAGCTGACATTACAAAGGCTGATGGGACGGAATTGCTCTATGAGGATAGGTTTGGCAATCTTCGGTATCAAGACCGAAATGGTAGAATTCACTTCCTTGATGCGGGAAGGCTGGTGCCACACAGCCTGCCCGAAGTCCACAACTGCCGAACCGACAATATTCCAACATCGTTGATAGAAGAAAGGATTTAGGCCGTCTTTCCCGGGAGCTTTAAGTGCACCCATCCCTCGCACTGCATTAAGAACCTCCTCATGAGTCACTGGTGCAATCAGCGGCGCCCAAAGCTCTGCCTGTAAGGGAGTAAAGGCCGCTGGGATTGTAGTGATCTACCGTCCGTCATCTGTGTATAGTTGAGTGAAGAACAGTCGAGCTAACTCCATTAGAGTCAGTTGATCCTCGATCCAATCCCCTTCATTATTCTTCAAAGTCGCTATCCAATTCCGACGCCTTATATTAATAGTTTTGGAGTGGAAAATTTTTGTATTTTGATCCCCAAAGGCTACCCAATCCAGGTTGGCTTTTTGACACCACAAGAGCTCTTCCTGTAGCAGAACATTTTCCAGCTCGTCCCTTGCTTTCTTTAGGTTCTCCTCCGCCAAACGATTACCCACCTTGCTCTCAAGCAGGGGCGGAGCTACAGCAGCCCTCGGGGAGGCCCCGGCCCCCCCGAGAATCTTGAAAGTTACGTATAAAATGTTCGGTATTATACCTATAAACTAAAGGTTACTATTAGATATCTTGACGTGCAATAGAATGACAACGAGCTTGGTTTAGTCTAACGGAAACTGAGGGGATTATTTTCCGAAACTAGCTTCTATTCCCTGGTTCGATGGTCGTGAGAAGCAAACTTGTACTTTTTTTCCTTATTTCTGTTTACCCTCCTTTTCTTAAACAATTTTGTTTCTTCGTTAGAATCCATTAAGTGAAATCAATTAATTAAGCACTTCAATAAATCGATTTAGCCATATTAACTTTTATAATTATATTTAATCATAAACTTTAATAAAATAATTTCAATTAAATTCTTCAATTTTAAGGACAGTTCGAGATACATGAGAAGTATTTGTAATTTTATTCCCCTTTAATAACTTCATTCATGATTTAAATTCCTTAATTTCAAATTTATCAATTAAGTTCTTCAATTGTAACTATTAGACTATATAAACAGTAATTGTTTTCTTATGCTAATATTTATATATATTTGATTTTTAGTTATGAAAATAGAACGCGCGATACAATGACAATATTAAAATATATTATTATATTTATATAATTTTTATTTATATTGAACTTAATGTATTTATTGTTGTGGTTATAATAAAACAAAACTATTTTTTTAGTCTTTTGCGATAACGTTTTACGAAAACTTCGGCCCCCCCGATCGTTAAATCCTAGCTCCGCCCCTGCTCTCAAGTCTTTCAATGCGAGACATCAGGGAGTTCTTCCTCTTTATAATGTGCCCGAACACGTTTTTATTCCAAGGCGTAGCATCCTCCACGAAAGCTGCCACCGAAGAAAGCAAATCATTACCTCGGTCCCACGCTTGTTTAGCCATGTCTAAGTAACCCTCATGTGTCAGCCATGCCGCCAAGAATTTAAAAGGCTTGGGCCCCGCCGATTGATAATTTGGGTTGAGTCTGAGGAGGAGTGGCTTGTGATCACTCTTAATCTTTGGTAGATGGTAGACCGCAGTGTTCGGGAATGCAGCTGCCCAAGCAAGGTTGGTAAGACCCCGATCAAGCCGCTCCATAACCCCCGTCTTGAACCATGTGAAGGGTGGTCCCTCAAAACCCAAGTCCACGAGCCCCGCGTCCAACACACAATCTTGGAACTCTCGCGCACGACTATTATCGAATGGAGCTCCTCCCTCTTGTCACCCGGTTGCAGGATGGAGTTAAAATCTCCCGCTAGCATCCAAGGCTCTGTCATCATCTTAGCTATATCACGTATAGATTGCCAGAGCTCTCTTCTTTGTACCAGAGCAGGGTTTGCATAGACAGCTGTAAGAAACCACGCTGATCGTCCCACAACGACTTTCACATGGAGAAACTGTGATGATCGATCGGTTTCATTGATTGTACATAGGTTGGAGTCCCATAGCAACCAGATACCTGCCGACTCCCGAGAACCCCACCGCATCTACTACTAAGTTACTATCATAGCCCATCTTTTCAATGACCTTCTCCGCTCTATCACCACTAATCCGCGGTTCAACAATCACTGTATCCCCGGATTATATTTACGCTTGTACTCTTTATAGACCCGCAAGAATTTGTTACTTCCTGCTCCCCTACAGTTTCAAGTAAAGATACTGATCATCTAAACGTCGTGGAAATTAGGCCCCCGCTGCACACAACAGCTAGTTCTGAGCGGGAGAGACCCCATCAATGGGGCTTTCCTTCAAACTCGCACTCAAAACTGACCTTGTCGTCGCACCCAAGGGATTTGGATCTAGTAGCATATCCTCCGATGGGACAGAGGGGTCTGGGGGTTTAGGTGATTGAAGTGCCCGATTTGTTGCAGCTACCACCCCTTCCTTGCCCGACGTCGCTCTCTCTGCGTTAGCTTCCGCATGCCCTTCATAGATCGCCACAGACTCTTCACCCGATGATTGCACCACATTAGTCAAGGGGCTATTCACGGCATGATTCCCATTCTAATCCTCCTTTCGCCTTTCCTCCTGTGCGGTTCCACTTTGTCGTGCATGGCTTTGTGACCCTTGCCCACGTGAAGTTGCATGCTTGTCAGTTGTCACCCAAATTCAATCCTTTTTCTTTTCTCCGGCCTACCACCACCTTTTCCCCCCGATATTTTCCCATGTGAATCATGTCTGGGGAGAGTAGGGGATGCCTGGTGTTGGTCAGGGTGGCTCACAGTAGCCTCTTCCTCATCTAGAAATGTGTACCGGGAGCCACTCGGCGCTCCCCCTTTCTTTTGGGATTCCCTCCCTCTTGCAGGCCCCTTCGAAGTATGGTTCAGGCGTGCACGCGGCTTCTTCTTTGCAATCATCCACTCACCGTAGATGGCGTCCTTCTCCTCAACAAGTTGTGATTCTCTCTGGCTGACTTCCTCCCGCTCAATCGGCTGGTCCTCAGTCACCATGGGGGTAGTACAGTAGCAGCGAGTCCGGTTAAAATAGGTTCCACATTGCAGGCATATCTTCTCCAGTCCTTCATATTGAATGAAGTATTTCTTACCGTTTATATTGAATTGCGATAGCAGCGGTTTTGTCAGATCAACTTGAACACAAACTCGAGCGTAATCACTTCTGGCGCCCGTACTAGTAGCCTGATCCACACGGATGGGCTTTCCGATACGGTTCCCAATCTTCATGACCGCCACTGGATGGAAATAGTGGATTGGAATCTGTAGTAGTCGCGCCCAAACAAGGGTAGATGATATCTTGTGTTCACACGGGTCAAAGTCTGGAGTCCATTGGTGCACTGTCAGGTAGTTGTCACCTAGTAACCAGGGCCCTCCTGTGATCGCTCTTTCATAGTCCACCCCGCTTGTGAATCTAACCAGGAAATACCCGTTCTTGGCAGAAGTAACCTGTACACCCCCCGTTTTTGCCCATATGCTTTGTAGGCGCCTGTCCATTAGGGTATAAGACACCATTCTCTCAAGTGCTTTCACTACCAACGCGGATCGATACTGATGACGAAATAAGTTTTCTTCGGCAGTAGTGAAGTGGATAGAGGGGAACTTAGGGTCTTCCTCTCCCATAAAACCATCATCCCGGCCTTCTCTTTTGATCGTTTCAGCAATATCTTCAGAGTCTGAGTCTGCTACGCACCAGACGTCAGTTCGTACAGCACCGCCAAACAGCCGGCGTGCCGTTGCCGCTCCATTCCCCCTAGCTGGGCCGTTGTGGGGTTGAGGGGCCTTATCACGTTGCGCTTCTTTGCTTACGTCCTCCGGACCTTCATCCCCACACTCACTATCAACAAAGTCGTTCATGGACGCTTTCGCTCGTTTCTTAGTTTGTTGCGCCTCACGATCCCCTTTTGGATTCGGGGAAGATGATTCCGTAGGAGGCCTTCTTTGTCCAACAATGGTTTCAGGCGTCATCTGACAGTCCGAGCCACCCCTCGCCAGCGGCGCAGTCACTGCCGACATGGAGGCGAAGCGAAAACCCTAAGCTGCGCGGGATGGAAAAAATCGCCTTCCCTCCGAGAAAAAAATTAATTGATCCCCCCCCCCCCAACCCCAAGATTTAGCTAATCTCTTACATTATCAAGATATATAAATCTACTAAGGAGAAAATTTTAGTTTTGGGAATTGAAAATTTCACATTGCAAAATTTTTACTTTTTCTAAACAACAAAGAACTCACATTGTAGGCTAACTACTATAATCTTAAACTAATATCAAGTTTGTTAACATTAAAATCATGACAAATTCCATCTTTATTTACGATACCCAAATCGTTAATTAATAATTACACACGTACAATATCATAATACACACAAAATATCATTATATATTTCAATATATATCAGGTAACTAACCAATCAAATGAAATAATAATAATCATTGTCACAAATCACAATCATGCTAATTATCTTCTGCCTCCGCCACAGCAGCCACCTGAAGAAGCAGCCGCCGGAGCCGGAGCCACCACCTTCTTAGTATTACTCAATGGTGTCAGGGCCTTAGTATCCGTAACGCTCTGGACCAAGGCCTGCCCAACCCCTTCACCAAGCCCATCAATGAGCCCACCAATGAACTCGATCACCACCTGCGACGCCACACGCGCCGCCGTTCCCAGCATCTTGCTGCCCGCTTTCTCCTTCCCCTTCATGCCGTTGGCCTGCAGCCCGTTCACCATGTCCTTGGCGCACACCGCGTGGAGGTAGTAGCCGTCGCAGACCGTGCACTTGTACACACGCCCCGCCCGGCGCCTCTTGCACTCCCCGCACGCGCCGCTGATGTCCAGCACCACGGCCGCGGCGGCGGCGGCGGGGGAGGTGGCGGTACCGTTGTTCCCGGGGGTGGAGAGTGTGACGGCGGCGGAGGAGGAAGCGGCGGCGGGGAGGATTTTGAGAGGGTGGGGGTGGATGGAGATGGTGATGTGGTCGGAGAGCGTGGCGCAGCATGGGTGCATGTGGTAGCTGCACGCGCTGCACCGGAAGGTGTAGCCTTTGGTGGCTTTGCCGCACACGTCGCACTTGTTGGCCTTTTGGAGGATTCCGGTTTTTGGTGCTGCATTGGAGAGCATAGAATCATCGTTAGCTAATGGACATATTGCATTATGGGCTACAAAACTTACAAAACTCGTGTCTTTTTATCACTCTGTATACGAATCATATCAATCTTGATATGGTTATATCATGGTAGTATGATGCGTATTAGGGACGGTAAGCCATACATTTTTACAAACAAAACCTACAAAACTCGTGTTTTTTTATCACTCTGTATACGAATCATATAAATCTTGATATGGTCATATCATGGTAGTATGATGCGTATCAGGGGCGGTAAGATACAGAGTTTTGTAGGGTTTGCAGTTATGTGTATTGAAACATATCTTTTCCCCAAGATTTGGGTTACGATATAAAACCTAGGGGCTACAAAACTCGTGTCTTACCACTCCTGATATGATCGTATCATGGTGGTATGATTCTTATCAGACATGATAAAATGGGTATTTTGTAGGTTTTGCAGCTCCAAGTTTTGTGTCCTGCTTAATTAGCGAAAGTATCAAAGTGATTCCACAGTGTTATTTCTCCTACTTATCAAGGTTTTGTTAATATGATAGACGAGGGAGTCCTTTGGAATCCGAATCGGTCATCTCAAAATTATTATTTTTTTATTGTATCACTACTAGATCAATAGTGGCAGATCTAAAGGGAGGCCACCCTGAGCTACGACCTAACCCTCTTGTGGGTAAAGTTAGTGTAATACTTTATGAATTTTTCAACGGTAGATATTCAATCCAATGTTATTTAAAAGTAGACTCAAATGTCGTTTAGTACTCTATTATGTGTTGGATCCGCCGTTGCGTTGGAGCGATATGTTTATCGATCTTCAATTTATCGATCAAAATCTCATCCAAGTTTGCTTATTACTAATTAGGATTAACTATCTAATGTTGAATTGATATACAGTCTATATATACCTGGTTTGGAAGAGAACCATAGCTGGTGCTGGAGGTGGAGGGGATGGGCTTTCAAGCGAGGGGGAGCCAAGGCGCAGAACTCATGCAGCCGGAAATCGCACTGCCGGCAGGCAAAGCTCTTGCCGGAGCCGTACTCCTTGCAGCCGGAGCATGTGAAGAGGTCCGGCAGGTCGACGTTGTAGAGTAGATGCTGAGGGTGGCCGGAGTGGATGATCCCTTCTCCCCATGCCAGCTTCTGAGGGGAAGTCGGGAACTCGAAGAAGGGGCCGCCGCCGGCGGCCGCGGTGGAGGGAGGAGGAGGAGAAGGAGCGACGTTGCGCTTTGTGGAGAATATGGTGGCGGTGGTGTTGAGAGAGGAAGTGCGTTTGGTTTTGTTCATGGTGATGGGAAGAATATCTATGGATGCTAGAGGGAGGTGGGGGAATGTCCATATCATGACTATGTGGGTTGGGTTTATGTATATATAGTGAATGGATGGGTGGATATATTTGATTAGTAATTAAATTGTGTTTATTAGTGGGTTTAGAGACTTTAATTTCTTAATTGTAGTATTTTTAGGGCACATGCATGTGAGGCCTATAGTTGGCTATCAATAAGGTTGTTGTCTAGTTAAGATGGGAAACTCTTTCGTCCTAGCGAAGTTTCATATTCATATCTGCATTTGTTTCGAGATTTTATAGAAGTGTCTTTCGGTTATAAAAATAATTGAGAAATCTCAACTTCGCGAAAAGACAACCTTTATGGCGCACATTAGAAAGCTAGATCAACGATTAATGTTGATGCTAGTCAAGTAGACTTGAGGTGGAAGAACCTCATATACATTAAGGGTGTAAAAATGGGGTGGAAGGTGTGCCTCGTGTTAATTGATTACCATAATTGCTATTTTTCATGTGTGACTGTTAAAATCTTTTTGTTAGATAGGCTCTTACTACGAACTATATAATAGTATAGCCGAATCCAATCCAATCGTTACCTTCTTAATGTGTGGCAGCTAGTCAATTTAATAATTGATTCCTTCTAGGGATTACTTGAATAATGAATACACATAATGGCGATCACAACAAAGTGTGTATCGTTAATTGGTGATCGTATTGACCGAGAATGCTAGGGTTGTGGGATCCTCACCCACTAAAAGATATACAAATGGAGTTGTTTGAAATTAACAAGAACTGAAAATTGGAATATGGAACTTAATATTGTCTATTTATTAGCTAATAGTAAGGAGGAAAAATGAGTTGCATGTTGAGTGGAGAATATTATATCACCTTTTCTTCCAATATATGTATCAAGAGTCCTCCATCATGTGCTATGAAAAGGAAATAGGATGCCCCTCCATATCCCATGTATATGCATATACACAATAGACTAAGTCTCTACTCTCCATATGATCTTTGATGCTGAGTATCCAAATCAATAGCTTTTGCAAAGGAGTTTTGGATGTCTTAGTGGGACTCTCTCTCTCATTATCTCAATCAATTCCTTCATCCAAAAGTCACAAAAAATGAAATGGAAGGAGAAAGTTGAAAGCAAAGAGATGACCCACAGGCACTCGCGATATATCTAAGAGTGGATAATCTTTTTAACTATTAGAGCATCTCTCATTTACAATGGTCTCTACTTTGTTTATTGTAAATAGCTAACCGTTAAGTAAATTCTATTCTTATGGCTTGGAGATGGCGGGAACAACGACGTTGACGAGGCAGATACATTATTGATAAAAGATGGCCACCATAACCTCTTCAAAAAACCTAGTTAAATTTGACCGTTAAATAAAGAAAACTCATTTTCTTCTCATACTTATGAAAGTGGCTTTGTGAATTTTCCGAGAGTAAAAACATTTTGATCCAAAGGATTGAAATTAGGATGGATTATATGTAAAATCACAAGATTAAAAAGCAGTTGGACATATTAGGAAATATGGTGGGAGTAGGTTGGCCACTAACTTTGATTAGTAGCTTTTTGACAAATAAAGCCCAATTATTAGTTTGTGATCCAAAAGAGATTCGATTTTGGTGTTGTTTCTTGCCTTCCAAGCGAAACCAACAATCAAAACTACTTTCATCAAATCACAACGAAACTAGGAAGGAAAAGGAGAAACCCACATAGCATAATCCAGTAGAAGTATAGAAGGAAAGGAGAGCACAAATTCCTTATGTCCCCTAAAAGATTGTTTTTACAAAGTGTCACCTTCCTCTACTTCCATCTTTCTACCATCAACTAGTATCGGACAACGTTTCGTCTACATTTGTAGACCAAATTTGATAAAATCGGACTTGATTGAGTAATTCGAAATCAAACTAAACCAAATCAAATCAACTATATTTTTAATCCGACTTTGATCCCAATTTCCCTTTATCTATAACCCGATAATGTCCTAATATCCGATTTTGTATCGTGTCCGGACCATGCCAGCCTCTACAATTAACCAGCTCGAAATTTTGATAAGAGATTCACCAATAATGGAGCTACTGACTGTTAAGTGTTAACAGATGAACGCATATACCAAACTGATGTGAAGTTGCATAGCAAACGCCTTCTGAGATGTGGTTTATTGGAGAAGTTTTCAACATAAGGCAATAAGCTGACACAAGTAACCAACTTCTGTACAAATCCCTATACCCTAACCCTAACCAACCCAAATCCCGCTCAAGCAAATAAACCAAAGCCCATGATAGTTGTCTCAACAACTGAGTTGGAGTTTCACAAAGCTAAAAGCTATAGACATCATAAAAGCAGCCATTGATGGTAGAAGATTCTTTGAGCCATGGAACTACTTTACAGGCGAAAAGGGAAAGAGAAGAGAACTATAGCCACATGATCATACAAATGTACTACTTCATGGGAAATAGCTCACCAGAGACAGAAGTGTATCCTCGAATACCTGGGGAGAGCTCGGAACGAGTTAATGTGGCGATCTCGAGCTGTCCGAAACAAAATGGGCAGACGGCGATCCATGGTTCGAGCTGTGAGACCCAAACAAGTTAGGGTAAGAGAAGTAAGGGTCTTCGTCAATGGACGTGATCCGATTCAGCTCAGGACCGGACGATTCTCTGTGATACCTTGGAGAGTCAAACACCGCACCATTGAGGTCGCCGAAAGAGAGCTGATGATCGAGATTTAGGTTTCCCAAGGCAGCAGACTGATCGTGAAGCTCGGTGTTGAAAGGATTGTCGGATTCAAGATCAAGTGACTTGTCGCTGTTGAGCTTGGCTAGCTCCTTGATCTTTGCCTGCGCGATCGTTGCAGCTGAGCGGGCTGCTGCTGCTGCTCGTTCGGCGGTCTCTGCAGCTGCCTGAGCTGAAACTAGGATATCATGCAGATCTATGTCGTGCTTACTCTTGGGTTTTGAGGTGGACGGTGGAGAACTATACTGTCTTGCAGGTGCACTTGCATATGATGTCTGTGGAGGTGTGAAGAAAGGCAAATACTGTTTCTCCTGGGAAGCACCCTCTGTATAATCGAGAATTTGATTCTCGGACTCCGTGGGCAGTTCTTCGAATACGACCTCATGCTTGGAATGGGAGCCATGTAGCGGACTGTCTGAAGACGTATCCCGATCAATGGATTCTGTACGTAGAGTGGGTTCTGTAGGTAGGGTCATATCTGGTACGTATGCAGCAGGAGTTGTATTAGGCCTTACTACGGCCTTGGGGACTTCAGGGAAATCTAGCTCATCAGCACTGGACTCAGTGTCAGGTTGTTCATAGGTAGCACCCACGGGACTAGAGCTCAATGCTTCGCCATGCTTCTCATCCGGAGGAGGCAGCTTAGACGCACTAACAAACTGTGCAGGGCCATTCTGAAAATAAAGTATCAAATGTAAGATCACAAGAGCTAATATGAACGTAGCAGAAGGAGCAACAATACTCACCAGCAAATCTTCATGCGGTTTTGACAGTTCGGCTTCCGACCCAGCTGGGTCCCAGTCTAGCTCGTGTTCTTCGGCAATTTCCTTGAGGAGTTTCAGTTTTTTGTCTGGTGAAGGTGCGCGAACTGATAGAAGCTCTACTATCTGAAGAGAAGAAAAAACAAAATCATATCATATTAACAAGAGAACCATATATGCCTATGATCTTGTTACTAAACAGTCTGTAGTGAAGCTTATCAAACCTGGCGATTAACCCCACAATCAGGCATGAGTTCAGTAGCAGCAGTTACAAAATCTTTTCCGTACTTGGATGCAAACAGCATTTGCGCCTGCAGCAATTCTGGCAGGTCGGCACATCTTGGTGCAGCAAAGCAGACACTGGATATTGCTTCCTTCAAATCTAAAGGACATTCCCTGAAGATAGTTCCAAGTTTTTTAGCCATTTTAGTCTAGGAATGATTCCAAGTACAGAAACTAGCTATCCTAATGTAATGTATCCTATCATTCAATACCGCACTATAGAAGCTATTTGGGCATATCTGTACTGATGAACATATTCAAAAGAAGCAACCTCAGGATAGCTTTAATCTACTGAAAAGCCAAAGCACAGTTTCTAAAATTCCCTATGCGACAAGCTAGCAGCTAATATAGTCCTAATTCTTTTACAAAACACAATTTCTTCGGCAAAATCACAAGTCATGAGCAACCAGCTTTCAGGGATGATTCAAAGGAATGACCTTTGTGCCTCAATGATCGGAAGCCGAACGGCAATAAGCTCACAGAAGAGCTCAAGGATCTCTTGAGCCGCCATCATGTTCTCTTCTCTGATAATATGTTCAACCTGAAATCCACACAACATTAAGCAAAGAAGCCCCCCAATTGGACCTTACCAACTGAAAAATCTTAGTAAGCCGAGAGTGAAAGCAGCAACATACACGAATCCGAGCAGTAGCTTCCTGTCCATTCTCTAGAAGCTTAGAGATATCACGGCGCATTTGCCTAATCTGAACCTCTCTCCTGTTCCTCAGCAGCTTAATCCGCGGTATCGTCAGCTTCAGCAGAGTTTTACTGATCGCACAAAAAGAGGGACAAAGATCCATAAAAAAGCATATAGAAGTAGAGAACCCAAACCCCCTAAAAACGGCAATCCGAACTCCAAAAACCTCAATCCCAATTGTCACCAAAATCTCCACTTGCAGACACAAAGTTCTAAACTACAATGAGATTGGGATCCAACTCCCGCCATCTCGCTTTCGCGCCACAACATTATTCCCCGGGAAACAAACACTGCTTCCGTCGACAAATTAAAACCCGTTCCCGCGGCGACGAGATTCAATTGGAAATTTTTTTCAAGCAATCACACGGAAGATTAAGCTCACCATTTTGCAGCTTTGAATCCCTTGTTGCTGAAGAAGGCGTCGAGCATCGACATGGTCCGGCGATCGTGATCGGAAAATCGCGGCGCTGCGGGGAGTGGGTTCGGATCTTCGGCACGAAGGAAACTGAAGACGAGGGATTTCGGAAAAGAGACAGGGAAAAAAGGGGAAATTAAAAATATCTGTGTGGCGCTGTTGTGGTCGATCAGAAAAGAAGCCGCGTAGTAGAGCAGTTGCGCAATGGCAAATTGGCAATTTTCTTCATAGATCATCTTTTTTGTCTTTTATTTTTGTTTATATTATTTCTTTTTCAACTACGATGATGCGCTGAAGGGATTTTTGGCTGAGGGGCTGAGGGCTTCAAAGCTCTGAGCCCAAGTCGAACCGCCTTAAGAGCGGGCCTAGGCCATCCAGCAGCCCAGACTACCATTTGGGTTATGTGGACTTTTTGAAAGCATTTGATCCAGCCCGTTTAAATCGTTTCTAGGGTCCATCTGGCAAATTAATCGTGAATACATTATTTTCTATATGTAGAAAATAGTTTTAAAACAAGATTAAAGCATGGTAAAGGAAACCGTACCGGACATCATACCGGATTCCTTTCTAGTATGGTATTTTGTGGTACGACCGTGGTTCAACCGTTTTGTATTGGTAAATACTGTTTTTCACTATTGATAGAGAAATGAAATGCGATAGTATAAAAAATATAATCCATCAAAAAAAGAACCAAATAGAGCATTATACAACCAGGAAACCGGATCGTACCGGCCGGTTCAACCGGTCAAACCGAAAAAACCGGTCGGCACGGTAAAATCAGCACATTCAGCCCACCGTACCGCTTTTGGTCCAATTTCCGGTTGAACCGGCCGGTACGATCCGGTTTCCTGGTATATGGTTTAAAGTCAATTAATTGAACTAAATTTGCCCGTTCTTATACTCAATAAAATTTCAAAACATTAGTCCCGACACGACCCACTTATATACCATGTCGTGCCCATGCCAGTGCACATGAAGTTTAGACCCGGCACGACCCATAAATTATTCGTGCTCGTGCCGGGCTGACCCATTTATTTCGTGCCCGTGCTCATGCTCTAACTGTTGGGATTTGAAAGGTGTGAATGAGAATGAAAAGGGGAAGAAGCCAGTAGTTGGTGAGTTATTGGTTAAACCAAGTTGAACCAAATCGGATCGAACCGATGTGGCGGTTGGAATGAACCAACCGGTCCAACTACTATGGCGAACCGATGCAATGGTTGGGGTGTAACCACCCACTTGAAGGGTCACATCCCTTCACTCGCACCCCTTCATTGTCTATAAATAAACACCTGCCCCCTCTGTTTTCTACACAAGTTATTTTCCCAAGAAATTTTTTATGGCCAAAAGATAAAAGAATTTTTCATTCTTCATTGCATTTCCTCTCTACAAACTCATAAAGAAAAACAGAGTCGTGTGACTTCTCTCCGATCATTGCGTTCGTCGGATTCTGGTGTTTCAAGTACCGGTACAGCCAGAAAAGGTACGTCCGTTCTATCCTGGGAGGAATAGTTCCAATAACCTTGGGTACCGTAGAGGGGAACTAAATTCCTTAAGGAGAAATAGTGAATTCTATTGGCTCGGGCGTTGTTTACGCATGTGTCGATTTCTATATATGACTTGTGTGGCAAGAAACATACTTTTGTGAAACGTTTTCCATAACAATCTTAAGAAATTTATTCAGTAATGATTCTCGTATACTGTTTGCTTCACATAGTTGATATAGAAATCTGTTCATTTTGTAAATCTGTTGATTGGTGATTAATTGATGATGCAATTTAAATGGATTACCCAAATACTTCTGCTTCTGGACTATGGCTTTTGTGTTCGGTATATATATATATATATTATTTTCTGATTATATATATATGCCTTGCCTCGTGATTATCAGTGGTTAGTAATCAGGGTGTTGTGGTTAATGGTTATGAGTGACCGTTACTATTGTTATTATTAATCAATCAGCATAATCCTTCTTGCTTTCGTCGGCTTGGTGATGGAATGTTTATGATCTTTTGTTTGGCTGAAATTGCATGCTTTAGGTCTCCGTTAATATATGTTTGTATTCGAGTCTCGGTTCTGTACTTAATTAATCAAATTGTTTGTTAATTGTCGCCATACTTCACTGAACTTTCTGGTTCAGGTATATATATATCTACTCTTGTTTATATACTGATTCTAAATAGTTCTGCCACTATATATGTTGTGGATTCTTACTTCTAATATAATTTTGTTGTGATATATATTGTGGTCATATAGAATTATTCTTTCTTTGGAAAGAGTGTGATTTCCTACTGCGAACGAGTCTAAACCTCTTCGGTTTTCTACCCGTGGGTATTAGTGATTACTAATACGTGTTGTGGTTTCTATTTCTAGAGAAAGGAAATTAGTGAAGAACAAAGATGTCTTCTGGTTCTGAAATAAATGGGGAGAACCCAAATCCGGTAACATCAACTCAAAGTACTCCACTTCAAGTTGCTACTCACTTGCTTGCACCGGCGGAGAAACCCGGCAAGTTTTCCGGTGTAGATTTCAAGCATTGGTAACAAAAGATGTATTTCTATCTCACTACTTTGGGACTTCAAAAGTTCATCAAAGAAGAGATCCCAAATCCTAACGAGGAAGTGCCAGAGAAAGATAGATTTCTTGCAGTTGAAGCTTGGAAACATTCTGACTTCCTTTGCAAGAATTATGTTCTAAATGGTCTAGATGACATTTTGTACAATGTCTATAGCACCATAGGGACCTCTAAGGAATTATGGGAGGCGCTAGAGAAGAAATACAAGGCCGAAGATGCAGGATTGAAGAAATCCATTGCGGCTAAGTTTTTGGAGTATAAGATGGTTGATTCCAAGGCCGTTGTGACGCAAGTCCAAGAGCTTCAGGTAATTACTCATGATCTTCTTAATGAAGGAATGATTATTAACGAAACTTTTCAAGTTGCTTCCTTCATAGAGAAGTTGCCTCCCGCATGGAAGGACTTCAAGAGTTACCTAAAGCACAAGCGTAAGGAGATGACGCTTGAGGACCTAATTGTCCGTCTAAAGATTGAAGAGGACAATAGGTTGGCCGAGAAGAAGAGCCGTGGACAATCAACCATCTCTGGTGCAAACATTGTGGAGAGTGACTCCAAGGGAAAGAAGAGGAAGAGAAACTCTGTTCCAAGTTCTTCCGGCACAAAGAACCACAATGGTAACAAGAAGATTAATGGTACTTGTTTCAAGTGTGGGAAACAAGGGCATAAAGCCTCGATGTGCAAGACCCACAAGAAGAAGAAGAACAAAGGTCAAGCTAATATTGTTGATGATATGGATATGGATGACCTTTGTGCCGTTCTTTCTGAATGTAACTTGGGTAGGGAATCCAAGAGAATGGTGGATAGACTCTGGCGCTACCCTCCATGTTTGTGCAGTCAAAGAGATGTTCACTTCCTACTCTTTGGCTAAGGCGGAGGAGAAATTATTCATGGGAAACTCCTCCACAGCCAAGGTCGAGGGATATGGAAAGATTGTCTTGAAGATGACATCGGGCAAGGTTGTGACCCTCAACAACGTCCTCCATGTACCGGAAATTCGCAAGAATTTGGTGTCTACCTCGCTTCTTGTCAAGCACGGATTCAAGGTTGTGTTTGTTTCCGATAAGGTTGTAATTAGCAAGAATGATGTGTATATAGGAAAAGGTTATCTTAATAATGACCTTTTCAAGCTCAATGTAATTACCGTGAACGATGCTATTAATAATAATAACGCTTCTTCCGCGTATTTACTTGAGTCAAATCATTTGTGGCATGCCCGTTTGGGACATGTGAATTACAAATCCTTACGGAAAATGATAAACATGGAAGTGTTGCCCAAGTTCGAATGCAATAAATCTAAATGTCAAGTATGTGTGGAATCAAAGTTTGCGAAACATCCCTACAAGTCGATTGAAAGAACTTCTGAACCATTGGACTAAATTCACACTGACATTTGTGACATGAAGTCGACACCATCTCGAGGTGGGAAAAAGTACTTCATAACATTTATCGACGATAGCACTAGATATTGCTATGTATATTTGCTAAGTAGCAAAGATGAATCAATTGATGCATTCAAACAATTCAAAGCAGAAGTTGAGAACCAACTCAACAAGAAAATAAAAATGGTCAGAAGTGATAGAGGTGGTGAATATGAATTTCCATTTGAAGAAATATGTCTAGAAAATGGAATTATTCACCAAACATCGGCTCCATATACCCCACAACAAAATGGAGTTGCGGAAAGGAAGAACAGAACTTTGAAGGACATGATGAATGCTTTACTCCTAAATTCGGGTTTACCTCAGAATTTGTGGGGGGAAGCTATTCTTACTGCTACACAAATACGCAATAGAGTACCGTACAGTAAGACGCAAACCATTCCGTATGAAAAATGGAAAGGTAAAAGACCAAACTTGAATTACTTCAAAGTGTGGGGGTGTTTGGCAAAGGTTCGAGTTCCAAAACCGAAACAGGTCAAATTGGGACCTAAAACGATAGATTGCATCTTTATTGGTTATGCCAATAATAGCAAAGCATATAGATTTTTGGTCTATAAATCACAAATCTCTGACATCCATCCTAATACGGTTATAGAATCTGATAGTGCAGAGTTCTTTGAGAACATATTTCCGTATAGGAATAAGGATGTAGTCGTTGGAGAAAGCTCCAAGCGACCTCGGGATGATTCATTGGAAAGTGATTCCAATATTGATGAGCCACGGCGTAGTAAACGTCAAATGGTGCCTACGTCATTCGGTCCCGACTTCTTAACGTTTTTGTTGGAAGATGAGCCAAAGACATTTGAAGAAGCGATGAAGTCTTCTGAAGCTCAATATTGGTTGGAGGCTGTCAATAGTGAAATTGAGTCCATTTTGAATAACCACACATGGGATTTGGTGGATCTTCCTCCCGGTTGCATACCATTGGGATATAAATGGATCTTCAAAAGGAAGTTGAAAGATGATGGTACTATTGACAAGTACAAGGCAAGACTTGTGGTCCAAGGATTTAGACAAAAGGAAGGCCTTGACTATTTTGATACATACGCCCCAGTCACAAGAATTACATCTATTCGGATGCTAATTGCTTTGGCTGCCGTGTATGGTCTACAAATCCATCAAATGGATGTAAAAACGGCCTTTCTAAATGGCGACCTGGAGGAAGAAATCTACGTGAAACAGCCAGAGGGGTTCGTTGTCCCTGGACAAGAACATAAGGTGTGTAGATTGGTGAAGTCCCTATATGGACTTAAACAAGCACCCAAACAATGGCATGCTAAATTTGACGCAGTTATGTTGTCAAACGGTTTTCGGATTAACGAATGTGATAAGTGTGTATATATCAAGAACACACCTAATCACGAAGTCATTGTTTGTCTATACGTAGATGATATGTTGATAATGAGTAAGAACGTTATTGACATAGAAGAGACAAAGCGAATGCTATCAAGATCTTTCGACATGAAAGACTTGGGTGAGGCGGATGTTATTCTTGGAATAAAGATATCTAGAACGCCTCAAGGTCTAGCATTATCGCAGTCTCACTACATAGAGAAAATTCTTGATAAATTCAAGTATTTGCATATCAAAGAAGTGAACACGCCGATTGATCCAAACCTTGTTCTTACAAAGAACGGAGGTAAAAGTGAATCTCAAGAGGATTACGCACGAGTTTTGGGATGTCTAATGTACATCATGAATAGTACTCGACCAGATATTGCTTGCGCAATAAGTAAATTGAGTCGATATCAACGTAATCCAAATAGCACGCATTGGATGGCAATGCGGCGTGTTTTAGGGTATTTACAACATACCAAAGATTTCGCTTTGCACTACAACAGCTATCCGGCAGTGCTTGAAGGATATTGTGATGCAAATTGGATCACGGCTCAACCGAAATCAAATCCACTAGCGGATATGTATTTACGGTTGGTGGGGGAGCAGTATCTTGGAGATCCTCCAAGCAGACTTGTATTGCCCGATCCACAATGGAATCAGAGTTCATAGCTTTGGACTTAGCCGGTGAAGAAGCGGAATGGCTTCGGAGCTTCTTGGAAGATGTTCCGTTTTGGCCCAAGCCGTTAACCCCAATAAGCATACATTGTGATAGTCAAGCGGCTATTGGAAGGGCAAAAAGTGTTATGTATAATGGAAAGTCTCGTCACATACGTCGACGACATAACACAGTGAGGCAATTAATCTCTAGTGGAGTTATCTCGATTGATTATGTAAGATCAAAAGATAACGTGTCGGATCCGTTAACTAAAGGCCTAACTAGAGCATTAGTTGAGAAGTCATCGAGGGGAATGGGACTGTGGCCTAGGACAAATCAACATGGCGGTAACTCTACCTAAGTAGGATTGGCAGACCCAACCTCTAGGTTCAAGGAGCAAACAAAGTTGTGAATGATGGTCCGACATTGTCAAATTATTTAAAGTCCATTCTCATGATGAGACAATGTCCAAAATATAAGGGTAAACCTAAATATGAAAGGTTTTTAATGGTTTCTAAGTTTGACACGTGTTGTGATCAAATAGTGTATTTTCGGAATACATGTTTAGCAATCACCTATGTGAGTGTGAAGTGGAGCCGCTTCAAGGAGAATAAAAGAAGGCCAATTCTCTACGCACTCATGAAACCAGGCGGTGTTCATGGCTGAAACGAACACAACAATGAGAACCAACGAGCGGATAAGAGTTGGTTGTGTGACATATGTTGTCTTAGTATACAAGAAAACCGACGGTTCAAAGATATCATTTCTACCGATTGGTGAGTATACTCGATATATGTTCACTAGGGAAGGTTCAAAGGGAAACCCACCTATCCTAATACAACTAATTCTTAGTTGAGAGTCACACAGTTTTTTGCATAGTTTTCAAAACTTAGCATTCTCTTTCATATGGGGGATTGTTGGGATTTGAAAGGTGTGAATGAGAATGAAAAGGGGAAGAAGCCAATAGTTGGTGAGTTATTGGTTAAACCAAGTTGAACCAAATCGGACCGAACCGATGTGGCGGTTGGAATGAACCAACCGGTCCAAATACTATGGCGAACTGATGCAATGGTTGGGGTGTAACCACCCACTTGAAGGGTCACATCCCTTCACTGAACCATTGCAATGGTTGGGGTGTAACCACCCACTTGAAGGGTCACATCCCTTCACTCGCACCCCTTCATTGTCTATAAATAAACACCTGCCCCCTCTGTTTTCTACACAAGTTATTTTCCCAAGAAATTTTTTCTGGCCAAAAGATAAAAGAATTTTTCATTCTTCATTGCATTTCCTCTCTACAAACTCATAAAGAAAAACAGAGTCGTGTGACTTCTCTCCGATCGTTGCGTTCGTCGGATTCTGGTGTTTCAAGTACCGGTACAGCCAAAAAAGGTACGTCCGTTCTATCCTGGGAGGAATAGTTCCAATAACCTTGGATACCGTAGAGGGGAACTAAATTCCTTAAGGAGAAATAGTAAATTCTATTGGCTCGGGCGTTGTTTATGCATGTGTCGATTTCTATATATGACTTGTGTGGCAAGAAACATACTTTTGTGAAACGTTTTCCATAACACTAACCGTACCGTGCTAGGCCGTAGACGGCATGGCCAGGTGAGCGCGTACACTTTCATGTCACAGCATTGTTGTAATGCTGCTGGTTTACCTTGTCTCGGGTTGGAATAAAAGGCTCTCATTGCCGGGGAAAAATGGCACACCTATTAAATTGGTCAAACTATAGTTATCTTGTAATTATCGGTTTACATTAATTTAATTGGTGAAAAGGAAATACAAAGAAATTTGAATTTTCCAGCCACGAAAATAAAAACAGAACAAGTCAGGAAAAGGAAAGCTCCAAAGTCCGAAGTCTCCAAAACCAAGCTGGAGAAAGCTTCCAAAAACGCCAACAAAGAACAGAGAGAGACGGCAGCATTACTGCAGAGAGAAGCCGCATCTCGCCGGTAAGCTCCAAATCCACAAAACCCGACGGCCGCTCCCGTCCGTACTGAGGCATCTCGTGCGTACATTCTCACTACTGCCACCATCGATCCTTCTTCTTCCGATTCGTAGCTCACCGTCGCTTCTGTTCCCCCGTAGCAACGTGTTCCGTCCTTTACCTGCCGTCGTCTAGTTGCTGGGCCGGTGAACAAGAATCCCTCGCCTGCAAGCGAGCTGGAGGTAGCACCCAGTTTTCGGCAGATTTACCTGAAACATCTAGCTTGATTTTGCACTCCGTTTCGGTTTGTATTGTCTTCCATAGTTGCGAGATCTGCAGCTGAGGGAATTCTATCTTTTCAGCTGCCTTTTCCCCGATTTAGATGTTGGATCTCTGCCGGGTTCTTATTCCGGGCATCCCTTTGTTCTTCTGAGAGCCATCGTTGTTGGGTTTTTTGAGATTTGGAGTTGGGGAAGGTTGTGAAGGGCGGTGGGTTTTTGGAGTTGGGATCTTAGAGAATGGTGTTTTGGGAAGGTTATGTGAGTGATGAAACGATGGGGACATTTGCCCCAATAGTGGTGTACTGGGTGTACGCTGGGTTCTATCAGATTCTGCCGCCGTTGGATCAGTATCGATTGCATACAAGGAAAGAAGAAGAGAAGAGGAATCTGGTGCCGTTGGGTAGTGTGGTTAAGGGCGTTGTGATTCAGCAGCTGGTGCAGATTGGGGCAGCTCATTTGCTCTTCTTGGTAAGTCCTGCTCCTCAAAGCCTCCCCCTTTACTTCACTGATTTATGTCCTGCTGGTTCTGCTATAAATGTTCTTGTGAATCGAATGCAATATGCAATTGGTGGAAAAGGGAGTTGTAGGGTTTTTGTTAGGCAGAATTCTTGATAAGGCTATCAGTTATTAGGACGTGTTCCGAAATTCTCAAACTGGGTTTGATGGGGTCTTTTTCGTGTTACTGGCTTGGTGGTTCTTCAACTATAGGTTTGTGTCGAACTCGAACACATTGATGCTAACCACTATTGGAGTTCGATTTGCACGCTATCTCTTGGGAGAATTATCAATGTCATGTGCTTTCTAAAACACTTTTAATGGAGTTTTCAACTGATGGAAGGAATCTTGAGAAGTTCATTATTATCATGGCCTATGATCAGCCTTCTTCAATAAGAACACGAGAAAGAGCCCGATTCCTCAGTAGCAAGTTAGTGTCAAAAGGTGTGGAATGGTTAAACCACGAAAAAAAATTGTATATGTAGGAGGAATACAGTCTCTGTTGCTGGAATAGAATTCAGCTTATAGATGGGAGTGGTTTATATAGTAGGTGTTAGAAAGTAAAGTCTGAAATTGCAACTTCTGCGGAGATTGGATCTAATGTGTCCTCCTAGGTTTGCATAATCCCTCTTTCCAGGTTTCATTTTGGTTTGTACCATTGTGTATGGGAAAAGGAAGCAAGTTATTGAAGAGACAGAAGTATGTGTCCTGTCACCAAGTTTCTTCTGTTGCTTGTCACTAGGCAATTAGGCAAATTCTCTGACCTTTTAATTGATTTTAGATTTGGAACAGGAATTGCAAACTTGAGTAAGATACATATATCAGATAGTTTAAACTAGAAGATAAGCTAGAAGCTCAATAGTAACTAGGCTGTTTCTTGTAATTACTAATGACTACTACTCCGCTGTTTCCTATTTCTTGCAGTTGACATCAACTACAGCTGCATCTGAGATTGTCATCCAACCCTCCGTTCCTTTCCAAATCGTCCAGATCGTTCTAGCAATGTTTGTCATGGACACATGGCAGTACTTCGTTCATCGCTACATGCATCAGAACAAATTCCTATACCGCCATGTGCATTCTCAACACCATCGTTTGGTCGTCCCTCATGCCATTGGAGCCCTTTACAACCACCCACTGGAGGGTCTCTTGCTCGACACAGTTGGAGGTGCAATCTCCTTCCTCGCCTCTGGGATGACCGCGAGAACCGGGGTGATCTTCTTCTGCTTCGCCACGGTGAAAACAGTCGACGACCACTGTGGACTCTGGTTGCCTGGCAACATCTTCCATCTGTTCTTCGCCAACAACTCTGCCTACCACGACATCCATCACCAGCTCCAAGGTACAAAGTACAACTACTCCCAGCCGTTCTTCCCCTTATGGGACAAGCTCCTGGGGACTCATATGCCGTACGTTCTTGTGAAGCGAGCCGAGGGAGGCTATGAGGCTAAGTTGATGAAAGACTAGTTCCCAACTTGTGAAAGTTTGTGGTCTTTTACTCATCTCTCACAGCAAAGTTCATAAACTTTTGGATTGAGGTTTTTGCCGGAATTCATAGGGAGTTTGAAGAAATAGAATTGTTTGTTGAAGTCTGCCTGACCATTTATGACATATAGGGGCGAGTTGGGTAATGGTAAATTTGTTGTGAAGGATATTGGCTGATGTCCTTGCATTGTGCCATCATGTTGTATATTAGTGATTGCTGCTTTCTTTGGCCTTTTGGACTCTGTAAAATATGTTGAGTTTGTGGAGCTTGGGATGTGGAGTTGCTTGGTGTTTCTTGAATCACAATCGTTGTGCATGGTATCAACACAGGAATTGAGTTTAACATTAATATATTACATGATAATGGTATAATCTGTCGTGGGATATGAGTTTAAAGAAGTCCATTTTACAATCGTCGTGCATGATATCAACACAATCGACATGTCACACTGTTACTTGTTCATGTGCTCAACTGTTTCGAAATACATGAACCGTTTGTTTTTATAGTATCTATAATAAAAGTAACTTAGGGTCGTCTGGTTTTGATGATAAGTTAAATCGATGTATTTGTCATCAATGTATGTATAATAATATACATGCATATAAGAAAATTGGTGTATTGTAATTTACATCGTTTGATTTCTATGATAATTATTGTAGTATTTAAATAAATTATATAACTTTTTGGGTGAAATGTCATTTTTACCCTTTGTTTTTTATATAAAAAAGCAACACACATAAAAAAGGTAGGGACATATTTGGAAGGCGAAGAAAACACAACAATCTCCATCAAACAATCTCAACGAAAACTTGAGATTTAGCTATCACTCATTTTGAATGGTAGTTTGTGTCAAATCAAGCAAACAATGCATGTATTATTTGCGCAGAAAATTCAGAAAAACAATGCATCGTGGACATTGCATGCATTGTAACTGTTCCAACCAAACGACGCTTAGTTTCGACCGCCAACTAGTATAAATTTGGGACGTCTCAAGTTTCAATTATTGAATAGTGGAAATTGGATGGGCAATGGATCACATCTTCATTTGACCAATTTTGGCAAAGGTTGTCAAAAGGGGATGGCTCTTTTCCATTAGGCATGCGCAATGGATGATTGCAAAATTTGCCACTAGCTCAGACTTTATCATGTGATGATGGACACCAATTACTACCACAAAGTAATTATAAGTTTAATGAAAAAGGAGCAGTGAAAGTGCCAAATTAAAGTTTAGGATTTAACATTTGCTTTTCCCACTTCTTTTTAGTTACTTGTAACTTATTTTGTTTCATTAATTTAACATCTTACTAAAAAACTACTTTTTATTTAAAAGAAAGAAATTTAGGGTAATTTTTCTAAATAGTCAATAATTTTACTTTAATGACCGATGAGGATCCTTTTATCAATGTTAGAAATTAACTCAAATCACCATAACGGTAGATTCAAATCATGTCACATGATTTTTCAGCAATTGTCTATTTAGGCATCACCCAAAAGATAAATCTTAAGCAACATTCATTAATTTTGATTTGTCATATGGAATTTAGAATGGTGGTACTTCTTTTTTGACCAAAAGGTTGAACTTTTCTTATTTATTGGCATGATGAATTGATGATGCCAATGGTCATAACTCCAAGCCACAAGTATAACCAATAAAATGATGCTAATCCAAAAGGATTGAAGACTAGACAATGACTCTTCTTTAACCTACAATTTATGTATTTGACAAAGTTTACTACATGTCTATATTTTTTACTAAAGAATTTAACATGAGGAAGAGTGGCTACTTCAATTACGCACTTTAAGTTTCTGCCGATAAAATGAATTTCACTTCAAATTCCCACTTTTGAAATCAGTCTTACTAAGTCAAATGCACATCTAAGCATGCTGATTTTTGCAATGTTGACGATTTGAGTCGTGAGGTTAATCCGAACCTCGGATACGTGGTGTCAAAAAATTGTATCTCTTCTCAAATTGGATCTTTTTTTAAGTAGCAGAATACCAAATGATGTTAGATATGTTTTGCTTGAAAATGTATGTAAATATTATGTTAGAACGGATTGAATAATCGAAAATACAAGAAAGTAAAGAGCACAAAAATTTATGTGACTCACTAACATGATGTGCATTAGCTACGTCCACAGGCAGAAGAGAGCAGTTTCACCATACTTTAGAATGTATATATAGTACTTTCTCCATACAAACTAACATAATCCAATCTGAAAAATAAAAGGTTACAAACCAAGCACAAACGTGTATAAGTCCATAAACGGTGAGAATTCTGTGATCCTTAAATCTCAAACTATATCATCATATTCAAATATGGGAATCCTTACATTTCAAGCTTGTTAATGATTGTTTAGGTGAATTCTTAAATTCCAAAGTGTGTGTTGGGTGAACAATTCCATCTTGATTATTATTAGCTATGTAAGTCATTAGACGACAAAGCAAAGGCACAAAATATTGGAAAGGGAAGAAGGATTGACCACCAAACCAAACAAAATTTTTATGTGCATATATGCGCCTTGTCCCTTTCAAATTTCCCCTCTTAGAATGAAATGAATAGATCAAGTCTTTTCACTAGCCGCACTAATAAAGAAACACAACACAATTTGATATTGTTATATGGTTTCAATTACTATAAACACTTGATAATTAAGGGGTTTGTAATTTTGCGTTTGGATATCCGATTGCTGGTGCAAATTTGTTTATTTTGTATAACATCTCAACAGACAAATAAATTTTATTATAGAATTTTTTTCCCACGATGGGTTGAAAATAAAATATAAAGTTATACGAGTTTTCCTGAATTCAGAAATGTAACTTTTCAGTCTAGTCAATGTGATTATGATATCTATAAGCACCGTGAAGTCATAGCTTCTGAACTTTGAAATGTAGTCTTAAGGATCTTTGCCAACGATCAGAAGGTATGTGACGACTTAGGGACTGGAGGTGTTAGGTTGTCAACGGGCCTAGAATCTATATATGGAGGTGGGAAGTTCAGCAACGAGCATTCTCGTCGATAACATGAATTTGAGGGATAATAGGCAGGAATGACGGGAAGGTATGGACTCCGGAGCTCGATAGGGACCGGATCTGGTTACTGGTGGTCCGAGGTTGTCGTCTGGTGGGAGGGAGCTTCGCTGAAGGGTCTAGATCCAACGAGAGGGAGATTGCCGAAGGATCTGGATTCTGGTGGAAGGGAAGTCGATGATGAACTCGAAAAGAAGAGGCTTTTTTGGCAATTTGATTGATAATGTTCGTTTGGACACGTTAGGCTAATTCCACGACTGATACCAACCAACACTAAAGATTTCACTGGTCACATGTACCGTTCTAGATCAGGCCCGATTGTTCGATTTTTTTTTCCCGATTCGACCGGCCGATCCGGTGTAGTAATCCATGTAAAATTAAGCTATGGATTGTATTGGTTGAAATTAAATTAAATAAAGCTACACACACGCTTGTAGGGGTGTCTGTTCGGTTCGGGTCGGGTAACCGAACCCGAAACCCACAAACCCGGACCTGCCCTTTGCATGTAACCCGAAATGTTGTCTTGTGGGTTTCGGGTACCCGAACCCGAAAAGTGTATAGACGGTTTCGGTTCGGTTTGCTTGAGCCCGAAAACCGAACGTCCTCCTCCTTGAACACTCCGCCCAGCAGCATTGTTGTTTCATTCTTAATTCCAAAACCCCAATTTCTATTCCATTCATTCTTCTCCTCGCCTCCACTCCCACCAAGAACTGCTTGTTACTTTTCAATTCCATCTCATCCTCACCCCATAATTGTTCCAATCCCTACCGCACCCTCCTGCTTCATTGTTTTTTTTTCGACCGGCTCCTGCTTCATTATTGCTTTTGCATCCTCTGCCACCATCCCACCACCACGAGAATTGTTCGGATCGACGAAGCTAGGAAAGGAATCGACGAAACCAGGGGAGGAATTGAATCTGGGAAACCATAAAACCATATCGGAGAAAGCTTTCGATGCGGCGCCCGACGTTACGACATACCCAGATGCGCTGCCGACGAGGAAAGCTTCGACCTGAACGGAACCAGATCCGTCGCCCAGTTGCGCTACCAACGTGGAAAGTTTCGATCTCGAGCAGACCTAGATGCGACGCCTGACGTTACCCAGCTTCGATCTCGAACGGAACCAGATGCGCCGCCGACGTTACCCGGAATCCCAGATGCGCCGTCGACGTTACCCAGAATCTCAGATGCGCCGCCTGAACCGTAGGAGGCGAAACCACCTCTGTACTCACCTCATTCCTCTGTCGATGCCTTGAAATTAAAAGGCTTGAGAGTTTCAGATGAGATGAGAAAGTCTCGAAGACCGAAGTCGAACCGCCAAACCCGAAAGGGCATAACGCAGAGCTGAGGTCGGTATCGGGTTCTTCTCGGGTTTCGGGTTACAACGTAACCGAAACCGATAAACCGCATATTCAGGTTGAAACCGAAAACCCGAACCCGACAACACCATTCTCGGTTCGGTTTCGGTTAAACCCGAAAACCCAAAACCGGACCGACACCCCCTAGTTCTTTCTGGTGGATCGATCGATCGATCTACTGTCATGGGAATGGAATTTTTCATGTCCTTTTTTGCTATATATTCTTATGCTCAGATGAAGTGGATCATGCTTGTATCTCATTTGTGTTAACAAGTAACAGTGTGTATGAACTGTTATTTGTTTTTTGAACATCTTTTTGTAGATATATATGTACGTAGGGGGATTAACACACATGAGCGCCTAGATAAGACTGTATATAATTAACCTCATCGCGAGACACTAAACCGCTGATACGATGAAAGTGTCAAGAAAATTTCGAATTTTCTTAAGAAGGGACATGTATGTATGTGTGGGTATTTAGGCTTCATATATATATACATGTAGGTAGCTAGGGTTGGAGTGTTTAATTTGATGAAGGACATATAAAAAATCATATATGATCTTCGTACCGGAAAAAAAATGGTGTATATGATGATAAGTTATGGAGATGAAAAGAAGGAATCAAGAGCATCACATAATTAAGAACAATTAGGTATAGTAATTATGATGATTAATCAGCTAGCTAGGGGAAGAAAGACGAGAGGATCCAGTGCATATATATAAGCAAATTAAATTAAGGGAGGAAGGTAAAGCACACCTTCTGGTAGCGTTGTGTGTCGTTGGTACTCGTTCATGATCCAGCTGGTCCGGATCCCTTTCGGTGCCTTCCCGGAGTAGAACACTAGGGTTTTCTTCAGGCCGATGGACCTCGCCTTCCAGTAGCCGGAGGTGTTCGGCCTGTCCCCGTTCCGATACTTCCTGTCCCGAGGCACATAGAAGAACCACTCCTTCTCCCCTATCGCCGCCATCGCTGCAGTTTCATTAGTATGATACGATTAAAGCAAAGCATGCATGCAATCATATTTCATCAAAGTAAGTATAGATAAGAATCAAAATCGAGGGGGTTTAGTGGCGGCAAGAATTTGGAGGGGGAAGACGGGCCTGGAGCTGGTGGAAGTAAAGGTATATAGAGATAAGATATTTGAGCTTGTTGATATATAGCTAAGCCAGATGCAGAAACGGACAGAGAGGGAAAGTGTGAAGAAAAGAGACGGGCAGACCTCGTAGCGATAAAGGTCCAAGAAAGTAATGATCGAGTTCAACGTTGAAGCGCTTGCCCTCAACCTTACGGCGAAGGTAGAACTCGACCAGCTCTTCCTCCGTGGGGTGGAACCTAAAACCGGGCATGCTCGTGCTCATCTTCATCATGATCCTCCACTACTACAGCTACCACTTCCTTGCTCCCACCGCCACTGCTGTTGTTGCTATTACTCCCACCTCCACCTCCTCTCGTCTCTGCTCATCTTTTCTCTCTCTCTTCTCTGGATCTCCTTGGACCAATTCCCCTCGATCCGCCGTCGTTAATTTCTCTCAACTCAGTCGTCACTGTTCTGGCTCGTAGCAGCAGCAGCTATAGTTTTTGGGGGGAGTGTTTATGTTTTTGTTTTCTGGGTTTTGTTGGTTTATGGGGATGGATGGATATATAGACGCGGCCTCCAGGGGGAGGAGGTAGCTAGAGAAGTAGTTAATGGAGAAGAAGCAGGAAGAAGAGGACCCTTTTTTTTTTAATTTTTCTTTTTTGGGGTTTGGGAATTGGGTTTGAGCAAATTGATTGACTGACTGATTCTGTCTAGCACATCAAACGGTGCGAGAGAGTGAGAGCCTTTCCTTTCCTGCAAGTGGGCACACCCGGCCCCTAGATTTCCAGTTTTTTTCCCTTCTTTTTTTTTTTCTGTCATTCCATTTTTAACCCGTTTTATCTTGAACTAAGGTGTATCTAATTCATTAATATCGTCATTACATTGTTATTTTTACCAACACAAAATAACTGACAAATACTCTTCATATCGACAGCAGTAAAACACGATCCAAACGGGACGAGATACGGTGACAACCCCTAAGGGGGTTGTCAGATTCACAACCCACTTCATAGACCTTGGATACGCTCTCTCTCCTGTCTCTTTCTTCTTTTTTTAAATTAACGGCTAAGATTAAAGGAAGGATATTTTTGGAAAGGTAAAAATTTACCACACCCAATCATTCCCCCTACCATATAAAAAGAAAAAAACCCTAACCCTAACCCTCCATCCTCCCTCTCTCTCTCCTCCCTCTCTCCCGTACAGCAGGATTCACCGTCGCAGATCTTCATCCTATCGGGCCAGAGCAACATGGCCGGCCGCAGCGGCGTAATCGCCAACCACCACAAAAAGATCTGGGACGGGATCGTGCCGCCGGCGTGCGAATCTCACCATGGAATCCTCCGCCTCTCAGCCGATCTCCGCTACGGCGGCAGTCCCTCTCCACGCCGACATCGACGCGGGGAAAGCTTGCGGGTACCACTCCGCCCATCTCTTTTGATCATTGCAATATCGCCTCCATCCTTGTATCTCTTCGATAATCTGTGCACCAAAACTTTTATTGGAAGCCTCGTACTACCAGAGATCCCTTTCTCAGGAAACTCTATGGAACCAACTCCTGCCGACAAGTGTTGCAATATCTACGAGCTCAACGGTGCTGCAAATTTGACTCTGCTTGTGTCCCTGAAGTGTCCCGTGAGGGATCGGTTGTGCGGCGGCGGTAGCGGTGCGATTGGGTTGGTTCCGTGCGCCGTGGGAGGGACGACGATCTGATTTTTTGTTTGTCTCTACTGGTACCAATACCAGTAGCTCCCCTATCATCTGGTACCACTATCATCTGGTTTTATTTGTGTGTTATTCTCTACTGGTACCGTTACCAATGTTAGTGGTAGTGCTACCAGTGCTAGTAGCGTTGTGTTATTCTCTACTGGTACCGCTACTAATATGGTAGTGGTATCGTTGTACTGGTAGCGTACCACTAGTACTGGTACATTTTTTACTGGTACCGCTAGTAATGGTACATTTTTTAACGTACTGGTAGCGCACCTCTAGCACTGGTACATTTTTTACTGGTACCGCTAGTACTGGTACATTTTTTAACGTACTGGTAGCGTACCACTAGCACTGGTATATTAATTACCAGTAGACTAATAGATTGGTACACTTTTTAACGCATTGGTACATTTTTTCAGGTTGCCGGAGGGAGTCTACCGGAGAGAATTCGCCGGAGAAAAAGTTTGTCGGTCGATGCGGAGTGGCTGCTGGAGAAAGGAAGAGAGAGAGAGATAGATAGAGATATTAATGTATAGGATTTAAATTTCAGAAAAAAAATTGTATTTAATATGGGTTTTTAATTCCCAATATAATTAATACAAAAAAGGTAATTAATATATTCCTTTTTCTCATACCCAAAATACCCTTGGTTGTGAATCTGACAACCCCCCGTCACGATCCAAACAGTCTGTAAGTTAGCTTTCCAAAAAGTCATCCAAACAGAACATGGGTGCAAGTATAAATTAGGTTTGGAAATCTACAATGGTTAGTTTAATATATGAAAGCGTGTACGTCATCAGTCATTCCTCTACTTCTTCTTCTAAGGGCCAGAAGGAAGAGAGAGAGAGAGAGAGGGAGTAGTTCATCAGAAGAAAGATCTACAACATAGAGAAGAGGACCCACCCACAGAGGCGGTGGTGGGGTTAGACGAAGCAAGGTAGGATGGATGGATGCCTCTAAAGCTAATCTAATGGCGTTTAACAAGCTCGATAATGACATGTCACGGTTCCCTTTGTTTGCGCGGTGCCTCCCTTTTCTTTTGGTTTTATTTAGGACCTTCTGTCCTTGTCTCCCACACTAATTCTCATTCCAAATTATCTTTTCTTCATTATTCACAAGATTAATTAGTATTGATCGGTATATGCGCTGGCTGGCTGGCTAGCTAAGACGCCCGGAGATGCAACCAAAATCGATCATGTGGCTTTCCAAGACCATCTCAGAACCTTACCTAGCTCGTCCTTTGATTTTTGGGTCTGGTCTCCAAACTGAGGTTTATCGGACTAGACCCAACTTACTTTCTAATTCGTATTAGCAGCCCATAAACTGAGGTTTATCGGTCACTCTCCTCCCTCGTTCCTGATCCACATACCACACTCCATCAAAGAACGAGCAGAGACGATCGCGTCTCTATATGACATTTTGTTGATGTTTATGATGGATGTTATGGTGGAAGTTGGCCGGGTTACTATGGCTTTGTCTCTTTATCAATTGCTTGGATTTAGGGTGTCAGAATTTTCATTTTTATATGCATATCGCAATTTAGGTTTCAAGACAAAAAGACAAGTATTTTTCCCGGTTATTGTGTTCGATTTTTGGTTTGATAGGCCAAACAAACTGTTCATGTTTACTCAACATGGTCTGCCTGCTGGTCTGGACCAAACCGAACCAGACTGCACAAATATAATCTGGTATGGACCATATAATATTCGATTTGATCCCTGTTCCGTATTCCAACCCCTTAATCTGAATCGCGTAAACCGTATATATGGTCCGGTCTGGACCAAACCGCACTGTTTCCCAACCTCGCATTAGGAGTAGTAGATTGTGAGAAAAATCAATGCAAAGGAAGGGAATTGGTGGATGATTGGACGGGAAATATTGAAATTACTTCTCATTTCGTTTGTTTTAGTTAATTTCTAAACTTTTTATTTATTTATTTTTGGTGTCGATTGTATTTGTACATATATATATATATATATCGGAGTCAACGAGACTCAAGGGATACCCGTGACTTCTTCTTCCTTTCTTGGCCCCCACCTATTATATATGTTCATTTCCCGTTATTTAATTTGTCCTTTTTTACAACCCTAGCTAATAAATATTTTCTCCCATATTTGCCTCCTCTCTCAATTAATCATTTTCATTTGAACATAAATTCCAATTTCAAAATTCAAAAAAAAAAAAAAAGAAAAGCTCATAAGTTGAATTCCCATTCAAAAAGATCCAAAGGGTATAATGAAGGGTACGTACGTGGATTTTAAAATGTACATAAGAAAGGTCGCGTGACGAGAGTATTGTCATGCGACGATGTTCATTTAATATTTACCTAAGTTATAATAAACTTTATGATTTTACTCAAATCACTATACTAAAACATATACTGTATTTATACTATCCCATTCTTCAAATATTATCGTGATTGTAAGTATGTAGATAATTTATCATCCTTTATTAGAATAGACAATCTGAATCGAGTCACGACCATTCCCATTTGGAGTTGGAAGATTGTCACATATCACATAATTTGGGTGCTCATTTTTTTTCGTATTTCATTAATCATGGATATTAGGTTTTATCCGGATTGAATTAATGCGACGGCTTACATTTTGGTCGACCTTAGCTGAAAATGCCGATCGATCGAGCAGCAGCCAGAGCCATAGGGACTCGTGGCCTTGACGAAATTGGCGGTCGTCAATCATTATCAATCTACAATAATATAGCAGCTGCTTTTGTCCTTAGCTTATTATTACTATACCACCAAACAATCATTTAATTAGTTAATTTTCCACACATGAATTTTCCAGTTTTCTAATGTTAGTTAACTACCTAACCTGAAAAACTTGAATTGATTTATGCACGCTAGCCTGTGAATTCCTAGTTAGATTTACAATCGTCGATCACGAAGTTACACGAATACCGTTCATGAGAAGCTATGATTTCTCTTGATATTTAGTTTTTCTAAGATTATAAAACAAAACTAAAAAAAAAAAAAACAGATATTGTTCTCAAATTACTATCCGCTCTGGTTCAAATCTCTTGAACTTAAGCTTTTTTCACCCTCTCCCACATTTAGATTTCTGACACCGCATCACTGTAGTAAATATGCAAACAATGATGATGAAAGCTGATGACAAATGCGAAGTTTCCATGTACTCCACCGACCCTCTTTGAATCGATGTTTCATGTTCCATATGTACAAGTAGTCCAATTTAATTTATCTATCTTTCGTGCCTATCGATCGTCTCTATCGACTTGATTTCAACCGCCCAACCAATGCATCATCATCTTCTAGCTAGCTATAGCTAATGTGTAAATATTCCATGATATGATGAGAATATTGTGGCCTACCCAGAAGCTTGTTTTGTTACGTGCTTTACCACACACTTATACAAATTAAAACCACACATCCTGTTAGACTCTAACTTTTAGCAAATCCAAACAAAAACCTACTTTTTCCCCTTCCTTGCTTGGTCCACATACCATTTATTATTGTTCATCACGTACGACAGTAACATATATGTTGGTATCCATATTTCTCAAGATGCATGAATTGCTAGCTTGGATTGGTTGGCACCATATTCAGAATGAACTATATAGGTTTGGATAGGCTAATTAGCTAGCTCATTGTCATGTTACTAATCCTCTTATATGAAGGAGAATAGAATGGTCATGGAAGTCTGATGCAACTAAGCAAGGATTTCCAAGACGGATTGTTAATTAGTTACTGTTTCTATGGATCGGAAAATCGCGGGATCGACAGAGTAAGAAACGAGCAAGACATACGGATTTACGTGCATGGTTCGCTAAAAAGATGCGTGTGTTAGGTATGTCCATGGGCAGGAGAGAGCCAGTTTCACTATACTTTAGGAGATTATAGATTACAGACTCATTACAGATGAGTATGAAAAGTATTTATACTACTTATACATGTGGTCTAACCCTAATCTAATTTGGTAAATAAATAAGGTTAAAAACCAGGCCCATGACAGAAAACCCAAACGTGTATAGACGACACATACACCGTAGAGACCCGCGTGACTTCCGGTTGTCACCCAGATAACTAGTCCGATTCAAGCCATATCAACATGGATGTTATGACTAGTCTCTAACAGTAGAGAGTACTTAACAGTTAACACACAACTCATGAGTAGTATAGAAATACATGCATTTTTTATGATTGATTACAAACTCGTTTCGGATGTCCATGGCATATATATATAAAAGATGGAGATGGGAAGGATCGATATGGCAGGCAGAGTGGAAAATATAATGAATGAATGAAGGCGCCGCTAGGCTTTAATGTTTATAGTAGCTAGTGAGTGAATAACCAGGATTCACAATTGACAAGTAGTTATTATTCACTATATTGAGAGTTCTCCAACCCTGATTAGCTTCAAAAATAGGCAACAGAGCCAAAACAATTCTTCCCAGCGAGCCATACGAAACTAAATAAAGAAACCAGAAACGATTCTTATCAGAACAACGACTCTAACTTCCGATCCTCAGAGTCGGTAAATCAAAATAACTGGATTTCCAGAACAACACACTAGTAGCATCTACGAATTACTCAGATTGATGAACAGGAAATGAGAATATGGAATTGAAACCCTAAAAACCCAGAAAGGGGCGAACCCGGTCAGCCGGGTCAAACCCGGATAAAACCGGTCAAACCCGGCCGAAATCGGCCGGGCTGACCGGCTGGGGCAGAGGCAGGACTTAAAAAAATAACAGTAATAACCCACCCGCGGTGTGATTCGAACTCGGAAACTCACGGCTGGCGGCTTAACTCGTTTTCCAACAGACTACGAGAAACTTTGCAATTAATATCTACCTTTGATCATTCTTATTCACTATTAATATTTACACAAAACCAAAGTTCACAAACCGTAAGCCACCTTCCTATTTGTGAGTCGTAGTAAATTTAGTAATTTCATTTTATATATTTTTATTTTATTTCGGACCCATGTTGAGGGAAATCCTAGCTACGCCACTGGTCACCGGGCCAAGTCCTTACACGGCGTCGTTTGTTTGTCCATGAAAGAAAAAAAAAAAAATTTGAACCTCAACCAAATCCCTAGCTGCCGTCGTCCTCGTGACCTCGTCCCTTTGACATTAATTTATGTGCCGTATTGACAAACAAACGTTTTGATGTTGACATTAATTTATGTGCCGTATTCAAGTATGAACGTTTCTCATTTTCGTGTGATGTACTGATGTTATATCTTATTTGAATGTGAATGTTTAGAGATTGTTGAGATTTGAGACAGAAAATATCTTACAGATATGTACAATATATGTATTATCAATGACTCTTTCTACATGTCCGGGCTAAACGGGCCGACCATTAACCCTTAACCCGCCAGCTCCACCGGGCCAACGGGTTAAACCGGTCATTTTTCTTTTTCTTTTTCTTTTTTTTACCGGAACCTGCATATGGGCCCAATGGCCAAGAGAGGGGGATGGGCCAATCCATCACGAACGCGCTCGGAGCACAATCCATATCCATCTGAAGACTTGGGTACATGCACAGAACACAACAACACTAGTTTAACAGATGTAGGATCCGAACGAAACAAAAAGAGAAGAAAATTTGCAAACCAACAGATGGAAAAACAAAACTCACCTTCAAGGGGAAAATTTTTGTTTTAAGGTTTTTTTGTTCTCCTGCAAGGGGAACGGGGTCGTGAGATTGGCAACCCACAAGCACAATCCTTTTATATAGAAGAGAGAGGTAAATCTAAATCTAAACTAAAATTAATAATAATTTTTTTTTAAACCGGTCAAACGCTAATTTATCGCCAATCACACTACCTTTATGGCTGTAAAAACGGGTGGATAATAAGTGAGAAGGAAAAATATTTTACTGATTTATATATATAGAAAGAAAGAAAGAGGTAAATCAGGTAAATCTAATCTAAATTAATAATTCAACTTTTTTTAAAACCCGTGTGCTGGTCAAAAGGAGGAGAGTCCTAATTTACCGCGCTGTAAAAATAAGCGGGAAGGAAAAATATTTTCCTGATTTGAAAAGATCTTTCAAAACGATGTGATTTGCAAATATATGCAACGGCCTGATACACCAGAACTCTCCCACCGGTGATCGGAGTTCCCCGCGGCATCGCGGGTTAGCGATTATTTCGCGGATCATTTATTCTATCCGCGTGTTGTAAATGGTAAGGGTGACGCATCTATCGGGAAATTTCTGCCCAAGTTAATCCCATTTATGTTCAACATCCCAGAATTTGGTGCCTGGCGAGGTATGGTATGGATCTTTCTTATTAGTTTTCAATTTATGGTTTGGTAATACATTTGGAAATTTTGAATTTTGGTTATTATTATAACCCGTTATTGTTGTACTGCTGTAAATTACTAGTCCATATATAATTTCCTTCTTATTAATTTTCAATCTATGGTTATGGTTATAATTGCAATAGCGCTTTTGGTTACATTCGGAAATTTTGAATTTTGGTTATTATTGTGCTGCTGTAAATTACTAGTCCAATGTTGTCCAATTATGTTAGGTGTTAATGTTGTCCAATTTTGTGGATATTTCGAATTTATTTTATACATTCAAATTGGGTGTCGTATTGGGAATTTCCGACTATGCTTTAAAGGGCTGCTTTTATTATTTATAGTGATAGAGATTTGCCTAGAGGAGGGTATTTTGTCTGTTTAGTTTTGTAGTGAAGCTGCAGAGATGAATACGTGAAATCAATGGCAATCCATGATTCGGGGTTGTTCAATTGCATGCATTCACAATATTTTCATGACAATTGGGTAAGTCAAATTATCCAATGGGTTGACCCATGCATTGCCATCCCTATCGGATCCCGCCCACATTAGTCATCTGGTTAATGCCTTAATGGGTTTAGAAAATAGAGTACTAAAGGCAGGCAGGGGATCATAACTTCTCGTGAAGCTTTTTCTAGATTCACGATGCCCAAGGTTCTGAACATTGTCACTAGGAGTGCTTGGTCCAAATTCTCTACAACATTCTGCCAAAGCAGAAAAGAGAAAGTTAGTCTAGCAATGTAAGAAAGCCCCAGTAGAACCAAAACCATTAAAAATATATATGTGCGAGTAGATGCGTGTTGAAATATGTGCTCAAATCATTGCAGAAGAGAGAACGATTATTCTGAATAGTGTTGTTGTGTGTGACCCATCGAGATATAATATAGTGCCAATGCCAACAATAATAGACCAAATTGTGAATTAGCACATACACCCCCCAATATTGAAAATGACCCATTCCTCCCCCACCTTCACCCACTTATTCCTTTCTGTTGATCTCGCAATATTAGCACGCAAGGATCAGAAATGAATTTCAGTAATTACGATTCATGAAATTTGATGAGGATGGTGAAGTTGAAATTCAATTATGTGCTAGCTAGGAGGGACTCCAACAAATTATTACATTACATACCCTGCAGTGCCGAGCACCCAAGCTAGGGTTTTAATGTAGGTGTTAATGAGAGGAGGCGGGAGAGAAGGAAGACCGAGAGATGACCAAAGAGTTGACGGCGGCGGATTTCATCGGCCGGAGGAGGATCTTCATGAGATGGAAGCAGCTAGCGGCGGCCATGTATGGTTGGTTGGTGCAATTGATCGGGGTCGGAAACCCCAGTTCCAAGAAGCAACTAGCTAGGCAGTGTGATTGTTTTTTTCCGAGGGAAACTTGGGACGCAAGTTTAAGAAATGTTTGTATCAGTCCCTGTAGTATGTCAAGTTAACAAAGTGGTCCCTGGGAATATAAGTTTCGACTTTCAAGCCCCGATCTTAGATGGTTAGTAAAAATCCGTTTAATACCCGTATATGTACCAAATATATATGTTAAATTAATAATAGCTACCCACCACCACCAGAGGATAAGTCCCCATTTAATTTGTCGAAAAATTCCCTACATATATATATACTGATCAGCTCCAATTTATCAAATCTTCTTGCGTCTGACCCTCATACAAAGAACATGGTAAGAGGACCTTTTACTTCCCCTTGCCAAGTTGTTTACCTGTGAATTTATGGGCACCGACATCTACCAGCTGTAAAAAGATGATGCATCGCCTATCATCGATCTCGATCGAACATTGTTTTGTTGCGGAAACAAAAAAAGGCGTGAGACGAATGATATGTCTTGATCGGCTAACTATAACGAATTCTTGACAAACCATTTTTTTCTTAAAATATAAGGGCAAAAAACCAATACACATTATAGTAGCACATAAACTTATAATATTTCGTAAACAACATATACTCCGTAATCCCGACGCGAGACGAACATAAATAAATGAGAGGAATATGGAAAAGCCAAGTGGGGTTGATGATTGGCAATATTATGGCTGGCGATCACCTCATCACCATTCACCAGGTAGAGGTAGGGAGTTATGGATAGAATAAAAAGAGAAAGCAGCGTCCTAGAAATGAACTAATACCAGCCCAGCCCAGCCCACCCGTAAAGCTAAAGTCACAAGAAGGGAGAGGAGCTGGGCCTGGGTCCAATTAGGCGGGGTGGTTAAGGATTTCCGATTCCATTTGAGATTAGGAACCACTTTCTTGTATAAATAAAAATAAATCCCTCTGCCCCTCGATAATTTATCTTCCCAAGCTTCTCTCGCCATGGCGGCCAATCGCGGGTCCGGGACACCGGTCGACAAACTCTTGGACGATCTTCTGATAGACATTCTGGTTCGGCTCCCGAACCCTAGATCCGTTTCTCGGTGCAAACTCGTCTGCAAAAGGTGGAGCCTCCTTCTCTCCAGTCCCGGCTTCAATCGGCGATTCGTTTCAGATCACTGGAGCAGGAACCAGCAACCTCCGCTGCTTCTTTCCTCGGACGACCGGGAATCGAACATCCTCAGCTTCCTCCCCATGCCCTGGAGACGGTATTTCGGTATTTTGGATTCCCACAACGACTTGGTTTTGTGCGGGTTTGAGGGTGTGACCCCCTACAACCACGCTCCCGAATTGTACAGATCGTATTTCGTCTGCAATCCGTTTTCGAAGCAATGGGTCGCCCTCCCACTGGCGCCTCAGGTGCCAGTGTCGTGGAATGTAGCCGCTGCAAGGTTAGTTTGTGAACCCCGCGGCTCTGCGAATCTCGCTGTTGGCCAATGCCTTGTTTATTCCGAGTATCGATTCCGCGTTGTGTGTATATACGGGGATACCGGTATCGGCTGGACAATGCTACGTGTGTTCTCTTCGGATACAGGGGAATGGACCAAGGAGATTCTAAGTATTCCTAATCATATGCCAAACCTTTTACGCAAGAGTTCACCAAATAACTCTTGCCCCAAACTCATTGGTTAACAACCAAATAGTGAATATCCTAATTCCTGCATTTTCAAACTCAGCTAAGAGTACAACAATGCTCCCATCCTAATACAGAAAAGCAAATTAAAACAAGATGAAGATAATCTAACATTACTGAAGGATTAACATTTTAATTACGCTCATAAAAAGAATGATGAACTGATGAATGAAATGATGAACTGCTAAATAGGTCCTGACATCCAATCCACCACCTGTACTTTGTACATTGCTAAACTGGTCTGGTCAATGACTAGAGAGAGATTCAGTCTGCCCTCTTCCCCACGTACATAACACATATAAGCTCATCATCATGCATCCTTTTATACATCAGACTGCAAATGGTCTGCTATAACTCCTTGTTCTATTTTAGAGGCAGCCTCCACGCTTAAACCTTATCCAGCTTTACTTACCAGTCAAGTAAATGCAATCCAAAGTCAGTAGCTTTCGCTTATCGAAAAGGGTGGTGGTTAGTTACTTAGTTGAGAACTTCCTATTCACCCGTGAGCTTGGTCGTATCTGTAGCAGATGCTGGCGAGCCACACGAGACCTACTTTCTCCGCTCATCCTCGTACAACTTGTTCCTCAAGTCCTTGAGAGCATCCACCACTTCTGAGTCAAGGTTGTGCTTCAACAGCTTCCCCTGAAAAGAGGTTGGCCTGCCATCCCAAAACAACAGCATTATCATTAATTAATAAACCCACACTCATCAATCAATAAGCAACCTGTCTAAGCGAACCTTTGCTCTTCAAGCATCCTCTCCACCTCCTTGTGAGACGCCTTAATCTACAAAACCCCCTCAGCGAATTCACCATCACAGACTTCCACGGTTCAGTAAACTACACAGAGTACTCACTAACCTCAGATACCAAGGCTTTGCAGCTCCAAACAAAGGCTCCCTGCAGCGACATCACCATGAAAAACGACCCTTATCGTCGTCATCAAGTCAACATCTGAGATAAATAGGACTAAGACAACACAAATATATATGTCTATCCATTTCGCCACTTGTTTATCTATCTAGTGCTACTGTATTCCTTCCTACTAACGCCGTCTCATCCGACAACTTGGTACTAGTATGTTCGACTGATAAAAGCATCCAACGAATACGTTAGAAATTTCATGCGAAATGAATGAGATGATAGACATGTACCTAAAAAACTAGGCCAAGTTGGAAGATTTAACGAAGGACTAATATCCCACCAGCAAAGCCAAAACTGTGTCCAACCCAAAAAACAGGGCATTTCCCTGTCATAATTTCATATGAAAATGACATAGAATGCCATGTAACGAGTTCAAGCTATTGCGTCGAGACCTAACCCCACATGTGCTACTATTCCTGCCTAAGAGATGTCGGCTCAAAAGCAAAGACCACAAGCATAATTCATTTGACAGACCCTGAAAAGCAAATTGCCAAGTATAAGAAAGAATGCATACTGCTCCATGTGCAGCATGTTGCTGACTCCGGTCGGATGTCACAACCCACACTTTGGGGCAACCATCTCCCCTCAAGGCCATAACCTGTAAGGGGACATAAAAACAGCGTAAGATAAAGTTCATATGCCACCTTTGGGGCCACTGATTATGCAAACAGAGGATACTAGCTAGTAGACCTAACAAAGTGCCATAGTTACGCGGGTCTATTTGCTTGGGTTGAAAGGAGAAGAAACAGAAGAAGAGTACAATTCTCTGGCAATTTTCGTTCAAAATTATGGTCTTACACTTATATCTCAGTCACATAGGATAGTCAAGAGATAACTGATTCATAAGGCTGGAAAAAAAACATCGTTGAGGTTTCTTAGATGTTACGTGTGCTCAATCCGGAAGATAAAAAACAAAGAATCTTATAGGAGAAGGATAAATTTACCTCCTTTTCGATCCATGAGTCAGCACACGTCTCACCTGAGTAAATTATATCAACACTGCAACATGATGAATCCTTCCAGTCAAGACACTAATCGTATCAACATATGAAAACCATTCTACAGTGAAATTACTATACAAAGCAAATAACATGAATCAACATACGCTTGATAACAGAAAGTACGAAATCCCAGTTCATCACTAAATCTACTGAAACACAATACTTAAACATTGACAAAATGTGATACTGAAAAAAGGCGATCAGCAATTCGTCTACACTGCCAAAGAGGACCTAATGTATGAATATGAATCAGAAATGGAGCAGGTTCTCATAGAAAGTACCACGCAAAAGTTTCCTTGTGTGTGGGCAGTCCTGACATCATGGCATCAAAGACCACTACCACTTTCACCTCTGTAAATGTTGACAAAATAACATAGGGTGTAAAGGAATCAACCGAAAAAAGAAAAAACAGAAATCAAGAAGTTGAAAGACTTTGTAAGCATTGGAACTGAAGCAAACTTACTATATTCCACGATGAACTATAGTAATACATCTCTTCCATTTTATGAACTTAGCATTGCAAAGGAAAATATCATTTTCGAATTCATAAAATTTCTATAGACATGTTCATCATTCAGAAAAGTTCTCTACTTTACAGTGTGACCAAGGAACACCATCTGCAGCACACTAATGCATGTCTTCTAATGTCGATTTGCAGTAGCTTATTACATCACCATCACTCAAAAATTCACCTGGCGAACAAGCCATTTGAGAGTTTTATATAAGCTGTTAGCTTCTTTCGCATGAGACTGTAGATTCCATTTCTTTGCTCTAAGGATATCACCTAATCTATAATGGTTACGAAATTCTCCGAGTATTTCTTCGGCCACTTAGGAATGCAATCTAGTCATAGTTTCCATGAGCAAGCAAAGCAACCGAAAATTCTAAAATCAAGGAACACGAGCAAGCAACTATGCATTCCAAACGTGTAAGGAGATAAAACTTCAAAGTTCAAACCCACACACAAGAGCGAAATAAGTAACAACACCTTTATGTACACTGAAGGCTATAAGTTCGTCGATTAGCTTCTGCCGCGCAACATCAAGCCTCCCATTCATGAAGTGCTTTTTCAGCTTGATCCAGTAGCCACATACATTGTAACCATCAACAAGCAGGACCAGGACAACGCTATCTGGAATGTGGTTTGTGCTGCAAAATGTGTCTGTCAGTTATGGTGGAAGGAAATGATAGCAAAGAGAATCCAAGAGAAGGAAACCATTACTGATAAAGAGTGAAGGTTGGATCACGATAGATCTCCTGGGTATCTTCAGGTAGATCTTCCTTCTCCACCTTCTTCCTACGGTAACTAGTAGCAGGCCTAGGAGTACTAGACCTCCGCCTTTGAATTTCCTAAGACAAGTTGGTAACTTGGATTGACTAATGAGCAAAAGACTTTCCCTTTGCAATTCCATTCTATTGAAGCGAGCTATTATGACTCAATTACCTTCCAAATTTTGAGAAACTGCAAGTTCTGCTTCACATTTGATGTGATTCTGGGTGGTGGGTCGGAAGAACCCTACACAGAAGGAGGCAATTGAGGGTTTACAATGTGAAGCGAAGAATTTACCCAGTAAAGGGAGAAAGGGAAAACCTCGGAATCCGTGGGCTTCTTGCGTTTGGCCATGGCGCGAATCATCTTAGTTTCGCGGGTGCAGTAAGAAGTGGACGAAAAGCACGCAGCGGCGAGGCCATGGCGAAGAAGTGGAATTGGGGAAGATAGAGCAATTTTCATGGACAAAAAGAGGCAGCACCATCCACCCGCCAAAATCGCAATCTCCCGCCTTTACACACTCTTTCTATCTTTCAGCCACATGTACTTTTCGGTTGTTCTGTTCTGTATGAAGAACAAATAGATCAGCATGAATTATCCAATCCCACTCCAATAAAATTCCAGCTCCGTTTTGAATCGAGTGAAATTAGGTCAATCTTGTAGTTCAATTAAGTTAATAACATTGAATTTTATAAACGTGAAAACAAACAATTTGATATTTTGTCCTGAGTAATCGTACGTAGCGCGATAAATCGCTAGTCACAAATTGAGTGTTATCCTTATGGGTAAGGATTAAAATTTTAATTTCAAATTTCAAAGAAGAGAAGATCAACCACCACACCATGATTATCTATGGAATATATGTTGATTAGTGAGGTTATTTACTTGGCTCATAAGGTGATAATTGTATAGATGAGATAGCAAGTGGGTTGTGGTTAACCTCACCTAATTGAACGATTAACTGCATAAATAATCGGTTAGCCGCAACTGTTTTTAGGGTGAAACAACTACCCACAACCGCATTGCATGCGGTTTGCGGTTACCTATAAATCGTACATTGCGATTAGCGATTAGATACAGTTTAATCGCACCAAAACCGAACAAACCAAAAGCGTTACCCACGGTGGAAAAAGGATTGACACCTAAAGGGGGTTGGGTTTGATTGGAGGCTTGAACCTGGAATTGGACTTTGTTGTGGTTATTTATTCGGTTTAGATAACCGGAAACAGCGAAAAAGTCATTCCAACAATCGCGATTGAGTGAAAAAAAAGCCAACTAAATAATTTACAGTAATTAAACCAAACATTTTAGATACCATTGTGGTTTAACCATAAAACCGCAACCGTATTCCCAACAGGGATAGGATTGGATAACGGATAAGCAAAGTAATTTTGTTACATAATGCCAATCGGATAAATGACATAACTAATAACTAAACAAACTCTCACGCCGCCGGCGTGATCTCGTCGCCGTCAGCATAGCCGTACACATCAACAAGAGTCCAAACGCCCCCGATTCTCAGGATCACATTTCTCGAATAAAAGGGTACAAATATATATAATACATTATCGGAGGAAGAAGAAGAACAGTTGACTTTCTCCGACAACCCCCTCACTGACCAATTTGTAGTGACCAACAGTCCGCCGGCGATGGGTTCCGACCACAAAGAGTCGCCGGTTTGCGTGACGGGCGCCAACGGGTTCATCGGGTCGTGGGTGGTCCGAACCCTCCTCGAATCTGGGTACGCCCGAATCCACGCCTCCATCTACCCTGGCTCCGACGCTTCCCACCTCTTCCACCTCCCCGGCGCAAATAATAACCCGGACCGCCTCAAGATCTTCGAGGCCGACCTCCTCGACCCGCCGGCGCTCTCCACCGCCGTCGCCGGCTGCCGCGGTCTCTTTCACATCGCTTCCCCTTGCTCCCTCGAAGACCCCGCCGATCCCGATCGCGATCTCATCCTCCCCGCCGTTCAGGGCACCCTCAATGTCCTTCAATCCGCCGTCGATTCCAACCTCTCCCGCGTCGTCCTCACTTCTTCCATCTCCGCCTTGGTCCCAAACCCTAATTGGCCCGCCGGAATCGTCTTCGACGAGTCCTCCTGGACCGATCTCGATTACTGCAAGTCCCGAAAGGTCAGCCTGATCGATATTCAATTCAATCGTTCGAATCTATCCATGGCTGAGTTTGAATTCAAAATTCAACTCATGGATTATCCCAATTGAGGGTTTTCGTTTTGGTTTGTCAGAAATGGTATCCGGTGTCGAAGACGCTGGCGGAGAAAGCTGCGTGGGAGTTTGCGGAGAAGAATGGGCTTGATATGGTGGCGATCCATCCGGCGACGTGCTTGGGGCAATTGTTGCAGCCGGGGCTGAATGCAAGCTCCGCCGTGTTGAAACAGCTGCTGGAAGGAGCTGAAGACACGCAGGAGTGTCACTGGTTGGGAGCTGTTCATGTCAAAGATGTGGCCATGGCGCAAGTTCTGCTCTACGAGACTCCTGCTGCTTCTGGTAGATACCTCTGCACCAATGGCATCTACCAATTTCGAGACTTTGCTGACAGGGTTTCCAAACTCTTCCCTGAATTCCCTGTTTACAGGTTAGTGGTGACCTTTTCCTCTGCTGCTTTCTTTTTTCCCTCCATTTTTTAAAGTCGATTCTTTGCTCAAAAGCTAAGGGAAGAATCATAATCATGATAGCATTGCTGCCCCGCCAAACATTATCGGTATAGCTACTCGAATCTGCTTTGCTTTTTCTGCCATGGGTGGCTCCACTTCTGCATAATCAGATTGCTTCCCCTGTTTATTACTGAGGTGAAAGTTAGTGCTCATTAGGAGTTTCCTGCATAGCAAATCAATGCATGATTGTGATATCTCAGTGATTGCACTTTCTCCTTCAAAACCAAATAATTCACAGTTGTTGTTAAGTGATCCAATCCAATCCAAGCGCTGGGGATGATTATTGGTTTCTTCCTTGGATGCGGATGGTGGCAAGTTGGGATTTTGATTATTTTGTGACCTTGTGAGGTGGCAATGGTGGTTTGATCCTCCTGCGGCAGGACAAAACGTTGGTTGGTTAAGTGAGAACTGAATCCAATGGGGGAACATGACAGCCTGGGGAAAAGAAAGCCACAGTCTTTTTTAATTATTCGATAATAATGTAATGTAGATGCCAGAAGCTAAGTACACTTATGGGTCAACTGCAACACAGCTTGTCGATGACGGCTGTATTCATTGAAACAAACCCTGAATTGGTCACCCGTTTGATCATCAACCTTGACCGTGCTTACTTGGCGCGATTCTCATGTTGAACAGGTTCGCTGAAGAGACTCAGCCTGGCCTGGTTGCTTGTGATGGTGCTGCTAAGAGACTAATCGATCTGGGACTGGAGTTCACCCCTGTGGAAGATGCTGTTCGAGAAACCGTCAAGAGTCTGAGAGCTAGAGGCTTGGTCGCCGCCGAGCCACCACAGTCTTAGTTAGTCTGGTTTATAGGTTTAGTTTCACCTCCTATACATCATCATCTACAGTCTTCAGTAGACGATGAAATGTTAATCGTTTTTTAACTTGCTGTTGAAGATGATGGATAATGATCAATTTGAGGAAGTAGAATGACAAATTTTCTTTTTATCATATTGTTATATACTCATAATACCTCTGAATGCTGTCAAAAGTAGCTTAAAAGGTTTGTTCTTTGTTCTTCTGCCACCCACCTGCTGCTATCATGAGATATCAAAAGATGGTATGAATGGTATCTAATAGCTATATCTACACCTTAATTAAATCACTCATCTACTTTGCCACTTTAAGGGGTGAAAATTGAAATGAAGAAAGACTTTACTGACTTGCTCTCTCTGGTATTAACTCATGTTTCAGAGGCAAACAACAAGAGTGGGAGCTGTTCATTAACTCGACGATGGAAGAAAGAAAAGACATCCCCTAAAGATGGACCAGTTGCAGGTTACCTGGGATAGGTTTTTGGGTAAAACGAGTGTGGGGTCATTGTCACCCTTAAAACCAAGACAATGTAACCTGCAAAGCTTAAAGGTGATCTCAATTAGAGCCACATCTCTCTCCTGCTTGCCTTTTGTTTAATCTTAGATCACCACTTATGAAACTTTCCTTTCTCTTCTCAATCCTTTCTATAAAACACTCCATGTGGGTCTCTGCTGATGCTCTCTCTCAATCCTTTTATCTTCACTTACACACACAGCGTGCAGTTTAATCATGGAGAGTGCCCTGGCAGGTCCATGTGGCTTCCAATGACTTCTAACCCTTTGATGATCCTTCTTCTCTCTCTCTCTCTCTAGCTGGATATAAAGTATTGCAGACTGATACTATTATGCCATGAGCACTTGTCCATCTTTAGTTTTGAGGTGATTTCTCAGCTGCAGGGAAGTGTCAACTATCAAGTATGCCGCCGCGAGCAGCAGCATGTAGGTGGTCTTGGTCCATCAGCGAAGAGTCGTTGAGGAGGTACGTGCATTTCGCGAGCGCGAGCTGCATACAGATACAGGAGGAAATCGCTTGAGATGTATGTAGCATTAATCCAAACAGCATGGGCCCAAGCCCAACTCGCCACCTCCCAGTCCCAAGCCCTAAACGCCGTTATCATTATCTGAGATGGAGTGGGCCCCACTTGAACCTTCGACGTTTTGACCGGAGAGAGAAGAGCCTGTGAAACGGTGCTGCCCGCCTAACTTTTCCAGATTTAATTTAGCTCTTTCAATATGTTTATTGATTTTTTTTATCTTTGTAATTTCTATCAATATATATTTTTTAATGTTAACTAATTTAAAAAATTTCCCCGTTGAATAACTCTTTTAAATTTCGTACATTTATATATCGTAAAAGACTACGAATTTTGTTGGTTTAATCTCTTTGTCCGTTTTCTTATTTTTTTTTTCCACTGCGTTCGGGCAGTAGTAACTCCGTCCGGGCAGCATTCTTAAAATTTAATTTATTGTTCACAGCAATATATAAACGAAGAAAAGATAATTCATAATCTCTTACTTATTTTTTTGCCCCCCGCCTTTTCTTTTTGTTATAAAATTTTCAGCTGGGCTTGCTGGCACACTTCTTTACTTCCTAGCTCCTCTCTCTCAGCTAAAGTGTTGCAGTTGCATTGCAGCAGCTAGAAAGCTAGAAAAAAGTAAAAAAAAACTATATTTTTTTTCTGCTCGTTCAGCTTCTTCTCCTTCTTGAATCCCATAAAAGCGAAATGGCAGTGAATTTTTATTTCTGAGTTCTCCTTTTCTGCTGGTTTTATCCCCTTTATTTTTTAACTGCCTGTTCCCATTTTGGGGTTGGGTGAGTAAATGAGCAAGGCAGAGTGAGTGAGGAACCAGAGAGAGAGAGAGAGAGAGAGAGAGAGAGAGAGAGAGAGAGAGAGAGAAAGAAAGGGGGGAAGGAAAGGGAAGCTGGGATTTTTTCTGGGTATGTATTTGTTGTTGCTAAGGTGGTGATTTGAGAGAGAATGTTGGGGTTTTGAAGCTTAAGCATGGCAACTTTCTAGGGTTTTAATCTCTACCATTTCTTTTTGTTGCTGGGTTTGCAGCTCCCCCTGGAGCGTCTTTTCTGGGGAATGGTGGGTTGGGGTTTGGATCTGAGGAGGAGATTTAGTGGTTGATGTCTGAAGAGCTTTGGCGGTGGTAGTAATGGAGAGGGAAGTTTCTGCTGTGGTTCTTGTTTGGTTGATCTTCTCGTTGCTGCTGCTGCTGCAACCTTCATGGCTAGTCCTTGGTAATATGGAAGGTATGTTGCTGGGTTTTTTGGCCCTTGCTGGAGTTGGTTTGTTAAGCATTTGCATTGTTGCCTTCTTCTTGCGATCTTTGGTTTCTCTAGCTGGGAAGGAAATTCTGATCTTCATTTCTGATTAATGAGTTGATTCCTGCAAATGAGATTCATCTCTTTTTATCCTGCAATAGTTCTTAGGATTGAGGGTCTTGGTAATGGTGTTGAAATCTCCTTTGGTTGGTTTCATCTGTTCATAATCTGTATTAGCTAGCCTAGCCAAGCCTTGAGCCTGGCTGCTTGTTGATTTTTGAGTTTATATCTGTGGCAGCTGCCTTCCTTTTCTCTGTTCTTTGTCCCACTTCCCTTCATTGTCATTTCTATTTCTCCCTTTTTAAAGTTGGTCTACTTGCCATTTGGTTTAATGCTTACATTGTGGATGGTGGAGACTTGTGGGACATGTTCAGTGATTTGGGGTGTACTTCGAATCACTATCTGATGAATGACGATTTCCTGGTTTAGTGAAATTGGTTATGTTTTTGCTGCATTCGTTGCCATTTATCGACTGAACAAGTTCATGGTGTACGGTCAGATGCTCATAGTTCACACATCGAGTTGATTTATTTGACTAGAGTAGCCATTGGTTGCTAGCAACTCACGGGAGATTTGCAGCTTTGCTTCTTTGAGGATGGAGAATCCACAGTACCTGATTCATTTGTATTTCTTGCTTTTGGAACAGGCGATGCTTTGCACAGTCTGAGGACCAACTTGTTCGATCCGAACAACGTTCTGCAGAGTTGGGATCCTACCCTTGTGAACCCTTGCACATGGTTCCATGTAACATGCAACAATGATAACAGTGTCATCAGAGTGTGAGTCTTGTTAGTCAACAAGACGCTTGCAATTGCAGTTCGCACTACTTAATTACTACCAAACAGCTGAGCTAATGGATTTGACATGTTGATATTTCAGAGATCTCGGAAATGCAGCGTTATCTGGTCAGCTTGTTCCTCAACTTGGCCAACTTAAGAACTTGCAGTACTTGTAAGTCATGCTGTCTCACTTGAATTTTACCTTCAAGGATTTATTTTTTCTTTGTCGTCCACATATTTCCAGTTTCTTTAGGATGCTTGTGCTGCTTCCGTTGTCCCTTATGCATCACCTTCCTTTTCTTGTTTGACAGGGAACTATACAGTAACAACGTAAGTGGTCCAATTCCAAGTGATCTTGGGAATTTGACTAACTTGGTCAGCTTGGATCTTTACTTGAACAGTTTCAATGGCCCCATACCAGCATCTTTAGGCAAGCTGTCGAAGCTAAGATTCCTGTAAGTCCCCTTTCTCAGATTCTCCTCTTTCTGCTATATTCAACAAATCTCTCAACTCTCAACCAATGGAACCAAGTATTCAAAATGTAAAACTTCTGCACCTATTACTTGTAAGTTGCAAATTTCCCCACCCGACCTCTCTGCTTAGTACATTATTGTTTGTCCTGTTTCTGCAAGGGTAGGCGGCTTAACAACAACAGCTTGACTGGTCCAATTCCCATGTCTTTGACTAACATCTCGTCTTTACAAGTGCTGTAAGTTCTCATACACTAACTATATGTCATGAACAGTCCAATTTCTAAGTTCGTTGCAAAAAGTACCATGTGCACTTACTGAATCATGGAATGCAGGGATCTCTCAAACAACCGTCTTTCCGGGGTGGTTCCAGATAATGGTTCTTTCTCATTATTCACTCCTATAAGGTTGGCAATTTGTTGGAATTCCTCCAAACCATGGGTTACCAGTAACCGAAACCCATCTCAGGATTCTTTTTGCTCTCTGCAGTTTTGCTAACAACTTGGATCTCTGTGGGCCAGTTACTGGTCATCCTTGCCCTGGTTCCCCTCCATTTTCACCTCCCCCTCCATTTGTTCCACCTCCACCAATTTCGGTACCAGGTATTGGATGTTCTAGAAATGACTTTAACACACTGTGCTTGTCTTATTGCATTTTCTTTTGACAATTGGTCTGAATAACGCCAAGTGCTTTTAGAGATTCACTGATCTGCTGCTACATGTTTTAGGAGGGAATAGTGCTACTGGAGCAATAGCTGGCGGGGTTGCTGCCGGTGCAGCTTTGTTGTTTGCTGCCCCTGCAATAGCATTCGCGTGGTGGCGTCGAAGGAAACCACAGGAGTTGTTCTTTGATGTACCTGGTAAGCCTCTTGTGAAGGATCAAGTTCTTTGAAGCTCCTTCAATGCCTTCGGGTCTCAAATGGTAACCTCTATTTTGCAGCGGAAGAGGATCCTGAAGTTCATCTGGGGCAGCTGAAGAGGTTTTCATTGCGAGAATTACAAGTCGCGTCAGACACCTTCAGCAACAAAAACATTCTGGGCCGAGGAGGATTTGGTAAGGTGTACAAAGGTCGCCTCGCAGATGGCACGTTGGTGGCAGTTAAAAGACTGAAGGAGGAGCGGACCCCTGGAGGAGAGCTACAGTTTCAAACAGAGGTTGAGATGATTAGCATGGCTGTCCACCGCAATCTCCTGAGATTACGAGGCTTTTGCATGACACCAACTGAGAGATTACTTGTTTATCCCTACATGGCAAATGGAAGTGTTGCCTCATGCTTGAGAGGTAAAAGCTTTCAAAAGAATTCTTCTGTCTCTCTAACTGTCTCCTTAAAGTTGCTTTAGTATGTTGGGTTGTTTATGCTTATGTTTTCTTCTCTACGGATTCGTGATTGTAGAGCGCCCACCATCACAACCTCCTCTTGACTGGCCAACTCGGAAGCGGATTGCACTGGGATCTGCTAGGGGCTTATCTTATTTGCATGATCATTGTGATCCAAAGATCATCCATCGTGATGTGAAAGCCGCCAATATATTGCTAGATGAGGAATTCGAGGCAGTTGTTGGAGACTTTGGGTTGGCTAAATTGATGGACTACAAGGACACTCATGTCACCACTGCTGTCCGTGGTACGATAGGCCACATTGCTCCAGAATACCTCTCCACCGGGAAATCATCTGAGAAAACTGATGTTTTTGGGTATGGGATTATGCTCCTGGAGCTAATTACTGGACAGAGGGCATTCGATCTTGCTCGGCTTGCTAATGACGACGATGTCATGTTGCTCGATTGGGTATATGCTTACGATATTCATGGTTTTCCTTCTTACTTGTGCATGTAAACCATCATTAATTCACATTCAGCCATGTCTCCATTTCTTTTTGGTCAAGGCAATGTAAAAGAAAGCAGTCATCTTACTGTTGCAACTAAACATATCACTCAGGTAAAAGGACTTCTGAAGGAGAAGAAGCTGGAGATGCTGGTGGACCCTGATCTTCAGAACAACTACATTGATTCCGAAGTGGAGCAGCTCATCCAGGTTGCTCTTCTCTGCACACAAGGTTCCCCTATGGACAGGCCGAAGATGTCCGACGTGGTGAGAATGCTCGAAGGAGACGGTCTGGCCGAGAGATGGGACGAATGGCAAAAGGTGGAAGTTCTGCGACAAGAGGTGGAGCTAGCCCCTCACCCTAACTCCGATTGGATCGTCGATTCGACGGAGAATCTACATGCAGTCGAGCTGTCTGGTCCGAGGTGATAGATTGTTGATTACCACCCCATTGGCACACTTACAAGTTACAAGTAAAAGAAAAGGGAGGGGAAAAAATGAAAAAGCATTTTTTCTTTCTTAATCCTTTCATTTTTTGATCATATTTTGCTTCCCATGATGAATGAATGTAACCCTGATTCCTGCGGGCCATGCAAAGATCCGTTTCTTCTGAATTTGTATTCATTTTTTGTGCATATGAATCAGTCGGCTTGTTGAGAGGTGCATATCATTGTTTCGTCCATCCATCCACCCACGAGGAGGCCTATTCTATCTTTATATCTAACAAAACTTAGGAATTTTGATGTTACGATAGCTTCAAATTGTGAAATCAGTGTTGATTACTGCAGCCTTCATTACTGTGTAACCCAGAGCTTTTTGGGTGAGGGCGAAAGTTTGGAGCTTGTTTCGTTTTATTATGTCGAAACCTACTTTTTTATTGGTATCTAGTTTTGCATTCTTAGAGCAGCTGCATCGCCTTTCATTGCCCAATTCCATTGTGACATGGCATTTGTCTTTCTCCATTTCACGGTTGTAGTCCTGTCTTCAAATAATGGAAGCTGTCACTTAATGAAATAGAGAATGAAATTGAAAGTGGGTAGATGTGGGCCCTTTTCCCACGGTTTTGCCTCATCTTTTTTTTTTTCTTTTTCATTTCTTTTAGATAAAATGTAGAGTTGTATACTTGTATTGAAAATATAATCAATTGAGCCCACCAAATGAAATAGAAAGTGGATGTCATTGATGTAGAGGAAATGAAATTGGTATGAAGTGAAATGAGAAAAATTGTTGATATGGCAGTAGGGACCACATATGAAATAGAAATGGTATTTCATGGATGTGAATGGTCTTAGTCATCTTTCTCTTACTGGAGCTCTAATAGAAAATTTCTCGTTCGTGGCCTCGAAAGCTCCCAACTTTTCTTTCAATGAGAGTGGTTGGCAGCGGAATGCAAGCAAAATGCCAACTTTCCTCGATCCTCATTCCAGCAGCAACATTTGGGTCGCCATCGTCTATCAACTTTCAAGCGTTTCTGCGTTCATATTTTGATTTCGGCATGCAAATGGAAAATGGGTAAACGGCGGCGATACGTGCCCGCCGTTTCTCGATGGAAGCTGAGGTCCGAGTTCCGACGTCTGCATCTCCGTAAGTACCATCTTTGAATTTCTCACTTTCGGGCTATGACTATTCGTATAATGGTGCATGATAAAGAGAGTATCTTTTTGGCGTTTTCTTATAATTCTTCCTGCCACTCAACTTAACTTACTGCAGAAAAAGCACCGAGGCATATTAGGACAAAGAATTTTCATTACAAAACACCCTAATAAAAAGAAGAAGAAAAAAAAGATTCGTCATAACAAAACGTGTGGAAATTGGTAGCAAATAGAATGTTGAGAGAGGGATAAGATTCTCTATATAATTAGAGCCTTTCATTGCAGTGTTTGCGTTTTGGTTGACTGTTGTGTTTTCTTCTTCTTCTTTTTCTTGCGCAGACTTGGTGGGTTTGGTTGGTGGTTTGAATCTGGGGAATATTAGTGCTTGACGTGAGAAGGGCTGCAGCCTGGAGGGATTTGATGGGGGAAGTTTTTGGTGTTGTTCCCTTATGGTTGATCTTCTTGTTCCTGCAGCCATTATTACGGCTGCTTGCTATGGGGAACTTGGAAGGTACTGCTCGTTTATCTTTTGTTTTCGTCTAGTATGTTATGGGGGGCTTTCAAGTTATTTGATGTGTTTTCTCTGGCTGTTAAGCATAGAATTCTTTCTGAAAGTTCAGAACTTTTGGATGACTTGATCTTTCTACTTCATAATGCGATGATGGTTTCTGCATCTGCTTTTCTGCTGCTTAATTGATGTGGTTAGTGGGGTGCTTACCTTTTAGTAATGGCATTGGAATATCTGTTAGTTGATTTCTGTCTATTCATGCTCTGGATTGTACTGCCAAGCTTTTGTTTGTTTCGACATGTCCTTGGACTATATAATGAATGATGGTTACTGGGTTCTGAAACACTGGGTAAGCCTTACAAAGTTAAGGGTGTACTGTTGATGGCATGTAGATAAGACTCTATTTCCATTTGGCAGGAGTTAAATATGTTCGAATGCAAAATTAATTGATTGCTACTTGCTGGAGTCTGCACTTAATTACTGTTGTCTTGCTTTGGAACAGTCGATGCTTTGAGCCGCCTAAGGAACAACTTGCATGATCCGCGCCATGTTCTGGACAGTTGGGATCCTACCCTTGTGAGCCCCTGCACATGGATTCATGTTGCATGCAACAATACTGATCAAAGTGTCGTCAGACTGTGAGTCGGTTTCTTTCAGATTTTAGCCCTTGGCATTCATCAACTATGTATGTACCTACTGTTTGCAGTCACACTTCTATGTTAATACCAAACATCTCTGCTGAAGTATAATCTTGTCAATCTTTCAGGGATCTTGGGAATGCTGGTTTGTCTGGTCAGCTTATTCCCGAACTTGGGCTGCTTAAGAATCTGGAATACTTGTAAGTCATGCAGCCTGAATTGAGAAACACTAGTCAAAATTTCCACTTGATTGCCAATAAATGAGCTTGCTTGTAATGGGTGCATGATTCCAGTTTGCACGTAGCTAGGAGTATGATGGTGCATCTGCTATCAAAAAGATACTCGTGGGTCTCTTTTAGTAATTTTTTTTTTCCCCTTTTCACCTTATTTTGGCTACGCTAAGCAGTAAGCAGGCATTTGTATATCTTGAAATTGAGCCTACTTGGGCAGCAATGTAGTAAAGGCTGCTTAAGCTGAATTCACCAAAATTTGAATGTTTCTGCCATATGGTGCTTAAGCTGGTTACGGTAGGAACAGTCTCTTGTTATCCGGCTCCCCAGGTTTCGTCTGCTTTATTGAATAGATGTAAAGCGACTGCCAAGTCTTTGAGTGCATCTTTATGTTTCTCATTAGCATATTTTCAGTTTATCTTCAGACATATCTGCTCTTTTGAAATTTTATTCTGCATGAACAACAGTCTTTCTATTTTATTTTTAACAGGGTATTATCTGACAATAACATTAGTGGTCCAATTCCAAGTGAACTTGGGAATTTGGCTAACTTGGTCACCCTGGATCTTTACTTCAATGATCTCAATGGCCCCATACCAGAATCATTGAGCAAGCTGCCGAAACTGAAATTCCTGTTAGACTACTTTCTCTATTGTTCTATATATTCGACATCCTGTTAATGCTTCCATATCTACTCATCTCTATCAACGGAACCAGGATCATGGAAATTGAAACTGTTGCACCTAATGTTTTTTTTTCTTTTCTTTTCTTTTTCCTTGCCTTGGCAAGAATAGGCGGCTTAATAACAACAGTTTGACAGGTTCGATTCCCATGTCGTTGACTAACCTTTCATCATTACAAGTTCTGTAAGTGCTCTTGTTTGAAATATATGTGATGCAAACAGTGCTCTACCCCAGGAGATAGACTAGTTTGACTTGAAACTGCCATGTGCTCTCATTGTATCTTGCAATACAGGGATCTCTCAAATAACCGTCTTTCTGGGTTGGTTCCAGATAGAGGTTCCTTTTCAAAGTTCACTCCCATAAGGTTGGCAATTTGTTGGGATATTTTTTTCAAACGCTGGGACTTGGAGGGTACTGTTCTACAAAACCCATCTCAGGATGCAGTTTCTCTCTCTGTCTGCAGCTTTGATAACAACTTGGATCTCTGTGGGCCAGTTACTGGGAATCCTTGCCCGGGTTCTCCTCCGTTTTCCCCACCTCCATCTCCACTTGTTCCTCCAGCATCAGATTCTGTACCAGGTAATACTTCAGAAACAGACTTGTGTGTTTTGTTAATGTGCCTGTCATCTATAGAGCAACAACGGTTAGTTCAAGCTCCAGGAAAAGGCTAGTTGTTGCTATATCTTTTCCTCTTTTATCTGCTGGATTGAAGCTTTATCTCTGAATTGCATTTGCTTTGGACTAGTAACGCTTAAGTGTTTATCGAGATTCACTGCTCTGCTTATGGAAGCATTAGGAAGGAGTGGTGCTACTGGACCGATAGCTGCTGGAGTTGCCGCTGGTGCAGCTTTGTTGTTTGCTGCTCCTGCAATAGCACTTACTTGGTGGTGTCACAGGAAACCACAGGATCTATTCTTTGATGTACCAGGTAAGTCTGACACAAAAGTATTGGGATCTCTTGGATGACTATAGGCTGAAACTTTTTCACTATATTTTGGAGCAGGAGATGATCCTGAAGTTCAGCTGGAACTGCTGAAGAGGTTTTCACTACGAGATTTACAAGTTGCCACAGACACCTTTAGCAACAAACACATTCTGGGTAGAGGAGGATTCGGTAAAGTCTATAAAGGTCGACTTGCAGATGGCTCATTGGTGGCGGTTAAAAGACTGAAGGAGGATCACACACCAGGAGGAGAGTTTCAGTTTCAAACAGAGGTAGGGATGATAAGCTTGGCTGTCCATCGCAATCTCCTACGATTAATTGGATTTTGCATGACACCAACTGAAAGATTGCTTGTGTATCCCTACATGGCAAATGGAAGTGTTGCTTCGTGCTTGAGAGGTAAAACCTTTTTACATTGCACTTATCTCCTGAATGTTGAATTTGTTCCCTTAATCTGTCTGATTCCGTCTTTTTCCTCCTTGAATGATGCTGTTACAAATTGTTCATACTTGTTCTCTGTCTTCTGTCACATTATGGACTCATGATTTGTAGAACGATCACCATCACAACCTCCTCTTGACTGGCCAACTCGGAAGCGAATTGCACTGGGATCAGCTAGGGGCTTATCTTATTTGCATGATCATTGCAATCCAACGATCATTCATCGTGATGTAAAAGCCGCGAATATATTGTTAGACGAGGAATTTGAGGCTGTTGTTGGAGACTTTGGGTTAGCTAAATTGATGGACCGTGGGAAAACTCACGTCACTACTGCTGTCCGTGGTACGATAGGCCATATAGCTCCCGAATATCTTTCTACTGGGAGATCAACTGAAAAGAGTGATGTTTTTGGGTACGGGATCATGCTTCTGGAGCTAATCACTGGGCAGAAGCCATTGAATCTTGTTCGGCTTGCATGTGACAACGACGCCATGTTACTTGATTGGGTGCGCGTGTGTCTTTGTGATGATGAATCACTATTCGTTGTTTTTCTTCCCACTTGCTGCATTTTGGATGAATGAATTCTTCACTTTCTGTTTGGTCTTCTCTTCTGGCATCTAACTGATGCAGCAAGTAAATCATATACATGTCAGGTAAAAGGACGTCTGAATGATAAACAACTGGAGTTGCTGGTGGATCCCGATCTTCAAAACATCTACGTCGAGGCTGAAGTCGAGCAGCTAATCCAGGTCGCTCTTCTCTGTATGCAAGGTTCCCCAGTTGGCCGACCAATGATGTCAGAAGTGGTAAGAATGTTACAGGGCGATGATGGTCTGGCTGAACGATGGGATGAGTGGCAAAAGGTGGTGGAAGTTGTACCACTTGAGGCAGCGGTGCACCTTAATAATGCTGCAGATTTGGTAGTCACTGAAACCCTACAGGAAGACGAGCTATCTGCCCCAAGGTGACATGATTTCAGCACCATGCATGCAGCAAATCCATTCTTCTATGTTTGCATATGAAGCAGTTTGTTGATTAGGTACATAATTTAGTGTGTAACCCCCTGCTGCTGCGCCACTATACATGTCATGATAAATCGGCGATTGCTAAACATCACCCTAACTTAATATAAAAGGTTACTTAGGTGCCCTTATGTATTTTTGTTCTTAGATAAATACAAATACAAGGACGAGGACTTCGAGTCTCAAGGAGGGAAGTTTCTTAGAGTATGTTCGTTCTTTTTATCGTTCACTCTAATAATTTATATTATAGTATAGTAAACTTAGGGCGACGTTTAGCCTGTAAATTCATATTGCATATATACCCCATTTGATTAACATATAAACCCCATATTCATGTTCAGTTTCATGAGTTTTGCGTAGGAAGGAAGGATCACGTCAATTTTCTTCAATATTCCATCCACCACATTCGTTCCGCTCAATTTCATGGAAATTTAATGCTTCTTCTGTTAGTTTCGGATCTGAGGCCTAGAAATTCCCCGGCGGCGCCAAGAATCCGCCATTAATTAACAGAGCTTTCTCTCCCTGTGCAACCTTAAAGCTTGCCAATGGCGTCTTTCGTGATCAATGGAGCCCAGACGGTGTTTCCTTCCACTTCCTCCCTGCTATCCATCTACGCCTCCTTCTCCACCTTATCCGTCCTCCTCCGCAACGCGTACCGCGAATTCGTCCCCAGCTTCATCGCCGACTACGTCTCCGGCAAGGTCCGGCGACTGTTCGCCAGACCCGACCCGATCCAGCCGGACACCACCACGATCATCATTGACAACAGCTGGAACTACGGTCCGTACGACCCGAACGAGCTCGTCGAGGCCGCCAGGTTCTACCTCTCCACCAAGATCGGCCCGGAGAACAAGCAATTCCGCGTCGGCAAGTTCCACAAGAAGAAGCGATTCGCCACCGCGCTGGTCGGCGGGGAGACGGTGGTCGACGTGTTCGACGGCGAGGAGATGGAGTGGCACCTGCCTCATGCGAAAGGTAGACGGATGATCGGCCGGGCCGGAGGGATCGCCGGACGGGGACTGATCGGAGAAGGTGGTGGTGATGCCGGTGATGATGATAGCTACGGGAGTTCCGATCTTTGCTACCGGCTGACGTTTCAGTCGCGGAACCGAGAGAAGGTGTTGAATCGCTACCTCCGCCATGTCTACCAGGTGTTCGAGGAAATGTGTCCCGAGTTGCAGCTGTTCACGTGGTGTTGGTCCGAATGTCTTCGCGCCGGGGGTTGGAGACCGATGGAGTCGAGGCATCCGAAGACGTTCGACACGATCGCCATGGACGGGGAGCTGAAGAGGAGCATTGTGGATGATCTAGAGAGGTTTGTGGCGAGGAGGGATTTCTACAAGAAGAATGGGGATCCTTGGAAGAGGGGTTACTTGCTGTACGGGCCACCTGGAACTGGGAAATCGAGTGTTGTTGCTGCCATGTCCAATCACTTGAAGTTCAATCTCTATGTTATGGAGCTGGGCAACATTCGCTCTGATTATGAGCTGCGGCATGCCCTGCTCTCCATCCAGAACAAATCGATCGTTGTTTTCGAGGACATCGACTGCTGCCCTGAGCTCCATGCCAGATCGGAATTGAATGGTGACGATGAATCAACTCATCAGAATGGCCGCACCAATGATGGTAGTCATCTCAAGCTTAAGAACCCTGCAGCCAAGGTAATAAAGCTCGAACCTTTTCTACTCCAGTTGCATTACAGATTATAACCAGTAATTTGTGGAGTTTTTCTAGTTCACGCTCTCGACTATGCTGAATTGCATCGATGGGGTCTGGTCGAGCCACGGAGAAGAGAGGATCATAGTCTTCACCACGAACCACAAAGACGTTCTGGATCCGGCACTGATTCGGCCTGGAAGGATGGATATGCATATTCACTTGTCGTATTGTACCCCCGAGGCATTCAGAAGCTTAGCCGCCATCTATCTGGAGGTGGAGCGAAATCATCCGTTGCTTGAAGAGATTGACGAGCTGCTGCAGACTGTGGATGTGACACCAGCAGCTTTGGCTGAGGAATTGAGGAAAGGGAGTGATGCGGATGCCATTCTTCAGCAAGTTGTTGATTTCCTGAATCAGAAGAAGTTGGGAAAAGGGGAAAAGAAGAACTTGATGGGAGGCAGCATAGACTCAAAGCCAGTAGTTTCAGTGGATTTCACTACCTAGTTTAGTTCTGTGTTGTTGGTTAATTCTTTTCTTTTATGGTTATCACTGGTAATAGGGACCTCTGCAAGTATCTTGCAGTAAACGTTTCGTGTTTCTTTCTTCTTGTCGGATTCGATAAAATTACAGAGGGTAACATGTTCTTGTAGGGAAATCCGATGTGTCGATAATTCGATTCTTAGGAGGCCAACAGATAATTCTGCAACTGGATGGAAACCTCAAACTAGATGCGAAGCAACAATAACCTTTTATTACTTCCATCCCAAAACCCAACACCAAAGAAGTTGCAGAACAAATAATTATAAGATCTCTAATGAACAATAATGGTACAAAAGGCAAAACTTCTTCTACAAGGCAACCCCCCTTATCTACGATGCTGAAATGGAGGACTCTACTTGATGGAACAAGATACGTTTTTTCCCCTCCTTCTCCTCTTCCCTAAGTGAAATAAAAACAAAATTGCAGGTTCTGAGGTTCACCGCTGAAATGGGAGTTCATCATACATAATAAGAATAGGTTACAAGCTGATATAGCAGCAGCAGGCTATAATCCTCAGTAGGAGTACAGTGCGGAAAAGACAACTACCTGCTGCTATGATGACTGCATCTGATCCTGTCTAAGTGCTTGCTGGAGCTGAATCACCTGTTGCTGCTGCTCCGGTGGCAATGAACTCAACTGCTCCGGTGTAAGGCTTAGCACCTGCTGGAGCAGGGCAGATTCCACATCTGATGGAAGCTGCAACGTGCAAGGAAAACAATAATGGTTTTGAAGTATGCTCATAGATACCATTAAATGATTATAAGTTAAAGCATAAGTTGGTTGGACGCATCATTAACGTCTGTATGATGATCAATTAGGGTTATTTCTCTAGAAAAGAAAGTTTATTATTTCAGCTTCAAGCATTGGGTTTTTCCGTTACCTGAGGTGCTTGTTTCTCTTCTGGCTTGGGGAGTGGCTTCGTAGGCACTGAAATAGCTGGGACCGTTTGGCTTGGACCAAATTCGGTGTGGTTGGCCATGTTACGTTCCCCAATTGAGGAAGACCTGTTCCTGCCTTCGTCCAACTTCAGAAGCTTTGTAGGGCGATTACTTGGTTCCCTGGGATCCTGCCTGTAACTCATGTTCCGGTTATATCTTGTAGCTTCATGGGGAACCTGAGTAGCTGGACGGGCATCCATGCGACCAGGATCTGAAATGCCTGATGACATCAGCGGCTCAGGCTGTAATTATGTGAAGAGTAAGATGCCAATGGGAAGTACAAAAAAGACCACATTTGAAAGCAATCCAACTATTATCCTTATCCACACGTATCACCCTTAAGATATCTACTTAAAGAAAGAAGCTAGTCCATTTGCTCACAACCTTCGACGACTATTAGCAAACAATCTTTAGTTCATCTTCATATCTTCATATATTGAATATGAAAGAAGCTGAATTTTCTCTTTACCTTAGCTGATGTTTCTGACACAAAAGGACGAAGACCGATTTGGGATTTGTAGCCGTAATTTCCACCTCCAGACTGTCCTGGCTGCTGTACAATGGATTGTTGAATTTGTTGGGGTAAGAGCGAGGAATCTACCGTCACCTGATTTTGTGATCTGGTGATAGGTTGCGCAGGAAGAGGTAGCGGGACTACAGATTTCCCGGGTAATGGAGCTTGCGGAAGAACATGGGTCTTATTTGGAGGCTGCATAGGATGCATTGAGGATGCAGAAACCTGGTTTTGGACTGAAGGATTGAGAGGCACTACAGATGAGTGACCACCTGGTATTTGAGTCATAGGGTATGTCCCCTGGGAAGGAGGGGCTGACCCCGTCAATGTCTGAAGGGCATGTTGACCCTGCTGGGTGTCTTGCAATGGAGGTAATCCCAGTTGACTTGAAGGTGCTCTTATATTTGGCATTTGCAGCTGCAAAATATAAAATAGGTATTTAGGGAAACCGTCTTACGTAGTTATGTGCACAAGATGTGTAAGAAAATATGTCATTTTGGAAGACGAGACAAACCACTTCTGGGGTGACCATTCCTAGCATTATTTGTGCCTGAGAAAACACGGGACAACATTTGTGAGCTTAAACTTACGTAACAAAATCGTAAAACAATAATAAACAGATACTTCTCAGAAAAAGATGTCCAATTTCCCCCAATTTTTTAAGTGCAATTTGGGGAAATAGCACGAGTAATGTCAGAGAATGTATTAGCATCAGCACTGAGCACCTGAAAAAGGGCTTTTGGCAATTGAGGCCTCTCAAGTAAAAGTTGACGAGCTGCTTCCCTGTTTTGTGTGGCCATTACCTATTAGCACACGAGATATATCAGAAACATAAATAATTCAAGTCAGGAAAGTGAAAAAGCTCTTTCAAATATATACCTTCATCTCAGTCACAACTTCGTTCAATTGACTCCTAGACATCTTGGCCAAATGAAGTGTCAAGGGGTCACTTGTTAATGCCGACTGGCCCTGGAAAGCAGCCTGATTCGGCTGCACTGCTGTCTGGGTAGCATCTAAAGCTCCAGTCATGACAGTGGCAGCGGTCATGGCTATGTGGAGACCTATTGGCTGATGCTGTGTAGCATCTGCAATGTTTGCAGGGGGTCCTCCATGTCTCCTAGGATCTGAAAGGTGCAACACCGCAAACAGCTTGAATATATATCATCTTCAATAGGTAAAAGAGAGGGATTTGAAGAAAACTCACCAGTATTAGAAGCTTGTCTACCCTGAAAGTTAATAAAAGCAGTGTTAGCAACTGCACTCTTAATGACAGGTATTTCATAAGATTATGCTTTTGAAGAAAGGGGAAAACACTCATTCAGATGTCTAAATATGGAAGAACTTGTCTGCGGGACTTAGCATTACGAAAAGGAATGGAACTTTCTTAATGTCTCTATTGCAGCTGTACAACTGAAAGAATTATGAACCGACACCTCAAATTTTCAAGGGATGCGAAACAGGTAATCAAGACTCTCCTGTGGTAAGACAAAGCCATATTCTCCATTAACCTTTCCCCTAAAGACCGGAAGTTGATTTGGCATGCAATATTTTCTCAGGAGCCGCACTGTTTTCACTAATCAGGGAACTCCGGATACAAAACAGATCACTAAAAAACTTCCTTTCAGTATTTATGGGCGCCTAGGGGTAAAAATAGTGTATCAGAGTAGGAGTTAAGCAGGAACTGCAATAAGGATTTTGGAATCGTTATCACATAACTGCCTCAACAGAGGATGATGTCAAAGCAATTACGTTTCTGGTTTATGTCTCTCCCCTTTACTATCTCTTTAAAGAAAAACAAGCAAGATATACAACCACCAAGATTTTTTGGAACCCCGAGACATCCATTGTACAATCAAAATCCTGAGAAAGCTAGTTTGACCCTAAGATTCAACAGCTTTGCTGAGTGAGAATGGATCTCCAATAGTCAAAGAAGCCACTGATGACCTCAACCTTTAAATACTCAATACTCCACCCTTTATATAAGGAAGGAAAAAAGCCAACAAAGCTTTCTCAACATAAAAGTGAAGATTAAATCTAAATATACCTTCCATGAGGCACATAATACTATCTTTTTGTCTAACATTCATCAAAGCTCACTTAAGAGAGCAATTTAAGTCCCTTTACTCATGTGGATTAATATGAAAAGAAGCTAAAAAGCTTTACAGTTTTGTTGATAGGGCAGCACAGCACCTGTTCTTTGTTTCTATCAGTATTTTTGTCGTTCTCTGCAAAATCTACACGCAATTGCCGGCCATTGATCTCGTAACCCTGGAGGTTACGGCGAGCACTGAGAGCTGTCTCTTCATCCTTATACTCACAGAACCCGTAACCCTTTGGTTTTCCGGTTTCTCTGTCAACAACTAATCTGAAAAAAATCAATGTTATTTCCTCTTAGAAAAGGAGGCAAATTGGAGATAAGTAGCATTGCACAACACTTAAACTACAGAGCAAATTATGTTATCTTCTTGGGTGAATACAGGTGTTGCTACAGTCACAGTTTCACATGCCATTGCATACAAGCTTCCAAGAAACTTGGAAGGATCGGCAAAGAGTCTGCAATGATGTCAATGATTATGCTTCACAATAAAGCATTATTCAAATACCAAGTTATCGATCTTCAAAGGCAAACAGGATACGTAGGTAGTAAAGGTTCAAACTTTACTGCAAAATGGAAGACGAGAGCAAAGAGTATTGCCACGATGTCAAGGATTATGCTTCACAATAAAGCATTATTCAAATACCAAGTTAACGACCTTCAAAGGCAAACAGGATACACAGGCAGTAAAGGTTCAAACTTCACAGCAAAATGAAGACGAGAGCTCCACATTTGGACTAACCTGAAAGACACAACCGGGCCAACCTCTCTGCAGATTTCTATGAGCTGCTCTTCAGTTGCATCATAGGGTATGTTCCCAACTGCCACAATAAAGTTCAATCAGAGATTCATCCAAGTTCCCCAGCAACCAATCTGAAAGAGATGGATGAACAGAGAGGGATAGAGAAACGAGAGAGTACCAAAAACGCAGCGGTGTTGGGCAGAGGCCGCCATGAATTTTCACCCCCAAAATACTCAATCTCAACAGAAAGAGAACAAGAAGGAGAAGCCAAGCTGCTGCTCCATCTTCCTCCTCCTCCAAACTAGGTTCTTCTGTCGCCTTCCCGCCTCCTGATTCAGCTTAATTCGTGAAACCGGCCATAAATCGAGCTCACCAAGCTCTCCCTGTGGCCGACGACGGTGTCGGCGAGAATGTTCTGTCACGGCCCAGGTGCCGCGCGCAAAAAAGAGAGCGAAACGAGAGAAATAATCGGAGAATTGATTTGAAGAGCGGTGGCAACTAATGGTGTCCGATTTTCCCCGCGACGGTGCGGGCAGCCACATACGACGGCGACGACGGCGAAATTGGATTTGGCTTCCTCCTCCTTGACTCCTTCCCCTTTTGACACCAGATTTGCTAGAATTGTTTATACCATATCAGAAAAGAAAAAGGAAAAAGGAATATGAAAAGGGGGGAAAATTCCGCCAAAGTCCAAACGCGCCACTGTGCTCCTCTTTTTTTATTTTTCTCCCTAAAAAATATTTCCATTTAGTAGTAGTATTGTTTCTTGACCAACACACAAACCCAACTCCTCTATCCCACCCACAGCCACCACACCCATCAGTTTTCCGGGGTTTTCTTACCCCTCTCTCTGTTTCTCTGCTCCGTCAAAACACCAGCCGGGAAATTTTTGGGTAACCCATCACAACAAAGTCCTCGTCTTGGGTTAAATTCCGAGGTGGGGTTTTTTTTTTTTCTGATTAGAGGACGGGAGGGAGGGGGTTTAAGGAGGGTTTTTTTTCTTCTCTCTGGATCGATCGAGATGTTGGTGACGGCGGCGGGTTCGGATCTCGTCGGCGGTGTTGGCGCCGGCGATTTCAAGTGGCCGCCTGGGTTCAGGTTCCATCCGACAGACGAGGAGCTGATTCTCTATTACTTGAAGAGGAGGATCTGTAGGAGGAAACTGAGGCTTAATGTCATCTCCGAGCTTGATGTTTACAAGTGGGATCCTGAGGATTTGCCTGGTATGTTTTTAATTGGAATCTTCGTCTGCGTTCCCCTTTTTTTCGATTTTCATTCTGTGCTCTTTCTTTCTTTCTGTTCAAGGACGAGTTAGGTATGGTGATGGCTGCGTTTACTGGTTGCTTTCGACTTTGATTTCGTTGGTGATTTGTGTGGGTTGCATGATGGTATGGTTGATTTGGATATTATGTCTGGTGAATTGTGGTTTCTGGGTTTGTATTTTGGTAGGCTATGGATTGGTGGATCATATATGGCTCCTCCCTGTGGATTTGAAGGCGTTGACTTGGATGTGATGATTTCTGAATTGCTTGAAATTTGTTTTGATTTATGTGTTTTATGGTTAGCTCAGTAGAGGGTTTAGTGTTCCTTTTGAACTACGGGTAGAACATAACCGTAGAGGTTGCCATTTCCTTAGGTTACTGAATGCTTGATATTCAGTTTGCTTAGGATGATTAGAGTTGCTACTGTGAAAATCTTAACAGGTAAATTCTTCCATAATACTATAGAAATGGATTAGAAGTTCATGCATTTGCCGGTTTAGCTACATCTTTAGAGCATGTGTTGGAGGGGGATGCTGATCTTGGTTTTATATGCACCACAAACGTTTTTGGTTTGGAGTGATTTTCCTTTCTTTTCAGTGTTCGTTCAGAGGGAAAACAAGGTTTGACACATACAAACACAAAACTGTAATGAGGAGTTGATTCCACATTCTTTAGTTTAATTATGCTCTTGAAATGCTATACGAATTGATCAAGTTTTCATTTTTTGGAACATGATCTACCGAAATAATCATTTGTTATTCAAATTGCATTTCCCAATTCTCTTACCTAACAATTGATGATGATATTTAGGGCTGTCGCTATTAAAAACTGGAGATAGGCAGTGGTTCTTCTTCAGCCCTAGAGACCATAAATACCCTAATGGAGGAAGAGGAAATAGAGGAACTGCACAGGGATACTGGAAAGCCACTGGGAAAGATCGTGTCATCACATGCAATTCCCGGAATGTTGGGGTGAAGAAGACCCTAGTTTTCTATCGAGGCCGTGCTCCTACCGGTGAGCGAACAGATTGGGTCATGCACGAGTACACTTTAGATGAGGAGGAACTGAAGAGATGTCCTAATGTCAAGGTTTGTACTTCATTTGTTGTTTCGCCATCTTTTTCAGCTAGCTTTTCTACTTTTACTAACTGGATATATTATTCTCTTTTTGTCTCGGCCTCAGGACTACTACGCACTTTACAAAGTTTACAAGAAAAGTGGACCTGGTCCCAAAAATGGTGAGCAATATGGAGCTCCGTTCAGAGAAGAAGATTGGGTGGATGATGAGACAGCTGTCGTCTCTGTTCCTGAAGTTCCTGCTAGCAAGAGAAACAACAAGTTACCTCTTCCTCCTCCTGTTTGCAATGAGAAAGCTGTTGTCTCCTTTCCAGAAATTCCTGCTAGCAAAAGAAACAACAAGTTACCTCTTCCTGATTGCAATGAGAAAGCTGTGTGTCCAGTCGAGCCATCATCAGATGATCTTTTTGACCTAATTAGGGAAATTGTCGAGGAACCCATATGTGGCCAACCACCAGTAGTCACGGAATTCTGTCCGCTGTTCCAGGTTTGCCCCAGACAGTGTTTATTAATTTCTTCGATCATCCTTTAGATTCATACTGAACCTAGCGGTTGCTTAGAATGTGCATTCAGGTGGGTAGATTTTGCACACAATGCACCATTTGACAAAGATAATGAAAATGGTGCATTGTTGCAATGTTGTGTTTGACAATATATCTCCTTCCTTTTCTATCTATGTCTGTTGTTGCAAAAACTAAAAGTTATGATAGTTTAGTATTTTTTTAACATTACTAGTACAATACATTTGTTTCAAAAAAAAAAAAAACTAGTACAATACATTGCCTACAATCCAAACAACGCTCCTTATTACTTTTCATGATAGTAACTCGTTCAGAACATATAATTGCTATTTTGTTGTTTGTTTAATTATTGATTGCCTAGCTAATGCGTCATGCGATGTTCAGGTGGATGCTGAAGGAGGAGCAGGGAGCACAGTGGTTAATTCCTCTACAAGAGATTTCACCATCCCCAGTCTCATTGAAGCTTCTTCTGGGAATGGTCAGCATGACAATCAGGCTAGCTTTGACTTTGAACGGTCAGATTTATCCAGGTTGGAACAGCATGAGACACCTGAAGTCACTTCTGCAGTTAACAACCCTGAACGTCTTCTTCTGTTGAGCGAGGGGGATTTCCTGGAAATGGACGATCTACTTGGGCCAGAACCTACGGAGTCTAACCCCGAAAATCCATTGCCAGCTGTTAGTTCCCATGTCGGGGAACCTGCTGAGAATTCACTGTTCGATGGTCTTGACGGATTATCTTCTTTAGAGCTATATCATGATGCTGCCATGTTTCTAAGAGACATGGGACCTCTCGATCAGGATACAATGTCACAATCTCAGGGAAATAACGTGGTTGATGAAATGGGTTACCAGTATCAGCATTCGGCAGTAAACCAGAGTAATTGTGAAGCGCAGCTTCAGTTTGATTACTCTTGGCAACCCGAATATACGATGAATGAAGTAGGCCAGAGCCTGCAAACACAATCATGTAATGGATTCTACTTCAATAATAATCTTCAAGGGGGTGATCTGAAGACCAATGGTGGACAGAATTATGGAGCTAACTCCCTACAAACTTCAGGTACATAGATGAAGTTGAACTCGAAAATCCAATTCACTTTTGTTTTTCCTCCGTGTGCTTCTTCACTGAGCTGGGGTTTCAAATGATATTGTTCTCCTAGCCATTCCTTGGAGTGCTATGGATCAAGGCTTATGCCCTCTGACAATATCGGGAAACCAGAGCCAGATTGTTGAGCTCTTCCCGGACAAGTATTGTCCTTTTGTTGTTATATATTACTATTCAGGGATTTGTATAGAATTACATGGAAGTGACACATAATTTTGTCCATTTTCAGGTATGATTTGTGATTCTATCGAACATTATCCCGGAGTAATTCAGAATCAAGCCGGGAATACTAATAAGGATGATACTTCTGGCTGGTTCTCTTCCGGACTGTGGTCTTTTGTCGACTCAATACCTTTTGAACCTGCATCAGCTGCCGAGAAGCCTCTAGTAAATAAGGCTCTGCTGCAGATGCCAAGCCTAACAAGGTTGAGGATGAACGTAGTAAACCCTAACTTAGAAGTTGCTCAAGCTGGCAATGCTGGCGGTACTGCAAATGTAAGGAGGTCAAGGGCGAACAAAGGTCTGGTGGTGTTGTCGTTGTTGGGAGTCTTAATTGCTGTTTTGTGGGTGTTGATAGGGAACATAAAACTCTTCAGTGGTAGATCAATATCGACATGAATAAACGCGTGGAAAGAGTGTTGTTTAGGGTTAGGTTCGTCTCAGCAGTAAATATTCATCTTCTATGGGGGTGTATGGCTCCAAAAATTTTGAAGGTGCCTTAGGAAGTTGGGGAAGGTACTGCAAAGTTGTAGGGTTGGGTAGGGAAATGAGATGAGATGAATTTAGGTGACCTGAGACCTGGTTCTTATGAATATTGGAATATCAGTAAGAATCGTTTAGTACATGTCTTCCTGAAAGTTTTTACAATGTGTGCATGACTACTTGCAAATTATAACCCTTCCAGGTAGAATAACAAAACCGAGATCGAGTTGTAGTATCGTGATGTACATTGTGTTGCAATCAAATATGCATTTGGTAGAAATTGTTTATGCAGTATTGATTCGTGTACGGTTTCACAAACATTGATAGTGATTTATTGGTGTGGAACATTCAAAGTCGGTTTGAGTTGAGACTAACGCTTAGTCAAAGTCTCAAAGATAAGAGTCAGAGTAAATTGTCATCTGGAGAACATCACTAAATTGATTGTTTGACTGGGCAGCAACCAACCATCTTAGACTGAAGAAAAAAAAAGAATAGCCAAGAAAACAATAGGGTCAAAAGGGTAGCGAGCACGCAGGCAGCTTCTAGGCAATTGCCAAAAACAATCATGAAATGGATTCTGCAGCAGCTGCTCCAGCTTAACTTTACAATGACAACGACAGAAGGAAAGAGCAGTTTGACTGAACGACGGAACTCCCCCATTGCCGCTTTCACCTTCGTTTTCCACGTCCCTGGACAACCTGTCCTGTTTCGAGGTTGTAGGTGAGCAAATAGATAGATACTGTGGAGGCGACTGGTCGTATTGAGGTGTTAAGAGACGGCTGCACAGGATCACGTTAGTTGTGCGATGCCTTAGGTCTGGGTGTATAAGATCATTTGTCACAGTGGCAGAGAAGCTTAAGGAACTCCCAACACGAGGGAGTTTTATCTAGAGGGTTCAGATTCTGAGGTGAGGCTTTCCAGTTCGTCGATGATAGCTTCATGGCAGAAGATATATTGCTCCTGCGGAACAGAAAAAAGCTCGAGTCAGAAGTTCAAAGTATGCATGATCCACAGCCCAGAGCCCGCACAATCAAAGAACCATCAAATCATCAATCTTTTAGTCGAGCGTAACACTGAACGATCATGTTAGGAAATATATACATCTAGTTGACATTTACCAGGCCAACGGATTCAGCATCCGCGTTGAGCCAGTTGATTGCTGACTCTTGATGATTACGAATGTGTTTCGGATGAGTTATCTATGCTTCTATTGTGCCTAGTTATCAGTGAGAGCCTCTCCATAAGTAGGCACTTCCCTTGATGATTACAACCCAATGGAATTTCAATGCTAGATGTATTAATTGGCTTTTTATTCTTGTACTTTGTATCTGCTTTTCATTTCTCCTCTACATTTCTCCCATTCTTTTTCCAAGTTTAAACTGCCTTCTCTTGCCTACTTTTTACTTTATTTACTAGTTAAATTACAAGGTCTATGTAGGACACAAAACAAAGCAGTGTTGATTCATAATCATGTAAACCAAAACTTATATTCGGATGAGGACTATACCATGGTTTGAACCATCCCAATGCGTTGGGACCTAAACACTGATACGGTATTAGCAAGATCAGTTGCAGACTTGTCTCCAGCAATTATTCTCTGGATTGTATTTTGGATTGTGCAGTATGTGCCTGTTCTACCAATACCTGCACTGAAGCATGAGAAACACATCAAATGTTTAGTATGGATCAAGAGTTCATTAGACTCAGCAGGGGGAAGCGACGGAACATGATTACATGAAACAAACTGACATGAAAATAGAAAGATTGATGGGATGAACCTGCAGTGAACAACTATTGGGCCAAGTTGAGGAGGCACGTGGTATAATCTTCTGAAAATTTCACGCACTGCAGTTGTATCCTTGGGAACTCCATGGTCTGGCCATTCAGGATACTGAATGTGTAAAACTGATATGGGTGGTTCCTCTGACTGCCAATTAGATGATAGTCATGTTAGATAACTGAGGCCCTTTCCCTCAATAATAAGTTAAGGAACACAATTATACAACACCTATGGACGAGAAAGCACCCACAAACCATGGAATGTAAATTGAGTCCCTAACAATGTTTTCTTTCCTTCTAAACATTCTTTCCTACACCAACCAACTTGCTACTTAAAAACTGCAACCTAAAAGGTCGTCACTCTGTCATATTATCCACAGATTTATCCACAAACTTGCCCAGGTCAGCTAATCATTCGTTTCTTAAAAATCCATCTTTTCTCAGCTTATCCACAAAACCACCTCTCAAGTGCCATGACCCTACAGTTTATGAAGGACTAAACCTAAATTACATTTTGATGTAAAAGGCTAAAACCCATCTCCAAGGGCAGAACGGATTGAAGCAAACTGCCTAGTGCTGAGCAAGATAACGCCAAAAAGGAAAAAGACGCCACACTTTTTTAGAACCTGTTTGTGCAATGAAAATACACATGAATCAAACTTCTGCAATGTCCTCAACAGTCCGAGTTACCTTACAGAAAAGAAGTAAAGAAGTACTTGCAGAACTGGAAATCCTTGTTATTCATTGAACCATCGCAGAGAATTTAAAACAGAATATATCCAGAAAAAACTTACCACTTTATCACCAACTTCTAAGTTTCGCAACACTAATGAGGTTGCAGTATTACAAGTCCACCTCGTCATGAGGCAAACATTTCCAATGTCTCTAGGACCATCTTCTGCTTGAAAGTAATCTCCACATTTAGCAGTCTGGTAGATGAAATCAAATAAATGATCAACACGGTAATTAATGAAGTGAAACTAGGAAGTACAATGCATAACTACTCAGCCTGTCCTCTCTAGTGATTTACATCAGTTATTTGATGGGCACATCTGTGTTTCTAAGGAGTTCATGCGTAGGCATATCTATCTAGACAGACAGAGATACATAGACGTTGAGGTTGAAATAAGATAGAAACTGAACGGGTTTGCAACAGATGTCTCTCAACAGAGAATGCAGGAACACGTATTAGGTACTTATACATTCAGCAACAGTTTCAACATAGATTGAGTTCCATGTTGAAGAGTGAAGACTATCAAGAGCCAGACAACTAACTCAGTAAAACCAAAGAACCACACGTTGAAACATTTGATACAAGTCTGGACAAACTTCACATTATACAGCTCAAGTACTGCATCTTATCTGAAATTCTTGAAAAATACACCATAGAGTAAATGCCACTACCTTCAAATTTACAATGCCAAGTGGTGAATTACCTTGTAATTGTCCACCAAACGAGTCAACATCACAATAGCAGGGCAATTATACTGAATCACCATTGCCCAGAAGTCCTCATAAGTGTGTGATAGTGGTCCCTGAGTGGCTATAAATCGTGAAACAGTTTCAGAAGTAGCTGCCTGCATAAGAGATAAGCTTTATTTAGGATTCACTTGAAACATCAAAGCAAAAAGAAAACAAACATATCAGAGGGGAATGAGCAACCCTACCTCTATGAAGCTTGCATTGACGTATCCCTTGGCTTCTGGTCTATAGTCTTTGCAAGCATCAAGAACAACCCTGTTTTGGTCAACTGAAATCAACCGAAAACACAACAATTCATCAAATTCATCGGAGTGTAACCTTACTAATACAAGCTTAAGTCAACAGATATAATAAAGTTCCAAACAGTTGCTTTTACATGGTATGACATCCATATAACGATTCTTCTCCGAGTTGGCATTGTTAAGAGCCACCTTGCAGCTTCTGGCCACTTGGGATGCCGTCATCCTATTTGCCTAAATTAACAAGAAAGTAAACTTGAGTTCAACAGATAGGGAAGCTATCTAGCCCGGATAGCCAAAGGATCGGAAGATCTAGAGTCTCTAAAAACACTACCCTCGTTTCCAACTAATCTCAGGACCGAGCTTCCTAGTCAGATAAGCATCAAATCTAAGGATGTCATCCACGATTGAAGCATTTCTGCTGCTCCTTAGCTAGTTCTCAAATCCACCAAGAAGCACCAGAGATTTCCGAAAACCTATACTGGAATTCCAGAGAAAACGCCTATAGAAACAAATCTTTCTTGTATGCATTCACTGACTAACTAAACGCCGCGATCTACAATGGCGTACCCGAAAATCCAAACATCACGGAAGCTCGAGTCACAAAAATCCAGAATCGAACTACTCAGAAATTATCAATTGAGAGAAGATCGTAATCTAGAACCTGCAAATGAGAGAACTCTTGAGCAATCCGCTGCGGGGTTCGGAGCTTCTGTCTGAGAATTTGGAGCGCCTCAGAGCAGTAGCTGCGCTGCTCTGGAGTGAGAGTAGGAAGAGGCGGAGGATCGGGCGAGAAGTGGAAACGACTGCTTGCAGAAGGAGCAACATCGGCCGGTGAAGGAGTAATGCCGGCGGAGGAAGATGCCATGGCCGATTTCCGGTGGCGACGGCGGGAACGAGCCCGGGCGGAGATGAGATTCCCCAGTTGTGGATTCTCTCGTGTTTTCTCGCGTTGTTTTTGGTTTTTTCCGGTGGAAGTGTTTTATTGGTCCGTCACCGCTGATTTGGCGGTTGTGGGCTGTGGCGCCTAGCTGTCGCCTGTCGGTATGTTCCAAGGTTAGCAAACCGGTTTATACCCGGTTTAGCAAGTGGTATGTCAAGTCGTACAACCAGTTCAAAGCGGTTTATGTTGATTTAACAAAATTGGTAGAAATATGAAAATTTATTCACATAAAATGAAAATAAACATGTATTACATGTATTTGAAAGAATCTACTTACAATCTACATTAATATTTCAATAAAACACAATATTTAACGTCAACACCCAAAATTTTATACTTGAATCCAACTACTAATATCACCATTTAACATTCAAATTCATGAAATAATCACATCATCTTTTAAGTTCCAAGTTCATTAAATAAATTAATTTTTTTATTAAATTAACTAAAATGACATCATTTTGTTATAGACATAAATCGATCATATCAGTGATATTCCAGCCGTTGTTATGATCATTAACGATTGTACCAGGTACTACCGCCAGTCATTCCATCGACGTGACAACAATAATATGTTCTCTCTCATTTTTCATCTTCATTTAGACTACTGGTTACTTAATTTTGGTGATAGTTAAATTGATTAATAAAATATAACTGTATTGTGATTCATTCCATTTGACTTTATGATAATTATTATAACATTAAATAGATTATATTACTTTTTTATATGAAATATTACATCTATATTTGTTCTAAAATCTCTCATTTTCACCATATACCAGAATTGTCTACTCTCTCTACAAACATTTCATCAATACACAATAACAATACATATCTACAATAATACTGCTGAATATAACAAACAAAATACATTTCCTCATGTATATATACTTGAAACAACGTTTCCCAAAGCTTGAAGTCAGCAGCTCAAGCATCCGAATGCAGAAGCGATGAAGAAGCCCGTTCCAGATCCCCACCAGAAGCCACCGGCGAAGAAGAAGCTCCTCCGACGGCTGAAGTGTTGTTCGACGAAGCCAAAGAAGGAGCAGGAGCTGAAGTAGGAGCAAAAGTAGACAGAGCACTGGCATTGCTGCTCATGGTCATGCTCGTCCCGCTCATCGATCCCTCGGTCACCACTCGAGGCACCGGGGGACGTTCAAACTCCGTGATCCCTTCCAGCATCTGCACAACCTTCCCCATCGTCGGCCTCTGAGACGGTTGCTCCTGGATGCACCAGAACCCAACTCCGATCAGCCTCGTTATCTGCTCCATGTCCAGATCATCGCCATCAGCTGATAGCAATCGTCTGTCGACAATTGCCCTCACATTGTCCTTCTCGAACTCCTCGTATGCCCACACGGTGAACTTCTTCATGTTGGTTTGTTCAGACACCTCGAAGTTCCTCCTCCCGCTAACTGTCTCGAGCAACACCATCCCGTAGCTGTAGACATCCGACTTCGAAGTTATGGGGAGATTCGCTAGCCATTCTGGGGCGAGATAGCCACGTGTCCCTCTCACGCTCTTTAGCGTTCTGTATCGATGATCCTTCGGGTTTATGAGCTTTGCAAGGCCAAAGTCAGAAACTTTAGCATTGAAATTGTCGTCTAACAGGATATTCTCAGGTTTGATATCGCAGTGCACGATGCAGTCTCGACATTCCTCGTGAAGATATGTGATCCCTCTTGCGGTTCCTAGGGCTATATTGAACCTACAGCCCCAGTTCAAAAACTTACCAGACTGGTCTTCTGTGGAGAAAAGGAAGCTGTCAAGGGAGCTGTTTTTCATGAACTCATAGACCAGAAGCCTGTGGCGCCCTTCAGAGCAGAAGCCGATTAATCTCACTAGGTTCAAGTGGTGAGTGCTGCTTATGGTAGCCACTTCCATTCTGAACTGCCTTTCCCCTTGTTCAATTCCCTCGAGCTGCTTCACTGCAACTACAGTTTTATTTGCAAGAACGCCTTTGTAGACTGCGCCAAACCCTCCCGCTCCAAGCTTCTCCTTAAACCCGTTAGTAGATCGCTGAAGCTCTTTGTAGGAGAACTGAACCGGTGCACCGGAGGCATACTCCAGAAGTGCATACTGAGCTGATAGAGAACCGAAAGTGGGACTGTTCCTGCAGCACCACCACCATAAACCAGCCTCCGCTGCTATCAGACCAACAAGGGAGGAAAGAACTACAGCTGCAACTATCCAACCTTTCATCTTCCACCCTTTCCTCTGTCCCACAACCTCAATTTGGTCTGTAGGGTTTGGTTGAACCGGACCACAGACCTTCACGTACGAAGTACTTGGAAGGGATGGATTCTGGTACCCACTAACGAATTCCGACGTCTTCAAATAACACAAACCAGTTCCATCTGCTAATGAAGTTGAAGCAAGGCATGAGCCACTGACAAGGCAATTCAATCTGCAAGCAGATATACCGACCCAGAACACCTGTGAGGAGAGCTCGGGTTGGTACGTTAAGAACCTAGCATGATCCAGCTCGAGCATCGTCGCACTCCCTGGACAATCCTGAATCTCTACTTTCCTTCTACAACCCTTCCTGCTATCGTTCGGATCAACGGGTTCGAAGTTCTGGGACGGGCAGCCACAAACGGGGTTCGAGCTAGTGACATTGTAGCTACAAATCCCCATGTTACCACAGTAGCCAAAGACTTGACACTGATCGGTCAAAGCTGCCCATCTCATGGTTGTAGTTCCACTACCTCTAGCAGAGCTATAAATTCGCAAATTCCCATCACTATCTAGCTTCAAGAACCTAAGAATGTCACTACCTTCAGCATAATCACTACTGTAAGCAACTATGTAAGGACTCCTCAAAGTAGGATCGGAAATCGCTGCAACTCCAATTGGCTGTAACCCTAGAATCGGCGAAGTTAAATTGGAATCGACGGAGGAATTCAAACCTTGGTTCCAGTAAGTTATGCTGCCGTTCCAAGTTAATGTGAGGTTTCCAGTATTGAGGAGGCGGAACGAGTACACACCGGAGACCAAGGTATGTTCGGAGGTGAAGTTCTGCGCCGGAACGACGGTGTCCGTCGGGTTGGCGAAGCTTGACCAAACGGGTCGGGACCCGTTTCGGAGCACCAAATTGCCCGAATCGTCGATCGAGGCAGTGCTCGCGCCAAGCCGAGCCGTGTTGGAATCCCAGACGGTGGAGCCGGAGCCGTTGACTAGCAGGAGACTCCCGGCGGGAGTGAAGCGGAAGGCCCCGCCGGAGTCGACGACGGCGGAGGCGCCGCCAGCTGTCCAGATAGGTACTCCGCCGTTGTAGTTGACGCCGGCGAGGAAGGAGTTGGGTCCGACTTGAGTGAACCCGACGGAGAAGGTGCCGTTCGGGGAGGCCCAAGTCCGGTTGAGCTCGGCGGCGGAGAGGGAGGATCCCGGCGAGATTTGCGCCGCCGTGAAGGTGATCGAGAGGGAAAGAAGAAACGGGAGGAAGAAGAGAGATCGGAAGTTCATTTTTTCCCCCCTCGATCTCTCTGTGGCTGTTTGTTTTTGCTGGGTTTTAGAGAGACAACGAATTGTGAAAGACAAAAATTGAAAGTTAGATTATAAAAATAATTATAAATATTTAAAACGAAAATGGAAACAGTGAAGGGAAGACTTTGAAAAGTCAAAAGTGGGACTTGGCTCAATATTTTTTGGGCATTTTCCCATTCCACTCTACAATTTTTTTTTACCTTTCTTATTCTTTATTTATACCAATTAAATTTCGATGAATATTGTAAATCTCACGACTTACAAAGAGTTAATTAGATTATACACTAAAAAGATTTAATTAGATTACAAAGAGTTAATTAAATTACAATACTTGATGTAACTATGACTTAGTATAAGTCTATTATTATTAGTCTAATTAACTAAGTCACTCCAAGATTGTTTCTTTCAAATAATTGACCAGGAAAACTAAGAAATGTCGTCTTGCCCGTGATTTAGGACAAAGAAGGCCAATTGACTGACGCCTATTTGCGTAACCAAAGACGTCTTGTTTGCACTCGGGAAATAATTTCAAGGCTTTGGAGAATTACTTCTATGCTACCTGTACTTTCACATTTCAGCCATTCCGCCCCCTTAAGTTGGGGATGTTGAAAATTTGGCCAAAATGGAGGAACATTGTAAGGTCCTTTATTCCAGCATATGATGACACATCTGCTATTTTCCACCAGATGCTCTACTCCTTCACTCACCCATATAAGGTCTCTCCAGTCCCACGCTAGCCATATCAGACGGATCCGGTTACGACCCTCGTCGTGTCTATTTGAGTGAGGATGTCCCGCACGTTTCACGATTCAAGGTCATTGAACGCATAGGATAATAATCATCTGCAGAACTGCCGCTAAGTGCATTAAGGGATTGCGAAAGCGAAATGTGCAATCCAACATTCATGGATCATGCCAAGACAGATGTCTTGTATTGCTGGAAATCATTGGACTGGATTGAGATAATAATCATGCATAGTGCATTGCTTTCAATACAATCTGCCCCAGTTTCTTCTGAGGCTCTCTTAGAGTGTTACTTGCATTACAAGTTAATCTTGAAAGGCTTTTACAACAAAAAAAAAGTTAGTAACCAACTAACCATAGTTCATGGTATAGCTATAAGCCCTCCTTTCAGTAAAAAAAATCAAACAGTAAAGAAATTTCCCCTCAACTCCCATGAATTTTGCTTAAAAAGTTGCTACCATCAATGGGGCTGGTTGGGTGGTTCACTTGCATTAACTTCACAAACACAATCTAACATCTACACTATGCATTTTACACCGGCTTCAGTGAATATAAGAAAAATGGCTAAGAATGATGACTAACCAGATGAACAAGCCCGGGAAATAACCCGGAATTATTAAGAGGAAGATTCATTGCTGTTGTTGTCCTTCCTTGATTCAGATGCTTTCTTCATCGAACCCACAGAGCTCGCAGGGATCACAAGGCTTCTTCTCCCTGCACCAGTTATCGGGGACACTCGGGAAGTGGTTCGATATGAACTTCCGAAACCTCTTCTTGTACTCCCTGGGGGAGATTACCGTCGGCTGCACGTTCTTGGGGACCACGAGGGAGGACTTGACCCACGTCTCCAGTTGCTTGTCCAATGTGTACTGTCTGAGGTAGTCGATGATCCCACACACGAGTTCTTGGCGTTGCACATCTACCCCGACGAATAAAGAGTAGTCCATCACATTGATCGACTGCAACAGAGAGAGCACACAAAACATCAAAATGATATAGATCGGATTGATTGCGCCATACAATGCACAATGAGACGTTTCGTGTTCAAAAAGCAATAGCTCACATTGAGGAATATGGTGTCATTCCAAACCGCACGTTCCAGGTAACGTTTCGCCGTGGTGCTGACATAGAGAGGAGAGGAGTTCATGTCGTCGACAAAGTTCTGATCCAACAGAACTTCGCCGGGGTCATTGATGACTGCAGTGTACCTTGCGTGCAGGGCGCCTTTTAGATCATATTGACGAGTAATGTCTCGGCCGAAAGTTAGGTTCTCCATCACCATCAAATCGTTCCTCATCTCTTTCCCACCTTTTGGAGGCCGAACAATCACCTGCATAAGCAAACATTAGGGCATGGTTGTTTGCAGTACTGCAATTTAGGTCAGTAGATGATTCGCTGAGACCATGTTTGATCTGATCGGTTATTTATTCTAGCAAAGGCTTAAACAAACACACCCCAACAAAGCACGAGATATTAGAGAATGTAAGCTAGAAAATAGTCAAAAGGGTGGAATCAATGTACAAACCTGATAAATACCAAGAACTTTTGCCAGACATGTCTGGTTCCCCAACTCAAACGACTCATTCATGTACTTGAAATACTCTGGACCAAACTTCACGAAAGAGTCGAACTCTGTCTTCTTAATCTCCTTGATAATGAACCTGTCATCCAGTGTTTTGGCAAAAAAGCATTTGCTTTTGCCACCTTTAGCTTCCCAGTTCTTGCAGCGACTAAGAGAAGCAATGAAATCAAGTTCCGAAGGACAGCAGTGATTCCTAAGTTCACGGAACTCCTTATCATACACACAAACCACTGAATATCTGCCCTTTCCAAGGGTGTTTGCCACCCCTAAAGACACTTCAGGGCTAAGAGTCTCGGGAGGGTCTGTAGAATCCAACAAATTCAGCCCGTTAAAGCTGGAGAAGACAGACTCTTCGGAAGAAATGCTGACGACGGACTGGATTATTTCAGAATCAGAACCACCAGATGACCAATGTGATAAAATATCATTAATTTTTCCCTCGTCATTGAGAAACTCTGATGTGAAAGGAAGATCTTTCAAACATGCAAGTGCACAAGCAATGATGCTGGAGAGCTCGCCATCATAGTCTCTCACAATGTCATTTCCATTTCCAAGAGGTATGTGGAGCCTTGACCCTTCTTCAGTGATCAGTTGATAGGCGGAAGGCACGTTTTCCAGAGTGTACCCGTTATTAATAGGCTTGAACTTTGGTGTGAACCCTCTCTGAAGATCCTCCATGTAAATCTCCAAAATCTCTGGAAATGGCTTCCAGAACCATCCATTCGAGTTTTCCAAGGATGATACCTGAGATTGCATAGACATCACACGCTTCAATGCATTTCCATCTCCCGATGCAATTGGTACATCTCTTTCGACTTGTATAACGCCAGACAAAGTCAAGTCATTAGCTTGACTATGACTTAGAGTCAATTTCACTCTATCATGATCCTGATCAACGGGAGATGAGCTCGCGGAATTGTGGTTTTCGTTGGGAAATCCATCCACTGGACCTTCGACTGGGATGTCTTTGATTGGTGATTCATCGTTTCCTTCTGAATATGCACAACTGGTGCCTTCTGAATTCTCTCCATTTATGGCAGCTTTATTGTTGCCATCTGAAATGGTCGTGTTTCCTTCAGTGCTATGTAATGAAGGATCGGGTAGGAGAAGAGAATGCAAACGTCTTTCCCAAATGTATGACTCGAGGAGAAGCTCCCACAACAAGTGATTCAATGAAAGAAGATTGTTCCCAGTCTCGGTTGATTTCCCATGGTTAGCAGCGGCATTGTGAATATTCACCTAAAGATTTCACAGATGTATGACAACCAAATGAGAAACACAAATATTTCACTGAGGCCATTAACCATAAACATTATATCACAGAAAATGAACTTAAAGACCTTTGGAGTATCTCATATGAAGTGACAAAGGAACCCTGAGAGTTTTCAAATCAGATCATGTGTACGATTGAGCTGTTACTTTAAGTAGAAGTAGCTGCAACTTTAGGTGGGACAACTATAAGGTTAACTTCCTTTGTAACTTTAATAAAACGGATATGAATATTCTTACTATTGACTCAAGGTTGAAGGAGGGGGACCAAAAAGGTTGTGCAAAACAAAGTCATGATCAAAGAGTTCAAAACATATTATCCAATTTAAAAGGTAACCAACAATCAGTAGCTAATAACTATTGCTGACATGGACGAGTAGAAAAATATACCGACCTCAAACTCGGACATTTCCTGCTTTAGCATCTCTTCAATATCAGAGAATCCTACCAATGATCCGTGAAGCTTCAGAACAGTACTTCCAAATTGAGACTTTAAATTTTTCAAAGCCTCTGCTAACCCAGAAAAGAGTAATATACCTTTCGAGTACACCTTGCCAAAGTTGAATCAATAAAAGATTAAGATCCCAAAAAAAGAAATTAATAAGACATAAATAAATAACATTGAATAAAGAATTGCAGAAGTTCAAAAGATGCTTACTTCCTCGAATTCGCGTCTCAGACCTTCATGTCTAACTGAATTGTTGAAGTCCAGTTTTTGAGGTGGCAGAGAGATGGTATGGGTTGTCATTTGAGAATATTTGAATAATGCTGCAAATGGACCTAATCTGAAAAGGAATCAAGATTTGTGTTTGAGAATATTTAACGCCATAAGAACAGAAGGATTTAGTGTTGGATAGAGTCTTCATATCAATATGTGTATAGAGACTCCAAATTAGCAAAGATCTCATTTGAACCATTTGTTTCAAAGTTGTCTTTTCTTGCTCGAAGTTTACAAACAGCATATCAGGAAATGAAATCTACTATTCATACCCAAAGAAGTAGAGGAAATCTCTTTCCTGAGAATGGCCACAGCTGGATGAGCTTTTACCAAACGAAGATTGGTCAGAAAAGCTCAGCTCCAAGAATTTCCCGAAAGACAGACTTCGTGCAGCTCCAGAAACCAAGACTCTTTTTGTAGATTTCGAGTCCCCTTTACATGTACCACACCGGCTCCACATCCAAAGCTTTCCTTCTGCCTCCCCAGGCAAAGCTTTCATAAGCCGCTTAACCCTTATAGTAAGCTGCTTATCATGATGCGCATAGTAGTAAAAGTGCACTTCTGGCAATTCTCCGCAAGTGCTACAATGGCTTCTCTGTACAATGAAAAAATGTGTGGTGTCATTTTCAAGTCGAGTGCTAATTATACAGCAGGAAAACAAACTTAATGTATGAATTAGTGTTCAACTAGGCAACCTTTTCAATTATCAGATATAACATCACATAGCCAATATGCTGTGAAGGATTTTTAGTAATGTAAAACCTATAGATGTGACAATAAACTACACGATTCTAGTAGAAGCAGAGAAATATTTCCAAACCTGATTGAGCAAATTTACACGAAGAAACTTCCCCAGGGGAGCATCGAAATTCTTGTAGAACATGATGTGAGAGAAGTGATTATGTTCACACATTGAGCCTCTTAAAGCATTTCGGCGAGACATCAGTACCAATATACTTTGAGAATCCAATACTGGATTCACATTACCTTCACTTTTTAATTCTTCCTGGCTCTCAGCATCTTTTACACCATCTAGACTATCAGCTGATAGCTCTTTGTCAAAACTACCATTAGGTTCCCCATCACATTGGACAGTAGCATCCACTGGAACGCCTTCTGTAACCTGACCAATATCTTCCTTCCTTTGGAACCCAAGATAATTAAAAAGTGACTGGTATGGGTCTGAAGGTGGAACAGAACCTATTACTCTCTTTAGTGAGGCAGAAAGAGAGGAAAAGCCAGTAAATATTGCAGGGGAATTATATCGAACGTAAGGAAATCTGGGAGTTGGTTCTGATCCCACATTCGAATCACGAAAAGCTTCTACTACATTATCTCCACTATTAATGGGAATATCAATGGTAGGAGGTGCAGAATCACCTGATGTCACCTCTTCTACTGGGTAAATGCCTGAATCACCAACCCCCAACTGAGAATGCTGCTGATTTATATTTGAAGTCTCAGCTGCTGCTTCGGGAAATGGTATGAAAGTGGAGAACATTCCCTTCCGGTCAATGATGAATGAGGTCTCGAGAATCATGTGATATGCCCAGATAACGGCTATCTGCACCACATGCTTAATCCTCTTCAATTCATCACTATGACTCCCTTTCAACAAAATCTGGAACATAAAAATGCATGTCAAATAATTAAAAACACTTAAATGGCTACAGAAACTGCTAACTATGAAGCATGGTTACTAAAGTGAAATCACTACGCGGTAAGTTCACTGGCATAAAATAAAGATGGAAGAGTTCAGATTTAGCATCTTACTGTGCAGCCCAGACGAGTAGGACAATCCTCGATGAACATCAGAGTCTTATTCGGTTTCTTTTCCCCATCACCAACAGTAGCATATTCCTCCACAAACTTTTCAACATGAAAGGATTTGCAATGCTTTAGCTTTTGAGTTGCTATCAAAGCATCTGATGATAGGATTGGTGAACCAGTACAGCGAGCAATTCTTTCGAGGCGGTGAAGCTTCATGTCATAGATTAATGTAATTCCTTTTGCAAGGACAGACTCTTGGATATCACGAGAAACAGATTTCTCTACCAGAACCACATTTGGTTCACACATTTCAATCGAATCAATAACTGACTTCAGATTGTCCTTTTCCTGTTTGAAAGAAAGATAGGAATAACCACTAGTAAAATTCCTCAAAAAGAAGAAAAAAATGAACCATCTTAAACGAGAGCGAGAGAGAGAGAGAGAGGGAAGAGTGCTTCATTTCTCTAGACCTGATCCATTGTGTTAAATGATGACAGCCCACTTTCAGATTCCCCAAGCACACCCCTGATCAGCAGCAAACTTGGTTTCTTGTACTCAGTAGGCATGTGCTTATGCGCAGCATGCTTCTTAAAGATCAATCCATTGAAAACTTGACTGCCAAAAGTTCAAATATCAAAAGTTCAGTATCCTGTCAAGTGCCAGCTCAAGTATTCTGATGGAGTGGAGCAAATGACTAACTCAGATCGTTCCTGGTTAGCTATGAAAACAACTGAAAAGTACTACAACAATCAGGCAATACAGCCAAAATTCTTGTATAAAAATCTACCTTTCATTAGGATAACCAGTGGCAACGCACTTTACTTTCACATAGCCATCTGGATCCATAGCCTTCCCTTCGATGGCATCAGGCTTTAAAGCTGAGGCAGCTTCCCATGATAAGGAAGTCACTATTTCTACCCAATTATTCATCTCATTGCCCATAAGGTCAACACCTGCTGTATTTAGGAGCTGCTTAACTAGAGACTTAAACTTCCCATTTATCACTTCTTCCATCGCTTTTTGCTTCTCTTCTTTCAACCTGTAGCTCCCAATGCTGGCCTCTGAAGTTAAAGATCCCGGCTGACCCCATTTCATGCCATCATCACATTCATCTTCATCGTCATCATCATTCAGGGGAAAACTAGCCTCAACATCATCCAAAGGGTCCTCAGGTTCGGGGGCCTCCCACTCTTGTGGATCAATTTCATCAACCAGACACTGAGCAATCTCATTGCAGGATTTGGAATTATTTTCAGTGAGATTGTCTCCAATTTCATGAGAATTACTCATTTCCATGATTTCAACATCTCTCGCTATGTCTCTATGGATGCTGCTTCTAATTCTATGCAACAGGTCACCGCATACAGGGGCTTGCAGCTTTTCCTTAGAAAGTTGCCTACTCAGCCCATAACCGACACAGTCCCTAGAACAGTCTAAAGTGCCTTCCTGCTCATTTCCCCTGATACCAACAACAATTAAAACAAATGTTGAGACTTCAAAGAAAAACATTTCTATCAACAACAAAAAATGGATGACCATTATACATACCGATCATGTGAATTCATATCAACAGAAAAATCACCTGCAAGGATGGAAGACAGAATAAAATATACAGATTGATGCTTGTTTGAAAATTACATCAATGAAATTCAAGAGGGAAGGGAGGAAGCCTTTTACTGCTGGTAGACAATGATCGATCATTGAAAGACAATGAGGATGGTGAACTCGTCATTGTCATTACACGGCAAAAACTATCCTGGTTCCCCGACATAGTCTACAAGACCATCTTGGCTCCAGAACATTTACACCAAGACAATTTCCTTTCTCTAATTCCCTTTCTCCTCCTTCAACCTTCAGATTTTCTTCACCACAATAGTGGCACATGCCATGCTTTCAATCAGATCCAAGCAGATTCATTACAGGCGGCCTGGTTGCAAAGAAGCACGAGATAGATCAAATGTTTGGTTTTAACCAAATTGCAGAAATATAGAAACAAATAACATTAGATGTTAACTAAGAGACTAATTAATAAGAAATAGGAAGAGAGAAAGAGTTTCACTTGGCAGAATCACTGAAAAATGTCATCAAGGTTGCCTACAGAGTTAGAAGTATAATCCAAACTTACATGTAAAAGCCCTTTAGAGGCTCAAACTGCAGAGATTCTTGGATTGGAAGTTAGGGAGAAAACACGATGGGGAAAGATCAAATAGATGTAACCAATGAACAGACACGGAAACTCAGCTATATCCTCATATTGGAAGTGGAGAAAACAATGAGGAAAGGTTAAAATAAAGACCGGTAATGCCCACAGGTCTCAAAGTAAGGGGGATCAGATGTTAAACCAGACGGCAGAACCTTTTCATTTCAAAACAAAATACAACCAAACAAACGAACAGTGTCTCTATCTAGACTGCCTTGTCAAGTCAAATTCTACCCTACAAAACACAAGATCAATTGGATTAATCCCTATATTAAAACTGCCAACTAAACTCCAACCTGCATCTCTGTAGAACTCCTGAAATGATCCTGCTACTCCCAGTTAAAAACCCAGCAGGAAATCCACAGTTGGAAGAAGACCCAGAAAGGAGAAAGAAACAAAGTAACATACTTGCGTGACTTTGTGAAGTTTCCTTTGGGAATCTCATCGACTAGCAACAGGGTTCAAACTAGGAAACTCCATAATCAATCAAAGGGGAGTGGCTAATTAAACATAAAAGATGGGAAAAGCATAACTTACTGTAAAAGCAATGCAAAGGGACAAAGATAGCATGGGCTCGTCGTATGAGATTGCTTGCTGCTGCAACATCCACATCAAGGAATTCTTAGTCTTTACGAGCAGAAAACTCATCAATAATTACAGCGGGGACTGGAAGATTGGAAGAGTAAAGGAGGAAGTGTTTTTTCTTCTTCTGCTGTTTCCAGCAAAGAGGAGATGGGAGTCCAGAGAAGTCTCAACAAAAGCGAGACAGTAGAGAATTTGGGAGGGAGAAATTGGAAGGAAAAGAATGAAGAGAGAAGACCGGCAAGAATGAGACAGCAATAGAGGGAAATGGACTGGATGTCTTATTGGCCCACTTTCTTTTCAAACTGGGGAGCCCAAAAACCCATTTTCAAAACAAATGTATGGTATGGATCAGGAATGTATTATTGGGCCCGTCGGATTGGATATCTAAGGAGAGTGATTTTGACACAATTTCATGTTTGGGAAGATGATAGATTTTCGGAGTAAAGATTTCGAGAACCATGTGGATTTTTTTTTTTTAAATAAGGGTTAATACCCTAGTTTGGCCTGAAGTTTAGAGTAAGAATTAGTTTTGGTCCGATTTTTTGAATAAGACAGTTATGACCTACTTTTCAAATTATTGGACAAATTTGTCTCAAAATGTAAGTTGACCGTTAGTCTTGACGGTCAAACATTTAATCCGTCAGTGACTCAACATTCGTCGCTAAGGTGGCATCGACATGGCTTCCACATCATATCCACATAATTTATTTATGCTGAGAATTCTAAAAATATAAATAAAATAAAAATAAAACTTTAGAAACAAAGATGAGATTTTCCTCTGGAACCCTACCGCCGCTTCTTAATCCCTCTCCTCCGTGACTCCTGAGTCCTTCCTCTCTCCGCCACTTTCTTCGTCCCCGTCGACGACTCCCTCGTTGCCGCTCCTGGCGACACTGCCTTCATCATCCCAATCACCTTCTCTTACCTCATCGTCCCTCAACGACTTGCCCTCGCCGATCTCCGCCAGTTCAAACCTCTCTCTCTTTCATCAGAAAAGCAGAAGCGAGCTCTGCCTTTCCGACCCCGGCAGGCTATTCCGCTGATTTGAACACTTTCAGAAATCCAGAAGATCTACCAAACCCTCCGTCGCTGCTGTAACCTAATCGCCATTCAACTCTCTCCGATGAGCCTGTCGCCTCTCCTATTCAATCCCATCGCCCTTCAACTTTCTCATTCGCCGATTTTTGCTTCCTCTGCACCAGATCTGAGTTGAAATAGGGCGGTAGCTCTATCTGGGTTCCTTGACTCGGCGATTGGATCTCCAGGTCATGATGGTGGCGATATCAAGTTTGTTTAGGGCTCGATTATCGACTAGAGAGAGGGAGGAGGTGAGTGGCGAAGGCGCCGGCGAGGCCATCGAGAGAGGGAGGAGGTGGGTGGCGAAGGGCACCATATGTCACGGCGGAGGCGAGTGGGTTTTGGGTTTTGACAATTTTGGATTTGCCCGAAGAGGAGAGTGGAAAAACCAAAAAGGTCTTTGGGAATTTTTATATATAATTAATTAGCTCTAATTTTTATAATTTAATAAATGATAGACGTGTACGATCCTAGTCAGCACTAGGGTTGGCAACGGGGCGGATCGGGGACGGATTCGTACCATCCGTTCCCCGTCCGTGAACAGTGTCGGGTTTCCCCGACCCCGTCCCCGGCCATTCAACGGGGCCAAATTTGATACCGTCACCGTGAAGCAACGGATTCGGGGAATCCACGGGTCCCCATTACCCGCTACAAACCCTAAATAATTGACATATTGAAACAATAAAATAACTGGAAAAACATAATTCAGTTCAAATTCAAAGTTGAGCAGTGCTCAAAAGCAGCTTAACATAAAGCCTATAAGGCTGCAACCGACCCACCACCCAGAACTCTGAATTTTCAAGAGTTCCTCAATTGTTCATGAGTTCATCAACTGTCTAATAGTCATAAGTAGCAAAAAAAAAAAAACAAGTAAAGCACTCTCAAACTCAAACTCTCAAAGGCAGTAAGCCACACACCAATCCATTGTTCAAATTTGGAACAAATAAAGCACACTCAAACTCTCAAAGGCAGTAAGCCAAACTCTCAAAGGCACCAGCAAGGCAGCAAGTCAGCAACCAGATTTGAAGAACAGAAGCAGTCAAGCAGCACATGACAAATTGACATTCATTCCCTGCAAGAAAACAAAAATATGAAGGAACATATACAAGCTTACAATAAAGGAGAAAAGTCTGTTTGAATGTATTATATTATATACCTTCTCTTCTGAGGTTCCAATAATCAGTCATCAAAGGAGAATGGTGAATCCAGATTCAGAAGTTCATGGACTGCAATCAATATAAAAAAAAACTTTGTTCACTTATGCAGTTCATAAATCATAAGTTACCAACTAAAAACCAACTAACTTACCCCCATTTTCCTGATCTTCTACACTTGAATCGTGAACTGACAGCCCAGTAAACAGTCCATCCATTGCCTCCACAGCAGCAGCAGCCCTCTGATTCTGCATAAATAGAACAAACTCACTCAGTCACTTGTTTAAATGAACCAAAAGCTACTACTAAGACTAAACTCGAAGGTATTGCATGTTACCTCTTAGCCAGGCTTCCCTAACCCAGCTACGACTGCACAACATAGCCTCCACAGTAGAATAGTCGAGCCTGCTCCTGTGGGGGTCTAACAACCTCCCACCAGAGCCGAAAGCACTCTCGGAAGCAACTGATGTTATTGGTATAGCCAAAAAGTCCCTTGCAATTGCTTGCAAAGTAGGATACTTAAGGCCATTCAACTTCCACCACATCAAGAGATCAAATTCAGCAGATGGATCACGAGGAATAAGTTCCTCAGCAAGATAATGGTCCAACTCAGTAGTAATCAGAGTTGTTTTGCTCTTTTTCCTCTGACTAACAAACAACTCGAAATCAAGATCAGTTGCTGAAACAGAGGCATTTGCATTTCCAATCGGTTCATTGGCAGAAGAACCAGATTTCTTTTCAGCCTTGGTTTGATAATCATTAATCAAATCACAAATCAGCTGTTTTAGATCCTTAGCCACCAAGTAAGTATCAGAGCTGCCAAACTTAGCAGCATAATACTCAATGACATGCATTTTGTACCTAGGATTCAGAACCACTGTAACTGCCAGAACAAGATGTATATCATCCCAATACTTTGTGAATTTCAACCACATATTTCCAGCCATGGCAGAAATAACAGGATTAAGATCAGCACACCAGTCACTCAATTTCAATCTCAGATCACAGACCTTAGAGAAAAACAGATTGGCAGTGGGGTACTTGGTGCCAGAAAATAATGCAGTCATCTCACTGAAAATGAGCATTTTATCAATCACAATAGCAGCAAAATCCCAGTGCTCATTAGTAGGAGCTGATGTGTATTGACTATCCATCTGTCTTAAACGAAAAAAGACATCTCTGTACAGAAGAGCAATAGAGAGCATATCATAGGTAGAATTCCACCTTGTTGGACAATCAAGCACAAATTTTTTCCCAACAGCCAACTTAAGCTGTTTAACAGCTTCATTGAAAGTCTGGACCCTCTTAGGTGTGGATGTCCAATACACCACACTCTCCCTAATCAAATGGATTCCATCCTTTATCACATCCAAACCATCTTTCACAATAAGATTCAGTATATGAGCAGAACACCTCATATGAAGCAGTCTACCATCCATCAACAAGTTATTTAAAACAAGTTTATTCTTAAGGTGAGCAATCATGGAATCATTAGTGGAGCAGTTGTCCAAGGTGATTGCAGACAACTTTCCATCAATGTTCCAATTCAGAAGACATTGAAACAGTTTTCTTGCAAGCCTCTCACTCGTATGAGGGGTAGGGACATACAAAAACTTTAGCATTGAGTTTCTTAGCTTCCAAGTATTATCAATAAAGTGAGCTGTGACTGCCATATAACCCCTCTTCTGGTTTGGGGCAGTCCATAAATCAGTGGTCACAACAATTCTACCCAAATTACCATCAATAACCTTTTGGTAGTTACTCCTTTCAACCCCATACAAAGACAATATATCTTTCTTCACAGTATTTCTACAAGGCACAGTAAACTGTGGTTGCAAAGAACAACAGAAACGCTTGAGACCCAAGTGTTCAACAATGCTAAGAGGGTACTCATGGACCAAAATCATTGAGCTCAGCTCCTTCCTAGACACATCAGAGTTGAACTGTGTAGCAGATAATTGGGGTTTTCCAGTTGCTTTGTAATTAGGGCAAAGAATTTTTTGAGCACCATCATGTATCCTTTTTTGGATACAGGTTTTCACATGAGTCCTAAGGTGCGAGGTTCCATTACGAGTATCACCACCAAGGTTTTTTCGACAGTACTTGCACTTAGCTTTAATAACCCCATTAACCTTAACCCTAATGTAATGAGGCCATACATCAGAAGTCAATTTGCATTCTTCAACAAGCACTTCAGAATTTTCATTAGCCAAGTTACCGTTACCATTACCAACTTGTTCAGGTTGGTTGTTTTGATCAACAGGGGCAGGTTGTAGAGGAACAGGACCATTGACAACATTTTCAGGTGCACCTTCCATCTGACATTGAGATAAACGAGTATAAACATCAAAGGATTGCTTGGTTACTTTTTAGGCTTTAGCTATAAGATTTCTAGGTTCAAATTTGTAGTCTTTTAGATTCAATTGTAACATGCAGATGAGACACTTATACTAAACAAGACATGATTCATGAGCAGACCCAACACCCAAGCAATCAACAGAAACTCGAGTCCCTAATTCCTAATACATGCAAACCAAATTAAGTAAAATGTCATTAATTCTTTAACTAACCTCGAATCTGGACAGAGGGGGTCTATTGTCCAGAGTTGTGGATGGTGAACTGATGCCTGATACAAAACTGCAAAAACTCAAACAAAAGTACAAACATTACAATCCAATGAGTAAAAGTCAATACAACAAACTACTAATTACTAAACACTAACTGAGTAACTGACTAAGGAAATTTGATTAGGGATTACCTCGAGTATCAGAGCATGCATGCAGTCCCAGGTGCAGATGAAGATGAAACAGGAGAGCCCTCGAAAGAACCAATCGACTCGAGTTAATTTAAACGAACCTAAAACTAAAGCAAGAAATTGAAACAAGAAAGAAGAATTGAATTGGAAGGTACTTATCTCGAGTTCTGGATTATCGGAACAATAATCGACGACAAATCCTCCCAATAACCTCGAATCGGAGATTGGAACATTCATCTTCTGATTCTTCTCCTTTTGCATGTTGTTCTTTGCATAAATCGATGAGGATATTAGGCTTTGATTGGTGGATAATGAATGATTGACAGCCTGGGTGGAGAGAATTTCGCGAGGGGGAATCGAATCGATGGATTTGAGCGGCGATTGAGAGCAGAGAACTGAGAGGAGAAGAGAGAGTGAGAGCGGCGCTTTTCCAATTAGGGATTAGGGTTTCTCTGCTCGACTGATGGATATATATATGCTCATAATACGACGTCGTTTTTATGGCTCGGGGCGGTAAAGACCCAGCCGGTTTTCGGGCGGGTACCCGCCCGCGCGGTCTGATATGCCATCCCTAGTCAGCACCGGATGCTGAGTCACTAACGAAAAAATCATTGACCGTCAATTTTGACGGTAAATTCAAAACCCGGGCCAAATTTGTCCAATAATTTGAAAAGTAGGCCACAACTGTCTTATTAAAAAAATCGGGCCAAAACTTACACTTACGCCAAACTTCGGGCCAAATTAGGGTATTAACCCAAAAAATAATTGATGGACATAAATTATTTTGCAATCACTCATTTATATTCCTGCATTCGATGGATTTTTGTAATTCTTAAGTGAAAGATATTGTTCAATAACATAGATGAAACAAAAGAAAATTTTGGGCAACCAATTTCACTAGCCAAAGCATGCCTCCAAACGACTGTTATCTTTACACATTGTGATAAAGATAAATGGAACGCTATTACTACTTTAACTAAAATGATATATGAACCATTTAACTTCGTCAATTAGGTATAAATAAAAGGGTTTGATGTCGTTTGGAGTTGAAAGTGAGCATTATGGCACCACTAAGTCGGTTATATTACAGCTAGCATAAGATTAGAACCTCACTTCTACGAAAGCATAGTTTCTCCCTCTCTGCTCGAGCCCCATCCATTCGTTGGGGTGAATCCTTGTTTATCGCGCTCAACTGCTTACTTGTTGTTAGGCTAGTACTTGAGAGTTCTGCTCGTTGTAGTGAATGTCGGGGTTCTTCGCACCCAAATGAGACGTGTGCCAAATTCCTATTGAAAATGTGTCTAAGCTAATCCCTCCTGACTTCATAAAAGTCATGTATAGCAAATAGTAAGTGATTTCAACCTGTTCGAATGAGTTTGCCATAGAGGCAAGTGAAGTTGACGAGTTGCATGATGGGAAACCGTCTCTTACACTTCGGAGAAGACTCGAGTGTTATTCAGTATCCGCTTGGCTTGAAAACGAACTCTTCCACCCATTTTATTACATGAATTCTATATAAATCAATGCATCTGTTAACCCCAATCACACGCAAAGAAATGGTCAAGATGGTGGCAATTTCTTTTGCTTGGGGCCATGTCTCTCATTTGATTGTATAGTTTTCTTTTGACTATCCATTTGCTTTTTTGTTCTCACAATTTCTTCTACCTGTAAAAAAAAAAAAAAAAACGTTGAAAAGAGAAAAAGGGATAAAAACAGAAAATTCGTTTTCCGAGAGAGTGATCTTGGTCTACGGAGTCCTCGCAACTGTGACACAGTCAATAGCTTGCTGCAAGTTTGACACCACTACCGGCCTTCTCTTCTACGCCTCTCGTCTCAGTCTTCCCTCTCTCTCTCTCTCGTTAAAGTCCGAGCTCTGCTACTAGAGGGATCTCCGTCCTATAGCTGGTGAGTCAGTCGTCGTCTTCTTTATTCTTCATCTCCTCGCTTCTTTTCCGTCTTTCCCCCTCGGTCGGTCTTATCTGTGGTTTCTGCGCGCGACCGCTGCTGGGAAGGTTTCATCTCTTTGATGCTTTGTTTTGATCTTACTTTGCCCCGGCCGTGGCTGCTATTTTGTTGCTACCGCAGATTCTGTACTCAGTTTTCGTTTCTGGGTATCTTCCATGGGGGATTTTTTTTTTCTTCTGCTGAAACTCTGGTCAGAGTTGTTGACATCATTATCGTTTGATTTAACCTTTTAAACTGATGGGTTGGGTTTTGATTGGCAGTTTTGTTTGACTTGGGCCGGGGGCGTTGATGGGTTGGAGCTCAATCGGCGATCGTAATTGGTGCTGGGTGAATTTTGATGTGATGAGGGAGGGCTCCATTTTCAGCTTGGATGTGGGATATGTCGATCTTTTGGTTTCAGCTTCATAGATAGGGTGGTTAGAACTTTGAAGTTCATTGCTAGGCTTGCTGTAGGCTGTAGCATTTTCGTTAGTGAGGGTTTCTCAATTCTGGGAAAAGAGATTGAATTAATAGGTAGTGGCTCTTTTTGGTTATATGAGAAATTGAGGAGGATAGTTTGTGGTGATTGAAGGAGGCGTCATGGGGGGCCTTTGCTCGAGGAGTTCTACTGTAGATAATGCTCTCGGAGGAGGTCTTTCTCATGTGAACGGTCATTCGAATGAGCGTGGTTTGATTTATCAGTCTGGTGAAGTGAAAGTAAGTAGCAGCACGACGCCTCCAGTAATCGTAAATGTAGGGGATAAGCAACAGGGAGAACAACTGGGTTCATCGACGGAGTTAAGCGTGGTTCCTATCGGGACGAGTCCAGAAGATATGTATGATGGTATTCCACGCTTGGCAAGGGTGCTGTCAAACAAATCTAGATCGACCAAAACAAAGCAAGCAGCCGTTGCAAAGGTTTAACTCGAGATGACACTGTTTTTTATGCTGTCTTTGTTGCTGTTTTGTTCATCTACTCTCTTTCCTGTTTGATGTTCGAACGTATGTCGTTATTATTCATTTGGCTAGGGAATGTTTACACGGATGGGTATTTTTTTGCCTGTTATTATTTGTTTTCTATTTTAAGCAGGAGAATGTGTCATCAATGCCACATTTTGGTTGCACAGACCTTTTGTAAAAAAATTTCTATCTTTACGTACTACGTCCTGAATTAGGTTCACTTTCTTTTTTGTAATTGAATTTATGGTAAGTTGAAATTGAGACTATTAGGACTTGCATTGTGTGTCATATCAATAATCCAAAAGATAACATATGGAACTTATTTGTATCATCGTGTACTGGTTGCCTTTAAAGAACCTAGCTATAACAAAAAGGCTTCTGCAACTAACACATATGTGTTTTCTCGGACAGTGATCCTAAGATATGTGATTTGAATCGTTTAAAGCTTGTTCAGATGCTTTTGCCTGCATCAGATGCAAGGTTGAACAATGGTTTTCATCTTTTGTTGCCCACTCAATCAAGTGTAGCCAAAAGTACTTAGTAAGCTTCGAATTCCCTTAGTAACTGGCATGATTAAGTCAGGGAAACAATAATGGTCTGTTCTGTGGTTATTCAGCAGCAGTGTGGATGTGTTTTGAAGTCCTGCCATTTTCCCTTCTATTCAGTTTGTCTCTGTTGATTCTTATATCTTACTTATTTACTGTCCTCTGCACTGCTTCTACTTAATTGAAAAGGCTGACATGCATTATCGTGGTGGAAGGTTCTGTTTTGTATATCAATAGTTTTGACTTTTTACTTTACTGATTGTAGAACTTGATGAACACGAGAAGAGATGTTTTTTGCTGTTTTTTTTGTAGAATTTTTTAATGCAAGGAGTTTGAAATTTATGTTTTACAGAAGTATCAGTCACAATATTCATTGTATTATTCATTTTGGCATCTCTTGGTGCAGGTTTCAGAAGTGAGTTCCCTTCTAGGTAGAGCGGGTACCGCTGGTCTCGGTAAAGCAGTGGAAGTATTAGATACACTTGGTAGTAGCATGACAAATCTCAATCCTAGCAGCGGTTTTACCTCAGGAGTAACAACAAAAGGCAATAAAATTGCAATTTTGGCATTTGAAGTTGCCAATACAATTGTTAAGGGTGCCAACCTTATGCAATCCCTTTCAAAGGAGAATATCATACATCTGAAAGAAGTGGTGCTTCCTTCAGAAGGGGTCCAAAACTTAATATCAAGAGATATGGAAGAATTATTGAGAATTGCAGCATCAGATAAGAGGTGAAATTTGCTGATATGTTATTAACGTGAAATTATCACGCTTGTTTGATTTGGAGGCTTAGTGTATTACACCATTAAATTCAGTATCCTGTGAGATGATACTAATTACTTATCCTTGTGATTGTGGCAGAGAAGAATTGACTGTTTTCTCTGGAGAAGTGGTACGTTTTGGAAATCGTTGCAAAGATCCACAATGGCACAATTTGGACCGTTATTTTGAGAAGTAATGTAGAAAAGTTTTAATTACTTCAGATCTTTTAACACTACGCGAAACAAATCTCATGTTACTCTTCATACTGTTTCCATGTTTTGCAGGTTAGGCTCAGAACTTACACCAGAGAGGCAGCTTAGGGAAGAGGCAGAGACAATGATGCAGCACTTAATGACTATGGTTCAGTACACAGCAGTGAGTATTTGATTCTCCCAATGTAAAGTTGTCAGTTTAGCTTCTATCTAGTTTTAATTCCAAGTGAGACGATTACAGGCAATCATGGTCAATACGTTACTGGAAGTCACTCACTTGGTTTACTTGTGATATTTATATAACCTAGTCTTTGAGATTTTGAGATACTGAATGGACATAATATCTCTGATAGCCGAACATAAACACATAATGACAGCTTGTGGGTATAGCTGATCCTACAGCGTTGTCTATCATATTTCTCCCCAAAAAGTTGAAGATGTCTTCAGGTCAATCTGCCTAGCTCAGTACCAGTGATATGAGTTCTGTTTGGCTTGTGTTACATATTAGTTTCTTATTGATCAGGTACTTATAGTGTGGTGGGGTCTATAGATCAACTCTCATTTTCATGTATCATAAATCGGAAATCTATTCCGAAGTCATTTTGTAGTGAACACTAATCCATAGTTTCTGTTAATACGTTGAGGAAAGAAAGGCTGAAACCAACTCATCCTTGGTATTTGTACAAAGGCAAACTGTTCATTCATTGTTTTTACGCTGATATTTGGTTGTTGATGTCTCTGGAATGCAACATTTCAAGTCGAATCTCACATGGGTTTAACCAGGCCTACTATGTGTATTTGACTGAACCAGATGCTTTCTTGTGCAAAATTTTGTTCATGCTTCTAAATTAAGGAAATTTAAGACATCATCCCCCCCTCCTCTCTTTGTTGTGCAGGAATTGTATCATGAAATGCATGCTTTGGACAGATTTGAACAAGATTACCGACGTAAACTTCAGGAAGACGAGAACTCAAATACTACACAGAGAGGTGTGTTGTATGAGTTTCAGGTTGTATCAAGTTGTTTATTTTTGTATGTTTCATTAGGTTGCTCTCATGGACGCGGACCTAGTACACTTCCAGTTTTTCAGTTAAAGCCTCTCCTTGTATTGTAATGTAGCCCTCCGGTATATGAAGTCTTTGAGCCTGAATTTTCGAAACAAAAATTCTGACATAAATTGTTTTTTTGCTGTTGCAAACATAAGTTTGATCCATAGAATGGATCTCCTTTTCATTTGATCAGTTGTTGTTTTAGATCTTTGTCATCATTGAATCTAACAATTTTGTTCCATAGATATGCAGAAAGAGTTGTGGAATGTGAAACACCTGACATGAGATATCAAAATTTAACTCAATCTTATGGTGCCTACAACCATGTTAAACTGAAACTGTGCTCTCGGTGGCTAATTTGAACTTCTTTTATTCACATCTTTCATTTCAAATCCCAATTCGTACTTCTGAGTTGTGGTTTGACATGAAGATGTGAAGTTGTGTTAGCCTTGATTATTATTTTTGGTAAACTCGAAATTCTAACTGTTTCTTATTGACATTCAGGAGACAGCCTTGCAATTTTGAGGACAGAGTTGAAGAGTCAACGGAAACATGTGAAGAGTTTGAAGAAGAAATCACTATGGTCAAAGATTTTGGAAGAGGTAATAGTCATTGTTGTCTAGGCAGCGAGTTCTCACTTGATATGATGAACTTTTCTTGGTCCTCTTATATCAGCATTTGCAATTTGATGGATCCCAACCCTGTGAGAAATCTGGTTTACGGAATTATATACGACCATGGTCCTGTTGCTCCTAAGCATTAGAACTTTTCATGATTTCTGGTGAATATATCTTGTTACTTGTGCTCTTAGGTAATGGAAAAGCTTGTAGACATCGTCCATTTCTTGCATTTGGAGATTCATGAAGCCTTTGGTAGTGCAGGTGAGCATCCACCAACCATGTGAAATCTGGTCTTCTAGATTCCAGGCACAGGTTGTTTGAACCCTCTTGTCTATATTTCTGCATGCAGAGTTAATAAGCTCCAAAAGGCTTCAGAATAATTCAACGAAAAAAAAAAAATAATTCAGAATAGTTTTGTTTGATGAGTGATTTTACAATGTAATTAGAATAGTCGGTAAGGTTTTAGCCCTCTCCCACAATTACTACAATTCAAGTCCCTCCCCCCCTGGTTTGGAATTCTGGCTTCGCCATTGATTGTAGTTTCTAGTATTTAGGATTGTGAATGGGTTCCATCTTTTGACCATCTGATGAAAGTTAAGTAATCAATCTCTATTTTAACGCGTGATTTTGACTACATTTGTAAGAGAAAAGCGCAATTCTATGCAGGAGCGTTTTTGGTGACACAGAAGCGTAAAAGCATAAGCTTTTAAGGTTTAATGTGTGGTTTTGAGTACATTGCTTGGCATTACTGTATAGCTAAGTAATTGTACAGTTGGAAGTCATTTACTGCTTGAATGTTTTAGAACTAGTGATATTATTAGTTTTTAGTAGGCAACAGTTTGTTTTAATCTCAACTTGAAAAGCGAGATTTTGTCTGTGAGTCCTGCATGAAAAACTTCTATATTCGTATGATATTCGTTAATACGTGCACTGAGATGAACTAATTCCATTATTCTACTGTAGATGGCGATAGACCAGTGAAAAATTCAACGAATAGTCACAAGAAGCTGGGCGCTGCTGGCCTTGCTTTGCATTATGCAAATATTATCACTCAAATTGATACTCTTGTAAGTTGGTGATTTCATCATTCAGAATTGAGTTCTTCTCCTCTCTTTGTAGATGAATAATTTGAGCTCTGATGCTTGAGCAATAATCAGGTCTCTCGCTCGAGTTCTGTGCCCCCAAGTACAAGAGATGCGCTGTACCAAGGGCTGCCACCTAGCATTAAGTCTGCCATGCGCTCCAAATTGCTTTCTTTCCAGTTTGACGAGGAGGTAAGAATCCTTGTTAGTACTCAAGTTTGAAATGTTTATGTGTCAATTTTTTTTATTGGCATATCTTGACTGTGTCCTTGTTTTTTGGTGAAGCTCACCGTCCCTCAAATCAAAGACGAAATGGAGAAAACTTTGCGGTGGCTTGTCCCGATTGCTGCTAACACAACCAAGTAAAAGTTTTACCTTCTACTTCCATTAGAAGAACATTTACTTTCAAATATTCATGTTTGGTTGTAGCTCTTGCCTATGTTGTTAGAATCCTCATTTTAGATATTAGAATCTAAGCTTTCATGTCCGCTCTTATGTTTATGATTTTACGTTGACCAGAGCTCAATTTTACATAGCATTTCAATTTTGACTTTGTCTGAACTCAATGTTAACCAGAGCTCATCATGGATTTGGTTGGGTTGGAGAATGGGCAAATACAGGGTGAGCTGAAATATCGCTTTCTCACACTTCTGGTTTTCAATGTATTTTCGAACCTCTTCTGATGACAAAACTCTCCCAGGTCTGAAATGAACCGAAAGCCAGCTGGGCAGAACGACTTGCTGAGGATCGAGACTCTGCACCATGCTGACAAAGACAAGACCGAAACACACATCCTCCAACTGGTGGTGTGGCTTCACCACCTTGTCAGCCAAGCAAGAGCAGCCAATGGCGGAATCAGATCACCTGTCAAATCACCGATGCGATCCCCAAACCAAAAGACGATACAGCTGACAGCACAAACCCCCAGCCCTCAGTCTCCGATGCTGACAATTGAAGATCAAGAGATGCTGAGGGATGTAACCAAAAGGAAGAAACTGCCGGGGATAAGCAAGAGCCAGGAGTTTGACACCGCTAAAACCAGGCTAATGATGAGCAAACACCACAGGTTGACCAAGAGCAGCAGTCATTCCCCTACCCGCGAAACCAAGAGAGACCCTTTCCCTCTCAGGAGACCATCGTCGATCCCTGTCATTGACTTCGACATCGACCGGATCAAAGCCTTGGACGTGATCGACCGTGTCGACACGATTCGCACCTTGTAGAGATGATGGGTAGTGTATGGTTGGTGGTAATCTGTAATGAGGTGCTGTGTGGTTGTGATGGTGGATTTTTGTTGTTGTGTTAGTGGCCGAAGATGGTATGTTTAGGAGTGGATCGCAGAATTAATCGCGTTAATTGTATGATCGATTTAGGGTTTTTATTATTACAGCTTCCTTTTTCTTGTTCCTCTGCTGTACAGATGAACTTTTGTGAAGAGTCTATGAACATAGCAAGTTTTAGGCTTTCTCCTTTTCCTTTCAGGTCATGCGACTTTAAAATTTGAATCAGTCTCCATATCCATTTCCGCGCCATAAGTCCATTGGGCTTTTGGCGGCTAGATTTGAGTTGCGGATATGGGCCGTAGATTCCGGCCCACGATCTTTCTTTTGATAAACAGAATCCCATTTTCTCTATGCAGACATATAAGTTGAGATGGCAAAAAAAGGGAAACAACGGTTCCCGGCAGAATCACCGAAAATTCACCGGCGCAAGCTTTCCGTTCTTCGGGCTGGAAACAATCGCGAAGAAACAATGGAGAAACCATCACCGCCGTCGTCGCGATCGTCGAGCTCCTTCGACGGCTCCAAAGAGCTTCAGTGCGTTGGTAGTCTTGAAGTAGTCAGGCCGAAGCCAGTGGGTTTCCTCTGCGGTTCCATCCCCGTGCCGACTGATAAATCCTTCCACGCCATCGATTCGGCTCTGGTTCCTTCACGCCAGAAGTGATTCTCTCCTTTCGCTTTTTGGCTGACTCTCTCTCTACTACTGTATGGTCGTGAACCGTGGAATTTGTTGGTTTGTCTTGTCTAGGGTGAGGGCGCCGCCAAGGTATAGAATGCTTCCGGCGGAAACCGATCTAAATACTCTTCCAGTAGTTTCCAACTTGCCGGAGAAAGTTCTTCCAATCGGCGCAGTACGGTGTAAAACCACCGGAGCCGGAGGTACGATATTCTGAACGACGAGCTTTCCCTTTCCTGTGTGTGCTTTGGGGCTATGAACTTAGGCCGATGAGAATTTGAATTCAGCTAGTTTTGGACGGTTGGTGTTTGGTTATCAGTAGGGAAGTTGATGTGCTAAGACTTGGGATGAGAAGTTTCGTCTTAGAATGAGGGCCGGAGTTTGTTCGGACCAGCTTAGTAAGCTGTGTCTTGGGAACTCTCTTCTTTGCATTGTAGCTATTGCTTGATAAATGCAGTATGTTGTCTTATTCCTTGCACTGTTCTCCTACTGACATCCTGAATGGCTTTCAGTTACATGGTCATCATGAGTATTATATGCCACTACACAATGGCAAGCTATTTGATGCCTTCGCTGGGTTTTCTGTTTTGGTATCAGATGCTAGAATCAGCTCTCAACCTCCTGCTAGAAGGACGCCATGTATTGGTTTCTGATGCTTCACTAACAGGTTCCCCCTGTTTGCAAGCCAGGTTTTGGGATCAGCTACACGCTGTCTTGAAGAAAATGCTGGCAACAACACTATCAGAGAGTACAAAGAAGTCTGCTTTCCCTGCAGCCAAGGAGCAACCCATCCAGGGATCATCTAATAGGCACGGTGATCTGCTGATTTTAAGCAGTTGAATTCCATGCACTCCCTGTGGATATCATAAAAGCATAAATGGCTACCACGTGATTTTTCCCTTCTCATATGCAATCCTTTTACAATTTGGTAAACTTACAACATGAAGTAAATGAAATACGTAGATGCGGTACTCGAAAGTAATTGTATTCAATGTAGTCAAAATCGTGTTTTAAAACGTAAAAACTTATGATTTTACGTTTTTAGGTCACTAAAACGCTTCTACACAAAATCTCAGTCTTTATAACCTATGTAGTTAAAAACTCTGCTTTAAAACTTAAAAACTTATGATTTTATGCTTCTAGATCACCAAAACGTTTCTATGTAGAAACTCGCTTTTGACTGCATTATTTGTATTTAGAAAGAGCTTCTTTTGTTGCTTTATGGACAGCTCTGTGAATTTCAAGAGATATGCCTACCGGCTTGTTTACTGCCATGATAATACTGAAGAAGAGTGCACCAGCAACAAGCAGGCGGTGCTGCTGCAGAGTGATGGTCAACCATGGAAGGGTGACAATACTGGTCAACTTCATTGTGTTAGCGTACTGGTTTCCGATCCAGTAAGAAGCTACAACATCTGCTGTTAGTCCGGTGGGATGAACCAGTTATGCTTGGGGCTACTGTGATTAATTTGGGTTCAAGATATAATAGGTTGCTCTCTTCCTCTTGCATCACCGTTCCATTGTTGGCCATGTTCCTTGTTCTGTTTGGGGTTCTTTTCGTTCTTGAATGTCCTTGATTATAGTAAATATTCGCATATTCATCTACTGATCTGCAACTGGGCAGAATGGTTCTGTTTTTATGAACCTTGGAGAGTCGGGTGATCACTCTCCTCGTACTAGGAAGACTTCAAGTTCCTTCCATCTTAATTTATGTTGATGACTTGATTTTAGCAAGGACCAACATATATGATAGAAATCACCAGGGTGAAAGAGTTTCTTAACAAAGCATTTCGGTTTAAGGATTAACTTGATCTTCATTTCCTTTTTAGGGTAACTGAAGTGACTAGAGGTGCTGTTGAGAGTAATCTCAGAGAGGGAGTTGATTTTCGCACAGCGCAAGTGCCTGAAGAGGTGACAATTTTCTTGGAATCGGTAGCCAGCATGACCTCTTCGTTGACATAGGTACATTGTATAGTCTGTGATGTTTTTTTTCCGGGCAAGAATACTCTGTTGTTTTTTGTTTGGTAATTTGTTTTATGCGTGTGAATTGTGCCTCTTAATGTTTTCTTCTGGAGTACACAAAAGGTAAAGAGTTCAATAAGCACTAATTCCTTGAATCACACAAAAATAAGCAAGTGAAGTGAAGCTCGGAGTCTGGAATATGCTAAAGCATGAATCACAGTGTGGTTACTAGCTACTAGCGATTCAAGTAACTGAGAACAGTGTAGATCGTCTGGATGGCAGTGAAGATGAGAAGGATAGTACCACCAACCACTGATAAGGTTGTCCATGGGCTCTTGAGGTGTTTTTTTCTCAACTCCAGCAAGCATCGATTCCTCCGAGACTCGCAATAGGCTTCAATGCTGCTGCATAACTCACCGAAATAGAAATTCTTCAAAACAAAGTTCTGGCTTATGTTGTGGAATATCTTATAGGTGTCTTCCCTACCTCCCATTTGATTGATTATAATTCCTTTGCTTTCCATTGTATCAAGGTCTTCTTTGTGGCTGATGAGTCGCTCCATCAGGAACACGTGAGACGCACAGTACTCGTCATGCGGGTAAGTTGGGTCTTCGGGATTGCAGGAGTTATGCTCAAAAGCCATGAGATTTCTCAAGAGTGATTCAGTGCACTCGTTGATCACCAATGGTGGGATTCGGAAAACTCCGCTGCAGAATTCTATATCCAGCAACATGTTCTCCTCTGCCTTTTCAAAATGTATTCCTGCTTCACTCAGTTTCTTAGCATTACGTAGATGCACTGTGGGTGATTGTTGGGACATAGGAAGAGGACGAGGAGAAAGAGCAGGATCAGGTGACGAAGACGATGAAGGACGAGTGTAGTTGGATATCAGATCAAGCAGATGCCTATAGTTTGGATGCTCTTTTGCAGTTCCTAATCTGAAGACCTTATGGTGACAGTTGAAGTCACGTTTGAAGATAGAGAATGCAATTCCAGGGAGAGAGATGCCTTGTATACCAATTGGCTCTTCTAAGCAACGACAGATGACTTCAAACAGACGTT